>CM068837.1:53101525-54301525 GCA_028554795.2 Sinohyriopsis cumingii | reverse complement strand
ATATTTTGTTAGAACTTAACCTACATAATTGGTACTGTAAAGCCAGTATTCTGCTGATGTGCTATTAAGCCTATACATACATACATACATACATACATAGATACATACATACATACATACATACATACACACACACACATCAATGTTAATGTACCATTTTATTTAGAACATCATACATGATGATATGAAAATAAGAAAACTATTGGTACAAATTTTCATATTTCTTTCAAGTTAGCGCTCTACAGTTTCATATTTTGCATAGGTTTAGATTTTTAAAGAAAAATAATTTCCCCATTTTCCTCACTGGTTGTGCTAGTTGTTTAACAAAGACCTGTTTGGCATTATTTTGGTGTATGATTGGTTTGTGGAATTTTGGTTATAGATTAAAGAGCTTGACCTTACTTCAGATGTGCACCTTACAAAAAACTGCTAGCTCTGCTTGGCCATCTTCACTTCTTGGACTTCAGAGGAAAATTGTAAAACAAGAGCTGATAACTTTTTTCGTTTGATACATTTGGCAAATCATTCATTGCACTTTCAGAAGGTGATATTGTCTAGTCTGACAAATTTCATTTTCCCTATTTTAATAACTGCTAAAATAGTACAAGTTAGACTATTTCAGGCTGATTTTTTATTATAAGTTAGCAGTCATTTTAATTTGCTGTGTTCTTATATCATGTACAATGTCCACAAGTACAATATCCCAAATTGCAAATGTAAACAACTTCACCTTACACCAGCCAATCTCTCAAGAGTTCATATCTAAATAGCAACCCAATAACTTATTAATGCCTAACCTGCAGTAAAATCTTTTTTAGTTTCTTTCAGCATGCAGGAAATGGTTTTTGAGACTAATACAAATATGTGTCATCATGGAGTTTGCCACTCTATAGCAGCTAGTTTAAAAGCAGGAGACATGGGATCAAAGAATTAAATTTCTTAGTAAGTATGAAGGACAAAAAAAATCACAAGTGAAACATTTTTGTCTCTTGTTAACAGACTGTAATCATCAGTTATGTATGAAAAATGGGGTACTTGCACTTTCTGCATTATGCTTATTTAGCATATGTAGTATTGCTTTTTATTTATCCGGCACATCCGTGTCTGGGAAATCTGCCATACTGGCAATATATCCATCATTCAAGGACTTGTAGTACTAATTCAGCTCCTTTAGTAAAACTATGGAAACACCATTCTGCCATAAATTTAATAACGTTAAATTTCTGAATGCTCACAATCAAACTTGTCCATATAATTAGTACCATGAATCCTCCAAGTTCTAATATCAACAAATTAAATGTTTTCTCTTTAATCTTCACATCAATATCAGGGCTGCTAGTAAGATTGTTTTGTGTTTATCATTTCTAGACTGGGTCTTATTTTTCCATATTAGACCTTCAAGTGCTAAAAGTGACAATTCAAGGGAGACAACTGCAGATATGTAGCAACTTCATTTGCAACTTTAATTCAAATACAGCCAACAATATTAGCAGAGGGTTAGAACTTCACTAGAAACTCCCAAATTATTAAAAACTTTAATTCAAATGGAACAAAAACATTGACAGAGGTGCTGCATTTGACTTGAAAATCCCTAATTTTTTGGAATGCAGATCAACAATCTTAAGAAAGAATATAAACCTTTATATAAGGTAAACCAGTCTTAAAATTCATAGCACGGTAGCATTACATGTAATGAAAAATATAACAAGTGTCATTTTTGGTCACTACATTTTTAGGCAATATATTTGTAACATTCTATTGAATTATATTTTTATCTGTTGTTTTATGCATGAACGCTGGTATGTATATTTATGTGTATTAGTATGTATATGAATTTACATCCATATTGGTACTATATGAATGTATGTGTATATTCATGTATGGTGTATTTTGCTTCAATACCTGAATGCAGAGTTTGTGTGCTTGAATGTATATATTGTTGTGTGTGGAATTGTGTGCGCGTGTGTGTGTGTGTGTGTGTGTATGTGTATGTGTTTGCGTACGTTTGTGTGTATAGTAGATTTGTTTTGGACTGAATGTCGCGCGCTGTGATGTCGCGGTCAACGCTACGTAGATTGATGAACATATTCCTGTTATCCTATATTGTAACGATTAGACCTGCTCTCCTTTTTGATGGATGCAAGAAATGAAGATCTGTTGTAGTTGTTGTGGGGCTCCAATTCCGCTAACTGTCCTTTTGAAATCCTAAATATATTTAATTTCTCTACATACCTTGCTGCTTTTGTTTCCTCTTATGGCTCATTTCCTCTTATGACTCATTTCAACTGAATCGGTTCATGAAGAGTAAAATGAATTTAGCAAACATTAGGCAAGAGAGATTGTTGTTCTTGTTGTGGGGTTTAACGCCATTTTTCAGCATACGATAGGCTATGCATGGAGGCCAGTATTAATGGTGGAGGAAGAACCCGGGAAAACGCTTGGAAGAACCACCGACCCACGAGAAACTACTGGCAAGCTTTCTCACATACCCACATTGACCGAATACTAGACTCAAACCCATGCAGACAGAAGTGAGATGGCAGTGATCCGTAACGATGAGCGCTTTAGACCACTCGGTCACTCTGGGCCCCAGCCAAGAGAGATACTTTCTTTTTCATGGCGTTAAACATTAAAACACCAACAAAGTTATGCTAGACCTTATATAAGCTACTCTTCTCAAACAAAGTCAAAACGAAGTGCGAACGACAAGAATTTGGTTTAATTGGGGAATTAATATTGCTGGAAACGTAGGAAGCAGTATTTTTTTAAAAGCAGAATGCATGTTCCAAAAAGAAATTAACAATAATATGTTTCAAAGAGAATACTATTTTATCCTCCATGGACATTCTTCTTTAGTCAAAGATTTTATAATGTCTCTACAAAAGCATCAGATTCTTAAAGAGTCGGATAAAAATAAAGTTTTTTAACTTTGGGGTAACTCATCATCAACGTTTGACTCCTAGTAATGAAGAAAATGACATACATTAAAG
The DNA here is from genome assembly GCA_028554795.2 of Sinohyriopsis cumingii. Taxonomy (NCBI): domain Eukaryota; kingdom Metazoa; phylum Mollusca; class Bivalvia; order Unionida; family Unionidae; genus Sinohyriopsis; species Sinohyriopsis cumingii. Next base: position 54,298,535 of record CM068837.1, on the reverse strand, counting down.
TTTTTCAGACTTTTCTTGCACCCATGTCCCTCAATTTTGAAGCTTAAAGGATGGTAAAAGCTATTTTTCTTTTAGTAAATTAGTTCGATGATTTGCAAAGTTCATAAGCATGCAGCATTTTGACTAAATGACACACTCAAGTTGTGAAGTTTCTTTACTGTATATATAATTTACCTTTTTTGGTAGCTCTTTTCCTCCACACGTATAATTTCTGAAACAACAAAGGCGTCTTTTGCTACTGCTTTCCATAATTTGTCACCATTTTTCCACAAAGGAACTTCGTAAAGGCTAATAATCTAAAAGTATGTAATATTTGAAGAAATAACTACCCGTTTTGGATGATGTAAGCCCACGTACCAAGTTTGATAGAGCACGTCATAATGCCCAAGTCTTACAGCACATAATCATTATTAGTTTGCATAGTAAGACCACGTGAGCTTATGTAGAGAGGGCGAACAGATCACTGTTTTGGAAAGGTCCAAATGCTGAAATAAGTCTTCGTAAAAAAAAATCTTTAAATTGCGTAAATAACTTTAAAAATTAGGGTAGTCTAATTACACTGAGGCTTCTCTAATTGGGTAAGTTTATTTTATTTTGTTGTTTATTTCTCGGACTGAAAAATCAAAGTTAAGCGCAAATATATTACGAAATTGAAACAACTTGAGGTTGCACCCTCTCTGCTGATATAATTAAATCATTATCATGTCAGTAATGCCACTCGCTAAAGTGTCTCACACCGCTAGATTAGCGACAGAGAGATTAAAAGCCATCCAAAAAAAAATTCCTGTTCGTGATTCTGTTAGACAGAAATTGCAGGAACGTCAAGAAGCACAAAATGAATTTGCAGAAGGTACAGACAAGTGGTTTAAACCTGTTACAAAAGTTACTGAAAGAGTTGCAACAGCTACTGAAGGTCTTCTTTTACCAGTAAGACAAACTGCGGAGCAAACTGTAACGATAGCAAGAAGAACTAAACAAACAAAAAAACCTTTAGTCACTGGTAAAGTAAAAAAAAAAAAAAGTATTAATATGATTAAAAAATTAATAAAGATTTTGTCGAAGATATTAAAAATACTAAAAGTAAAGATTTACCTGGAAAAATATTAATTGGTATATATAATAAATCTAGAACTTTACAATCTGGTTATGACGGCGTAAATGATAATATACTTATTAAGTGGATATACCGCATATACAAAGACATAAAAAGCCAGATGTGATGATTTAAAATACAGATCTCTTGTTGAAGAAGTGCAAAAACGTTATGAAGATGCACTGAGACAAATAAAATACCAACCATCTTCTCTACCGCAGCAAAAAAAAAAAAAAAATAAAATAAAAAAAAAAAATAGAACGACAAAAAATTTCTTCCACCACAGCAAGAGTCTTCATATCAACTTCCTCCACCTCTGCAACGAATAGAAGAAGAACAATCTTCTTCATCAAAGCGTGAGTCAATTGAAGAGTTTAAAAAAAGAAAGGGAACAGGTGGGGGCAAAAATGAAACAAGAAAAAGAAAAAACGAGAAGAAGAATTGAGTGAGAGAGAAACTAAGCGGAAAAAGAAATTGTCTCTTTTATCAAGCAAAAAAGATTCTAAGGAAGAATCTCATGATAATCCTCCCACAGCTACTGGTCGTGCTGTTACGGGAGCTGGTCTTGTTCTTTGTCCAAATAATGTTCTTTCTAACGTAGAACGACTACACATACTGACTGGAGGAAAACGAGCAGGAAATAATTCTCCGGAAATCATCATTGCAATATCTGATATTTGTCGAAGACAATTGACTGGCGGTATTATGGAAAACATTAAAAAAAAACATGCTGAGAAGATTTCAGGTAAGAAACATTAATAGGCCTTTAAGTTTGTTCTTGCAGTCAAAATAAGTGAGTTTTGAGAGCACTCTTGAATGGGATCACTGTGTCTTTGTGTCTATGTTCAGTGGGCAATTCATCCCACGTTGCTGGGCCCTAGTATGCAACAGAACGATGTCCATATGACTTTGTTTTCATACTTGGAATAATGAGTATACGATTGTCAGATACGGAGCGTAAGTGTCTTGCTGCTGTATACACATGGGTGAGGTCAGATAGGTATGTTGGACTACAGTCCGACAGTGAAATGCAGCACAGAGAACAAATTTTATGTTTGATTCTGGATCGAATTAATAGGCAGTGTAGGGTACAGAGCAGCGGGGAGGTGTGCTCCTATCGTGGTACTCTAAGTATGATCCGAGCAGCTATGTTTTGAACTTTCTGAAGTTTCTGGAGTAGATATTGAGATGAACCAGACATAACTGAGTTACAATGGTCCAGTCTTGAAAGTACCAATGAACACACAAGTGTTTAGTGGCATCAACTGAAATATATTTGCGAATTGAGCTGATGCGTCTCAGCTCAAGATATGCAGCCTTGCATATGTTCATGACATGTTGGTGCAATGTGAGAGTACTGTCCAGAGTAACACCTAGGTTTCGTACTGATTGTGTGAATGTTGGCGTTGCTGATATTTATTGTTTGAGGTAAAGGATGTGAATGAGAAAGTCTTTCTGTTGTGATCAGAATGGCCTTAGTTTTGCCATCATTCATCTGCAGCTTGTTACAAGTCATCCTTGATTTCACATCAGAAATGCACCTCTCTACACCTTGGATGGTAGCATCAACTTCAGTTGGGTGGCTAGATTTGTATATTTGGGTGTCATCAACGTACAATTGGTGAGACACTGGATGATGATCTATAACATCAAAAGTTGAGATGAACCTGGGCCTTGTGCTATGAATGGTACCAGAGAGACTATTAAAAGAAGCATTTAAATAGAAACTACCTGGTAGGAGGAAAAGAGTAAGACCAAAAAAGTCCCTGAAAAGAAAGTTCTTAAAAGCTCAGGGCAAAACTGCAGGTCATGAAACACTAGGTGAGATGAAGAGGTCCTATGTCTATTCTGCACGAAACAAGAGACACGACAGAAAAGGTCCTATGCCCATTCTGCATGATACAATAGGTGACATAGTAAAGGTCCTATGTCCATTCTGCATGATACATTAGAGGTGACATAGAATAGGTCCTATGCCCAATCTGCGATTTGCAAGAGGTGACAAAGTAAAGGTCCTATGTCCATTCTGCATGATAAAAGAGGTGATACAGAAAAGGTCCTATGTCCATTCTGCATGATAAAAGAGGCGATATAGAAAAGGTCCTATTTCCATTCTACATGGTACAAGAGGTGATATAGAAAAGGTCTTATGTCCATTCTTCATGGTGCAAGAGGTGATATAGAAAAGGTCCTATGTCCATTCTGCATGATACAAGAGGTGATATAGACAAGGTCCTATGTCCATTCTGCGTGGTGCAAGAGGTGATACAGAATAGGTCCTTTGTCCATTCTGCATGTTGCGACAGGTGATACAGAACAGGTCCTATATCCATTCTGCATGGTGCAAGAGGTGATATAGAATAGGTCCTATGTCCATTCTGCATGATACAAAAGGTGATATAGAAAAGGTCCTATGTCCATCCTAAATGATACAAGAGGTGATATAGAATAGGTCCTATGTCCATTCTGCAAGGGCCTATGTACATTCTGCATAATGTAAGAGGTGATATAGAATAGGTCCTATGTCCATTCTGCAAGGGCCTATGTACATTTTGCATAATGTAAGAGGTGATATAGAATAGGTCCTATGTCCATTCTGCAAGAAGCAAGATGCAATATAGAAAAGGTCCTATGTCCATTCTGCATGGTGCAAGATACGATATAGAAAAGGTCCTGTGTCCATTCAGCATGGTGCAAAAGGTGATATATATTGAATGATAGGTCCTAGTTGCCCTGCTGTAGTATATTTGGGATGTGACTAATGCCAGTAAATTGTTGGTTGGGGGATGCAGCCCACATCAGTGGAGTAGAGGATCCAGGTAGAAGAGGTTGTTGATACTCCACTACTATGGCATGACCTGCAGACTAGATGGATGGGTAGAAGGGCCTAGTTTGAATAATTACCTTGAGTTTCCTTATTTTTAAAGGTCACCATTATGACTGAAAGAAAGCTATACTGGATTGTTCTGAAGCCTTACAAAAGACCTAGAATTATTAGACTGGTTTCAAGGGTCATGCCAGTAAACATTCTACTTTAATTAAGAATATCACCCTGTGTAGCCCTGACCTGAGAAATTCAAATAAAATAAACACGCATAAATAGGTGCCCTCATTTGGGCTTCTATGTAGGTGGGGATCAGACATGATGAAGCAATTGTTTTCCATTGCAGGAAAACACAAACAAAATTTTATGCAAAATTACAGTGTGAGACCAGCTTTAAGAATATTAGGTATGATTCAAATAGAGACTTGGAAGAGGAAGCTATTCTGAGTTGACGGAATTGTCCTTGAATTCTCATTATGAGCCAATTGATGAGAATAAAAAGGTAAAGAAACCATTCTTGGCCTGTTTGTAGAGCTTTGAGTGTTGAAAAACTTTTAAGTTCAGCAAATTAGTTGTAAACTCACTAATATTCTGCTTCATTCAATGCTTTTTGTATGATGTAGGGACTTGATGACTGAAGCAGTTCTGAGATACTTGAAAAGCAGATTTCATAATATCTGCCAAGTGAAAGGAATCACATTTATCAAAATGGCAGTTTGATTCCCATAGCTACATTCTGTCCTTTGTACTACTTTCCCTGCACTGATTTAAGTAACATTCTTTAATATCCCTTTATCATTAATCCTCTGCATAGATTTAACTGTTACAAATATGCAGGTCATCACAATCATTACTGTTACAGAGGAAACCAGTCTGCTATGGATGAGTGTTACAAAGGAGGGCTATATTATTAATCAACATGCAAGGAGGTAATCTGGTGCAAATTGCCTGTATAGTCTCTTCACTTACTTCAAGAACCACCCTAAGTGGAAGAACAAGAAATAAAAGCATTGAATTAAACACTAGTAAGGCTAACATGTATGCAGAAAATGACATCTGCTCCACTAAACACTGCCAGTAAATTCGACACCCAGTACAGCAAAGGTGTAGACAATACTTTAGCAGATTCTGTCTGTTTCTAGTAGGACATAGCACAACTACCAGCCGAGATAAATTTTACAGGTCTGAAATATCCGAATTGTGTGCAAACTAACAACCAGATCAAGAGTGAAGTTAAATCAGGCAACCAGTCCATCACACTGCTGGACAGATAAGTAACCCAACTTCATTTACATAGTTTTTTTATACCTGTTGTGGAGATGATAAAGAGTTGTAACTGACTGTAAACACAATTTCGTTTTTGTATATTAAATATGAGACAGCTGAATTATCAAAATTTTGTTAACACAATTTGTTCAAAATCATAAATGGAAAGAATAAATATACAACCTGATTAGATATTTCTGCTATTTTTGTAATTTTCCAATATTTCAAACTTTTGAGTCCTCTTTTTTAGACATAGATTTGTTGTGCTTATAGTGTCTGGCATACAGATATTTTGTTAGAACTTAACCTACATAATTGGTACTGTAAAGCCAGTATTCTGCTGATGTGCTATTAAGCCTATACATACATACATACATACATACATAGATACATACATACATACATACATACATACACACACACACATCAATGTTAATGTACCATTTTATTTAGAACATCATACATGATGATATGAAAATAAGAAAACTATTGGTACAAATTTTCATATTTCTTTCAAGTTAGCGCTCTACAGTTTCATATTTTGCATAGGTTTAGATTTTTAAAGAAAAATAATTTCCCCATTTTCCTCACTGGTTGTGCTAGTTGTTTAACAAAGACCTGTTTGGCATTATTTTGGTGTATGATTGGTTTGTGGAATTTTGGTTATAGATTAAAGAGCTTGACCTTACTTCAGATGTGCACCTTACAAAAAACTGCTAGCTCTGCTTGGCCATCTTCACTTCTTGGACTTCAGAGGAAAATTGTAAAACAAGAGCTGATAACTTTTTTCGTTTGATACATTTGGCAAATCATTCATTGCACTTTCAGAAGGTGATATTGTCTAGTCTGACAAATTTCATTTTCCCTATTTTAATAACTGCTAAAATAGTACAAGTTAGACTATTTCAGGCTGATTTTTTATTATAAGTTAGCAGTCATTTTAATTTGCTGTGTTCTTATATCATGTACAATGTCCACAAGTACAATATCCCAAATTGCAAATGTAAACAACTTCACCTTACACCAGCCAATCTCTCAAGAGTTCATATCTAAATAGCAACCCAATAACTTATTAATGCCTAACCTGCAGTAAAATCTTTTTTAGTTTCTTTCAGCATGCAGGAAATGGTTTTTGAGACTAATACAAATATGTGTCATCATGGAGTTTGCCACTCTATAGCAGCTAGTTTAAAAGCAGGAGACATGGGATCAAAGAATTAAATTTCTTAGTAAGTATGAAGGACAAAAAAAATCACAAGTGAAACATTTTTGTCTCTTGTTAACAGACTGTAATCATCAGTTATGTATGAAAAATGGGGTACTTGCACTTTCTGCATTATGCTTATTTAGCATATGTAGTATTGCTTTTTATTTATCCGGCACATCCGTGTCTGGGAAATCTGCCATACTGGCAATATATCCATCATTCAAGGACTTGTAGTACTAATTCAGCTCCTTTAGTAAAACTATGGAAACACCATTCTGCCATAAATTTAATAACGTTAAATGTCTGAATGCTCACAATCAAACTTGTCCATATAATTAGTACCATGAATCCTCCAAGTTCTAATATCAACAAATTAAATGTTTTCTCTTTAATCTTCACATCAATATCAGGGCTGCTAGTAAGATTGTTTTGTGTTTATCATTTCTAGACTGGGTCTTATTTTTCCATATTAGACCTTCAAGTGCTAAAAGTGACAATTCAAGGGAGACAACTGCAGATATGTAGCAACTTCATTTGCAACTTTAATTCAAATACAGCCAACAATATTAGCAGAGGGTTAGAACTTCACTAGAAACTCCCAAATTATTAAAAACTTTAATTCAAATGGAACAAAAACATTGACAGAGGTGCTGCATTTGACTTGAAAATCCCTAATTTTTTGGAATGCAGATCAACAATCTTAAGAAAGAATATAAACCTTTATATAAGGTAAACCAGTCTTAAAATTCATAGCACGGTAGCATTACATGTAATGAAAAATATAACAAGTGTCATTTTTAGTCACTACATTTTTAGGCAATATATTTGTAACATTCTATTGAATTATATTTTTATCTGTTGTTTTATGCATGAACGCTGGTATGTATATTTATGTGTATTAGTATGTATATGAATTTACATCCATATTGGTACTATATGAATGTATGTGTATATTCATGTATGGTGTATTTTGCTTCAATACCTGAATGCAGAGTTTGTGTGCTTGAATGTATATATTGTTGTGTGTGGAATTGTGTGCGCGTGTGTGTGTGTGTGTGTGTGTATGTGTATGTGTTTGCGTACGTTTGTGTGTATAGTAGATTTGTTTTGGACTGAATGTCGCGCGCTGTGATGTCGCGGTCAACGCTACGTAGATTGATGAACATATTCCTGTTATCCTATATTGTAACGATTAGACCTGCTCTCCTTTTTGATGGATGCAAGAAATGAAGATCTGTTGTAGTTGTTGTGGGGCTCCAATTCCGCTAACTGTCCTTTTGAAATCCTAAATATATTTAATTTCTCTACATACCTTGCTGCTTTTGTTTCCTCTTATGGCTCATTTCCTCTTATGACTCATTTCAACTGAATCGGTTCATGAAGAGTAAAATGAATTTAGCAAACATTAGGCAAGAGAGATTGTTGTTCTTGTTGTGGGGTTTAACGCCATTTTTCAGCATACGATAGGCTATGCATGGAGGCCAGTATTAATGGTGGAGGAAGAACCCGGGAAAACGCTTGGAAGAACCACCGACCCACGAGAAACTACTGGCAAGCTTTCTCACATACCCACATTGACCGAATACTAGACTCAAACCCATGCAGACAGAAGTGAGATGGCAGTGATCCGTAACGATGAGCGCTTTAGACCACTCGGTCACTCTGGGCCCCAGCCAAGAGAGATACTTTCTTTTTCATGGCGTTAAACATTAAAACACCAACAAAGTTATGCTAGACCTTATATAAGCTACTCTTCTCAAACAAAGTCAAAACGAAGTGCGAACGACAAGAATTTGGTTTAATTGGGGAATTAATATTGCTGGAAACGTAGGAAGCAGTATTTTTTTAAAAGCAGAATGCATGTTCCAAAAAGAAATTAACAATAATATGTTTCAAAGAGAATACTATTTTATCCTCCATGGACATTCTTCTTTAGTCAAAGATTTTATAATGTCTCTACAAAAGCATCAGATTCTTAAAGAGTCGGATAAAAATAAAGTTTTTTAACTTTGGGGTAACTCATCATCAACGTTTGACTCCTAGTAATGAAGAAAATGACATACATTAAAGTTTTTCAGACTTTTCTTGCACCCATGTCCCTCAATTTTGAAGCTTAAAGGATGGTAAAAGCTATTTTTCTTTTAGTAAATTAGTTCGATGATTTGCAAAGTTCATAAGCATGCAGCATTTTGACTAAATGACACACTCAAGTTGTGAAGTTTCTTTACTGTATATATAATTTACCTTTTTTGGTAGCTCTTTTCCTCCACACGTATAATTTCTGAAACAACAAAGGCGTCTTTTGCTACTGCTTTCCATAATTTGTCACCATTTTTCCACAAAGGAACTTCGTAAAGGCTAATAATCTAAAAGTATGTAATATTTGAAGAAATAACTACCCGTTTTGGATGATGTAAGCCCACGTACCAAGTTTGATAGAGCACGTCATAATGCCCAAGTCTTACAGCACATAATCATTATTAGTTTGCATAGTAAGACCACGTGAGCTTATGTAGAGAGGGCGAACAGATCACTGTTTTGGAAAGGTCCAAATGCTGAAATAAGTCTTCGTAAAAAAAAATCTTTAAATTGCGTAAATAACTTTAAAAATTAGGGTAGTCTAATTACACTGAGGCTTCTCTAATTGGGTAAGTTTATTTTATTTTGTTGTTTATTTCTCGGACTGAAAAATCAAAGTTAAGCGCAAATATATTACGAAATTGAAACAACTTGAGGTTGCACCCTCTCTGCTGATATAATTAAATCATTATCATGTCAGTAATGCCACTCGCTAAAGTGTCTCACACCGCTAGATTAGCGACAGAGAGATTAAAAGCCATCCAAAAAAAAATTCCTGTTCGTGATTCTGTTAGACAGAAATTGCAGGAACGTCAAGAAGCACAAAATGAATTTGCAGAAGGTACAGACAAGTGGTTTAAACCTGTTACAAAAGTTACTGAAAGAGTTGCAACAGCTACTGAAGGTCTTCTTTTACCAGTAAGACAAACTGCGGAGCAAACTGTAACGATAGCAAGAAGAACTAAACAAACAAAAAAACCTTTAGTCACTGGTAAAGTAAAAAAAAAAAAAGTATTAATATGATTAAAAAATTAATAAAGATTTTGTCGAAGATATTAAAAATACTAAAAGTAAAGATTTACCTGGAAAAATATTAATTGGTATATATAATAAATCTAGAACTTTACAATCTGGTTATGACGGCGTAAATGATAATATACTTATTAAGTGGATATACCGCATATACAAAGACATAAAAAGCCAGATGTGATGATTTAAAATACAGATCTCTTGTTGAAGAAGTGCAAAAACGTTATGAAGATGCACTGAGACAAATAAAATACCAACCATCTTCTCTACCGCAGCAAAAAAAAAAAAAAAAATAAAATAAAAAAAAAAATAGAACGACAAAAAATTTCTTCCACCACAGCAAGAGTCTTCATATCAACTTCCTCCACCTCTGCAACGAATAGAAGAAGAACAATCTTCTTCATCAAAGCGTGAGTCAATTGAAGAGTTTAAAAAAAGAAAGGGAACAGGTGGGGGCAAAAATGAAACAAGAAAAAGAAAAAACGAGAAGAAGAATTGAGTGAGAGAGAAACTAAGCGGAAAAAGAAATTGTCTCTTTTATCAAGCAAAAAAGATTCTAAGGAAGAATCTCATGATAATCCTCCCACAGCTACTGGTCGTGCTGTTACGGGAGCTGGTCTTGTTCTTTGTCCAAATAATGTTCTTTCTAACGTAGAACGACTACACATACTGACTGGAGGAAAACGAGCAGGAAATAATTCTCCGGAAATCATCATTGCAATATCTGATATTTGTCGAAGACAATTGACTGGCGGTATTATGGAAAACATTAAAAAAAAACATGCTGAGAAGATTTCAGGTAAGAAACATTAATAGGCCTTTAAGTTTGTTCTTGCAGTCAAAATAAGTGAGTTTTGAGAGCACTCTTGAATGGGATCACTGTGTCTTTGTGTCTATGTTCAGTGGGCAATTCATCCCACGTTGCTGGGCCCTAGTATGCAACAGAACGATGTCCATATGACTTTGTTTTCATACTTGGAATAATGAGTATACGATTGTCAGATACGGAGCGTAAGTGTCTTGCTGCTGTATACACATGGGTGAGGTCAGATAGGTATGTTGGACTACAGTCCGACAGTGAAATGCAGCACAGAGAACAAATTTTATGTTTGATTCTGGATCGAATTAATAGGCAGTGTAGGGTACAGAGCAGCGGGGAGGTGTGCTCCTATCGTGGTACTCTAAGTATGATCCGAGCAGCTATGTTTTGAACTTTCTGAAGTTTCTGGAGTAGATATTGAGATGAACCAGACATAACTGAGTTACAATGGTCCAGTCTTGAAAGTACCAATGAACACACAAGTGTTTAGTGGCATCAACTGAAATATATTTGCGAATTGAGCTGATGCGTCTCAGCTCAAGATATGCAGCCTTGCATATGTTCATGACATGTTGGTGCAATGTGAGAGTACTGTCCAGAGTAACACCTAGGTTTCGTACTGATTGTGTGAATGTTGGCGTTGCTGATATTTATTGTTTGAGGTAAAGGATGTGAATGAGAAAGTCTTTCTGTTGTGATCAGAATGGCCTTAGTTTTGCCATCATTCATCTGCAGCTTGTTACAAGTCATCCTTGATTTCACATCAGAAATGCACCTCTCTACACCTTGGATGGTAGCATCAACTTCAGTTGGGTGGCTAGATTTGTATATTTGGGTGTCATCAACGTACAATTGGTGAGACACTGGATGATGATCTATAACATCAAAAGTTGAGATGAACCTGGGCCTTGTGCTATGAATGGTACCAGAGAGACTATTAAAAGAAGCATTTAAATAGAAACTACCTGGTAGGAGGAAAAGAGTAAGACCAAAAAAGTCCCTGAAAAGAAAGTTCTTAAAAGCTCAGGGCAAAACTGCAGGTCATGAAACACTAGGTGAGATGAAGAGGTCCTATGTCTATTCTGCACGAAACAAGAGACACGACAGAAAAGGTCCTATGCCCATTCTGCATGATACAATAGGTGACATAGTAAAGGTCCTATGTCCATTCTGCATGATACATTAGAGGTGACATAGAATAGGTCCTATGCCCAATCTGCGATTTGCAAGAGGTGACAAAGTAAAGGTCCTATGTCCATTCTGCATGATAAAAGAGGTGATACAGAAAAGGTCCTATGTCCATTCTGCATGATAAAAGAGGCGATATAGAAAAGGTCCTATTTCCATTCTACATGGTACAAGAGGTGATATAGAAAAGGTCTTATGTCCATTCTTCATGGTGCAAGAGGTGATATAGAAAAGGTCCTATGTCCATTCTGCATGATACAAGAGGTGATATAGACAAGGTCCTATGTCCATTCTGCGTGGTGCAAGAGGTGATACAGAATAGGTCCTTTGTCCATTCTGCATGTTGCGACAGGTGATACAGAACAGGTCCTATATCCATTCTGCATGGTGCAAGAGGTGATATAGAATAGGTCCTATGTCCATTCTGCAAGGGCCTATGTACATTCTGCATAATGTAAGAGGTGATATAGAATAGGTCCTATGTCCATTCTGCAAGGGCCTATGTACATTTTGCATAATGTAAGAGGTGATATAGAATAGGTCCTATGTCCATTCTGCAAGAAGCAAGATGCAATATAGAAAAGGTCCTATGTCCATTCTGCATGGTGCAAGATACGATATAGAAAAGGTCCTGTGTCCATTCAGTATGGTGCAAGAGGTGATATATATTGAATGATAGGTCCTAGTTGCCCTGCTGTAGTATATTTGGGATGTGACTAATGCCAGTAAATTGTTGGTTGGGGGATGCAGCCCACATCAGTGGAGTAGAGGATCCAGGTAGAAGAGGTTGTTGATACTCCACTACTATGGCATGACCTGCAGACTAGATGGATGGGTAGAAGGGCCTAGTTTGAATAATTACCTTGAGTTTCCTTATTTTTAAAGGTCACCATTATGACTGAAAGAAAGCTATACTGGATTGTTCTGAAGCCTTACAAAAGACCTAGAATTATTAGACTGGTTTCAAGGGTCATGCCAGTAAACATTCTACTTTAATTAAGAATATCACCCTGTGTAGCCCTGACCTGAGAAATTCAAATAAAATAAACACGCATAAATAGGTGCCCTCATTTGGGCTTCTATGTAGGTGGGGATCAGACATGATGAAGCAATTGTTTTCCATTGCAGGAAAACACAAACAAAATTTTATGCAAAATTACAGTGTGAGACCAGCTTTAAGAATATTAGGTATGATTCAAATAGAGACTTGGAAGAGGAAGCTATTCTGAGTTGACGGAATTGTCCTTGAATTCTCATTATGAGCCAATTGATGAGAATAAAAAGGTAAAGAAACCATTCTTGGCCTGTTTGTAGAGCTTTGAGTGTTGAAAAACTTTTAAGTTCAGCAAATTAGTTGTAAACTCACTAATATTCTGCTTCATTCAATGCTTTTTGTATGATGTAGGGACTTGATGACTGAAGCAGTTCTGAGATACTTGAAAAGCAGATTTCATAATATCTGCCAAGTGAAAGGAATCACATTTATCAAAATGGCAGTTTGATTCCCATAGCTACATTCTGTCCTTTGTACTACTTTCCCTGCACTGATTTAAGTAACATTCTTTAATATCCCTTTATCATTAATCCTTTGCATAGATTTAACTGTTACAAATATGCAGGTCATCACAATCATTACTGTTACAGAGGAAACCAGTCTGCTATGGATGAGTGTTACAAAGGAGGGCTATATTATTAATCAACATGCAAGGAGGTAATCTGGTGCAAATTGCCTGTATAGTCTCTTCACTTACTTCAAGAACCACCCTAAGTGGAAGAACAAGAAATAAAAGCATTGAATTAAACACTAGTAAGGCTAACATGTATGCAGAAAATGACATCTGCTCCACTAAACACTGCCAGTAAATTCGACACCCAGTACAGCAAAGGTGTAGACAATACTTTAGCAGATTCTGTCTGTTTCTAGTAGGACATAGCACAACTACCAGCCGAGATAAATTTTACAGGTCTGAAATATCCGAATTGTGTGCAAACTAACAACCAGATCAAGAGTGAAGTTAAATCAGGCAACCAGTCCATCACACTGCTGGACAGATAAGTAACCCAACTTCATTTACATAGTTTTTTTATACCTGTTGTGGAGATGATAAAGAGTTGTAACTGACTGTAAACACAATTTCGTTTTTGTATATTAAATATGAGACAGCTGAATTATCAAAATTTTGTTAACACAATTTGTTCAAAATCATAAATGGAAAGAATAAATATACAACCTGATTAGATATTTCTGCTATTTTTGTAATTTTCCAATATTTCAAACTTTTGAGTCCTCTTTTTTAGACATAGATTTGTTTTGCTTATAGTGTCTGGCATACAGATATTTTGTTAGAACTTAACCTACATAATTGGAACTGTAAAGCCAGTATTCTACTGATGTGCTATTAAGCCTATACATACATACATACATACATAGATACATACATACATACATACATACATACATACACACACACATCAATGTTAATGTACCATTTTATTTAGAACATCATACATGATGATATGAAAATAAGAAAACTATTGGTACAAATTTTCATATTTCTTTCAAGTTAGCGCTCTACAGTTTCATATTTTGCATAGGTTTAGATTTTTAAAGAAAAATAATTTCCCCATTTTCCTCACTGGTTGTGCTAGTTGTTTAACAAAGACCTGTTTGGCATTATTTTGGTGTATGATTGGTTTGTGGAATTTTGGTTATAGATTAAAGAGCTTGACCTTACTTCAGATGTGCACCTTACAAAAAACTGCTAGCTCTGCTTGGCCATCTTCACTTCTTGGACTTCAGAGGAAAATTGTAAAACAAGAGCTGATAACTTTTTTCGTTTGATACATTTGGCAAATCATTCATTGCACTTTCAGAAGGTGATATTGTCTAGTCTGACAAATTTCATTTTCCCTATTTTAATAACTGCTAAAATAGTACAAGTTAGACTATTTCAGGCTGATTTTTTATTATAAGTTAGCAGTCATTTTAATTTGCTGTGTTCTTATATCATGTACAATGTCCACAAGTACAATATCCCAAATTGCAAATGTAAACAACTTCACCTTACACCAGCCAATCTCTCAAGAGTTCATATCTAAATAGCAACCCAATAACTTATTAATGCCTAACCTGCAGTAAAATCTTTTTTAGTTTCTTTCAGCATGCAGGAAATGGTTTTTGAGACTAATACAAATATGTGTCATCATGGAGTTTGCCACTCTATAGCAGCTAGTTTAAAAGCAGGAGACATGGGATCAAAGAATTAAATTTCTTAGTAAGTATGAAGGACAAAAAAAATCACAAGTGAAACATTTTTGTCTCTTGTTAACAGACTGTAATCATCAGTTATGTATGAAAAATGGGGTACTTGCACTTTCTGCATTATGCTTATTTAGCATATGTAGTATTGCTTTTTATTTATCCGGCACATCCGTGTCTGGGAAATCTGCCATACTGGCAATATATCCATCATTCAAGGACTTGTAGTACTAATTCAGCTCCTTTAGTAAAACTATGGAAACACCATTCTGCCATAAATTTAATAACGTTAAATTTCTGAATGCTCACAATCAAACTTGTCCATATAATTAGTACCATGAATCCTCCAAGTTCTAATATCAACAAATTAAATGTTTTCTCTTTAATCTTCACATCAATATCAGGGCTGCTAGTAAGATTGTTTTGTGTTTATCATTTCTAGACTGGGTCTTATTTTTCCATATTAGACCTTCAAGTGCTAAAAGTGACAATTCAAGGGAGACAACTGCAGATATGTAGCAACTTCATTTGCAACTTTAATTCAAATACAGCCAACAATATTAGCAGAGGGTTAGAACTTCACTAGAAACTCCCAAATTATTAAAAACTTTAATTCAAATGGAACAAAAACATTGACAGAGGTGCTGCATTTGACTTGAAAATCCCTAATTTTTTGGAATGCAGATCAACAATCTTAAGAAAGAATATAAACCTTTATATAAGGTAAACCAGTCTTAAAATTCATAGCACGATAGCATTACATGTAATGAAAAATATAACAAGTGTCATTTTTGGTCACTACATTTTTAGGCAATATATTTGTAACATTCTATTGAATTATATTTTTATCTGTTGTTTTATGCATGAACGCTGGTATGTATATTTATGTGTATTAGTATGTATATGAATTTACATCCATATTGGTACTATATGAATGTATGTGTATATTCATGTATGGTGTATTTTGCTTCAATACCTGAATGCAGAGTTTGTGTGCTTGAATGTATATATTGTTGTGTGTGGAATTGTGTGCGCGTGTGTGTGTGTGTGTGTGTATGTGTATGTGTTTGCGTACGTTTGTGTGTATAGTAGATTTGTTTCGGACTGAATGTCGCGCGCTGTGATGTCGCGGTCAACGCTACGTAGATTGATGAACATATTCCTGTTATCCTATATTGTAACGATTAGACCTGCTCTCCTTTTTGATGGATGCAAGAAATGAAGATCTGTTGTAGTTGTTGTGGGGCTCCAATTCCGCTAACTGTCCTTTTGAAATCCTAAATATATTTAATTTCTCTACATACCTTGCTGCTTTTGTTTCCTCTTATGGCTCATTTCCTCTTATGACTCATTTCAACTGAATCGGTTCATGAAGAGTAAAATGAATTTAGCAAACATTAGGCAAGAGAGATTGTTGTTCTTGTTGTGGGGTTTAACGCCATTTTTCAGCATACGATAGGCTATGCATGGAGGCCAGTATTAATGGTGGAGGAAGAACCCGGGAAAACGCTTGGAAGAACCACCGACCCACGAGAAACTACTGGCAAGCTTTCTCACATACCCACATTGACCGAATACTAGACTCAAACCCATGCAGACAGAAGTGAGATGGCAGTGATCCGTAACGATGAGCGCTTTAGACCACTCGGTCACTCTGGGCCCCAGCCAAGAGAGATACTTTCTTTTTCATGGCGTTAAACATTAAAACACCAACAAAGTTATGCTAGACCTTATATAAGCTACTCTTCTCAAACAAAGTCAAAACGAAGTGCGAACGACAAGAATTTGGTTTAATTGGGGAATTAATATTGCTGGAAACGTAGGAAGCAGTATTTTTTTAAAAGCAGAATGCATGTTCCAAAAAGAAATTAACAATAATATGTTTCAAAGAGAATACTATTTTATCCTCCATGGACATTCTTCTTTAGTCAAAGATTTTATAATGTCTCTACAAAAGCATCAGATTCTTAAAGAGTCGGATAAAAATAAAGTTTTTTAACTTTGGGGTAACTCATCATCAACGTTTGACTCCTAGTAATGAAGAAAATGACATACATTAAAGTTTTTCAGACTTTTCTTGCACCCATGTCCCTCAATTTTGAAGCTTAAAGGATGGTAAAAGCTATTTTTCTTTTAGTAAATTAGTTCGATGATTTGCAAAGTTCATAAGCATGCAGCATTTTGACTAAATGACACACTCAAGTTGTGAAGTTTCTTTACTGTATATATAATTTACCTTTTTTGGTAGCTCTTTTCCTCCACACGTATAATTTCTGAAACAACAAAGGCGTCTTTTGCTACTGCTTTCCATAATTTGTCACCATTTTTCCACAAAGGAACTTCGTAAAGGCTAATAATCTAAAAGTATGTAATATTTGAAGAAATAACTACCCGTTTTGGATGATGTAAGCCCACGTACCAAGTTTGATAGAGCACGTCATAATGCCCAAGTCTTACAGCACATAATCATTATTAGTTTGCATAGTAAGACCACGTGAGCATATGTAGAGAGGGCGAACAGATCACTGTTTTGGAAAGGTCCAAATGCTGAAATAAGTCTTCGTAAAAAAAATCTTTAAATTGCGTAAATAACTTTAAAAATTAGGGTAGTCTAATTACACTGAGGCTTCTCTAATTGGGTAAGTTTATTTTATTTTGTTGTTTATTTCTCGGACTGAAAAATCAAAGTTAAGCGCAAATATATTACGAAATTGAAACAACTTGAGGTTGCACCCTCTCTGCTGCTATAATTAAATCATTATCATGTCAGTAATGCCACTCGCTAAAGTGTCTCACACCGCTAGATTAGCGAGAGAGAGATTAAAAGCCATCCAAAAAAAAATTCCTGTTCGTGATTCTGTTAGACAGAAATTGCAGGAACGTCAAGAAGCACAAAATGAATTTGCAGAAGGTACAGACAAGTGGTTTAAACCTGTTACAAAAGTTACTGAAAGAGTTGCAACAGCTACTGAAGGTCTTCTTTTACCAGTAAGACAAACTGCGGAGCAAACTGTAACGATAGCAAGAAGAACTAAACAAACAAAAAAACCTTTAGTCACTGGTAAAGTAAAAAAAAAAAAGTATTAATATGATTAAAAAATTAATAAAGATTTTGTCGAAGATATTAAAAATACTAAAAGTAAAGATTTACCTGGAAAAATATTAATTGGTATATATAATAAATCTAGAACTTTACAATCTGGTTATGACGGCGTAAATGATAATATACTTATTAAGTGGATATACCGCATATACAAAGACATAAAAAGCCAGATGTGATGATTTAAAATACAGATCTCTTGTTGAAGAAGTGCAAAAACGTTATGAAGATGCACTGAGACAAATAAAATACCAACCATCTTCTCTACCGCAGAAAAAAAAAAAAAAAATAAAACAAAAAAAAAAAAATAGAACGACAAAAAATTTCTTCCACCACAGCAAGAGTCTTCATATCAACTTCCTCCACCTCTGCAACGAATAGAAGAAGAACAATCTTCTTCATCAAAGCGTGAGTCAATTGAAGAGTTTAAAAAAAGAAAGGGAACAGGTGGGGGCAAAAATGAAACAAGAAAAAGAAAAAACGAGAAGAAGAATTGAGTGAGAGAGAAACTAAGCGGAAAAAGAAATTGTCTCTTTTATCAAGCAAAAAAGATTCTAAGGAAGAATCTCATGATAATCCTCCCACAGCTACTGGTCGTGCTGTTACGGGAGCTGGTCTTGTTCTTTGTCCAAATAATGTTCTTTCTGACGTAGAACGACTACACATACTGACTGGAGGAAAACGAGCAGGAAATAATTCTCCGGAAATCATCATTGCAATATCTGATATTTGTCGAAGACAATTGACTGGCGGTATTATGGAAAACATTAAAAAAAAACATGCTGAGAAGATTTCAGGTAAGAAACATTAATAGGCCTTTAAGTTTGTTCTTGCAGTCAAAATAAGTGAGTTTTGAGAGCACTCTTGAATGGGATCACTGTGTCTTTGTGTCTATGTTCAGTGGGCAATTCATCCCACGTTGCTGGGCCCTAGTATGCAACAGAACGATGTCCATATGACTTTGTTTTCATACTTGGAATAATGAGTATACGATTGTCAGATACGGAGCGTAAGTGTCTTGCTGCTGTATACACATGGGTGAGGTCAGATAGGTATGTTGGACTACAGTCCGACAGTGAAATGCAGCACAGAGAACAAATTTTATGTTTGATTCTGGATCGAATTAATAGGCAGTGTAGGGTACAGAGCAGCGGGGAGGTGTGCTCCTATCGTGGTACTCTAAGTATGATCCGAGCAGCTATGTTTTGAACTTTCTGAAGTTTCTGGAGTAGATATTGAGATGAACCAGACATAACTGAGTTACAATGGTCCAGTCTTGAAAGTACCAATGAACACACAAGTGTTTAGTGGCATCAACTGAAATATATTTGCGAATTGAGCTGATGCGTCTCAGCTCAAGATATGCAGCCTTGCATATGTTCATGACATGTTGGTGCAATGTGAGAGTACTGTCCAGAGTAACACCTAGGTTTCGTACTGATTGTGTGAATGTTGGCGTTGCTGATATTTATTGTTTGAGGTAAAGGATGTGAATGAGAAAGTCTTTCTGTTGTGATCAGAATGGCCTTAGTTTTGCCATCATTCATCTGCAGCTTGTTACAAGTCATCCTTGATTTCACATCAGAAATGCACCTCTCTACACCTTGGATGGTAGCATCAACTTCAGTTGGGTGGCTAGATTTGTATATTTGGGTGTCATCAACGTACAATTGGTGAGACACTGGATGATGATCTATAACATCAAAAGTTGAGATGAACCTGGGCCTTGTGCTATGAATGGTACCAGAGAGACTATTAAAAGAAGCATTTAAATAGAAACTACCTGGTAGGAGGAAAAGAGTAAGACCAAAAAAGTCCCTGAAAAGAAAGTTCTTAAAAGCTCAGTGCAAAACTGCAGGTCATGAAACACTAGATGAGATGAAGAGGTCCTATGTCTATTCTGCACGAAACAAGAGACACGACAGAAAAGGTCCTATGCCCATTCTGCATGATACAATAGGTGACATAGTAAAGGTCCTATGTCCATTCTGCATGATACATTAGAGGTGACATAGAATAGGTCCTATGCCCAATCTGCGATTTGCAAGAGGTGACAAAGTAAAGGTCCTATGTCCATTCTGCATGATAAAAGAGGTGATACAGAAAAGGTCCTATGTCCATTCTGCATGATAAAAGAGGCGATATAGAAAAGGTCCTATTTCCATTCTACATGGTACAAGAGGTGATATAGAAAAGGTCTTATGTCCATTCTTCATGGTGCAAGAGGTGATATAGAAAAGGTCCTATGTCCATTCTGCATGATACAAGAGGTGATATAGACAAGGTCCTATGTCCATTCTGCGTGGTGCAAGAGGTGATGCAGAATAGGTCCTTTGTCCATTCTGCATGTTGCGACCGGTGATACAGAACAGGTCCTATATCCATTCTGCATGGTGCAAGAGGTGATATAGAATAGGTCCTATGTCCATTCTGCATGATACAAAAGGTGATATAGAAAAGGTCCTATGTCCATCCTAAATGATACAAGAGGTGATATAGAATAGGTCCTATGTCCATTCTGCAAGGGCCTATGTACATTCTGCATAATGTAAGAGGTGATATAGAATAGGTCCTATGTCCATTCTGCAAGAAGCAAGATGCAATATAGAAAAGGTCCTATGTCCATTCTGCATGGTGCAAGATACGATATAGAAAAGGTCCTGTGTCCATTCAGCATGGTGCAAGAGGTGATATATATTGAATGATAGGTCCTAGTTGCCCTGCTGTAGTATATTTGGGATGTGACTAATGCCAGTAAATTGTTGGTTGGGGGATGCAGCCCACATCAGTGGAGTAGAGGATCCAGGTAGAAGAGGTTGTTGATACTCCACTACTATGGCATGACCTGCAGACTAGATGGATGGGTAGAAGGGCCTAGTTTGAATAATTACCTTGAGTTTCCTTATTTTTAAAGGTCACCATTATGACTGAAAGAAAGCTATACTGGATTGTTCTGAAGCCTTACAAAAGACCTAGAATTATTAGACTGGTTTCAAGGGTCATGCCAGTAAACATTCTACTTTAATTAAGAATATCACCCTGTGTAGCCCTGACCTGAGAAATTCAAATAAAATAAACACGCATAAATAGGTGCCCTCATTTGGGCTTCTATGTAGGTGGGGATCAGACATGATGAAGCAATTGTTTTCCATTGCAGGAAAACACAAACAAAATTTTATGCAAAATTACAGTGTGAGACCAGCTTTAAGAATATTAGGTATGATTCAGATAGAGACTTGGAAGAGGAAACTATTCTGAGTTGATGGAATTGTCCTTGAATTCTCATTATGAGCCAATTGATGAGAATAAAAAGGTAAAGAAACCATTCTTGGCCTGTTTGTAGAGCTTTGAGTGTTGAAAAACTTTTAAGTTCAGCAAATTAGTTGTAAACTCACTAATATTCTGTTTCATTCAATGTTTTTTGTATGATGTAGGGACTTGATGACTGAAGCAGTTCTGAGATACTTGAAAAGCAGATTTCATAATATCTGCCAAGTGAAAGGAATCACATTTATCAAAATGGCAGTTTGATTCCCATAGCTACATTCTGTCCTTTGTACTACTTTCCCTGCACTGATTTAAGTAACATTCTTTAATATCCCTTTATCATTAATCCTTTGCATAGATTTAACTGTTACAAATATGCAGGTCATCACAATCATTGCTGTTACAGAGGAAACCAGTCTGCTATGGATGAGTGTTACAAAGGAGGGCTATATTATTAATCAACATGCAAGGAGGTAATCTGGTGCAAAATGCCTGTATAGTCTCTTCACTTACTTCAAGAACCACCCTAAGTGGAAGAACAAGAAATAAAAGCATTGAATTAAACACTAGTACGGCTAACATGTATGCAGAAAATGACATCTGCTCCACTAAACATTGCCAGTAAATTCGACACCCAGTACAGCAAAGGTGTAGACAATACTTTAGCAGATTCTGTCTGTTTCTAGTAGGACATAGCACAACTACCAGCCGAGATAAATTTTACAGGTCTGAAATATCCGAATTGTGTGCAAACTAACAACCAGATCAAGAGTGAAGTTAAGGCAGGCAACTAGTCCATCACACTGCTGGACAGATAAGTAATCCAACTTCATTTACATAGTTATTTTATACCTGTTGTGGAGATGATAAAGAGTTGTAACTGACTGTAAACACAATTTCGTTTTTGTATATTAAATATGAGACAGCTGAATTATCAAAATTTTGTTAACACAATTTGTTCAAAATCATAATTGGAAAGAATAAATATACAACCTGATTAGATATTTCTGCAATTTTTGTAATTTTCCAATATTTCAAACTTTTGATTCCTCTTTTGTAGACATAGATTTGTTTTGCTTATAGTGTCTGGCATACAGATATTTTGTTAGAACTTAACCTACATAATTGGTACTGTAAAGCCAGTATTCTGCTGATGTGCTATTAAACCTATACATACATACATACATACATACATACATACATACATACACACACACACGCACACACACACACATCAATGTTAATGTACCATTTTATTTAGAACATCATACATGATGATATGAAAATAAGAAAACTATTGGTACAAATTTTCATATTTCTTTCAAGTTAGCGCTCTACAGTTTCATATTTTGCATAGGTTTAGATTTTTAAAGAAAAATAATTTCCCCATTTTCCTCACTGGTTGTGCTAGTTGTTTAACAAAGACCTGTTTGGCATTATTTTGGTGTATGATTGATTTGTGGAATTTTGGTTATAGAGTAAAGAGCTTGACCTTACTTCAGATGTGCACCTTACAAAAAACTGCTAGCTCTGCTTGGCCATCTTCACTTCTTGGACTTCAGAGGAAAATTGTAAAACAAGAGCTGATAACTTTTTTTGTTTGATACATTTGGCAAATCATTCATTGCACTTTCAGAAGGTGATATTGTCTAGTCTGACAAATTTCATTTTCCCTATTTTAATAACTGCTAAAATAGTACAAGTTAGACTATTTCAGGCTGATTTTTTATTATAAGTTAGCAGTCATTTTAATTTGCTGTGTTCTTATATCATGTACAATGTCCACAAGTACAATATCCCAAATTGCAAATGTAAACAACTTCACCTTACACCAGCCAATCTCTCAAAAGTTCATATCTAAATAGCAACCCAATAACTTATTAATGCCTAACCTGCAGTAAAATCTTTTTTAGTTTCTTTCAGCATGCAGGAAATGGTTTTTGAGACTAATACAAATCTGTGTCATCAGAAGGATGGGGTTTGCCACTCTATAGCAGCTAGTTTAAAAGCAGGAGGCATGGGATCAAAGAATTAAATTTCTTAGTAAGTATGAAGGACAAAAAAAATCACAAGTGAAACATTTTTGTCTCTTGTTAACAGACTGTAATCATCAGTTATGTATGAAAAATGGGGTACTTGCACTTTCTGCATTATGCTTATTTAGCATATGTAGTATTGCTTTTTATTTATCCGGCACATCCGTGTCTGGGAAATCTGCCATACTGGCAATATATCCATCATTCAAGGACTTGTAGTACTAATTCAGCTCCTTTAGTAAAACTATGGAAACACCATTCTGCCATAAATTTAATAACGTTAAATTTCTGAATGCTCACAATCAAACTTGTCCATATAATTAGTACCATGAATCCTTCAAGTTCTAATATCAACAAATTAAATGTTTTCTCTTTAATCTTCACATCAATATCAGGGCTGCTAGTAAGATTGTTTTGTGTTTATCATTTCTAGACTGGGTCTTATTTTTCCATATTAGACCTTCAAGTGCTAAAAGTGACAATTCAAGGGAGACAACTGCAGATATGTAGCAACTTCATTTGCAACTTTAATTCAAATACAGCCAACAATATTAGCAGAGGGTTAGAACTTCACTAGAAACTCCCAAATTATTAAAAACTTTAATTCAAATGGAACAAAAACATTGACAGAGGTGCTGCATTTGACTTGAAAATCCCTAATTTTTTGGAATGCAGATCAACAATCTTAAGAAAGAATATAAACCTTTATATAAGGTAAACCAGTCTTAAAATTCATTGCACTGGTAGCATTACATGTAATGAAAAATTATAACAAGTGTCATTTTTGGTCACTACATTTTTAGGCAATATATTTGTAACATTCTATTGAATTACATTTTTATCTGTTGTTTTATGCATGAACGCTGGTATGTATATTTATGTGTATTTGTATGTATATGAATTTACATCCATATTGGTACTATATGAATGTATGTGTATATTCATGTATGGTGTATTTTGCTTCAATACCTGAATGCAGAGTTTGTGTGCTTGAATGTATATATTGTTGTGTGTGGAATTGTGTGTGTGTATGTGTATGTGTTTGCGTACGTTTGTGTGTATAGTAGATTTGTTTTGGACTGAATGTCGCGCGCTGTGATGTCGCGGTCAACGCTACGTAGATTGATGAACATATTCCTGTTATCCTATATTGTAACGATTAGACCTGCTCTCCTTTCTGATGGATGCAAGAAATGAAGATCTGTTGTAGTTGTTGTGGGGCTCCAATTCCGCTAACTGTCCTTTTGAAATCCTAAATATATTTAATTTCTCTACATACCTTGCTGCTTTTGTTTCCTCTTATGGCTCATTTCCTCTTATGACTCATTTCAACTGAATCGGTTCATGAAGAGTAAAATGAATTTAGCAAACATTAGGCAAGAGAGATTGTTGTTCTTGTTGTGGGGTTTAACGCCATTTTTCAGCATACGATAGGCTATGCATGGAGGCCAGTATTAATGGTGGAGGAAGAACCCGGGAAAACGCTTGGAAGAACCACCGACCCACGAGAAACTACTGGCAAGCTTTCTCACATACCCACATTGACCGAATACTAGACTCAAACCCATGCAGACAGAAGTGAGATGGCAGTGATCCGTAACGAAGAGCGCTTTAGACCACTCGGTCACTCTGGGCCCCAGCCAAGAGAGATACTTTCTTTTTCATGGCGTTAAACATTAAAACACCAGCAAAGTTATGCTAGACCTTATAAAAGCTACTCTTCTCAAACAAAGTCAAAACGAAGTGCGAACGACAAGAATTTGGTTTTATTGGGGAATTAATATTGTTGGAAACGTAGGAAGCAGTATTTTTTTAAAAGCAGAATGCATGTTCCAAAAAGAAATTAACAATAATATGTTTCAAAGAGAATACTATTTTATCCTCCATGGACATTCTTCTTTAGTCAAAGATTTTATAATGTCTCTACAAAAGCATCAGATTCTTAAAGAGTCGGATAAAAATAAAGTTTTTTAACTTTGGGGTAACTCATCATCAACGTTTGACTCCTAGTAATGAAGAAAATGACATACATTAAAGCTTTCCAGACTTTTCTTGCACCCATGTCCCTCAATTTTGAAGCTTAAAGGATGGTAAAAGCTATTTTTCTTTTAGTAAATAAGTTCGATGATTTGCAAAGTTCATAAGCATGCAGCATTTTGACTAAATGACACACTCAAGTTGTGAAGTTTCTTTACTGTATATATAATTTACTTTTTTTGGTAGCTCTTTTCCTCCACACGTATAATTTCTGAAACAACAAAGGCGTCTTATGCTACTGCTTTCCATAATTTGTCACCATTTTTCCACAAAGGAACTTCGTAAAGGCTAATAATCTAAAAGTATGTAATATTTGAAGAAATAACTACCCGTTTTGGATGATGTAAGCCCACGTACCAAGTTTGATAGAGCACGTCATAATGCCCAAGTCTTACAGCACATAATCATTATTAGTTTGCATAGTAAGACCACGTGAGCTTATGCAGTGAGGGCGAACAGATCACTGTTTTGGAAAGGTCCAAATGCTGAAATAAGCCTTCGTAAAAAAAAATCTTTAAATTGCGTAAATAACTTTAAAAATTAGGGTAGTCTAATTACACTGAGGCTTCTCTAATTGGGTAAGTTTATTTTATTTTGTTTGTTTATTTCTCGGACTGAAAAATCAAAGATAAGCGCAAATATATTACGAAATTGAAACAAATTGAGGTTGCACCCTCTCTGCTGCTATAATTAAATCATTATCATGTCAGTAATGCCACTAGCTAAAGTGTCTCACACCGCGAGATTAGCGACAGAGAGATTAAAAGCAATCCAAAAAAAAATTCCTGTTCGTGATTCTGTTAGACAGAAATTGCAGGAACGTCAAGAAGCACAAACTGACTTTGCAGAAGGTACAGACAAGTGATTTAAACCTGTTACAAAAGTTACTGAAAGAGTTGCAACAGCTACTGAAGGTCTTCTTTTACCAGTAAGACAAACTGCGGAGCAAACTGTAACGATAGCAAGAAGAACTAAACAAACAAAAAAACCTTTAGTCACTGGTAAAGTAAAAAAAAAAAAAGTATTAATATGATTAAAAAATTAATAAAGATTTTGTCGAAGATATTAAAAATACTAAAAGTAAAGATTTACCTGAAAAAATATGAATTGGTATATATAATAAATCTAGAACTTTACAATCTGGTTATGACGGCTAAATGATAATATACTTATTAAGTGGATATACCGCATATACAAAGACATAAAAAGCCAGATGTGATGATTTAAAATACAGATCTCTTGTTGAAGAAGTGCAAAAACGTTATGAAGATGCACTGAGACAAATAAAATACCAACCATCTTCTCTACCGCAGCAAAAAATAAAAAATAAAAAAAAAAATTAAAAAAAAAATAGAACGACAAAAAATGTCTTCCACCACAGCAAGAGTCTTCATATCAACTTCCTCCACCTCTGCAACGAATAGAAGAAGAACAATCTTCTTCATCAAAGCGTGAGTCAATTGAAGAGTTTAAAAAAAGAAAGGGAACAGGTGGGGGCAAAAATGAAACAAGAAAAAGAAAAAACGAGAAGAAGAATTGAGTGAGAGAGAAACTAAGCGGAAGAAGAAATTGTCTCTTTTATCAAGTAAAAAAGATTCTAAGGAAGAATCTCATGATAATCCTCCCACAGCTACTGGTCGTGCTTTTACGGGAGCTGGTCTTGTTCTTTGTCCAAATAATGTTCTTTTTGACGTAGAACGACTACACATACTGACTGGAGGAAAACGAGCAGGAAATAATTCTCCGGAAATCATCATTGCAATATCTGATATTTGTCGAAGACAATTGACTGGCGGTATTATGGAAAACATTAAAAAAAAACATGCTGAGAAGATTTCAGGATAGAAACATTAATAGGCCTTTAAGTTTGTTCTTGCAGTCAAAATAAGTGAGTTTTGAGAGCACTCTTGAATGGGATCACTGTGTCTTTGTGTCTATGTTCAGTGGGCAATTCATCCCACGTTGCTGGACCCTAGTATGCAACAGAACGATGTCCATATGACTTTGTTTTCATACTTGGAATAATGAGTATACGATTGTCAGAAACGGAGCGTAAGTGTCTTGCTGCTGTATACACATGGGTGAGGTCAGATAGGTATGTTGGACTACAGTCCGACAGTGAAATGCAGCACAGAGAACAAATTTTATGTTTGATTCTGGATCGAATTAATAGCCAGTGTAGGGTACAGAGCAGCGGGAAGGTGTGCTCTAATCGTGGTACTCTAAGTATGATCCGAGCAGCTATGTTTTGAACTTTCTGAAGTTTCTGGAGTAGATATTGAGATGAACCAGACATAATTGAGTTACAATGGTCCAGTCTTGAAAGTACCAATGAACACACAAGTGTTTAGTGGCATCAGCTGAAATATATTTGCGAATTGAGCTGATGCGTCTCAGCTCAAGATATGCAGCCTTGCATATGTTCATGACATGTTGGTGCAATGTGAGAGTACTGTCCAGAGTAACACCTAGGTTTCGTACTGATTGTGTGAATGTTGGCGTTGCTGATATCTATTGTTTGAGGTAAAGGATGTGAATGAGAAAGTCTTTCTGTTGTGATCAGAATGGCCTTAGTTTTACCATCATTCTTCTGCAGCTTGTTACAAGTCATCCATGATTTCACATCAGAAATGCACCTCTCTACACCTTGGATGGTAGCATCAACTTAAGTTGGGTGGCTAGATTTGTATATTTGGGTGTCATCAACGTACAATTGGTGAGACACTGGATGATGATCTATAACACTTGAGAGCGACTGAGTGTACAGAATGAAGAGAACAGGTCCAAGAACAGACCCCTGTGGAACACCACAACATAGATCAACTGGGCTGGAGTGTATTCCCTTTGCAGATACAATTTGTGTCCTGATGACCAAATAGGACTTGAACCACAGTAAGGCTGTATCATGAATGCCAAATACATGCTGGAGACGGTGAAGTAATATATCATGGTCTATTGTGTCAACTGCTGCAGACAAATCAAGGCGGGTGAGGACTGTAATCTTTCTGCTATCCAACTGTATGGTGACGACGAGTCAATTGAAATTGTGGTGTCAGGCTTATCTCTGATGGTTTGTACTTTGTCACGGAAGAAATTTGCAAACATGTCCGGAAGGTCTACTGGAGAGAAAGTAGTTGGAAGTGGTGTTGATTTGCTCCTTGACATTATCTTGTTAGCAATCTCGAACAGCTCTTTGCAGCTGACACTTTCCATGAGCTTAGTAGTGTACTGGGCTGATTTTGCTGCATGGACTATATTTGTGCCATTCTTCTTAGCGACTTCATAGATTTGCTTATGAATAGAGAGTCTTGTGGAAAGCCAGAGCCTCTCAGCTTCACGGCGGTCTGTTTTAGCAGTGCGTAGCTGGTCCCTAACACTGCTATACCATGGAGAACACTTTTAATTTATACTCTGCGCTTGGTAGCTGGGGTATGTTTGTCAAGTAATGAACGCAGACAGTAATTGAGTTGTTCTGCGGTAGGAGGTAAGCAAATTGTTAGGTTAGCTTGGATGTCGTGCATTAATTTGGCTCTATTTATCATGCGGATGTTTCTCTTAGTAGCAGATAAAGGTGGAGGGTTATGGACTGATATGTCAAGATAGCATATGATGGAGAGGTGATCTGATGCAAGGTTATGTGGTACCAGGGAGGACCGTAGAACGTTATCATCGGGTCTATGAAGAATCCAGTCTAAAATGTGACCATGTTTGTGGGTGGGTTGGTTAACTGACTGTTTGAGGTTGAAAACATTAATGCAATCTATGAGTTTCGATGTATTTAAGTTTCCGGGACAGTCAAAGTGAAAGTTGAAATCTCCAAGAATAATCAGGATCCCATCTATCGAATTTCCAAAGTCCAGGAGATTCGGAAGCTACTCCAAAGAGAGAGAGAGAGAGAGAGAGAGAGAGAGAGAGAGAGAGACAGAGAGACAGAGAGAGGGTCAGCCAGTTTGTTTTTTTCTACTAGGAGGAGGGCGGTATAGGCAGAAAAAATGGACTGACCTTTGCTCCAGTGTGAGTGTGGTTTGGACTAGTTCAAACGATGTTTGGTCGAAATTGAATGTTGTGGTGTAGTTAAGACGTTTTATCATGGAATTCTTTGTGATGACAGCAATTCCACCTCCGCGAGAATTACGTGGGACTGACTTGATGGAGTAACCAGTGGGTGTTACATCCGCACACTTGGGCTCATCGCCTGATGTTTCAGCCATGTTTCTGTCAAGAAAAATATGTCAACATTTCGGTGGTTGATACAATTAACTATTTCTGTGCGCTTTTCCGGTGGTCTGACTGATTGGGCAATGAATAATGCAATGCGCAGAGGTATTTCTTGGATAGTTGACACAAAGGTTGACGATTTAATTGGGATTTGAATTAGGTTAACTAAATTAACGGTCGAAGTTTTTTTTTAAAAGTTGTACCGAAATAAGGGAGATAACTGGAATTCTTCTTCCTGTTCTACGTCGGCCAGCTTTGGAACAAGGTTTCTTTTTTTCACTTCTGTTTACATTTAGGTAATGATGAATGTAGTCCCAGTTCGTTTAGTCTAGAGCACAATGTAGTGTGGAGAGCCAATGAGTGAACATTTAAAGCAATTAATGAGGGTCCATCGTAGCATAAACGGGTTGACAGGCGAGTATCACGTGATGGCGGTTTGTTCAAAAACAGTGGAGCAAGACAACTGCGAAAAAGTCTAATTATTCTCGTTTCCAAAACAAGGAGATGAAGAAACACATACGAGTTTAACAGCCAATACATAATGAACACAATAACGAAGATGAAAACAGGCAACAAGCAAAAATATCATGAAAACGGCACTAAAAAACGGAACAGCTGCTTCAAGCCGGTTAAGCGATAGCGGCCATCTTGTAATCTCGACAAGGAACCTCATAACTTTCATTGTCAATATTTTCACTTTCACCAGTAACAGAGTTAAATTTGGATCACTTCACGCTCTCACATAATTTTTCTTGATTATCTTATACGAGCATTAATAGATTTTTTATTGTCTTTTTTATTGGTATTAACGAGATAATTTTGATATAATTTTTTCGATTGCACGAGAGATAGAGAGAGAGAGAGAAAGAGAGAGAGAGATACGAATTCCCTCACCTCATTTTCTTTTACTGTATCTAACGATTGAAACATCGCCGTTTGAATTCGTTTTACGAACTTGCATTCCGATGATAGCGTGTATCCACCTTCATAATTGCGTTTTTGTAATGTTTCAAAATCAGAAATAAGTTTTTCATGATTTAGTTCATCAGATATATTTTTTCCGACTTTTTTAATAGCAGAAATAATATTATTGATATTTTCGTAATTCATTATGCAGTATATAATATATTTAAAATAAAAAAATATTTGCACAACACCACACATATGTGAATGCCTAGCTTGCCATATGACATCCTAGCAAGAACTCAACAGTTACGTACCTTCAATAATGCATAAATTACTTTATTAAAACTTCAGATTTAGCGATGTAGAATACAAACAAATAAATAAATAGCAATTAGTAACTATCTACCTTCAACTTTAATGAAAACTTATTTTCTGTTTATACTTTTGAGACAAACTCAATATTAAAAGATTCAACAGTCCTATGCATATTTCTATATGTTCCAGACACCCAACCTGCAGAATTTTCACTCTGTGTGATTGCTTGAAAATTCTGTAAAGAATTATTAACTTTTGCCGTCAATATGATCGATCACAAGACCATATTTGATCACCCCAAAGAAACATTGAAATATAAATTTATGACAGAGATACCTTATCGTCCCAGCATTGAATCTAAGATGACCGGCGTTATCAACAATACCAACCGGATTTTTTCAGTTGATGTTTCTGATTACACTATTACGAGATGAAAAATAATTCTTGATAATAGGATGTCTGACAAATTCTGTTTGCTCCATTATATATAATATTATTTGTCTAAATTATAATTTGACTTTACAAATCTAGATATATAATCTTCAGGGTTTCTTGTAACCTTATCAATGACAGGGTTGTTATTTGTTTTATCATAATAACGTTTTATCTCCCTATATCTTTTGCCACCACATTGCACACACAACTGTTTTTTATAACTCCAACACCACATCGTAAGCACGGTTTTGGGCCATAACTACCCCTCCTTACGTTTTGCGAATGTTGTCCGCAGAATTCATTTGCGCAAGATTTGTTGCAAGGGGTTGAAGACCCTATCATCAACCACTTACACTGGTTTCTTATTTGAATCATCATATACAGAATTAATTTTTTATTCAAATAATTGTCTGAAATATAATATGGAAGAGTTTGAGAGATCATCTACAAACGAGCCCTGGAAAACTTCGTCTCTTAAATCCAGATTCGATCTCGACAGAATAACTCCTGACTTGTCGTGGTAAACTCTGGCTGATCCGTAGACTAATCTGATTAATATTATTCTTAATGCTAAAAAAGATTTTCGTGATGATGGGGCATCTCACACGTAGTCGACATTCCAAATTATATTTAACACCAGAGGTGTCGACGGTGTCATTGATGCCACAATGAACAATGAGCGGGCGAAAACGATTATTGATCGTCTCAATGATCAAATATATTTTTCAGAATAAAGTTTCTTGTACTAGCAGAAACAGATAATTGGATTATCCGTAACAAATATGATCATGTCTTTCATAACGAAAAAACCGCTGTGTTAAAGAAATGTTCCAAGCCAGGAATGTTGACTGGAATTGACAGACCATATTACGCTCGAGCGTATCCTATAACAGCAGTTATTTATGGAATGTATCCGATAAATGAAACACCAAGTGTTGATAATCTCAAACCGATGAAATTTTGAAAGATAAAGTGTGTAGCCGAACGAGTAATCGAACATTTTACAAACGCGATTCGTGGAAATGGGTTAACGGATCTACCGAATGAAAAAATAAGCAAATGTTCTGAATCTGTCAAGGATACCAGGGCTACAATAAATGATGTCGCTAAGTTAGAAAAACACTAAAATTCTCAATAAAAGTAGAAGTTTTATACGAATCAAAGAATAAATCGAGAGGGACTCCCATTGAAATTATTGATCATAATGCGCACGAGTGGACCAGTGCAGTCACAATATTTCCACGAGATCGAACCGTAAGATTTTACCCGGAGAAAGACTCTCGAAGAAACGTGTTTGATTTTATTGACGAAAAAAGTAAAAACGATCTTGTGTCAGTATTGTTATTTTAGAGTTCCGATGATGAAAAATATGATCAGTTTGTAAGACCTAACGGTGAAATATATCGGAAAGAATCTCTCCAAGAAGAAATGAAAAATCTTGCGCAGTCATTTTCAACAGAGAATACTGAGCAATTATTAAATTATTGTTTACAGTTCCTTTATGTTGCAGCTCACTTTGCAAGAGAGAAAAATTTGATTTGAATTTCTCGAAGACGTATAAAGTTGCTGTGAATACGGACACAGTGGATTGTGGAAAGCTAAGCACAATTACAACGACGTTATCTCGGTTGATATGGTCGCGTGTTATCCGGGAAGTTATCTTGGTTAGGGAGGATGTTTGGAATATTTTAAAATATTTGGACACCCCACAAACGAAATGAATAGAGTATCAATAAATGGCCCACTACCCGATTTTCATCAAACCGGATTCGCTCGGATTGCATCATTCGAGTTTGCTAAGTTTTTTCATCCGATCTGTTATATTTGCCTTGGTAGGCACTTTTCAGAAAAACGTTGGACACCAATAGTTTTATTACGATACATGATTGATTGTAAAATATTAATATCGTTGAATGTATGTGAGGCAATTATATCATATCGGAAGCAGACCGAAGTTTGGTTTCTACCACCTGATGATGATAAAAACCGCAAAAGATCTCGGTAGAAGAATAATCGGTACATTTACTCAAGGTGGGGCACATGATCATAAAAGACAGTATGCACGACTAATACTTGATGATGCTGTTTTATGATTTTATAATCGCTGATGCAACAAAGAGATATACTTGTAAGTCGAGAAAATGTATATTTATCTGACGGAACACGGTTAGGTACAATTATTGGTTATATTGATGGTGAGTCACCTCAGTTTACTCGTTTAAGATCTTCAATGCTCGCTTATGTTTCAATAAATGTATTATCTATGATAAATATATTCCCTTGTACCGCGATCAGAGTTGCTACGGATTCGTTTTATATCGAAAACAAATATTCAGAATTACTGACTCGTTTTACAAGTACTGATGCATCATGGGGCCGATGGAGAATAAAACAGGAAATGTTATATCAATTTCTGAATCCGAAGATGTTGCGATCAAATATATTTATTACAAAAATAACAGATATCAGAATTATCGTCTGCGGCACATGTGTATGATCCAGTAGTCAGACACAATACTATATATCTAAACGGACCGGGTGGTTCTGGTAAGACGACTCGAGCGATAGAATTATTTCGACATAGTTCAGATATAGTTATTTTAACATCTACACATACACTTGCAAGAGAAATGAAACAACGAGGACTGCAATCATGTACTTATCACAGCTTTGTTTCGATACAAGGATGGCGCATTTACTCCTGATCGAATGGGAGAGAAATATATTCCAGAAATTATTAATTGGGATGAGATATGTACAGTTTCGCTAGATACATTAAAAATGTTTCTCGATTGGCTGTTATCGAAAAATACAGCTGTGGTCATGTGGGGGGATCATGGTCAACCACCCCTGTTTGTTGGGTTATCTCAGCAAGGGTGGTTAATGAATTTTGTGGATTATTACGATGAGATAACTGACGATCATTGATTTTTTGATATAGAATTGTGGATTATTACGATGAGATAACTGACGATCATTGATTTTTTGATATAGAATTAAGTTCGTTTAATAAATTAATCAGACTACAACCGAATAAAATTCAAAGTGTAGTAATGCGTAAAATAATATCGGAAACTTCCATGAACGATTTTCTGCAAACGTTGAGACCAAATGATTTAAGAGTGGCAAGTAGAAAGATAGTTCGTGATACACTTCAATAGCAGTTATTTGAAAAGCATAAAGAAAACTTTTTGGATTTACGTGTGCCATTGTGTTTTAGATCAACTGATACACGACGACAGAATTCGTTTCGGTATATTTAAAAAGATTCCCTATTTCCTGTCGTGCGAACCACGCTGAGGCGGCAGAACGTGTGACGTTTGCTGCATCAGCGAGTTTACTAATAGCTGCTCTACCTATCCAATATCCTCTTGGGCTGTAATAAATCGATTCCATTATAATAATAGTTGAAAAATTACCAGCTCCGAATAAGAATTTACCTTTCATCGCAGATCTTACCAGCCAATTAGATAATGATTCTGTTAAAGATTTATTTTTTATGGAATTTAATGCATGAATCAACTTCACATCTGCAATATGTCTATATTGTAGGTTTTTACTTTTCTAAGCTACATCATAGGAGTGACATGCTTTATGAATCGTGTTTATTTGATATTCATCAGTACTTGGTTGATCTCGCTCGTCAAGTCGGATATCAAGTCGGGTTCCAGGGCCACAACAATTATATCCAGGAAGAGTTCCTGGTAATTGTCCTAATAAAGTAGCGATAACACCACCAATTTCCCTTGTAGGTGTTGTAGGGTTTAACGCAATTTTTCAGCACACGATAAGCTATACATAGCGGCCAGTATTAATAGTGGAGGAAGAACCCGAGAAATCCAAAAAAGAACAACGGACCCACGAGAAGCTACTGACAAGCTTTCTCACATCCACACATTGGCCAATCTTGTACCTTCATTCTCTGACCCGTCTGACGATGGATCACATTGATCGTTATAGGATTAAAAGTTACGAACACTTAATACCCTTAGAAAAAATGAAAGTTAACGATTTTAAAGAAAGAATGTTGCTTAAAAGCACATTGTAAAAATATCGTTTGCTAAGCCACGTTTTCCATGGTCACCTTTTCGCACGTAAAAAAAGTGTTTCCGTTATCTAAACACATTGTTACGAGTGCGGATCAGAAATGATCAGACCAATGCTCAATGTCTGAGAGAAAAGTAAGCAAAAAATAGAATATGAAAAGTACAAAATAAATCTGAGCGAGCAACATATTCCTTGGAAATTACTAAGAAAAGGAAGACCGAGGCTGAATTTAACACAAGTGGAAACATCATCCTCATCTTGTATCGACCTGTCCTCGTGATCACACGAGTTTTCTTTTGTACACATTAGTTCGAATACATGAAATGATTTAAATAAATGCACATATAAATGGTAAATTCTCAGTTATTAACTGGGTCGAAATGTACATTGGCTCTGTAATTTGGACTTATATTGACGATATTTTTCATCTGTTGATTTGACAGAAGAGGTAAATGCAGCTTTCTTATTTCACCAGAGATAATTATCAGTTTGTAAATAAAATATCTCTGCAATGAATAATCACCAAAAAATGTAGTTTCACGCCCATTAAAGCGAAGTTTTGTCTATCGTATATATTTCTTATATTTGCTTTATGGTAATAACAATAAGTTCTGGTCTCTGAAAAAAAGTGATTTCCCGTGGTAAATAGATTACAATTAAATTGAGATTTTGCGACAATCAGTACTTTTAAAAGAATTTGTTATTTCGTAGAAGTTCTCCCTTACTAAGCATACATAAAATGTTTTTAACATATTACAAGTAAATCAGACTTGCAAAAGTGTATTCTCGTTGTTTAGTTCTGGGAAGAAATGTTGTCGTTTTCTCGTATTATTGACCACGGATATAAATTATGATGGGTGGAGCAGATAACTTATTGTATACATATTTTTGTTGGTAATTCATTCATTGCATTTTCAGATGCTGGTATTGTCTAGTCCGCTAAAGTTTGTTCCTCTATTTTAATATCTGCTAAAGATGGCGTGCTTTAGACTAATTCAGGCTGATTTTTCGAGTGCGAGGGTTCAGTCATTTTGGTCGGACGTGTGCTTAGATCATGTACAATTTCTACAAGTACAGTATCCTACGAAATTGCAGCTAAAGTATGTGAAAGTAACATTGAGGTATGCCAACATTCTCTATACTGTGCATGTTGCAAATCCAAACAACTTCACCTTACACTCGTCACTCTCTCATACGTTCATAATATGTGTCGAGAGCACGCATACAGACCACATAAGTAGTATTATTGTATGATTTAATTTTCGTTTTACAGATGAAACCATTAAGTAAGAAGCATCAAAACAATCCTTTAGAACAATTAAAACATTACTTATTAGTAGCAAAGTCCCACACAAGCCCAGCCCTCTCCTCTGCCCTCCGATGAAACGTGAACTATTTAAAAAGTGCGTTTCTTAACATATCCACCAATGTTTTGCTGGAAGACAGGAACACAACAAAAAAATTGGCACAATTATTCCTGAGAAGAAAATATTAAAATTTTCATTTTCAAAACGATGGAACAGATGAGATTCATGGAGGTCAGGTGTTTGCTTATTCTTCTAACACTAGAATATGGGGGAAAAAAGCCAATTTGATTTGCCATTATTTATTTGTTAATTTCAATACAGGCGCATGAACAAAATATTTTCACTATATATTTCTATCACTCAATACAACAGTTTTAAGTTTAGTTTTACACCACTGATGTTTTCTAAATTTTCTATTTTTGCCTTAATTAAGGCCATTACTTACACAATACGTCCACAAGGCATGTTGTGCGAGCAAGATTAAAATAAGTATAAAAGCTGTTTTTCACGCGCAAGATAAACTTAAATTAAAATTTTTGTTTCAAACATCATACACGATGATATGAAAAAAAACGAAAACAAAATATCACAAATTTCCATATTTGTTTTACGGTGGCGCTCTGCAGTCTCACATTTTGCATAAGGTTAGATTTTTAGAGCGAGAAAAAAATGCCATTTAAAAAAGACGTAGATCTTGGAGATCTTAGTAACTATTAAACGAACCTTTAATATCTGTAGAGCGCACCTTATCGGCTGTACAAAAATACCACTGGCATCATCACATCGTAAAAGATAGATCATATTTTCTTTTCCTTAAGTCTAATACAATGAATCAAATGCAAATTTTCTTTTATTGTATAGTTTACTGAAATACGATTTCATCATGTTTTGTTACTCAATTTAATTTACATACCATTAATGCATGTTAATTCTAGTTGTAGCCTAATTAGAAACATTTGCTACCGAAATCTTTCATTCTAGGTACGAAGGCTGACTTGGATCGATCCATTCATTTACTGTTAAACTAAAATTATCATTGGTTTAATTTATCAAACGTGAAATGCTATCGACATTGATGGTTTTAAGGATATTTATGAATGTGATATATGAGTCAATACCAAAATATGTCAATAATTATTCAAAGTATACAAAAATAAGAAATCTTATGAAACATTTAATTTAGATATAATATGTCATAAAGTTAATAAATATTGGTAATAAAAAAAAACATTTACATATGATTTATATTATTATGTTTACGTTTTCACCCTATTATTCATGCATTTTGATTTATCCGTTTTTTCAACAATGGATAATAACTTAACAAAAACAAAACTTTCATTTCCAATTGAACCCCATTTTCATTGATTATTATACAAATTGCATATACTTCACAATAAATTAAAAATAGAATGTGTTTATAAAGCCATGTTATGTTATGTTATGTTATGCTATGTTATGTTATGTTATATGTTCTTTCTCTAACAGTCCATCCTGTAACGAACATGTGTGCTTTAGGAAAGACGAATTTGTTACAGGAAGGACACAATCTGATATGTAAATCATTTTGAATGAAATAGGAAATACATTACTGCTGTTTAAAAGCCTCGACATTCACAGCTTGGATGATACATTTTATGAACATGACGCAAATATATCAGAAAACAACGTTTCTGTTACAGGCTGGATTTATTTTGTGATGGTTGATGCGATACATATCTTTACCTATACATGATGCGTGTTATTTTAAGTATATATTATGTTGCGTGAAACGAATTCATACAGTCAAGAGCATGAGGATGAGTGCCAAATGAGTAAAGGAAAGATGGCAGGTAGTAAGACAAATGTAAACAAATTGGTAGGGGTAAAGGTAGAGAAGAACAAATGGTGGAGAGTAACACAGGTGAAGCAAAATAGATGAGGGTAATACAGGTGTAGAAAAGAAAGAGAATAGGATAGGTAATGCAAAGACTTAAAATGGTAAGATAAGTGAAGAAAAGATGATAGATAGTAAGATTATTGAAGCGAAGATAGAAGAAGTTGAGATGGGTGAAGTAAAGATGAAAACGAATTTAATGGGTTGTGAACAGATTGAGAGGAGTAAGACAGATGAGAAGAAGATGGGTGGGGTGGGTAAACATGTGATGAAAGGAGGAGATATAGTAAGATAGATAATGGTTGCAGACAATTTAAATGCTGTATTCTCATGTAATGTCTCATTTGTCATTGACTACATAATTTTATTCAGCAGAAAGATTTATACTAATAATAAGCACTACGATACTAATTAATTTACGGAATTTTGAAATCCATACTGGGTTAAGTCATTCCTGTAACAACCTGCCCATCATGCAACTGTTTCAAAATATGCCACTGTAATTGTATAAGAAATGATAGCATTTCAGAACAGTAATAGAAATATATCTAAATAAATATCAAGGCATTTAATAATGTTACACAATGTCTGGATTAGATATTTATGAAAACTGAATGAAATATCTAAAATGTCCTTCCTGCAACTGAGATTTCTTTCCTGTAACAGTTTCCAATTTTGACTGCAGAAAAAATAGTAGACGTATATGATCGCCATATCTACGAATAGATTAATCCCAAAATAACCATAATTGTTATGGAGAAAACCTTGATGCCAAATTAAACGTGATATATGATGTTTAGTTGTTATATTCTTACCGGAAAGAAAAAAAAGAGCTTTTTGGTTTTAGAATTGCAATTGGTAAATGCTCATATCTTTATAAAGTACCATCACCTGAGGACAGTTTGACTTTCATTATATAAAATATACTATCTGCAATTATTCTAGTGATACATATTATGATAAATATATATTTATATGCTTTGCACTAAAATTATGGTACAGGAAGAACAAATTTGTTTGTGAAGAATGTTTGAACTGCATGAATGGCTAAAACAAGGGTTAACACTATCTATTTGCTAATTCCTACGTCTTCACAGATAATACGATGAATTTAGCTAATAAAGATTGGATTGTGAGAACTGTTTTTTTTTCTTTCTTTTTCTTCTTTATTTTAATTTGACCCAAATAACAGTGGATTTTGATATTGACTCATATATGTGTTACAATCTGGGCCAGCGTAAGTCAATATGGCGCCCTGTGCAAAATAGACATTTGGTGCGCCACCATCCCAAAATCATGAGCTGTTAAGAAAGCTCGTAAAAAATTATATAAGATAAAGACCAAATAAAATATTTTCATACGAAGTAAAAACAAAGGTTTTGTTTCATATTAGCTCCCTTGTCTGATTTTTTCCACCCTTTTTCTTCCCTAGTTTAATGCCCCTCTAAAAAAGGCTAAAATGTGCAAGAATACTACTGGCACATAGCTTGCACAAGCCCTGCTTACGATAATGTATACAATAAGATATCGATTACAATTAGGAATATGAATGAGTAATATAAATTATTTCTTAGGAAAATAATCAAATTTAACGAAACAAGTTTGGTAATAGCCCCACACTTTCATCCCAGTTCTGCTTGATCTTTTCCATCCGAATCCAACTGTCCCATCTGCTGACACAAGCTTTTGCTTGAAAATGTTACTTGCAAAAATGGTTAAAAAATTGCAGTGTAGCAAGTGTCACATATATATGTACATAATATTACACAACAGATATATATTACCATTGGTGAAATGACATGGGGAAGGAATGTGTAGACGGGAGAGCGTATCCATACTTCGGATGTCAGACAGTTTATACAAAATATGCCCCATATTATCGAATAGAAAAACAGGCAAGCATAGCCCTGTCTTCCTATCCACGGGTATATTGTTACGTTTCTGCCAAAGTAGCAAACACTTATGCTTAATAATGCGATTATTCCACAAAGACAACCGAAACATGTTTGACTCATATTTGGTCAAGCATGAACTAATAGACTACGTGTAAGAATCGTAGACCAATAATTATTCATGGATAGGATATTTTTAAAGCATACAGTCCTTTTGATTTAAAACAGATTTACAATGGACACTATACATTATTTCTTAACAGCACATGTATTTGGTGCTAACATTAGTTTCATAAGACGAGCAGAAGGACGTTCCCACTCCCAGCTGTACAGCACCATGATGAAGACCGCCAAGAATGTAAAAACAATCACGTGATATTATCAATATTCACATGATACTATTGATATTCAATAATAATATTGATATACACACGATACCCCTGACATTCACATGATACTAGTGATATCAAGGTAACACGGTTGATATCCACATGATATATTTGATATACACCTGATAATCTTACACGTGTTTTGAAATCCCACGCTACTGGTGGTTTTTGCAAAGTGTATCAATTAATCGAGGGATTGAATGAAATAATACGAATTAACGGGTAAGTTTCACTTTCCTCCTTTAATACACGTGTCCGTGAATTGGATCTCTAAAATGTAACTTTAATAAAAACACTCAGTAATTGAATACTACGAGCAAATGCAAATTTTTTTCCGCATATTCTCTAACCACAAATACATGGAATCTTGTATTTACCTCTCTTGAAGGTGAGACTTGACCCGGTCCCTTTTTTACAGTTGGTAACTGCCTTAACGTATATTTCTTTTGGTCTGCTTTCCAAATTTGTGTCTGGAAACGAGAATAATGCTTGTCTGTCAGTTATAAGTGTAGTTTAATTTAATTGCAAAGTGTGGTACAATTCAGCTGAAAGGTGGGATACAATTCATCGGACATGTGGGGTACAAATCATCTGAAACGTGAGGTACAATTTAACTGAAATATCGGACACAAAGCAACTGAAAGTGTGGTAGAATTCAACTGAATGTAGGTAGAATTCAGATGAAAAAGTGGGGTACGATTCAACTGAAAGTGAGGTACAATTCAACGGAACGTCTGGTACAATTCAACTAAAACTGTCGTACAATTCAGCTGAAAATGTGGTACAATTCAGCTGAAAGGAATAATGACTAATGTTAACAACGAGAAACGCCATGTAGGCACTCGAAGTTTTTTTTTTTGTAATCGCACCCCCGCCCCCCCCCCCTTACTTACAGCTTTTGGTTTTAAGCCCTAACTAATTGATATATTAAAAAACGTTACTGGAATTGAATTACCAATAGACTGTTTTCTAATGTACACTCATACATAGTTAGATCAAGGCCAGAAACACTAAAGCACGGATGCATTTTAATAGAAATCGGAGAGCAGAGATACTATATAAATCAAAATAATCATAGCAGTTGATTTTTACTGTCGCGATCAGATATCTTCTAACAAGCAAATTCCTTTTATTCACCATTGTCCAAACCGCAGAGACATCAAAGCAAATGATGGTGTCTTATTAACAAGGCCTTACAGATAATTCTCTAACCATAACTCAGCTAAAAAGATTAAAAGCAATGAACCATTTCCCAACAAAAGTGTTTTATTTTACATGGAGAAGTACAATACACTACAAGAATAAAGGTTAGCCTTAATTCAATTTTCTACCACTTGAATTTTGCTTTTTAACACATACGAATGGAGAATAAACTCCTAAATGTATTATCTTCGTTATTTTATATCAATAGACTTGAAAGTGACGACATTACATAACATATAGTAGTATAAATTACCAATTCGTCATTTGTAATTTCTGATCTGTATATTCTGATAAAGGTATTCCAATATGCACCATACATTTGATGTAAAATATATTGATATATTCATACATGTTATGATATCAATGTTTTTTTATATTATAGAATTTGATCCATTTCAGTCACGATAATAATAACAACTGCATCAAATATATTAATCACTCGATAAAATCAATTACGTCAGTAAAATTAATCATGCTAATAAAACCAATTACATCAATAATATCAACTTATATCACTTGTTGCGTGTCAAGAAATACATAATTAT
The DNA here is from genome assembly GCA_028554795.2 of Sinohyriopsis cumingii. NCBI lineage: Eukaryota > Metazoa > Mollusca > Bivalvia > Unionida > Unionidae > Sinohyriopsis > Sinohyriopsis cumingii. The sequence continues at coordinate 54,256,197 of CM068837.1, read as the reverse complement.
TTGGCACGAGATGTAGCCATGAAGCATAACGTATAGACCCACATCAAACCATACAAAATAATACTTGCATCTTTGAAATCCAAGAAAATAACGAAAGGATCGTTTTTCAAGATCGAAAACAATATTATCACTTAATTTTAAAACATCAACAGAATGATTATTATTTAACCCAAAGACACCACAAGTTTTCCCCTGCCGAGAAAGGAATAAAAATAAATAAATAAACCGGCCATTATGGATTAAGTGAAGTCGCGATAGATTGTGTTTCAGCTGATATAGTACCTAGCATTGAAACACTACCAGCTGAAATCAGACTCACGCATAAGCCCGCTATCGAATTGTGTAAGTTAGTAACATAAGAACAACACCAACAATTAGCAAAATAAAGACAACACCAACAGTAAGCCATTGTAAGAAAAACAACATAAAAAAACACATCAGTACTTACCGCATAGAAAAGAATAGAAATCTTTTGCAGACTACAAAATCCACAAAATTCACTCAAATTTGCTTTTAAAAAAGTCTCCGAAATATGACATGACACATGTAAAAATAAAATTGGATTAAAAATAATTCCTTTCAATTACAGTATATATATATATATATATATATATATATATATATATATATATATATATATATATATATATATATTCACCAGGTTCCTCAACGTCCACAATACGAAGGAACTCGCCCATTTTTAGGCAGTAATCACTGGAATATAATGCAGGATCCTCCAGTTCGACGTGATAACCGGTTCTAATATTCCATTCCTAATGTAATAAAAAAATTGAAAAGTAAATTATCATGTCCAAAGACAACGCATTATTTGGCCATGTGTAGTCTATTTAACCGCTCTGTAATTGATCAATCGAATTCCACTCTTATAACAGAAACTTGACATATTTTCTGCAGCTTGATTCCGGTATATCAATTCTTAATAATGAGATACTAGGAAAAAAATTGTTAGTTGATTATTTCAATTTTATCATCAATGGTCGATTTAGACCTACAAATTGTTTCTAAAATAATGCAATCATTTTGCGATATGCCACAAATGGTGCCTTAGTTGGCTGGTTGGTTGGTTCGTTGTTTGGTGTCTTGACTGGCGTTTAACAGCACATCGGCACATAAAAATCTTCTTAGTTCAAAAGGAATAGGAGTAAAAAGCATGTGATGTAAATATGGGGAGAAAGTTAATACAAAGTTGTGGTTATTTAATTTAAGACCGGAAGGCTAATTCAAATTATTTATTTTATATTTTATAGACAGCTGGAATGCAACTAATAATAAAAAGAAAACTAACAAATCCCTGATTCAACAGTACGCAAAATACTTTTTGAGAAATTAACCCAAGGTCAGAGATCTATCGGAAACTTACCTCGGGATCTGGAAACACATAAGCTTTGCATATGTGCTTGTACAATTGTTCTGCTGCATACTGGCAGTCAATGGTCTTTATTTTCTCCAAAATAAATCTATAAGTTGGGAAAAAGGTAAGGTAGGAAGGTAAGACGGTAGCCAGCTAACAAGAGTTCAAATATATAAGCAACCACAATTATGTCAGTAGGTGAATAAATATATGTTAGAGAGTGATTGAGACATTCAATATTGGGTCTAAAAACTACAACCCGACTAGAAATTAGGAAATAGTAGTATAAGTACATGACTGCATAATCTTTAAACTATTTTTACATCTATATATTGAGTAACCTCATCTTAAACTCAATACCAAAAATCATAGCTATGATTATTTCATTTTTCTAAACTAGACCTTTATTAACCAAATGAGTAATTTAAAGGCCGCCTAATGTTTTTCATTATTGCAAATTAGATAGACTGTTTTCATTAGCAGCAATAACTTATAGTCTCATCTCAGTGTCACTTCTGTAATAACGGACTGTACTTAGCGAACATAAGACTAGCTCCCTTAACGCTCTTTAAAGCTTACTCAAGAGTTTTAATTTACCCTCAGTGGGTAAATTAAAACTCTTGAGTAAGCTTTAAAGAGCGTTAAGGGAGCTAGTCTTCATCATCATCATCAGTCTCATGACCTAGTGTGGTCGTTGAGGCACTGTGTTGCTGAACATCTGACCAGTTCCCTCCACTTGTCTCGATCATGTGCCAAAGCCTGTGTCTCCGCAAAACCTTTCCTGGTCCGTTCTGTGATGTTGTCAGTCCACTTTTTTCTCTGTCTACCTCTCCTTCTGCCACCCTGGACGCTGCCCTGCAGGATTGTTGTGGATAGACTGTTGGCTCTAGTGACATGGCCAAAACATTTCAGCTTTCTCTTTTTGATGGTGGTGAGGAGGTCCTCATATTGGCCTACTTCGCGCCTGATGGTGTTATGCACTTCTTCATTTGTGATGTGGCCCATGTAAGAGATGCCAAAGATGGTTCTGTAGCATCTCATTTCAAGTGACTGGATTCTTCGTTGTAATTCTGCTGTCAGGGTCCATGCCTTACATGAGTACACAAAGACTGAAATGACTAGAGCCCGCAATAGTCTGATTTTAGTTTTCAGACAGATATTCTTGTCTCTTTAGATGGGTCTTAGCTTTGACATAACTGCCATTGTTAGTGCTGCTCTTGACAAAATTTCTGCTCTTGATCCCTCTTCAGTGATTATGGAACCAAGATATTTGAACTGGCTCACTGTTTCCAGTTCATGTTCTCTGACTTTAATCTTGGCTGAGATTTGTTTGCCATTATTTGTCATCAGTTTTGTCTTCTCAGCGCTTATCTCCATGTCAAATCTGGAAGATGTTTTATCCAAGTTCTTCACTAAGGTGGCTAGCTCGTCTTCACTGCCTGCCAGCCCATCAATGTCGTCTGCAAAGCGGAGGTTGGTGATGTTACGCCCTCCAGTGCTGACTGTCCCACAGTGGTTTTCCAGGGCTTCGGTCATGATGCGCTCTACGTAGATGTTGAAAAGCGTGGGTGACAGGAGACAGCCTTGATGCACTCCCACTGTTGTCTGGAACCAGTCCTCCACAGCACCTTGGGCAATTACTGCACTGGTAGCCTTGGCGTACAGCTGCTTGATAGTTTTGGTTAACTTTTGACCCATGTTATACTTCTTCATTGTGGCCCACAATTCATCATTCCACATTCTGTCAAAGGCCTTTTTGAAATCTATGAACACATGATAGATGTCTTGTTGGTGTTGCGAGTACTTTTCGCACAGAACCCTGAGATTGAATATTTGTTCTGCTGTGCTTCTTCCACTCCGGAACCCGGTCTGCTCTTCAGCGATTATTTCTTCTGCTTGTGGTTTCATTCTGTTCAAGATGATCTTCAGCATTACCTTACTAGCATGGCTGATGAAACTGATAGTTCTGTAATTTTGGCACAGCTGGAGATTACCTTTTTTTGGGAAGTGTTATAATCAGTGACTGGGTCCATTGTGTGACTAAAATTAAATCTTTAGAGAATGACTTTTAAAAAATGTAATGGTGTGGTTATTTTGTTGGGTGCGGGCGACCTCTTTGGTTAAAACACAACATTATCTAGTCAGGGATGTAACTGAATGAGGGAGAAAATCAAGGGAAAATTAATTAACTAATTACACGGATAGCTTATTGCACCATGCCAGATGCTCTAGAACCTCTAACGACTCTGCCAGTTTAGAACTTGCCCTCTCTACTACCTGCTGTTGAAGAACCTCAGACAACTGAAATGGTAAAATGGCATGTCTTCATTGCATTCCATCTAGTTAAATCTAAGATGAATTTTGTCAGACGATATATATGACACAGTTACATTTTGGTAGGTAAATGTTAATTTATAATATTTTAAACTTGTTAGCCTAAAGGATGAGCTAGAGAACATTTATGCAACATCACATACACAAAAATGTCACTTTATTTCAACAATTAAGTTAGCACTACCGAAGTAAGGTGGAGCTTATGTGTGTCAGAAACTGTGCAGAGTTTTCGGCTATTACCGTGATATATTCCTTTTCTGTTATCTTAATTGAAACTACTAACCTGTCCTTGAAATGATGAATATGGAGGGCCAACCAAACGCATTTTTAGCATCGCCAGTCGTTTGCATGTAGCAGTAAGAATAAAGTAACTATTCTGAGTTTTGTCTGTAATTTCATGATCACTAAATCTTTCGAATTCTAGGTCCATAAATAAATTTTGCTTTCAAGAAACAATAAAAATAAATACATAAATAAACGTTTGATGACATGCCGCTCCCTAACCTGTCGCATTTCGCTCCTGGTACATGTCTCCTTTTCTAGTACAGCCTGGTAGGAGAGGTATGCCAGGTCTGACAGCTCTTCATTCATGGCAACCTTCTTCTTTAGGTTTAGTATCTCCTTCTCTGTTCCTTTTTTATTTTCTGCCTCTTGTTGATCAAGTTTTATCTGCAGTTGTTGCTGATATTTTTTCACATTGTCTTGGTAAATAAGACATTTCTGAAACGTTATGGTTGTATAACATATCAAATAATTGAAAATCATATAAATGAAATCTCTTTTTCATACGTTTTTAAAGCAACACGCAAGAAATAATTATTTTCTATCCGAAATGGACATCTAGATAAAGAATAAATCTGAAAAAGACAGCAAATCTTCCTGGCATTTTGACCTGTAATCAAGGTCATCGTGTCCCGCCTTTTATATGACTAGATGACCTTACTTGGGAATCATTCACGATAGAAGTTATTTTATCTTACAACAGTTTTGAAAAATATAAAAAGTGCGAAGTATTAAATAAGGCACTTTAAGTAAATAAATTATCGTATGTATGATGTACCAATCTTCGAGATGCACAGAAATTCGAACAACATATCCTCTCTAACTGTTTAAAACGTACATTAAAATAATCTTTCTCTCTCACTATTTAAAACATACATTAAAATAATCTCTCTCTCTCTCTCTCTCTCTCTCTCTCTCACTCCGCAATCTTACATAGCCAGAGCGATGAATTATTCAAAAGGTAGATAGACATTGTAAAGACAGACACCTTTTGTAGCGTTTGCAGTTGCCTGAAGAGATCCATATGATTTTTCATAGCGGCATCCAGCAAACGTCTCTGCAACTCAAGCTCCTTATATACTGTTTTGTTCAGTCTAAAGACAATTGAGATTCATGAATAATAATAATAATAATAATAAGAAGAAGAAGAAGAAGAAGCAGAAGAAAGAGTTATATCAGTATCACAAGAAGCTGGTAAAGTAGAATTACATTTATCTCTGAATTCTCTGCACGGTTATAAAACGATATGACATAAACTTGGTTTAGTGGTATAAGCAATTCTTCTATCTTTGCATCATCAGTATTTGAAATCATTATCAAATATTGGACGTGATGTTAATAGAGGCATGCCACATTATATGTGTATTGTTAGATTTCGCTGTTGTGGCAAGCACAATATGTTAATAATAAGAGACAAGTTGGTATATAAATGTAGTGTTCAAGTATGTACGTACAGTACCATGTCAGTATATTATTGTATCTAAATATATAGAACCAACATGTCTGTATATCATGGCATATTAAAGTATTGTACAAATAATGCCATTATAATTGGTATATAAACGTATTGTGCAAAAATATGTCAGTATATCATGGTATATTAAAATATTGTACAAATAATGTCATTATAATTGGTATATCAGCGTATTGTACAAAAACATGTCAGTATATCATGGTATATTAAAGTTTTGTACAAATAATGTCATTATAATTGGTATATAAACGTACTGTACAAAAACATGTCAGTATATCATGGTATATTAAAGTATTGTATAGAAAATGTCATTATAATTGGTATATCAGCGTATTGTACAAAAAACATGTCAGTATATCATGGTATATTAAAATATTGTACAAAAATGTCATTATAATTGGTATATAAACGTATTGTACGAACATGTCAGTATATCACGATATATAAACTATTTTACAAATATGTCGGTATTTTATGGTGTATAAATATATTTTACAAACATGTCGGTATATCTACATAAACGTAACGAAGAGATGAAACAGAAATAGTCGCAAAAAGACATGGTTCAGTAATCGATCATATGTCAAAGTGCACTAATGACTATGCCAATATACTGCATAAACAAGTAATTATAACTGTCAAGATACTGCAATAACAAATATTCATAATAACTGTGAAGATACTGTCATAACAAGTAATTTTAACTGTCAAGATACTGCATAAACAAGTAAGTATAACTGTCAAGATACTGCAATGACAAATTTAATTGTAACTGTCAAGATGCTGCAATAACAAGTAATTATAACTGTCAAGATACTGCAATAACAAATATTTATAACTGTCAAGATACTGCAATAACACTTAATTATAACTGTCAAGATACTGCTATAAGAAGTAATTATAACTGTCAAGGTACTGCGTTGACAAGTAATTATAACTGTTAAGATACTGCAATAACAAGTAATCTTAATTGTCAAGATTCTGCATAAACAAGTAATTATAACTGTCAAGATACTGCAATAACAAGGAAAGGGATGATGTTTGGTAATATATGCATATGACTTACAATTGTAAACTCTTTCTTATCAAATGAGTGAACTTAATTAACTTCTGTCATCAGGATATTTATAAGCTATGTTCTCTCATTTCACATCTATATAATAAAAACTTTGCACAATGCTTTTACAGAATGCATAAGTGTTTCATCAGTTGAACATAATTCACACGTTAACATGACATCGTGCATTTTAATGTAACAAATCAATGCTTAATAAATAACTTACACTTTGCCGTTCGTGTTATGGCTGGCAGAAGATAGCGTACATGAGCTGTTGTTGACGATCCCTTCAGTCTTGTAAAGCTCGAAAGCAAAGACTTTCAAAAATGCAAATACCTCGTTTAAAGCTGGTAGTCCTAAAAAAAATCCATTCATAAAACAGCATTTAAAATCATTCAAATTTAGGCAGGACATGGCAAATGCCTCGGAAAACTTGGTGTCCTTTAAATGCTAAAATATTTTTGCGCAGGCGACAATAAGCTTTTGACTAACATGGATATTTTATCAAATTATGTACGATTTATAAAGAAAGTTTATAAATAATTTTTCCTCTCCTGAATTTTATACGATAGTCTATTTAGATATTGATGTAAATTTACTCAGCCTTAAAAATGGTCTTACCCTGCACGAGCCGCAAATATGAAAGAGTCTTCATAACGTTATTTAAAGACTTGCTTCTTCTATGAGTGCAGTCAGCTATTTGTCCCACAAGGCTTCCAAAAAGGTCAACGTTATTGAAGCTGAAATATGTTCAGGATAAAAGTACAAAATTATAGCAAAGACGTACAAAATATCCATCCGGTGATTATCATCGTACAGGACAAAGATCCTGACCTCTATATAAAAAATCAAGTGTCAGCACCTGACCGTAATATTGTTGTTGTTGTTGTTGTTGTAGGGTTTAACGCCATTTTTCAGCACAAGATAGGTTATACATGGCGGCCAGTAGAAATGGTGAAGGAAGAACCAAGGAAATCCCGGAAAGAACCACCGACCCACGAGAAGCTACTGGCAAGCTTTCTCACGTGCCCACATTGGCCGAGCCTGAGACTCTTAACCCACGCAAACAGAAGTGAGATGGCAGTGATCCGTAACGGTGGGCGCTTTAGACCATTCAGCCTCAAGTATCAGCATCTGACCTTTAAATAACAAATCAGCATCTGACCTTTGTAAAACAAATGCATTTGCATGTAGATAACGCATTTGTCATGATCAGGATTACACTCAGATGTGTTCGTCCCATTTAAAAGAAAAGTTAATCACACCCTAACAAGAAATACAATTATAACAGTCTAGTATTGTATGGCCTGGTGACTGCCTTGATGTGGTATATGTGTATATTCTTAGAGTTTCTTTGCCCAACAATAGAGTATTTATGTCGCATTTATATGAATTCGCAGAATATTCGTGGCCAACAGTGAAGTTTAATTACGTCACAATTCTGTATTTGCATGCATGGTCGTCCAACAGTAACGTGTAATTATGTCACAACTGTGTATTTTCATAGAGCATCTTTTCTCAACAGTAGTGCAATGTGTACTCGTAGAGCTTCATTGTCCAACAGTAAAGTATAATTGTGTCAGAGATCTCGGTGTATTCATCGAGCATCCTCGTCCGCAGTGCCGGATTACCAAACAGGCAGAGTAGGCACTGGCTTAGGGGTACCGCGACATCCGATCAAAATAATATTGATAAAACGTATTAGGAGATAATTTGCGAAGGGGCTCCAAGATTTCGACTGCCTAAGGGTCTCCACAGGGTTTAATCCGACACTGTTCATCCAACAGTCAAACGTGACAGTGTCACAATGATGTATATTGATAGAGCATTCTTGTTCAGCTGTAAAGCAGAGTCAGATTGAGGGGGAGGGGTATTCCGGAACCTCTGGAGCCCCCTAAAGAAATGTCCACACACACAAACGTATCCTCAGTTTAACTTGAAATTTGACCATCATTTTATTTTTGCACACGTTTATTGGGTATTATGCATATTTTTAGTAAATATACATATAGACTTTTGCTTGGTGCCATTTCGAGGAAACTCAGGACCCTTTTTAATTTTTTACTCCCACCCCACAACCCTTGACCTCATCTGCCCTGCTAAGGTGTAATTGTGTCACATCCATTGGTATTCGTAGAGTATCCCTGTCCTACAGTAGAGTGTAACTAAGCCACAACTAGTAACCCTGTCCAACAGTAGAGTGTAGTTATGCAACAACTATTATCCCTGTCTAACAGTAGAGTGTAACTAAGCCACAACTAGTATCCCTGTCCAACAGTAGAGTGTAATTATGCAACAACTATTATTCCTGTCCAACAGTAGAGTTTAACTAAGCCACTATTATTTACCCTGTCCAACAGTATCGTGTAATTATGCAACAGCTATTATCCCTGTCCAACAGTAGAATGTAACTAAGCCACTTCTAGTATCCCTGTCCAACAGTGGAGTGCAATTATGCCACGACAATTAACCCAGTCCATCTGTAGAATGTAACTATGTCACAACTATTATCCCTGTCCAACAGTAGAGTGTAACCAAGCCACAAATAGTATCCCTGTCCAACAGTAGAGTGCAACTAAGCCAAACATAGTATCCCTGTCTAACAGTAGAATGTAACTATGCCACAACAACTGTCCCTGTCCAACAGTGGAGTGCAATTATGCCACGACAATTATCCCTGTCCAACTGTAGAGTGTAACTATACCACAACTATTATCTCTGTCCAACAGAATAGTGTAACTATGCAGCAACTATTAACCCTGTCCAACAGTAGAGTGTAACTAAGCCATAACTATTATCCCTGTCCAACAGTAGAGTGTAACTAAGCCACAATAATTAGCTCTGTCCAACAGTGGAGTGCAATTATGCCACGACACCTATCCCTGTCCAACTGTAGAATGTAACTATGTAATAACTATTATCTACGTTCAACAGTTGAGTGTAACTATGCAGCAACTATTATCCCTGTCCAACAATAGAGTGTAACTTAGCCACAACTAGTATCCCTGTCCAACAGTAGAGTGTAATTATACAACAATTATCCCTGTCCAACAGTAGAGTGTAATTATGCCACAACTATTATCCCTGTCCAACAGTAGGATGTAATAATGCAACAACTATTATCCGTGTCCAACAGTAGAATGTAATTATGCCACACCTATCATACCAGTCTATCCGTATATTCGTAGAGTATCTTTGTCCAATAATAAAGTGTAATTGTATTATATACATGTGCATTCATACAGCATTCTTTTCCAACAGTCAAGTGTAAAGTTACTGCTTTCACTATATAAACCATTAATGATACACGATTATCAAAGTGAAGGATTCCAACTGCCCCAAATATCTTTATAGTCTTAAACAAACATGTCACTCCAATCATCTACTTTGAGGCCATAACAGCTGACTGTTATCAATTATCTGATTAGATTTCTCTCTTATTAACACTCATAGAATTACTCTTTAAAGCAGCTAAAAGTATGAATACGAAAAAAGTCTTTGTTTCTCTTGACATTTCAATGCAAATAATAATGATAATAATAATAATAATAATAATAGTAATAATAGTAATAATAATAATAATAGTAATAATAATAATAAGGATGATGAGATAATAAGGATGATGATAATAATAACAATAATGTTAAAATTGTAATATTTAAATAATAATAATAATAATAATGAGGACTTTGTATAGCGCCTAATCTTTAGAAGCTCTAAGCGCTTTACAACATTAGACAACCCCAACATGAGCTCATTACGCCAGGTATAGATTATCATGCGCTGCAAAATGGAGTTAATACCTCAAGAAAGAACAACAACAAATAAAACGAAGGGAATTGGTCAACTGATAGCCTGTGTTTGGAAAGGGGTATGGTATACCTGCAACATGGAATCCATCCTATATACAAGGGTGGTTTAAATGTCATCTTACAGGAAAGAAAATAAACCTGTTTCTTTGAAAAATGTCGACATAAACCAGCCTCCAAACTGAAAAAAAAAAACCATTATCCAACCACGACGTAAAATGGTCTTATCCTGTGATACAATTCTGAATTTATCTATGTCTACTATAGTCTACTGTTCCAAAGTGAATAATGCAAATATCCGGTCACAAATACATTACTGTAAATCTGGAATATCTGGATCCATAATCATCCCTTCCCATATTCACTTTTTGAATGCTTAAAGTAAAGCATACTGTTCAATGTTTCTCTGTGTGACATCATGAAGCACATGCATATACATTCTGTGTTAAAAATAATGTTTTTTTTATGTCAAATATTCATTTTATTCGGAAGGACAGTTGTTGTTTGAATTATAAATGGTTAAACTTAAACGAATTAATTTTCCTATTTATAGAACAAGTCGAAAAATATCCAAGAACTGTATTAAAAAGCAACAAATGAAAGGTGTAGCGTCTGAGTCAAAATGAATTCAACGATTTCATCTTCTTGCACCCCTATTTCCATTGAAATAAAACCTATGTGATAAGCAGAATATCAAACGGGTAATGATTTAACATTAAATTTATGAAACTCGTTAAATAATGTCCAGTTTTATTCAGCCTTGGTGAGAAAAAGCTGGACATTATTCAACGAGTTTCATTAATTCATGAATAAAAGATCACATATTTGAGATCCTATATAATAATAATAATAATAATAATGAGGACCTTGTATAGCGCCCATTCTTTCGAAGCTCAGAGCGCTTTACAACATTAGACAACACCTATAAGATAAAAAAGATATAATGATATGATTACAAAAACAAACACCATGAAATTAGAAAACATTAAAAAAAACATGCTGAGATTATTTAAGGTAGGAAACATTATTAGGTCTTTAAGTTTGTTCTTGCAGTCGAAATAAGTGAGTTTTGAGAGCCCTCTTGAATGTCATAACTGTGTCTTTGTGTCTAAGTTCAGTGGGCAATTCATTCCACGTTGCAATGGAGTACTTGGTTTTGTTCTTGTCAAATTGACAATATAACACTACTCTCTAGAAACGTGTGACATGCACGTTAAAGTAGGATAGAAAATTGAATTATTTTCCAAATATTAGCATTAAGGTCTGTGGAAAAACAACTGGTACCGTGATACCATCTGAAATAGACGACTATTTCCCGAATAGCGCCATATTATGTCATGCAAACGAAATGAATTCCGAACATGTTTTTTAGTGGTTGCTAGCCCTACAACGTAAGACACATTACCCGATATATTTATTGGGGTGGGGGTGATAACACTAAAACAAAACCAACCTGTGATATGTCTTACATTGCAGGACTAAGTGGTGGAGAATTACGTCCGATGTTTTTTTCAGGACTTGATCAAATAAGATCAATCTGTTTGAAGCAAATTGATATTAGAGTATTTCTAGAGCATCCATGTCGCTTTAAAATTCATGCTTTTCTTCAAACACTATCCTGGGGCCCCGAGTGGCCGAGTGGTCTAAAGCGCTCTCCGTCACGGATCACTGCTATCTCACCTCTGTCTGCGTAGGTTCGAGTCTCGGGCTCGGCCTATGTGGATACGTGAGAAAGCTTGCCGGTAGCTTCTCGTGGGTCGGTGATTCCGGATTCTTCCTCCACCATTAATACTGGCCGCAATGCATGGCCTATTTTGTGCTGAAAACACTATAACAACAACAACAACAAAATCAGACACCATCCCATTCCTCACTACTATGCATTGCACATGACTGTCTTTCACATATTAATGCACAGCAAAGTTATGCCGCTCACCGTTACGGATCAGTGCAATCTCACCTCTGTCTGCGTGGGTTCGAGTCTCCGATTCGGCCAATGTGGGTATGTAAGAAAGCTTGCCAATAACTTTTCGTGGGTGGGTGGTTCTATCCATTCGTTTCCCGGATTCTTCCTCCACCATTTATACTAGCCACCATGTATATCTTATTTTGTGGTGAAAAATGGCGTTAAATCCTACAATACCAACAAAGTTATGCTAGACCTAATCTAAGCTACTCTTCTCAAACAAAGACAAAACGAAGTGCGAACGACAAGAATTTGATTTTATTGGGGAATTAATATTGCTGGAAACGTAGGGACCGGTATTTTTTTTAAAGCAGAATGCATATTCCAAAAGGAAATTAACAATAATATGTTTCAAAAAGAATAATATTTTATCCTCCATGGACATCCTTCTTTAGTCAGACAAAGATTGTATAATGTCTCTACAAATACATCAGATTCTTAAAGAGTCGGATAAAAATAAAGTTTTGCATATTTTCATTATAAGAAGCTACATTTAAGGACCACACTTTTAATAGCTCCGCTTTATGCATTTTCTTTAATATGATTTCTTTGAGATCCTATATACTGTATACGATTTAACCAAAACAGACTAATTTGGTCGAATTAAATAAGTGTGAGCTTCTATTTCTCCGAAGAAGAAGATAATTTTAACGATGATGAAGAAGAAGAGAAAGATGATAATGATGATTATAATGACGACAAAGAAGAAAGAATAAAATAACAATAATAATAATTGTTTTTAGTATTATTTATTATTATTATTATTAATGTGTTATTATTTATTATTATTACGAGGTAAAATAATTGTTATTATTATTATGATTATTATTAATAGTTACAATAAATTAAGAAGAAGAAGAAGAAGAAGAAGATGATGATGATGATGATGATGATGATGATTTGTGCATAATAATAATATAATAATAATACAGTAACAATAATAATAATAATTATTATTATTATTATTATTATTATTATTTAGTATTATTATTATTATTATAAATTTATTTTTATTTATTATTATTACGAACTAAAATAATTGTTATTATTTTTATTATGATTATTATTATTAATAGATGCAATAAAAGAAGAAGAAGAAAATGATGATGATGATGATGATGATGATGATGATGATGATGATTTGTGCATTAGTTATCTCTTCAGGAAAGTTCACTATACTCATGACGTGGATGTAATAGTTATTTTGTATACAAATGCGGGACATTTCTTTAATCCGAAGCACATCTATGCAAAGCATGGCTCCAGTTCGGCTAGAGTGTCCTCTTGAAGTTTTGAAACAGATTTATTTTCTTGCTTACTTTTGATTTTTGTTTCCTCTTATGACTCAATTTGACTGGATCGGTTCATGCAGATGACAAAGAACTTGGTAAACATTAGTAAAGACACATGAATTTTTCTAATAAAAACTTTGTTGATATCCAGTTATGTTCGCTTCATATTGGATTAAATATTTAACTCTATTATTTTAAGAATTTCTAGATTTCTTGGTGCTGATTTCTATATCAAGACGATTGGTTATATCCATGAAATATCTAGTTTAGTTAGATTTCTCGGTATCTCAGTATGAATCTAAACATCTTGTAAAAAACCCAACCCAAACTATTAAAAAAATAAAAAGAAAGAAATGTTCATGATAGTGCGGCTTACAATTTTTGCCTGAAGATCAAAGAAAACAATGACAAAACCTGATACAATGTGTGTGGTGAGGAGAAGCCATTTTATGTCCAGACTCAAATATTTCGCACATTTTCATAAACAAACAACAGCATCAGCAATAGCAAGAACAGAAATAATAATAATAATAATAATAATAATAATAATAATAATAATAATTTATTATTATTATTATTATTATTATTATTATTATTAATTATTATCATTATTATTATTATTATTATTATTATTATTTTCAATTAAAAACTCCAGAAACAAAACACGCCTAAAAAATAAATGTAGATATAATCTACTGAGGCAATAAACTACCCTTGGGTGTAGCTGTAACTTGCGTGGTATTTTGTGATGGAAACATTAAGTATATGCTAAACATTAAGCAACAAAAACAATTGACTGTTCATGTATATATACATATGGAATACTTACACCTCTCGATCCTTTTTACAAACCAAAAAATCGGGTACAAGAATTTTCTCCAGTTTTATTTTGCTTCCTGCTCCATAGATACAATAGCAAAAGATCGATCTCAACGTCACGTGTCAAGCCATTGTTACGTCATTATATTATTGTATATAATCCAATCACGACAGAATAATTTGTTTATGTTAAATGTGAGCCTCTATTTCTCTGAATCTGAAACTGGTCTAAATCTCAATCTCAGTGTCAATCTGAATAAGAAGAAGAAGAAGAAGAAGAAGAAGATGATGATGATGATGATGAAAATGTTGACATTTATAATAAAATAACATCTAGAACAACAAGAACAACAACAACAATAAGAACAGCAGCAACAACAACAACAACAACAACAATAATAATAATAACATAGATAACAATGACAAAACGTGATACAAAGAGTATGGTGTGGAGAGGTCGGCAGAAACTTTAAGTTTTGGTTGTTGTTGTTGAGTTTAATTATAGTAGCGTTCGCACAATTGTGCATGTGCCACTTTTTTCTGACTGCACCGCAGCCTGCTAGTTGTTCCTGGGGAAGGGGATGGTGCCACCTCCCTCAGGCTTTTATGGATTCAAGGAACCCTTATAGTTTGGCTTCAATCTGTGGGTCCATAAAGGTCCCTACAGTTGAATAGTTGGCTGTCATTAGTGGGAAGGAGAGCTCGGGAACGGTCCTGCTTGCTTTACATAGCTGGTTTCTTGTTGCATTTGCCTGGTGTTTTTTTTTTTTTTTGTTTTTTCTTTCGAGATTTTTTAAAATATTTTTTTCTTCTTCAAAATGTTCTAAAAGGAGGGGGGATGTTCTATGCTGTTTATAGAGGTTCTTAGTAGATATCATGTATGAAGAGAGATTTTCAAGGTTATTATGGGATTACTAGTCGAGGTGTTTAGGGTGTGTTTTCTACGTTATGTTATTTATAAGTTTTTAGATATTACCTCTTTAAGTTATTTATTAATTGATGTTTTTAGAGATTGAATGTTATTTATACTTTATTTAGCAAGAGACCGGAGTCCTAGCCGATTACACGGTTCGTTAAGGACATCTAGGACAGGAATCCTAGCTGATTACTCGGTTCGTTAAGGACATCTAGGACATCCGATTTTGCGGTTTCCTTAGTTTTTTATAGGTGCTTCGTAAGTGAATTATTTATTAATACTTTTATAAAATTGAATGATATGTTATGGTTTTTGATGTGGTGGCTTCTAAATTTATTTAGCTAGTTTTGTGGGGATAGTAATTATATTTTGTTCCTAAGTCCATCTGAGTCTATGAATTGATTTATATTTTTATATGCTGATTGTTTATTTTTATTAGAGTCCATAAGTAACTCTGGGTATGTGTGTGGTGATCCAATCTCTTTTTGGTTTTTGATAAATATTTTCCGAGCGGGTTGATATTTTGGGCATATACTGAATACGTGGTGTAGATCTTCGGTGGTGTGGCAGTTAAAGCAGTTAATGGTTGCTGGTTTGGGTTCTATAAACCTTCCAAAACTGCTTGCTAGTTTAGTTTTTCCAGTTATTATCCTGTTTATGGTTTTCTGTTCTAAATAGGTACCCTTAGGTAGCTGTATGTTCCTAACTACGTTTTCTTGGGTTTCATGGTGCTTTTTACCTTTTGTGGAGGAGTTCCAAAAATCTTGCCATGTTTGGTCTATATATGTTTGTGCGAAGCTTAGTGCTTCTGTAGAGCTATAGTTAAGCTTGATAGAGTTTTGATCTCCTAGTTTGGTTTTTGCAACTTTGTCTGCTGTTTCGTTGCCAGAGATTCCAATGTGCATCGGTATCCACATGAGCTCGACTAATTGATGTGCTATGGTGATATGGTCGATTAATTGGCATGCTGTGTCGAGGAATTGTTCCCTAGAGTGTGTATTGCGATTTTGGATCGATTTGATAACGCTTAGGGAATCGCTTATAATGACTGCTTTAGGTATTTGGTTTTCTTTGATCCATTGTAGTGATTCAAGTATAGCCCAGAATTCAGTCGTGTAAATGGAGCAATAGTCAGGTAATCTGGATCCCGTTTGTATATTGAATTCAGGGATGACTATTGCTGCTGCTGTTCTTGGTGGGTTGTTTGTTTTTGATCCATTGGTATATATTTTAACATAGTCCGGGTATTTCTGGTTGATTTCGTTTACCAGTACAGGTTTTAGTAAGTTTTCTTATCCTTCTTTATTGCCTAATTTGGTAGCTTCAATGTTAATCCTTGGTGGTTTTTGTAACCATGGTGATTTGTTCTGGTCTGTATTGTTTGTTACCTGTTTTTTTAGTAGAGGTATCTTTTCTCTTAGTTCAAGGATTACTTTGCCACTTGGTGTGATAGGTATGATTTTGGGTTTGAAGACAACTTTACACTTATTTATAGCTATTTTGGTGGGATGGTTGTCTGAGTGGGTATCTAATCGAATGGAGTATCGGAGGAGCAGTTCTTGCCTACGTAATTTTAAGGGTAGTTCTCCTGTTAGTGTTTGTAGTTCTTCTAATGATGTTATGTGGAGTGTTCCTGTGCATAATAGCAAGGCTTTTCTCTGGATAGTGTCAAGTTTTTGTAGTACAGGCTGCTTAGCCGAGTTATATGCTTGGCAACCGTAATCCAGTTTTGATCTAATTAGGCTTTTATATATCGTGAGAAGGGTTTCCTGGTTGGATCCCCAGTCAGTCCCTGTGATGTTCCTGAGTAAATTGAGATCTCTGTTACAATTCTGGGTGAGTTGTTCAATGTGCTGTTTCCATGTGAGGTGGTTGTCAAAGAACATTCCTAGGAATTTTACTACTGTTACGTATTTGATTAATTGATTTTGTATAGAGAAGTTTGGATAGACTAGGTTGTTATTTCGTTTGGGGGTGAATATGATTGCCACA
Source organism: Sinohyriopsis cumingii (assembly GCA_028554795.2). NCBI lineage: Eukaryota > Metazoa > Mollusca > Bivalvia > Unionida > Unionidae > Sinohyriopsis > Sinohyriopsis cumingii. The sequence goes on along the minus strand of CM068837.1, from coordinate 54,238,884 downwards.
GTTTTTTCATGAGATATTTTGAAACCCCATTTGTCCGCCCATCTCCCTATGTTGTCTAGGCTCTGCTGGATTTCTTTAACTACTGTGTCATTGGCAGGATTTCCATTCCTCCATATACCACTATCATCTGCAAATTGTGACAAGTTTATTTTTGTGGAGGCTACATTGGGGTCAAGGTCGTTTACCATTAGGTTAAATAGTAACGGACTTATTACACTGCCTTGCGGTGTTCCATTTTCAAGTGAAAATTCTTCCGAATGGGTGTTACCTATTCTTGTGGTAATTTTCCGGCCTGTGAGGAAATCGCCAATCCAGTTGAACAAGCGTCGAGTTATTCCAAATTGGTTTAATTTGGCCACTAGTCCATTGGTCCATACTAGGTCGAACGCTTTTTCTAGGTCTAAAAAAACCGCTATGAGGTTGCGATCGGTTTTCCTATGTGCGTTAAAAGCGAGTTTGATATTTGTTTCCAATCTGAGAAGTTGGTCAGTGGTGGACCGTTTGTTCCGAAAGCCACATTGATTTATGGAGAGTATGTTATTGGTTTCTAGATGGTGTTTTAACCTATTTGCGATTATTGTCTCCACTATTTTGCAAATATTGTTTGTAAGGGAGATGGGTCGGTACGAATTTATGTTGTTGGGATCTTTACCTAGCTTGGGGATTGGTATTACTATGGCCTGTTTCCATTTGGTCGGTAGCTGGCCTTTATCCCATATCCTACTAAAGAGTTTGATTATGGCTATTGTTATATTGATAGGTAGTTTTTTGTAGATAATGTAACCTAACTGATCCTTCCCAGGGGATATTTCGTTTTTGGATCGTAGGGCTATCTTCCATTCATGTACTGTGATGTCGCTATTTAGTTGAGATTCTTTTGTTCCCTCCATTAGTTTTTTGTGTTCTTGAAAGTTTTTGGTGTGATTATTGTTGCTACTCATGTTCGAAAAATGCTTCGCTAGGAGGTCTGCCTTAACTTTATTTGTTATGGCATTGTAAATTTTTGGTGCTGAGGTAGTTGCTTTCCCTTTTATGGCTTTTATCTTGTCCCATATTTGTTTTGAGTTTGATTTTAGACTCAGTTTAGAGCAAAAGGTTTGCCATAGATTAATTTTAGCAGTTTTTATAGTTTGTTTTAGTGCTTTTTCTTTATCTTTATATTGCTGGAAGTAGATAGAATTTTTGGTGGGAAAATGGTCACTTCCTAACGTATCTTCCTGATACACCCACCAATTTGTGATTTGAGCCAATTTTGGGGTAGTGATGGTTAGGTCTATGGCTGAGAGAGTGCCATCCTCAGGGTTTAATCTAGTGTTCGACCTGTCATTTAAGATGACCAGATTGTTCTCAGTTATCCATTTTTCAACCATTTTTCTTCTTTGATCTTTCTTTTTACCTCCCCATAATTCACTGTGTGCGTTGAAGTCGCCACAGATCATTAGATTGTTGTTGTTTTTATTAGTGATTGCCTTTAGTGAGATTAGGTTGGTAGGGCAGAAGGTATCCTCTGGGTCGTATGCATTTATTATTTGAATTTTTGTGGTTCCTATATTTATCATTACTGACATTATTTCGATGCTATTATTGATGTTTAGGTTAGGGGGTACTTCTATTACTTCATAGTAGATTAGTGTATCTATTAAAAAAATTGCTAGTCCACCCTCTTTCTGCCCCATGGGTCTGTTTTTAAAGATTCCCTGGGTATAGCCTTGTAGTTTGGGCAGGCGTTTGTGTTCTTGTGTTATGAGGGTTTCCTGTAGGCAAATTACGTCTGGTTTTATGGCCGTATTATTCAGTTTGTTCTGCAGTTCTGATAGGTTTTTAAAGATTCCTCTGCAGTTCCATTGCCAGATGGTGATTTTATTATGTTTTGTACTATTCATTTTTGACGTTGTCTTTATCTGTTAGTCTTCTGGTCCAATCAGCTAGTATGGTGAAAATGGTTTTGAGGGTTCTGATTAAACTACTGAGATCTTGCATTATGGTTCGTGTTGTTAGGTTCATTACTTCCTGTATTAATTCTGTGTTGGGGTGTGTGTTAGATTTGGGGATGTTTGGGGTGACAGTTTTGTTTGTATCTGGAGTGTTATCAGGGTGGTCATGGTTTGTTACAATGTGGGTTGTAGTTTTTGGTTCTTTTGTTTCCTGATTCGAGGGTATGTTTTGTGGTGCAATGTTTTCCCTTCTGATTCTGCGTGGAGAGTTTTGGTGCTCATTGATTGTTTCAGAGGTAGATTTTGGAGTGTTGGGGTTGTTTTTACAAATGATGTTTTTTGGCAGAATGGTAGGTGAGGTGTTTTTCGTTCATTAAGTCCACTACTTGTTTCTCTTTTATTGCAAATCTGCATTCTGCCGATGTAGGATAATGGTTTTCTTTACAGTTAGCACATTTTTGTTTAATTGTGTGGCATTCTCCTTTGTGTTGACCTCCGCAGTACTTACATCTTGGTTTGAATCTACATCTGAGGGCATAGTGTCCCCAGTGCAGGCATTTGGTGCAAAATCTTGGCCTATTTATGTAGTTTTCCAGCTTATGGTACACTCCTGACTGTCCTAGTTTTATTATTGAGGGTATTGGCTCGGTAGCCTCTATAATTGCTTTGTTTGTTCCTTGTCCCTTGTGATTTTTAAGACGATATACTTTGGTGGTCTGTGTTCCATTTGCTGTGAGTTTATGAAGCAGGAGTTCATTGCTTATGTCCTTGTTGTATCCGTTTAGTGCTATTACCTTTTTAAAGATAATGGTTTTAGTGGGTTCAGCCAGATTAGTTGCGGTTTCACTGTGTCTGGAGTTCGAAGTGACTCGTGGTTTCCTCTGAGTGCTATGGTGTCTCTCTACTTTGATCTTTATTGGGCCTATAGTTTCAATTTGGATGAATTTTTCCACCTGTTGAATTGTGCTGCATTGGACAATGAGGTAGTTTCGCCTTGGTCTTATCAGTTTGAATTGTCCAGTGTGAATTTTGGCCAGTGCTGTCATAATACTATTGGTACTTAGACTAGTAATTCTGTTGCACCTGCTGCTTATGTATATGGTGTGTTCGATAGAATGATAACTGTACATTTTGTTTTGGGGGTTATGTTGTTGTTTTATTTCCTGTTTTGAGTTAACCTTACTTGTGGGTTTTTTGGGTTGTTTTGGGGTTTTAGCGGGCCCTTGCCATTTCCTAGGTATGTGTTTTGGGTTGTTTGGGGTCTTTGGGTTGCCATATTAGTGATGCTGCTGGGTCGTTTTGTAGTGTCTAATTCATTGGATTTGTTCCCATAGGTTGGTGGTTCCCTTGCTGTTATTATCCCAGATGGTCCAGGAGTTTGGCTTGAGTGTCTAGTTTCTTTCCTAATGTTTTGATTTATTGTTGTTTGCTTGATCTCCTGTTGTTGGTTTGTTTGCATGCTTCTAGAATTGGTTATTTCATTTTTGGTGAATTTTGGGGTGCTGGCAATGGTTATGTGGTCTAATTGTGGGGAGTTTAAGGTATGTAGGTTACTGTCAAATTCATTTGTTAGGTTTGGAATAGTGGTGTCTATATCTTCATTTGTGTTTGGTTTTTCCGCTTCCTTGAAGAGGATTGGCGATAGTATTGGCATTGTATTTATATTGTTCCCTGGAGTGTAGTTTTGTATTTCTAGTAGTTTCTGTTGGTGGGGTGGGTGGGGGTGTTAATTATGTCTGCTGGTTTGTGGTTTGTTTGGTCTGTGTTTGAGACCAGAATTTGGGGTCCCAGTGTGATGTTGGTTGAATGGGAGTTTGCTGTGGTTGATACTACTTGCGTTAATCTTGCTTGTTTTACATGCTTTATTGGTGCTGTTTGGAGTTGTGATACATCCAATATTTTTACTGATTTATTGATAGGGTTGTTTGGTGGTTTGTGTGTTTGCGTGTTTGGACTGAATAGAGCCATTTGTTTGGACCTAGTTTGTATTCTTCTACTTAAATTGCGTATAGCATTGAATGATGACTTATCTTTTGTTTTTGTCCTAACCCAGTCTGCTCCTCCGCTAGAAGTCTCTCCTTTGTTTTCTGTTACGTGTTCCTATCGTTCCTTTGTTTGATAGTTCCTTTGTTCTGTTCAATTCCTTTGTTCACGGCTTGGCGGTTTGCTAATCGTTTCCTCTTCTTGGTATTATTTCTTTGCTCTTGTTTTCCTGTTGCTTTATTCTATTTTAATTGGTGATGGTGGTGGCCGCACTCAGTAGAACTTTTAAAATTATACACCAAGCCGGTTTTACACAGTAAACAAATCAAGCAAATTGAGAAATAGTTTTCAAACTTGACGTTATGGGAATGACGTCACTAAAATAAACAACGTTAGTTTACATATGACAGTTTGTCATTCTGTGTAATTCTGAATATATTTAAAGGATATTGAAACAATCGTCACAAAAACCTTACACAATTCACTCTCAGCAGCATGATGTAATATTCGATAACAACACTGTATCCATTTGCGAAGGAACTTCAATAAAATTTGCAATAATATCAGAGCAAAAAAAATACGTTTGTTCGCTGTGACGTCAGGAACGTGCGAAGTTTTGGTTAATTATTGTTACACTGATGCGGTGATCAAAGTGACGGTGAAGCGACCATTTGTGTTTGTGTGTGTATATTGGTCCATGGTGTATTCTGTTTGTGTGCATATATTGGTGTATGATGTATTCCTTTGGATATTGGTGCATGTTGTATTCCTTTTGTATATTGGTGCATGGTGTATTCCTTTTGCATAGTGATGCATGCTGTATTCCTTTTGTATAGTGGTGCACAGTGTATTCCTTTTTGTATATTGGTGCATGGTGTATTCCTTTTGTATATTGGTGCATGGTGTATTCCTTTTGTATATTGGTTCACGGTGTATTCCTTTTGTATATTGGTGCATGGTGTATTCCTTTTGTATACTGTTGCATGGTGTATTCCTTTTGTATATTGGTGCATGTTGTATTCCTTTTGTATATTGGTGCATGGTGTATTCAGTTTGTATATTGGTGCATGGTGTATTCATTTTGTATATTGGTGCATGGTGTATTCACTTTGTATATTGATGCATGGTGTATTCCTTTTGTATATTGGTGCATGGTGTATTCCTTTTGTATACTGGTGCATGGTGTATTCCTTTTTATATTGGTGCATGGTGTATTTCTTTTTTATATTGGTGCATGGTGTATTCCTTTTGTATATTGGTGTATGGTGTATTCCTTTTGTATATTGGTGCATTGTGTATTCATTTTGTATATTGGTGCATGGTGTATTCAATTTGTTTATTGGTGCATGGTTTATTCTACATGTGAATGTACATTGGTACATAATGTGCATATATTGATGCATGGTGTAATATGTTTGTGTGTATATTGGTATAGTGTGTATTCTTTTGTGTGTGTATATTGGTATAGCGTATATTCTTTTGTGTGTGTATACTGGTGCATAGTGTATTCTGTTTGTGTTTGTATATTAGTGCATGGTGTATTCTGTTGTGTGTGTATATTAGTGTTTTGGTGCATTCTCTCGGTACTGTTGTATGTGGATAATATGTATGGCCTTTTCTGTTTTTTGTATGTATATTTCGGTGTATGGTGTATTAAGTTTGTGTGAGTCTTTTGGTGTACAGTGTATTTTGTTTGTGAGATTCATGTTTTTTTTTATAACTTTGATGATGTCGAGTCCTTTGAGTGTGACAAGTTTAATGGTTACATAAAGTATATGGTTGAGAAATGGACATACAACTTTGATGATGTCTAGTCCTTTGAGTGTGACAAGTTTAATGGTTACATAAAGTATATGGTTGAGAAATGGACATACAACTTTGATGATGTCTAGTCCTTTGAGTGTGACAAGTTTAATGGTTACATAAAGTATATGGTTGAGAAATGGACACACAACTTTGATGATGTCTAGTCCTTTGAGTGTGACAAGTTTAATGGTTACATAAAGTATATGGTTGAGAAATGGACACACACCTTTGATGATGTCTAGTCCTTTAAGTGTGACAAGTTTAATGGTTACATAAAATATATGGTTGAGAAATGGTCATACAACTTTGATGATGTCTAGTCCTTTGAGTGTGTCAAGTTTAATGGTTACATAAAGTACATGGTTGAGAAATGGACACACAACTTTGATTTGGAATCTTGCCATAAGTCAAAGCATATTATGTTATGATGTTGTTAGTCCATCCTTCAAACTGTCTATTACCAGTGTGGTTTATGCACAGTAAGTTTCCTTCTGTCTTCATTTAGCAAATACTGATGGTGGCTTGCATTTGGGGCAAGGAAGAATACTATTGATTTCTGGCTCAAAGGTCAAGGTTCCTCAGTAAAAAGAAAATGGTTTCTGTATATTAACTCAAGTTCTCTGCTATCTACGGTTGACAAATGTTATGGTTGTCTTGCACTAGATATAAGGAATAAACATGAGTCAATGTTGCATTCAAAAGCTGAACAATGAAGACCACTTACTGAATTAATTTGTTCTGCACAATAACACTGGTGTTTCCTTAAATATGATTGCTAGCCTTTTAGGGTGGACTGCATTTGGTATGAGGAAGAACCCATTTGCATTTAGAGTCAAATTCTCAAAGGTGAAGTTACTGTTTGAAAGATGAAAACAGAATTAGTTCTGCTTGACATACCTCAACCAAACAGTTTGGTTTGCTTGCGGTTGGGTAAGGTAGGAGGCACATGATTTTGAATTGTAGCGGTCAAAAATTAAGGTTACTGACTGCAAAAAGTACAATGTTTCCTCACAATAGTGTTAGTTTTACATTACAGACATGACCCAAACACTGAGGATGGTCCGCACTTGAGGGGAGGAAAAATCCTGTTGAATTTGTGGTAGAAGGGTCAAGGTCACTCAGATTAAAGCAAAGAAAAACAGTTTCTTCATGTATATTTTAGTTATCAACATAGACAAGCATTAAACGTAGACTGGTGTTATTAAGTCTCAATCACTGCACTCTTGTTTGTATTTTCCAAATTTTTCTTTTTCTTAAAATTTTTATTTCTAAATATAACTTTTCATTCGTGGATTGACCTGGTCTACAAATTTTTAATGTATTTAGATGCTTGTAAATATCTTTTGTGTGATATTTTGCTTGGGCTATTGATGTTTAAAAAGAACTGAGTTAATGATGCATGTACATGCAAATCCTGCTGATGAATTTGTTTTTATCCCATTCTGTTTGTCAGATGTGGTTAATATGAAAATATTTTAATGAGAATTTTTAAAGACATTTATTTTATATATTCTTTACATCCATATTAATTGTCAAGTATTTGGAAACAAGCTTTTACATTAAGAAACAATTTTATTATTTGAAAGAACCATAATTATGTAAAATTCTCTCCAACTCTAATGAATGGAAACATGAAGTTTGTATGCCAGTCTAATCAGAAAAATGTACCTTTTATTTGTTTTTACATTAAGTTCTTTAGGAAATGAATTTGTGTATCAATTTTTGTCACGTACTTTTACAAAAATGTAAGATTGAAGTTTAATATCTAATGGACCTCTGTTGACCATGATTTTTCCTCACACTCTCCACTAGAACAGTCATAATTACACTAGACTGAGGCACATTCAACAACTTCATGGCATGAATGAAACTGACCATAGAGGTACAGACAACTTCATGGCATGGATGAAACTGACCATAGAGGTATATTTAACAACTTCATGGCATGGATGAAACTGACCATAGATGTACAATTTAACAACTTCATGGCATGAATGAAACTGACCACAGAGGTACAGACAACTTAATGGCATGGATGGAATTGATCATAGATGTACATTCAACAACTTCATGGCATGGATGAAACTGACCATAGAGGTACAGACAACTTCATGGCATGAATGAAACTGACCATAGAGGTAAAGACAACTTCATGGCATGGAGAAACTGGCCATAGAGGTACAGACAACTTCATGGCATGAATGAAATTGACTATGAAACAGTTTGTTTTTTTTTGTCACCACATTAAAGGCCTTGTTATTTTTATTATGTTTGCTGCCTGAATGTAACAGCATTGAGTTGCAGGGTAGAACAGTGTTTCCCGAACTTATAAATTCACTGCATTATATTGTTTAAATCATCACACTGAATTTCAAATACCCAAGTCATAAATTCATTGCATTATTGTATACATCATCACATTGAAAAATTTCAAACATTTATTGTATCATCTCAAAAGCAAATAAAGTTTTTTTTTTATATCTCATATCTTTCATGTATGTTCGTTTCACACAATACCAGACATAAAATGTATGGATGTATTACCTTTTTGTCACACAGAATCTAGCATTTATCATATGTTATGTTACACTGTGTTTTTCAAATAGCTTAATTTCTATTTAATTTACAACTCTGTTTTAAGGGATTACTTGGAGTGAATAGGTTACCTCCCCTAGACCAACACTGAAATTTAATACTGACTTGGTTGGTACATGTATTTTACATTTTTTAAATTAAAATCAGGAACAAAGAAAAAGAGACCTGTCTTTCAAAACAAATGATGTTTTATGCAATATCTTGTCAGCTGTATTTTGGATGATTTTCTTTTCTTATTACCTATTTATTTTGTTTATAGTTTTGGCTTACATTTCTTGTTACCTATATATTTTGTTTATAGTTTTGGCTTATATTTCATTGTTACCTATATATTTTGTTTATAGTTTTGGCTTATATTTCATTGTTACCTATATATTTTGTTTATAGTTTTGGCTTATATTTCATTGTTACCTGGAAAATAAGTATATGCAGATGAGTAGGAAAATAAGAAATAAAATGTATGCCAACACTTTTTTGTAAGACTGAATACTTATAAATTTTATTGACCTCCATTGTTTGGAGACTACAGCATACAGATCAGCCTATAAATCATTAGTGTTAGTCAGCCTTAGGAACTAATCTGGTGTTAGTCAGTCATAAGAACTAACTTGGTGTTAGTACTAGTATGCCATAGGAATTAACTTGGTGTTAAGTCAGCCTTAGGAACTGGTGTTCGTCAGTCGTAAGAACTAACTTGGTGTTAGTACTAGTAAGCCATAGGAATTAACTTGGTGTTTAGTCAGCCTTAGGAACTAATCTGGTGTTAGTCAGTTGTAATAACTAACTTAATGTTAGTTAGCCATAGGAAATAACTTCTTGTTAAGTCAGCCTTAGGAACTAAGTTGGTGTCAGTCAGCCTTATGAACTAATTTGGTGTTAACCTTAGGAACTAAGTTTGTGTTACTAAGCCTTAGGAACTAACTTGATGTCAGTCAGCCTAAGAAACTAAGCTGGTGTTACCATTAGGAACTAATTTCGTGTTAGATAGCCTTAGGAACTAATTTTGGTGTTAGCCTTAGGAACTAAGTTGTTTTTAGTTAGCCTTAGGAACTCATTTGGCTATCAAAGTCCACACATGGACTCTGGTGGTCATGTTTGTCTTTAAATGTACATGAACATGTAGATTTTAAGGTCAGTACAATTCTAATTTTTGTTTTACACATTTCTGACTTTTTGGGGTTTAAATTATTTTGAGAAAAACTTTATTAGCACAATTAAGCATCAACCAGTTGAGTTAGAAGCATTAAATTTGGTGTGCATATTACTATTCATATGTAAAAGACCTAATTGGATTTTCAATTAATTATGGCAATTTTTCAATCTTTTTTGTTGCACATTTTTTAAATTTATTGGACTTAGGCAGTTGAGAATTACTTAGACACTTTAGGCAAATATAACAGGCACATTTCTATCTTAGGATTCCCAGACTTTTACATCAGTTATTTTTAATTCCTTACACATTTCATTCCCATTTTTAACCTTATATGCAACAACACTGTTTGCACAATTTAACATAAATCACACAAGGCAGACAAAGAAAATGTTGGTATACATGTTTCTTTGCATAAATTTGTGACCTAATTGTATTTTTGTATTTGTAAAATCTAACTAAAACTGGACACTATATAGCCAGGAATGTACTAAGTGCTGATTTCCCAAACACACACACACATACATACTCACACACACATACATACTCAAAGTTTATGAGATTAGCCATTATATTATATAATATGTCTGTAATGCTAAGGTGTTTGCTATCAAGTCTATGTTACTTTTAACTAGTCTGTATGATATTCTGTTCTGCCTGGAAAGACAGCATGAATGGTCTATTAACACTGTGTATATAAATTTTAAACTATATGTACATGTAGATAATTACAAGTAATATGTCTGTTATGAGTGCCATAAGCAAGAGTGTCACATCATACATGGGTTATAATGCTACTAAATGCGTCTGGTATCTGATTAGGCTCTTCTGTCTTTTATGCTGCATGTCCTACAAAAGTACCAATTTAGGCCACCTGTTTGGTTTGGGTTGCATCCCATGTCATTGGAGTAGAGGAGTGTGGTAGTTGAATGGAGAGGAGCTCAGTTTGTTGCTACTCCACAGCAACACACTACTTCAACCACAGTGCTGAAGGCTTGAAGTGTGGAGGAAGGATTTTTTATGAATAATTAGTTAGTCATGCCAATCCTTCTGTTGACATGTTTCCTGATGTTAAGGACACCACTGTGACAATGCAAACTTATACTGTAATATTTAAAACCTTAAAGAAAGATAGGGATGTTAAGGACACCATTGTGACAAATACAAACTTATACTGTAATATTTAAAACCTTAAAGAAAGATAGGGATGTTAAGGACACCATTGTGACAAATGCAAACTTATACTGTAATATTTAAAACCTTAAAGAAAGATAGGGATGTTAAGGACACCACTGTGACAAATGCAAACTTATACTGTAATATTTAAAACCTTAAAGAAAGATAGGGATGTTAAGGACACCATTGTGACAAATGCAAACTTATACTGTAATATTTAAAACCTTAAAGAAAGATAGGGATGTTAAGGACACCATTGTGACAAATGCAAACTTATACTGTAATATTTAAAACCTTAAAGAAAGATAGGGATGTTAAGGACACCATTGTGACCAATGCAAACTTATACTGTAATATTTAAAACCCTAAAGAAAGATAGGGATGTTAAGGACACCATTGTGACAAATGCAAACTTATACTGTAATATTTAAAACCTTAAAGAAAGATAGGGATGTTAAGGACACCATTGTGACAAATGCAAACTTATACTGTAATATTTAAAACCTTAAAGAAAGATAGGGATGTTAAGGACACCATTGTGACAAATGCAAACTTATACTGTAATATTTAAAACCTTAAAGAAAGATAGGGATGTTAAGGACACCATTGTGACAAATGCAAACTTATACTGTAATATTTAAAACCTTAAAGAAAGATAGGGATGTTAAGGACACCATTGTGACAAATGCAAACTTATACTGTAATATTTAAAACCTTAAAGAAAGATAGGGATGTTAAGCTGATGGCAATGGTCAAGCTAGTAAAGATTCTCCTTTATTGAGAACATCAACATGTGTAGACCTGAAGTGAGAAATTCCAGTGGAATAATAATCCTAAATCTCTGCCCTCATGTTGGAATTCTAGGTGGGTGGGAGCAGGAAGTGATGAAGTAATTGTCTTGCATTTTGGAAAAACAAGAGAAACACCATCAGTAGTGGTTGACCTATTTGAAATGGATCAGGAATAATTCAAACTTTTACTCATAAGAGGAAACTATTCAGGGTCAAGGAAATCATTATTGATTTATCATTGTTGAGTCAACTGATGAAAATCAGTAGCTAACAAAGCTATTGCCTTTTGTGCTTGGGAAAGGTTTGGAGTCATGTATGTTTTACAACCATATTCTGAGTGCCTTTTGGAAAAGTTCTTCTCAAACTGACACCTTTAAATGTCTTTTGTATTTCTTGGTTAAGGAACTCCTCCTTTTTCAAGAATAAAAAGGTTTCCAGGTGTTTATTTTTAAAACTGAATGTGATTATTCACTTTTCCTTTATTACTACATCTTATACTAATCCTGATATTGTTTTAAGTATCATAACTGACATAATGTAAAATCTAAATCTAAATTATTGAGATTTTATAAAACTGGAACTTGGTCAGAAGGGTCACAGACATGAGTATCACGTTGGCTGCACATGCAGGTAAACAGAAGTCTTGGTTTATAATAATTAAAGCATATACAAAACATGATATGTATTACATTTGTACCATTTGTATTTAGTTTTGGCCTGAAAGTTGAAGTCAGAGTCACATTATATACTATCACAGAGAGATTATATATATATATATATATATATATATATATATATATATATATATATATATATATATTGCTTTAAGCTATGTAGCACACACATTGAGTTTGTAGTTAACTTGAAGAATATTGGGATGTAACCATATATATCTTGTGATTCAAAGGTAAAGGTCACTATGTCAAAAATTAATATAAATTGTCTTTAATTGAAAACAATATGACACCAATTTTTGAAGATGATTTTCTGTTATGGAAGAACATAAGCTATAGGTGTTGGGCTAGAAATGTCACTACAACCTGAATTAAGAAATATTTTCCTTAGATTATAATTTGTGTACTTAACCAACTTTTTCCATTAAACTTCATAAACGGTTTGCCATATATATATATATATATATATATATATATATATATATATATATATATATATATATATTGCTTTTAATAATTAAAGGTCATGGGCATGATCTCTATGTCCAGTCGGTTGCTTAGAGTTGAGCACATATGTAGTGGCTATGTACAGATACGTTAACCACAAAAAGGTTATAAATTGTGACATTCACAATGTGCCATTCTTGCATCGTGTGTGAACATGTCAAGCTTGATTACGTGTGAAATGTTTGAGTATTTTAGTCTGCGCAAAATGGCTATCTTTACTTTGTTGAGCATCCAATCAATTCAGAATTTATAGAGATCACACTGGTTTTTACCAACAGAAAACCTGCACAATCATTTCAGAATTTTTCAAGATCATGTTAATTTTTGCAACAATAAACTGGTCACAGTCAAAATGAATTTATTGAAATTACATTGGGTTTTACTAACAGAAAGCCTGTCACAGTCAACCCAGACTTTATTGAGGTTACATTTGCTTTTTCCAATAGAAAACATACAGTTAATGGAAACTTAATTGAGATCACATTGGTTATTACAAACAGAAAACCTGTCACAGTCAATCCAGAATTTATTGCTATCACATAGGTACTTATCAACAGAAAACATACACAGTCAATCCAGAATTTGAAATCCCATTAGTTTTTACCAGCAGAATGCCTGTCACAGTCAGTTATTAAATAGAAGGCTGTAAAGTGTTAAAGATTTCCCATGACTTTTATTGCCATTATTAAAATTTATGGACGGCATTGTTTTGTTTTACATTATTTATAAGACACAAAAGTCACAACCACATCCTTTACATACAGCCTGCACCAGAATTTATAGCAATTACATATACTTACAGGGCTTATTAGAGTTTATTGCAATTACATACACTTACTGTACTTATTAGAGTTTATAGCAATTGCATACATTTACAGGGCTTATTAGACTTTAAAGCAATTACATACACTTACAGTACTTATTAGAGTTTATAGAAATTGCATACATTTACAGCACTTATTGGAGTTTAAAGCAATTACATACACTTACAGTACTTATTAGAGTTATAGCAATTACATACACATACAGTGCTTATTAGAGTTTATAGCAATTGCATACATTTACAGGGCTTATTAGAGTTTATAGCAATTGCATACACTTACAGTGGTTATTAGAGTTTATTGCAATTACATACACTTACAGTGCTTATTAGAGTTTATAGCAATTGCATACATTTACAGGGCTTATTAGAGTTTATAGCAATTGCATACACTTACAGTGCTTATTAGATTTTTAAGCAATTACATACACTTACAGTGCTTATTAGAGTTTATAGCAATCACATACACTTACAGTGCTTATTAGAGTTTATAGCAATCACATACACTTACAGTCCTTATTAGAGTTTATAGCAATCACATACACTTACAATGCCTATTAGATTTTTAAGCAATTACATACACTTACAGTGCTTATTAGAGTTTATAGCAATCACATACACTTACAGTCCATATTAGAGTTTATAGCAATCACATACACTTACAATGCTTATTAGATTTTTAAGCAATTACATACACTTACAGTGCTTATTAGAGTTTAGAGCAATTACATACACTTACAGTGCTTATTAGAGTTTATAGCAATTGCATACACTTACATGGCTTATCAGAGTTTATAGCAATTGCATACACTTACAGGGCTTATTAGAGTTTATAGCAATTGCATACACTTACAGTGCTTATTAGATTTTTATTGCAATTACATACAGTTACAGTGCTTATTAGAGTTTATAGCAATTGCATACACTCACAGTGCTTATTAGAGTTTATAGCAATTCCATACATTTACAGTACTTATTAGAGTTTATAGCAATTGCATGCACTTACAGTGCTTATTAGAGTCTATACCAATTCCATATATTTATAGTACTTATTAGAGTTTATAGCAATTACATACACTTACAGCACTTACAAGAGTTTAAAGCAACTACATACACTTACATTTCTTATTAGAGTTATAGCAATTGCATACACTTACAGTGCTTATTAGAGTTTACAGCAATTACATACACATACAGTGTTTATTAGAGTTTAAAGCAATTGCATACATTTACAGGGCTTATTAGAGTTCATAGCAATTACATACACTTACAGGGCTTATTAAAGTTTATTGCAATTACATACACATACAGTGCTTATTAGAGTTTATTGCAATTACATACATTTACAGGGTTTATTAGAGTTTATTGCAATTACATACATTTACAGGGCTTATTAGAGTTTATAGCAATTGCATACATTTACAGTGCTTATTAGAGTTTATAGCAATCACATACACTTACAGTGCTCATTAGAGTTTATTGCAATTATATACACTTACAGTGTTTATTAGAGTTTATAGCAATTACATACACTTACAGCACTTATTAGAGTTTAAAGCAACTACATACACTTACATTTCTTATTAGAGTTATAGCAATTGCATACACTTACAGTGATTATTAGAGTTTATAGCAATTACATACATACAGTGCTTATTAGAGTTTGAAGCAATTGCATATATTTACAGGGCTTATTAGAGTTTATAGCAATTGCATACATTTACAGGGCTTATTAGAGTTTATAGCAAATGCATACACTAACAGTGCTTATTAGAGTTTATAGCAATCACATACACTTACAGTGCTTATTAGAGTTTATAGCAATTGCATAGATTTACAGGGATTATTAGAGTTTATAGCAACTGCATACATTTACAGGGCTTATTAGAGTTTATAGCAATTGCATACACTTACAGTGCTTATTATAGTTTATAGCAATCACATACACTTACAGTGCTTATTAGAGTTTAAAGCAATTGCATATATTTACAGGGCTTATTAGAGTTTATAGCAATTGCATACATTTACAGGGCTTATTAGAGTTTATAGCAATTGCATACACTTACAGGGCTTATTAGAGTTTATAGCAATTACATACACTTACAGTGCTTGTTAGAGTTTATTGCAATTAGATACATTTACAGGGCTTATTAGAGTTTATTGCAATTGCATACATTTACAGGGCTTATTAGAGTTTATAGCAATAACATACACTTACAGGGCTTATTAGAGTTTATAGCAATTACATACATTTACAGTGCTTATTAGAGTTTATTGCAATTACATACATTTACAGGGCTTATTAGAGTTTATAGCAATTGCATACATTTACAGGGCTTATTAGAGTTTATAGCAATTGCACACACTTACATTGCTTATTAGAGTTTATAGCAATCACATACACTTATAGTGCTTATTAGAGTTTATTGCAATTGCATACATTTACATGGCTTATTAGAGTTATAGCAATTGCATACACTTACAGTGCTTATTAGAGTTTATAGCAATCACATACACTTACAGTGCTTATTAGAGTTTATTGCAATTGCATACATTTACATGGCTTATTAGAGTTATAGCAATTGCATACACTTACAGTTCTTATTAGAGTTTATAGCAATTACATACATTTACAGTGCTTATTAGAGTTTATAGCAATTGCATACACTTACAGTGTTTATTAGAGTTTATAGCAGTTACATACATTTACAGGGCTTATTAGAGTTTATAGCAATTACATACACTTACAGTGCTTATTAGAGTTTATAGCAGTTACATACATTTACAGGGCTTATTAGAGTTTATAGCAATTACATACACTTACAGTGCTTATTAGAGTTTATTGCAATTACATACACTTACAGGGCTTATTAGAGTTTATAGCAATTACATACACTTACAGTGCTTATTAGATTTTTAAGCAATTACATACACTTACAATGCTTATTAGAGTTTATAGCAATTGCATACACTTACAGTGCTTATTAGAGTTTATAGCAATTACATACACTTACAGTGCTTATTAGAGTTTATAGCAATTGCATACACTTACAGTGCTTGTTAGAGTTTATAGCAATTGCATACACTTACAGTGCTTATTAGAGTTTATAGCAATTCCATACATTTACAGTACTTATTAGAGTTTATAGCAATTGCATACACTTACAGCACTTATTAGAGTTTAAAGTAATTACACACACTTACATTTCTTATTAGAGTTATAGCAATTGCATACACTTACAGTGCTTATTAGAGTTTATAGCAATTACATACACTTATAGTGTATGAGTTAATAGTAATTACATATACTTATAGTGCTTTTTCAAGTTCTTAGCAATTGCATATACTTACCTGCTTACAATACTTGTTAGAGTTAATAGTAATTTCATATGTTTATAGTGGTTATTAGAGTTAATAGTAATTACATTCACTTATAGTGTTTATGAGAGTTCATAGCAATTACATACATGTACCTGCTTACAGCACTTATTAGATTTAATAGTAATTTCATATACTTATAGTGCATATTAGAGTTAATAGTAATTACATACACTTATAGTGCTTATTCAGATTCATGGCAATTACATATACTCGCCTGCTTACAATACTTATTAGAGTTAATAGCAATTTCATATACTTATAGTGCATATTAGGGTTAATAGTAATTTCATACATTTATAGTGGTTATTAGAGTTAATAGTAATTACATACACTTATAGTGCTTATGAGAGTTCATAGCAATTACATATACTTACCTGCTTACAGCACTTATCAGAGTTAATAGTTTTTAATAAGTACATACACTTATAGTGCTTTTAGAGCTTATAGCAATATGTATCTTTAGTACATACTTACCTGCTTACAGCACTTATTAGAATTAATAGTAATTTCATATATTTATAGTGCATATTAGAGTTAATAGTAATGTTATACATTTAAGGTGAATATTAGAGTTAATAGTAATTACATACACTTATGGTGCATATTAGAGTTAATAGTAATTACATACACTTGTAGTGCTTATTAGAGTTAATATCAATTACATACACTGATCATGCATATTAGCGTTAATAGTAATTATACACATTTATAGTGCATATTAGAGTTAATAGTAATTACATACACTTATAGTGCATATAAGAGTTAATAGGAATTACATACATGTATCGTGCTTATTTGATTTCATAACAATTACATATCCTTACCTGTTTACAGCATTTATTAGAGTTAATAGTAATTACATACGTTTATAGTGCATTTTAGAGTTAATAGTAATTTCATACATTGTCAGTGAATATTAGAGTTAATAGTAATTATATACACTTATAGTGCTTATTAGAGCTCATAGCAATTACATATACTTTCCTGTTTACAGCAATTATTAGTGTTTATTGCAGTTACATACACTTATACCTATACTTATTAATTGTCAACCAGTAGAGTGTTAGTTGCTTATAGGGACTCTTGTTTTTTTATATCAAGGATTAATTGTCTACTGTGTAGAAGACAAGAAAATAAATCATAGAAATATAGCACTTATTTATTGTTAAATACAGTAAGTCTTTTGTTCTCACTTTTTCATACACAGCACAGCAAAATTGTTTTAGAGACAAATAAGCATCCAGGGAAGCTGAAGGATGAGACTTATTTTCTAAGGTGCAACACTATCACTACCAGGCATACAAATAAGCATCTAAGCACTCTGAAGGATGTGGTTTGCTACACCACTATCACTGCATTGCATACAAATAAGCATCCAGGCAAAATAAAGGATGAGGTATGCTTTCCAAGACGTACCACTATCACTGCCATACATACAAATAAGCATCTAGGCAAGCTGAAGGATAGAGTTTTCTCTACAGGATGTACCATTATCACTTAAATGCATGTTCTGGAGAAGGGGGTGGGTGGGTCTTCAAGAGCATTGGTTGATGCAGTGGAGGCACCAACATCGAAATCATGAGAACTGGGATCAAATAATATAATTTAGTGGGGAATATGCAGGGAGAAATTCTCAAAAGTGAGACATTTTTGCTTCTTATCGTGTGCATTTATGTTCATGTTATGTATGAAAAATAGGACAGTTATATACTTTTGAATGCACCAAATATATGTGTATGAAATATTGGACACTTGTGTACTTTTGAATGCACCAAATATATAATGTGTATGAAAATGGGACACATGCATACTTTTGAATGAACCAAATATATATATGGTAAATGGGACACTTTTATTCCTATGAATGGACCAATTATATATCATGTATGAAAAATGGGACACTTGTATACTTTTTTGAATGTACCAAATATATAATGTATATGAAAAATGGGACACTTTCATACCTCTGAATGTACCAAATATATATTATGTATGAATATAGGACACTTTCATATGCTTGAATGGACCAAATATATATTATGCATGAAAAATGGGACACTTGCATACTTTTGAATGCACCTAATATATGGTGTGTATGGAAAATGGGATACTTTCATACCTTTGAATGGTCCAATATATATTATGTATGAAAAATGGTACACTTGCTTACTTTTGAATGTACCAAATTAGAATTGCATATTTAATTATTCTGCCTGCTCTATGAGGAGATAAAATATAACAAGAAAGAAAGATATTTCTCAAGGGACACTTTTTGTGTCCTAAAGCTGTCTACCGTCTTTTAATTTTTGTATGAATGTTCATTATGCAAATGCAGAAGGTCATGAATGGTCTTTTTTTATTCTATATTTTTTATTCTATATTTGTCAGGGAAGTGTGCCCTATACATGTTATAATTTATATCAGACACATCATTATACAACAAACCAAGGGAGACAACTGCCTATATTTAACATCATATGATACTTCTGACACCAACTAATGGCAGAGTTGCAGCTCTTCATTAGAATATCCCTAATTAACTTTCACCTCACCTGGAATATTTTGCTGTCAAGATCTCCAACATGTTCAGTATTAAGATTGATATATACTCATTAATATATAGATTGTATGTCTGACTGGCTGAGTTTGTAACGATCATAGAAGACATTTTATTTCTGATTAAAATTTGATCCAGCTTGGAATATATACTTATACCATTATTATCTCAGATGAGTTTCATAATAAGTGAGATCCAAGCATATTGATGAGTTGGCTTTGATTACTTGTGCTTGTTATCTCACTTGGTCATAACTGAGTTTATGGTATGCTGCAGTGTCCATCATTTGTTGTCCTTCAGTCACCTTTTGCATGTCACCACTATGTTCAGTACATTATTATCTGATTTGATTACACAGGAATATAGAGCTGTATTATCACTATCTCATTAAAGTATAAATATAAGTGAGACATATGCATATTAATGACTTGATCTTGCTTCTCATTGGCTGAGTTTGTTGACACTATTTCGTATCAGATTTTGTATCAGTCCTGAAATATATCCTGACATTATGAAGATCACAGATCACTTTGGTAATGACTTAGATCTATGAGTGAGATGCATGTGTATGTATTGGGTGATCTAAAATCTGATTGTATACTTGTTACCTTCTAGAAGCCATATATCCAATTTCGACCAAAGTTGAAATATGGCCTTATGTCATCATCATTGCAGACAAGTTTGATAATGAGCAAGATCCATGCATATTAATGAGGTTGTCTTGTACATGTATCTGATTGACTGAACTTGTTATCAGTCTGGAGGTCATTTATCTGATATGATCTTGATCAAATGTGGAATATAAACATATATCATCAAGGTGGGTGAGACAGATGGAAGATCAATTTGATCAAACATAGAATATAAACATATACATCTATCATCACGGTGGATAAGACAGATGCATAGTAATGTGGTGACCTTGCATCTGATTTGGCAGAGTTTGTTGCCATTCTGAAAGCCATATGTTTTGTCTCATCTTGATCAAACTTTTAATATAGGCTTGTATGAGGAAGATCTCAATTGAATTCAGTAATGTGCAGGATGCAGTAAAATAGATGAAAGTAACATGATATAAAATTTCTGAGATAGTTTACTTAGGTGTCAATACTACATAAGCCTTCTTTGTGAATGTAAACTGTTAAGTTATGTTAGCAGGTAAATGATATCTGGCCTACTTGGGTCTCTTGTTACCACTGCATACACTATATTTATTGTGTGTGTGTGTGTGTGTGTGTGTGTGTGATTTGAATTTTTAAGGTAGCTTTGCTGTCTGCAGTGTGGCAGTTTATAGTGATGTCTAGAACTGAGGCATCATGCTGCTGTAGACATGCAGCCTGATGTACCACCCAGTCACATTATTCTGACATCAGACCAACCAGTCCTAACAATAACCTCTTAATGCTGAGTGCCAAGAGAGGTGGCTGTTAGTACCATCTTTGTAAATCTTTGGTATGACTCCAATGGGGTTTGGACCCATGTCCTACTGCATCCATGGTGGGCACTCTAATCACTATTCCACCAGAGCAGTCAAACCACATTTTGATCCAATACATACTCAAGACCCAAGTTCAGTTTGCAGACTTCCAGTACAGGCTTATATGATCATCATCTCCCTTGAGTCCAGTAATTAGCAATACCCACAGATATTAATGAGTCCAGTAATTAGCAGGAACCACAGATATTAATGAGTCCTGTAATTAGCAAGACACACATATATTAAGTCCAGTAATTAGCAAAACCCACAGATATTAATGAGTCCAGTAACACTGGACAACAAATTTTTACAAAAGTCATGTTACTGAAATAAAATTAGTCAATTCTTATCAATTTTTATGTGCTGAACACGAATATGACAGTCAAATTGCAAAATTGGCTCTAGTTTTTTTGTAATCTGCAAGAAATTAATGTTGACATAACGAAATGCATTCCAATAGTAAAAGGTCAACTGTAATAGCCTACCTATAAAAAATCAAGTCATTGACTACATCTTAGATTTCTTCGCCTGTCTCTTGTACAGCTGTTCGGGAGCATCTCTGAGGAGTGTCCAGCAGTAGTCAGCCAGCATTGTAGTGGACCATTTTCCCTGGTATCTTTGTTCCATTGTTGCGATATCTTGATGAAAACGTTCGCCGTGTTCATCACTAACAATACCACAGTTGCTAGGAAAGAAATCCAAATGGGAATGAAGGAAGTGAATCTTTAGAGACATATTGCAGCCAAGTTTCTTATACTTCATCAACATGTCTTCTACTAGTTCCTTATAGTTTTCTGCCCTAACATTTCCGAGGAAGTTTGTAGAAACTAGGCGAAAAGCATTCCATGCTTGTTTCGCGTCACCTTCCAGCAAGTTGTTGAACCGGTCATCTTTGAAAAGCTCTCGAATCTGAGGACCCACAAAAACTCCCTCTTTAATCTTTGCTTCGCTGAGTCGAGGGAATTTTTCATGCAGGTATCGGAATGCTGGCAAAGTCCGGTCAATGGCTTTCACGAAGTTCTTCATCAAACCTAGTTTGATGTGAAGGGGTGGTAGCAAGATTTTCTGAGCCTCAACCAGAGCTGGGTGTTGGATATTCTTCTCTCCAATGGCTACATTCTGCCTGTGAGTCCATTCCTTCCTCATGTAGTGCATTTCCCTTGCTCGGCTATCCCACTCGCATAAGAAACACATGTATTTTGTATATCCTTGCTGCAGTCCCATTAAAAGGGCAACTAACTTCAAATCACCACAGAGGTGCCAGCTGTACTTGTTATACTCAATGGAATTCAGTAGCTGCCTTAAGTTATCGTATGTCTCTTTCATGTGGACAGCATACGCTACTGGAATAGATGGAAGAATGTTTCCATTGTGCAAAAGCACAGCCTTGAGACTCAGTTTCGAAGAGTCCACAAATAGTCTCCATTCTTGTGGGTCATGAGTGATTTTTAAAGCATTCATGAGGCCCTCAATATCGGAACAGAATATCAGATTACTTTCCTTTCTGAAGAAAGGCTCCAATTGCTGGTGGCGCTTTCGATATGCAGTAATTGTGACATCTTCTTCTAGAAGATTCCATTGTTGGAGTCTTGATCCTAGCAATTCTGCCTTGTTCTTTGATAAGTCCAAATCACGAATCAGGTCATTTAGTTCTTCCTGTGTTATTCTGTGTGGGGTTGATGATGCACCACAGTGAAAATCTGGATCACTGCATGCTGATGGACCAGGAGAAGAACAGGTCGACTCACCTTTGTCTTCGTCAGATGAATCAAGAGAATATTCTGCTGGAGGTTCTGGAATAGGAAGTCCCTCACCATGTGGAACTGGTCTCAATGCAGACGGAATGTTTGGGTAGACTATTCTCGACTTCTTTCGCTTCGTTATTCCGCCGGAAAGAGGAGGAACCAAGCAGAAGTAACAGTCATTTAGGTGGTTGCTTGGCTCTCTCCACACCATTGGGACTGCAAACGGCATTGATGACCTTTTGCAATTCAACCACTGTGAAAGCTGTGTTGTACATGTAGCACAGCATATATGCGGAGCCCAAGGCTTGTCTTGGTCACCAACCTTGCATCCGAAGTAAAGATGATATGCCTTCTTCACTTGAGAATTGACACTTTTCTTCTGGTTGGCAAATGTCACTTCCCCACAAATATAGCAAAAATTGTCCGCGGTATTAACACACTTTCGAGGCATTACTGTTCTTTATTGTACATAAATGGATAAAATAATAAGTTTTATGTAACAGTAGCTTGAACTGTCTCGCACAACGTCTAAAATATTTTAAATGCTGAACCTATCTGATTGGGCTTTATATAGTACACTGCTTACGTCAGCTTCAGCAGCCGCCTGGCATTAGTATAATAGGCCTACACATGTATAGTACACTGCTGACGTCAACTTACTTCAGCAGCCGCATGGCATTAGTATTGCATTGCATCAGAAAATGATGCAATCAACTGTGGATGATGTGAGCATGATGGTATTATGCAATGTTACATCATTATTCCGGATGTTGCTGCAGTCCTACTGGAGAAATTTACACAGTGAAACATAGAAAATGAGGTATATGAATATCTTCAAAACGAGAGCCAATACAAATTTTTCACGGTTATATTCGTGTTCGGCACACCAAAATACTACAGATTAGGGCCTTTTCAAGTCAGTAATGATTTCACTGTTGACCAGTGTAATTAGCAGGAACCACATACATTACTCATTTATTTGTGCAAGGATGAGATTATTCCAATTAGAAAAGTTTTTAGCTTTCAGAGAGCTTGTGGATGAGGGACAGTTGTATTCCATTATGTACCATGCACATATATTGCAATATTTCAGGATGTGTTAGCTGTGAAATTCAATTACATGGCATAGAACTTTACATCTTACTTAGAATCATGCTATTGAAAACTGCACTCAATGAAATGAACAAGAAACTTTTTTGACAAGTACTTCTAAAAGTAGGCACACTGTAAAATTATTAAATCTGTAATTTGAAATAACCATTTTCTGCAATAATTCATGATCAGATACAGCATAGGATGGAAGAATGGACACACTTTTATTTGTAATCTTTCCCACAGTAACAATAATAAAGGCATGTAGTGTTACCCTAGTCCATCCATCTATCACACTTTAGTTAGGTTTTAATGCCTCACTATAACAGTAATAAGGGCAGGTCATGTTACCCTTGTCCATCCATCTGTCTGTCACACTTTAGTTAGGTTTTAATGCCCCACTATAACAGTAATAAGGGCATGTCATGTTACCCTTGTCCATCCATCTGTCTGTCACACTTTAGTTAGGTTTTATTGCCTCATTATAACAGTGATAGGGGCATGTAGTGTTACCCATGTCCATCCATCTGTCTGTCACACTTTAGTTAGGTTTTAATGCCCCACTATAATAGTAACAAGGGCATGTCATGTTACCCTTGTCCATCCATCTATCACACTTTAGTTAGGTTTTATTGCCTCATTATAACAGTGATAGGGGCATGTCATGTTACCCTTGTCCATCCATCTGTCTGTCACACTTTATTTAGGTTTTAATGCCTCATTATAACAGTAATAAGGGCATGTCATGTTACCCTTGTCCATCCATCTGTCTGTCACACTTTAGTTAGGTTTTATTGCCTCATTATAACAGTGATAGGGTCATGTCATTTTACCCTTGTCCATCCGTCTGTCACACTTTAGTTAGGTTTTAATGCCTCATTATAACAGTAATATGGGCATGTAGTGTTAACCATGTCTATCCATCTGTCTATCACACTTTAGTTAGGTTTTAATGCCTCATTATAACAGTAATAAGGGCATGTCATGTTACCCTTGTCCATCCATCTGTCTGTCACACTTTAGCTAGGTTTTAATGCCTCATTATAACAGTAATAAGGGCATGTAGTGTTAACCATGTCCATCCATCTGTCTATCACACTTTAGTTAGGTTTTAATGCCTCATTATAACAGTAATAAGGGCATGTCATGTTACCCTTGTCCATCCATCTGTCTGTCACACTTTAGTTAGGTTTTAATGCCTCATTATAACAGTAATAAGGGCATGTCATGTTACCCTTGTCCATCCATCTGTCTGTCACACTTTAGTTAGGTTTTAATGCCTCATTATAACAGTAATAAGGGCATGTAGTGTTAACCATGTCCATCCATCTGTCTATCACACTTTAGTTAGGTTTTAATGCCTCATTATAACAGTAATAAGGGCATGTCATGTTACCCTTGTCCATCCATCTGTCTATCACACTTTAGTTAGGTTTTAAAGCCTCACTATAACAGTAATAGGGGCATGTAGTATTTGCCTTGTCCATCTGTCATACCTTGGTTAGGATTTGCATCAAGGTAAATTTTCAAGCATCATGATGGGTCATCCATGTTCTGTGATATGCTTTTTCCTGTTAAGCCAAGACTAAAGGAGTAGCAAAATAAAGCAGTCACCTTTACAGCAGGGTTTAAGTCATGTTAACGATTTTGATTTAAGACGTTTTGAGTGAATACAATTTCTATAGCATCTTTTGAGTGCATATTGGGAGGAGTTTGTATATTTAGCTCACCCAGTCAAAGATCATGTGAGCTTATGGTTTGATTTTTTTTTTGTTTGGCATTATTTGAATCATTTGTCATCCATCCATCTTTGCATCCATCTGCACTTGCTTTCATTTCTGGTAAGAGATCATTCAGATATGGCATGTATTAACTTCAATCAGCAAAACACTGGATGAACTTTGACCTACATGTATATTAATGTAGTTATCTTGCATGCTATTAGATAACCTGGTTAAAACATGCAATGTAGGGGCCCCAAGTCGCCATGTGGTCTAAAAGTGCTCACTGTTACAGATCACCACCATCTCATCTCTGTCTGCATGGGTTCAAGTCTCAAGCTCGGCCAATGTGGGTATGTGAGAAAGCTTGCCAGTAGCTTCTCATGGGTTGATGGCTCTTTCCTGGGTTTTCCCTGGTTCTTCCTCCACCATTTATACTGGCCACCATGTATAGCCTATCTTGTGCTGAAAAATGGTGTTAAACCCTATAACAACAACAACAACAACAACAACAAAACAAGCAATGTTAAATCCATCATATAGAACTTACATACACTAATCAATCTGATACAGATGGGTTATATGTAATGGTAAATTTATAACATCACGTAATGTTCATTTCATTTGGAGCTGCAAAGTCAATTTAATAATTGATAGTTTGTAAAGTGGTTCAAATTTTTCAAGGTCCTCTTTACTTTTCATTGACTTTCATTTGCATGACTGTTATTGCCATTACTAAAATTGTACAGTCAGTTTTTGTTTCACATTGTTTATAAGGGACATTAGTCATAACCATGTCCTTGACTGTAAAATCACTGCCAGAGTTTGTAGTAATATGACACACTTAGTGGACAGGTGATGTCATATCAGTGACATCATAATGCAATGAACACATTATTTTGTGCATCGAGGAAAATGTTAATTTTTACACAAGTAGTTATCCTTAATGCAGATGAATTTTTGGTTGATATCTAGGTTATACACATACGCTAATTAAAGAAAGATGAATCACAATAAATTACTAATTACTGGTTAATATGTTGATCATCTTTTGAGGGACTCCTGTTTGATATGAATGAATATGTAAAGGGCCAGAAGATTGCTAGGAGGAATCACAACAAACATAGCATTATAATTGTTAACCAGTGGGCAGCAAGTCCCTTTAAGTAAGTCAAAATGAATATAGCACTATAATTGTTAATCAGTGGGCAGCCAGTTCCTTGAAGTAAGTCAAAATAAATATAGCACTATAATTGTTAATCAGTGGGCAGCCAGTCCTTTTAAGCAAGTCAAAATAAATATAGCACTAACTAATTGTTAATCAGTGGGCAGTCAGTCCCTTTAAGTAAGTCAAAATAAATATAGCACTAACTAATTGTTAATCAGTGGGCAGTCAGTCCCTTTAAGTAAGTCAAAATAAATATAGCACTAACTAATTGTTAATCAGTAGGCAGTCAGTCCCTTTAACCAACTCAAAATAAATATAGCACTAACTAATTGTTAATCAGTGGGCAATCAGTCCCTTTAAGTAAGTCAAAATAAATATAGCACTAATTGTTAATCAGTAGGCAGCCAGTCTCTATAAGTAAGTCAAAATAAATATAGCACTAACTAATTGTTAATCAGTAGGCAGCTAGTCTCTTTAAGTAAGTCAAAATAAATACAGCACTAATTGTTAATCAGTGGGCAGTCAGTCCCTTTAAGTAAGTCAAAATAAATATAGCACTAATTGTTAATCAGTAGGCAGCCAGTCTCTTTAAGTAAGTCAAAATAAATATAGCACTAATTGTTAATCAGTGGGCAGTCAGTCCCTTTAAGTAAGTCTTGTTTGTTTGATATCAAGGAATAGACACCTGCTAATTAAGAAGAATAAAAAGAATCATGATCATTAATGCACTTTGTAGTTGTCAGTCAGTTGAAAGTGAGTCCCATCAAGGGACTCTTGTTTTCTTTGATATCGTAGATTAGAAGCCTGCTAATTAAAAGACAAAAAGAAGAACTGGAAGAATTGCCATAAAAATGCCCATTATTAAAAAAACACATATAAATTAGATCTGTGTGTAAAATACTACTACTACTAATAATAATAATATACTTTATTCAGTAATTTAGGCCACCAGTCCATATTACAAAATACAAGTAAATATAATGTGTGACATGGTGCAAAGAAGTTAAATATGGTATTCATTATGAGTATACATTATGAGTATAAATAATTTTCTATATTATAAAGATGTTTCTACCTCTGAGTATCTTATTTACCATTCGTATGAGCTATCAAAGACATATATAGTAGGAAAGATTTTAATATATATATATATATATATATATATATATATATATATATATATATATATATATACCCATTATTAACTGGTAGAGAGTCTGTCCCTTCAAGGGACTTTTCTTTTAATGTCAATGAATAGGTTTCAGTAATTAAAAGGCAAAAAGATGAATATAAAAAATATAAACATTAGAAATTGTTTAAACAGTAAAGCATCATTCCTTTTGAGGGACTCTTGTTTGCTCAAAATCAAGGAATAGGTATCAGTAATAAAAGGCAAAAAGATGAATATATTAAATATAGCAATTAGTAATTGTTTAAACATCATTCCCCTCCAGGGACTGAGTCGTTCATTTGATATTAAGGAATATGTATCAGTAATTAAAAGACAAGAAGAAAAATGATAAATGAACCACAATAAATATAGAACTTAAATGTCAAACAGTTGAGTGTCAGTCCCAGCATGGGACTCTTTTTTGTTTGATATTCATCATAAATATCTGTTATTTAAATAACAATAAGAAAAATTACAATAAACATGCCACTTTTAATTGTTTAGCAATAGTGATTAAATGACTTTGATGGACTCTTGTTTGTTTGATATGCATCCTAGGTTTGATATTAAAGAATTGGTACCTTTAATAAAAAATGGAACAAGAAGAATAAGATAAATATAGTCCTTACTAGTTGTTAGCCAGGAGAACATCATTTCCTTCAAGGGACTCTTGTTCATTTGTTATTAAGGAAAAGCTATTAAAAGACAAGAAGAAGAATTAGAAGAGTCACAACAAATATGGAACTTAATAAATTGGCAAAGAATTCAAAGTCAGCACCAGCATGGGTCTCTTGTTTGTTTGATATTTGTCATAAGTACATGTATCTGTTATTTTAAGAACATGAAGAAGGAACACAATAAACATGCCACTTTTTAATTGTTAACTGTAATGAAACTTTGTTTTCTCTGTTTCGTACAGGGTGCAGCAAAAATGAACCTAGAAGCAAGGAAAAAAAGGAACATCTTGGCCATCAGAGGCACCCACTGCCACGCATGTTCTGGAGGTGGGGAATAGTCTGATACATTAGGTGCAGTCTTTGAAAGAAAATAATCTGGAATCACATAATTCAATTTCTCAGGGGACATTCTTTTCTATCATACAACAACAATGTCATATAAATTGAGATAATGGCACTATAATTCTACCTTCTGTCTTGTAATTGTTGGATGAATCATTATTATGCATATATATATAATTGATTTTCTTCTATATATCATTGTCAGGGAAGTCTACATTACAGTCCACATCTGCATTTCAAGATGATGTATTGACTGATAAAGGGAGACAAAAGCAAATATTTATCAGCATAGAATAAACTTTATAGTTCAACCAAGGGACATAACTGCATTAGAATACCCTTAACCACTGGCTTCAAAATCAATTGTCTTAAGCAAGAGCATTGGTTCCATAGGAAATCAGTCTATTAAAATTCATAGCTCTTCTAACATAAAATGTAAATAAAAATATTAAATGTGTTATATTATTTCTTTCTATTTAAGAGGTAATATGATTGTAAAATTCCTATTCAAATCTATTCTCATTTGTTATATATATATATATATATATATATATATATATATATATATATATATATATATATATTGTATGAGTGTAAGGGTGCTTGTGTGTGACACATTGGTATATGGAGACTGTTTCATGGTATGTGTTCTTTTCATGGTTTTGAATTGTTTTCAGATTATCTCCTAAATGTCTCACATAGCTTATGCCTCCTCCAGTTTCCTCCTATTATGTTCTGTGTGTGTGTATGTGTGTTTGTGTGAGGTTGAGTGCTGTAAAGTGTATCTCTGAAATCAGACACTACCCAGTGACCTTTATTGATTATACAAATTCCACTGATGTGAGATGATGTTACTTTATTGATTATACAAACTCCATTGATGTGAGATGACACCATTACTTTATTGATCATACAAACTCCATATGTTGTGAGATAACATTATTTCATTGATTATACAAACTCCAAGGATGTGAGATGTTGTTACTTTATTGATTATACAAACTCCATTGATGTGAGATGACGTTACTTTATTGATTATACAAACTCCATTGATGTGAGATGACGTTACTTTATTGATTACTCAGACTCTATTGATGTGAGATGACAATGTTACTTTATTGATTACACAAACACTATTGATTTTGAGATGACAATACTTTATTGATTATACAAACTCTATTGATGTGAGATGACAATGTTACTTTTTTGATTATACAAACTCCATTGATGTGAGATGATGTTTCTTTATTGATTACACAAATTCTATTGATGTGAGATGACATTACTTTATTGATCATACAAACTCTATTGATGAGAGATGACATCATTACTTTATTGATTATACAAACTCCATTGATGTGAGATGACAATGTTACTTTATTGATTATACAAAACTCCATTGATGTGAGATGACAATGTCACTTTAACTGTTACCAAATACATCACCTTCCATTTATCTCCTCCACAGTTTCCAGGGTGTGTCATGTTAAAGGTCTTTTGTCTCCAGGGCATGAGATATTAAAGGTCTTATGTTTGCCATGTTTATTGCATTTAAGTACTGTACAAAGTATTATAAAAACATTTATATATATGTTAGTCATTATAAACAGTTTACACACTTCATCATTAAAGATTGATAGACATTTTCTACATCTTGCTTGTATCTTCTGATATCTTTAGAGCACTAAAATTGCCTTCATTTTCATTTAATTTGATATATTATATATACCAATTCTTCTTGTCTCTTTCTATTATTTATCTTTCATGGCAACTATATTTTTTACAATTATGAAAAGAGTAAGTCCTCATAATGCTGACTTTTGGAAAGCTTAGTCACCAGGACTGAAAGCACTTAGGGAGAGTGTAGGTCTTTCTTTGTACAATGTTTCTTTTCAAATTAATAATTCATGCATTCAGTGTTAAACTCTGTATACCTGCAAGGTTATTGGTTAATAATGATAAAACATCCCAGACATCTGAACAAGGCTTCAATATCTCCATCACCAGTTTGAAATAATTTGCACATTTTTATCACCATTGGTTATGTTGTAGATTGACAGTGAGAAATTGTATTTGTCCATAAATACACCTGACTTGTAAATTATGCACACTAATCCAGCAATTCGATTGATATAAATATGTATAATAATCATCAAATTAAAATACTTGATTAGTCAATTCTCTTTTATTTATCTAACTTGAGGAAAATTGGATAACATTCATTTTCAGACAAGATTTTCTGAATGTTATTTGTCCATAAATACACTTGATTTGTAAATTATGCACACTAGTCCAGTAATTTAATACATATGAATATGTATAAATATTCTAACTGAATTAATATACTTGTTTAGTCAATTCTCTGTTACATTTATCTAGCATGCTTAACATGAGATAACATTCCTTTTCAGACAAGATTATTGTGAATGGTCTACCATTAATAGTAATAATAATAACCACCATAGTAATTAGCAATACTCCAAGCCATATGTACATCATATGAAAATTAGTGCAACATTGTTTCAAACGACAAACATTTCATCAGGATTTATTTACCTTTCAAAACGAATTCTTTTAAACACGAGAACTTCAATATGCATTTTTTCATAAGGCATACATGTATATCTTTACAGGAATTTAACACTAAAAATTTACTCAGCATTTATTTACATATTTAAATGGTTGTTTTACCATAAAACTTCAATATGCATTTTGTTTTCATGGAACTTACTTAACTTTACAGGTATGAAGCACTTTGTGTTAAATTTATTTCAGCTGATAAATGTGTAGTTTTGTTGTATCTGAACCATTTGTAATGACTAAGATATCCTTACTCTTGTGAATGCAAATCGCCCTTGGACATGCTGGCACTCTTGCTTTTACAACCTGTATCACAGACCCATCTGGAGACAGTTGATGAATGTTGTCAGATTGGTTTCCAACAACATAGATGTTGTCATATCTGTCCACATCTACTCCCATGGGGCTTCTAAGATTGTCAGGGCGGTAGGTAAACTGCTTCCTGCCATCCAGGTCAAAACATAGAAGTGAATTCATATTAAACAGGCTAATATATACTCGTGTTTTCATGTTATTCAGAGCTACATTGCTGTCGATGTAGTGTGAAGAGTCATACTGATAAGTACATTTTACATCTCCTCTTGTGTTAATCAGACTCCAATGACCTTTGTTATTACCACAGTAACCATTCACAACCATCTCACCCTTCCCAGCAGCTGCTATTCCAGGACATTCATATTTGGTTGTTATCGTTCTGACTGACCCGATAACGTCACCACACACTGACAGGATCTGGATTTTGCTCTGTTCATACAATGACACTGCCACCTCCTGGTCATCCAGTACACAGACTTTCCGTGGATTACCTGTTAGTGTATGACTTGTGATGAACTGGTAGGAAGAACTTAGTAGGATGCATTGGTTATTGCGATAATCAGCAAGCATTATCCTGTCTTTGGGGAGAAATGTAATACCAGTATACGATGGTGCAATATCAGCAGGGACTCTAAGATAAATTACATTAACCCTCTCTACCTGACAGCCCTTTGTTGGCCTCTGCAAACATGTTACAGGCAGATTGTTAGAGCTGGTTGTAGTTACAACTTTCCCTAAATCAAACAAAGAGACAGACAAAATGGATTGTATAGGAGATGCGAATTCAATCTCTAATGTTGTTGTGTCAGTTTTCATGTACTTTTCTCCAACTAGATTGCAGTAGGATTGTAACTGCAAGCTCATCTTTTCTGACATTATAAATTTTTGTAAACTGCTCCCATATTTACTTACTGCTTCAAGAAGATAGTGTGAATTTCTCACAGCATGAATTAGTGACAAGCACTGATGATTTTCATCCTGTATCCTGATAATTTCTTGTTTGTAAATTCGGTGTCCCTCTGTCTCCACTCGTTTCTCTAACTGGTCTAGAGCTGCATTGATTTTCTTTCTTACTTCTCTGATTTTGTCGGTCAGTCTATCAACTTGAGGTCGAAGATTATTAACAAAGGCCTCATTCACCTCCATAAACTTCTTTAGATGGATCTCAATTTTTTTCATATCCGCAATTGTGTCGTCTGGCTTGCTGTCACATAGCAGAGCAGGGAGTTCTTTTTTTAAGTCAATCACTTTGGTACAAAGTTTGTGGCCCTCGAAGAAGCATGTGCCACAACAGGGAACCTTGTGATCTTTACAGTAGTATTTTATATCTTCTCCATGATGTTCCGAACATGTAAAGCCTTCTGCTAGTTTCATCACATTTTCTGGATTACAATCTAATTCATCCACACTAATAATGGTATGATCCTTTGATATTTTCTGTCTCCTATGAAGTTTTAGGCAATCTCTGCACATGGCTTCTTTGCAAAATACACAGAACCCTTCCGCGAAAACAGCGTCACCCGCCGTGTTACAAGCGTCACACAAACGACCTACTTTCGATTCCCTTGAGACTGATTGCAATACTGGGTTGGTTGGAAACAAAGACGCCCATTCACTTGTCGGTCTATCCTTTATCGAGGGACTTGCAGAATGTCTACACACTGGACACTGAACAAAACACAACTTCGTATGCTTCGTTGCCTCAGTTGTTATGTAAGACTGTAAACACTTCTCACAAAAGGAGTGGGCGCACGGCAGCTGTCTGGGTAGGTTGAACTGTTCCAAACATATTGGACAACAAGGCACATCTTCAGTCTCTATTTTAGCAGCCGCCATTTTTAACAAGAAACCATTATATAAACTTGCAAAGAACCATGACAAATCCACTGTCAATCTATTTGTGCAACCTAATAACAGATACTTCCCTTGAATATCGGTGTTTTAAGTTCAAAGTTTGTATTTGTAAAGTATGGGCATGCTCGATTAGTCAATACCGATACATAAAATGCTCTATGTGTTCCAAGTTCTCCTCCTGCCCGTTTCGTACTGTTCCAGAATTCATTTCTAGAAGATACTAAAGCTTCCTGTTTTCTTAGAACCTTTTTTTATACTTATTTTAATACTGGATTGAGGAGAATTATTTTTCCTATATGCTTCAGCAATGTTTTTGTCAGCCAAGAACATTCCAGTGTGTTCAAATCTTACAAAGTCATACGTTAATCTATAATCTCTTCCAAAAGGAACTCACAGTGAAGTCCATATGTTATCACGAATTATACTGTAAACAATTCAAGATTCAATGGGTCAGAAACTTCACTTCCGGTCATGTAGCGTTTTCTTTAAAGAAATAAATAAGTATTTCACACTCAATGCAGGAATAATTATATTTTAAAAGGAGAATAGTGAACCCGTCTTGCACGAGGGAAATCAGCAGTTTATATTGATGATCTCATGTCCCATTTCCATTTCCTGTACATTAGGAAGAGAGATCAGTGGAAACGTTGAAAGCAACAAATTTAAAATAAAATGTATGCTATCTAAGGAAAATAATAATTTCCATCAAATACATTGATCTTATTTGTTTCATAGACATAATTCTTCATTCAGATATATGTTATATTGTATCGGCGGAAATACACAGAGAGTATGCTCAGAAACGATTTGTGCAACATTTCATTATTATTAATGACAACAGTTAAACTTAGTCCTGACACTTCAATTAATATTGTTACACAATTTTTTTTAATATAAATTTTGCTTTGAATTTGCTTCTTTTATGTTCTAATTGACGAATAATCATGATATCACTATTTTTTAAATCTGAAAAGGCCCAAAAATGCCTTATAAAATTGGACAATCTGAGAAATAAATAGAGGTTTCGCATCTAAAAATAGAATATGGCAATGAGTAATCGGTGAGGTGACGCATATATGAGCAGCCTGACAGCAGAATAATAAGTAGACCTCGAGAGCGTTCACTTTCATGTGCGTGGTAATATTTGTTTCGAGACCCTATTGTGCATAGAAAGAAGCCAAATTTGAGATAGTTCGTTGCTGTTGACTAATGAAGTACTTTGTTTGTGTCCATAAATAGGATTGTACCGCCTCCCCCCTCCACAGGCGTTACACCTTGTGTGTGTGTGTGGGGGGGGGGGGTACAATCCTATTTATGGACACGAACTAATACTAAACATATAAACCCAAAATGGACGAATATATTGATACCTGGAAATGATCACTATTGCTCTTCATAAATACCGTTATGGGATGAAAATTGAAATGAGCAGACCAGATTAAAATCATTCGGTGGCTTTGTTTGGACAGGTTTGTAAATGCCTTGGTTATCCCATGTAAAATGTTAAGGTACAGCACATGCTTGGTTTTGAGGGGTAAATAATAGTGGAGAAACGATGGACTATTCACTTGGTGATGGAAAATGCAAGGATATCAGCGGGTTGGACGAGGGCAAAATTGTCCATTTATCAATATTATGTTCCACTGATAATGTCTGATGACTGATTTAGACTACAGTCAAACAATTTATAACAACTTTCCTACATGAGCATATTATTTTTAACTTTATATTGATTAGGTAATCATATCTTTATCACTAAAAAAAGAAAATGGATTCCACAAGATAACTCCAGTTCTTCATCGACAGCTACTAAACTTTGTGGATGGTTTGCTCTTGGGATAAGGAAAAATTCTATTGGTTTATGGTCAAAATGTCAAGGTCAGCATCACTGAATGAAATAATGAAAATAGCTTCAGCACATTAACTTTGAGTTGTCTACCATAGAAAATTATGTAAGAGTGTGGATGGTTTGTTCTTGGTATACGGATAGACATGTTTGATTTGGGGCCAAAATATTAAATGTAAAGGTTATTGACTGCAAAAAAGTAAAATGGTTTTGACACATTAACAGGAGTTCATCACCATCTACAAATAAAAACCTTCAAGATCATTGACTGAGAAAAGTAAAATGGTTTTGACACATTAACAGGAGTTCATCACCATTTACAAATACAAACCTTCAAGGTCATTGACTGAGAAAAGTAAAATGGTTTTGACACATTAACAGGAGTTCATCACCAACTACAAATACAAACCTTCAAGGTCATTGACTGAGAAAAGTAAAATGGTCTGTGTCGGTTTTCAGATCAAAAGATGAAAGATTAAGGTCAGTGCAACTGAAAGAAAGCAAATAGTTCCTTCACAAAGACTTGTGTTCTCTGCAATCTGCAGTTATTACATTTTATGAATGGATTGCACATGGCGTAATGAAGAATACTATTTATTTTGTGGTCAACAGTTAAGGCCACTGTGACTGAGCAAGGAAAATGGTTTCAGAAAAATGACTTGAATACTCCATAAGATATGGTTACCAGACTTCGTGGGTGGTTTGAAGGGGAGGAGTCTACTGATTTTGTGGTCTTACAGTCAATGGTCAAGGTCACTGGCTCAAACACTGAAATGGGTTCAAACACAATGGCGTGAGTTCTATACCATGTACAGTCATGAACCTTTGAGTATACTTGGCATAAAGAGGAACCCTTTATGGAGATACAAGATAGAGGTCACTGTGACTGAAAGAACAAAAATGGTTCCCACACAATATCTCATTCTTCACCATTTACAGTTGCCATGCATATTTAATTTGTATTGTGTGATTGACTTTTATCGATAATTGAGGATAGGATTTTGAACCTACATGAATGATGTCTTTTTTTTGTAAATAATATATTACATAGCTAGCTTGTGTCTGTAGTTGCAGATTATATATGAAGATAATTATTATTTGTAGGTAAACATGTTTACTTGGATTTGAGTTCAGGAGATTGGTTTTCTGATTTATTATACTATAAATTCCTCTTAAATTTTCAATTTGTATTTTAGGGGAAACAATTATGTGTTCAATTTGTCTAAACTTGATGGTTTTGCTCTTTTCTGTTATTGAGTTTAAGACCATAGAGTTATGGCTCAGTTATCATACCTTTTGTGTGGCTTGCAGTTAGTGTCAGCAAGAATCAAAAGGTCCTAGGTCATGGTCACTGACTCAAAAAAGAAAAAATGTCTTTAACACAATGACTTGAGTTTTCTACCATGTAAAGCTATACAAAATTTGTGAATGTTTTGTAATTGAAGTAAAGAAGAACCCAAATGAAGCGCAGTCTGAGGATGTTCTTATGGGATTTAATGCTGCTTTTCAGCACAAGATAGGCTATACATAGTGGCCTGTATAACTGGTGGAGGAAAAACCGGGACAAACCCCAGGAAGAACCACCAAACCACAGAATGCTACTGGCAAGCTTTCTCATGTACACATACTGGTTGAGCCTGACATTCAAACACACGCAGACAGAGGTGAGATATCAGTGAACTGTAATGGTGAGCACTTTAGACCACTTGGCCACTCAAGGCCCCCTAAGTGTGAAGATTGTGTTTCATAAATTTAATAAAACTGGGTTGAGGAAAGCATTTGTTAAATGTAGTATGTTGGCCTCTAATTATTGCTGTATCTGTTTTCTCAGTGAGAAAGTGTGATTGAGTGAAGGTCACGTCATTGGAAGCAGAGCCAACTTACACAGCTCACTTTTAGAGATTTGCATGCAGGCCCTTGTCTAAATCAAATGTGAGAGTCAGCATTAGACAAAATCCTTGTCTTGAATAAATCTATGGTGTTACAT
This sequence comes from Sinohyriopsis cumingii, assembly GCA_028554795.2. Lineage (NCBI taxonomy): Eukaryota > Metazoa > Mollusca > Bivalvia > Unionida > Unionidae > Sinohyriopsis > Sinohyriopsis cumingii. The sequence continues at coordinate 54,201,535 of CM068837.1, read as the reverse complement.
GAAGCCAGCTTTCAGCAGTGGTAACTATGAATTCCTTTAACAGTGATACAAGTGAATGTTTTTAACAGTGAGATGTCTTTATCACTGAGATTTATTCATTTTGTTAACAGTGATATCTGTAAATTTCTTTCATAGGGAGATGTGTGAATTTTATTAAAAGTTCGATGCTAGCTTAAGTTTAGACATTGCTGTTGTAACACAGATCATATTTCAGTAGTACATGTTTATATCAATGAGCTACAGTCAACATGACACTTAACCAGGATGAGTGTGGTGTGTTGAATCCACTTTGTGTGTATACAGTGGGGAATTAATAGCTTACTTTGTGTGTGTACAATACAGCAATTCAGGGTATGCTTTGTGTGTATACCATGGGTTTCTTCAGGGTAGACATTGTGTATATACAGTGGGGTACTTCAAGGCATACTTTGAGTTTATTCAGTGAAGTACTTCAGGGCATACATTGTGCATATATAATGGGGTACATCAAGGTATACTTTGTGTGGATAACATGGGTACTTCATGGCATGCTTTGCATATACACAAGTACTTCAGTGCATACTTTGTGTGCATATCATGGCTACATCATGGCATGCTTTGTGCATATACAGTGGAGTACTTCAGGGCATACTTTGTGTGCATATCATGGCTACATCATGGCATGCTTTGTGCATACACAGTGAGGTACTTCAGGGCATATATTGTGTATATACAGTGAGGTACTTCAAGGCATACTTTGTGTGTATTCAGTGAAGAACTTCAAGGCATACATTGTGTATATACAGTGGGGGACTTCATGGCATACTTTGCGTGTATTCAGTGAAGTACTTCAGGACATAACATTGTGCATATACAATGGGGTACTTCAAGGCATACTTTGTGTGTATTCAGTGGAGTACTCCAGGGCATACATTGTGTGTATTCAGTGGAGTACTCCAGGGCATTCTTTGTCTGCATTCAGTGAAGTACTTCAGGGCATACATAGTGTATATAATGTGGGGTGCTTTAGGGCATACTTTATAAGGGACACATATAATGTTTTCACAGTGATTCTCCCACACTTGAATGTTCAGAATAAAACAAAAACTAAGATTTTTTCATCCTTCCTGCTTTAGTTTGTTACTTATTTCTAATGGTGCCATCATCATTGGTCGATGTTTTGATTTTTGCTATAAGATAATATATAGCAAACCATGTAGGGATATGTATCTGTCATACTTGGACTGTAGAATTAGGAAAATCTGCCATTTCATATCCATGTACCACTACATTCCTTTTAACCTTAATGCATCATCAGGGATGTTGCCAGAACTGTGAATGCAGCAAAAATGCAAAATGTATATGAATTTTCTTACTTAAAAAGATGTGTTGCATGACAACTCCTGCAGATGAGTTTAAAGTCACACATATATAAATGTACTCTGTGCAGTATTCTATTTTTATTATATATATGGAGCACTCTAAATTCCTGTACGAAATAAACCAACTGGCCAAGGCACGGATTTGTCACGGATTCTGGTTATTAAAAGCCGTCTATTTGAAATCCCACTGTTATATTACAACCTTTGAAAAAATCCACACGGAAACAAGAAACCACACGGCTAAGAGGTGGGTTATTGACCGAAATATTTAAATTAGCCTGTTCGGGTTTTCAAAATCCGTGTCTTTATATGTACAAAGAATAACACGGATTCTCTTTGGACATGGATTCCGTGTGAACACAGATTTTCTTGCAGACACGGGTTCTAATGGTGCAGATACGGGTTCTAATGGTGCAGATACGGGTTCTGGTGCAGACACGGGTTCTTAGTGCAGACATGGGTTCTTATCATACAGACACGGGCTCTTGGTGCAGACACGGGTTTCTGTAGCTGGCATAATGGGGTTGAAAAGTTGGCATTTGTTTTTAACATGATGCCAACGTAACAATGAAAGTTAACAATATCATATAACTAAGTACGTTTGATCTTTAAAGGATATATTCAGCTATATTCAATCTCTAAGGAAATTATCAGGGAGATAAATTATCACAGAAGTATATGCAATATTTTTTTATTTTTTTTAAATGTATAAACAAAAATTGACTGAACACCAAAAATAGTCCATTCATATTATTGTTTCTGCAGACTTTTCTTAACTTTCTTGCATAACTGACTCTTTCTGTTATTGCCTCATTTATTTATGTATCATCAGGGGCTTTCAAGTTGTTAATTTTGCACCAGCATCTTACATATTTTGAAAAAAGAACATTAAATATATTAATAATCAATAAAATATTACTCAATCACTAATAAATGTTCAGTTTTTTTTATATATATTTTGATTTTAAGTTTGGTGGCCAGTATACAAAATCAAACTGATTCGTCGTGCTATTTTTTTCTGTATTTTTGTTTATGTGCTAAGAGCTCCTGTTCATAACTTTTGTCTTACATAATAAAATAAATGTATTCAGTTTGGCTTAATTCAATTATATTGTATGCAATGTGGAAAACTTTATAACTAGAGTTAACCAGTGTTGTTTAATCAATGATACAAGTACTTTTTGAACAGTTATCATTAATATAGAAAGAAATCTACCTTTCAAGGTTGAAATTTTATCTTTGTCCAAGACAGGCCTTAGATCATCTTTTTTTGCCAGCAATCCCTGTCCTCTGGACTGGGCCATCTCTTCGTTGGTAAACAGTCCAGGCATTAATTTCATTGTCAGTGTATAGGCTGGTCTGGATGATTTGATTGAAAGCCTCACTGCCATGGCAATAGCCTCTTTATCAATAGTCACAGATCTGTTGCCAATAAGTTTACTTGTCTGAAAAGTATTTCAATTAAAAACAATCAGTTCCAGATAAGACTTGTGCTTAAAATGACTCTCATGTATTAATTTGACGTTTTGATAACAATAGCAACAAATAAGGGAAACATAAATTATAATAAAATTGATATTAAGGAGCACGTGAATATTTATATTACATTCATGTGTTAAGGGGTTGCAAGGGACCCAGCTCCACTTATTGTGAAAAGAAAAAAGGATTTCCTACATGTGTAGCCCCTTCTCTCTTATAACAAGCCAAAATGTAGGCTTTAAAAAGTGCAAAACCCTCAAACCCTTTCGAGGATCTATGAAGCTATCAGTTCACAAGAATTAAGAAACGTATGTTCTTTCTTAAATATAAATTATCTCTCGAAAGACTTTCTTTATCAATCTTAAATTTCAAATTTTCAAATAAATAATGAAATAAAATATTCATGAATATATTTGTGTCTACAAGAAGACAGGATATAGCCTCTCATGCGTTATCTGTCATTGTCCTACTAGTTGTGCTATAGGAGATATTGATGATCCTGATGTGAGCAAACGAGGTATTCTTCCGGTGCTAAAAACAATTGAAGAACAAACTCGACCTCAACCTGCTGCACCTGTTCCTGTTGTTCTTGATGATGAACCAGAACAAGCTGCTGCTAGAAGGGTGGGTGTTACTGCAATAGATAAATTTACCGAAGATAGTATTATTGATATAAGAAAAGTAATAGATATTGATAATTTAGCTGTATATGCAGTAGGATCATATGATAGACGAGATCAATATTTAAAACCTGAATATGTTGATGAAAATGTAGCTCGTAAACGTGGTATAATGGATATATAAAGTATATTACGGAGTTAATCAGGCGAGAAATAATGATACCAGATTTATTATATATATGAATACAATAGATAGAGTTATTGGAAGATTAGAACGACAACCTCAACCTTCAGAACCTCCACCACAACCTAAACAAAACAAAAAAAAAAAAAAAAGAAATAAAACCACATGATATATTTACCGGTGATGCTCTTAATATTTTCAAAGATGAAGATAAATTAATTAATATTGCTATATCAGATTATGATGAAAGAAGTAAACATCTAAAACCTGAATTTGTTGATAAAGTTGAAACAGGTAATTGGATTCCTGCGGTTTATTTTGCTTCTAAAAGAAAAAAATAAAGAAAAACGATCCGGAGCATAAAGAATTTCTTACTAAATTAGTCGAGGCGAGAAAAAACTTCAATCATATCCTTTACGAACTCCACCACAACCCGAACAAAAAAAAAGTACAACCACCACAATCAGTAATAACTGAAATACCTTCGAAAATATTTAGAAAAGATATTTTAAAACTCCTTAAAAATCGCAACAGAGTAATTGAAATTGCTGCATATGATTACAATTAAAGAGATAAATATCTATTACAAAGTTATGTTGATCATATAAATCCATCTGATTAGAGTACTGCATTATATTTTACTTATTATAAAGATAAAAAAATTAATGTAAATGATCCAAAGTATAAAACTTTTATTAAAGAAGTTGATCTAAAAAAATTATCTCCAGAAGAAGAAATATTTCAAGATGCACCATAAAAACCTTTTGACGTTCCACCAGAAGGGGCCACGAGTGGCCGAGTGGTCTAAAGCGCTCTCCGTTACGGATCACTGCCATCTCACCTCTGTCTGCGTGGGTTCGAGTCTCGGATTCGGCTAATGTGGATATGTGAGAAAGCTTGCCAGTAGCTTCTCGTGGGTCGGTGGTTCTTTCCGGGCTTTTCTGGGTTCTTCCTCCACCATTAATACTGGCCGCCATGTATAGCCTATCGTGTGCTGAAAAATGGCGTTAAACCATACAACAACAACAACAACAACAACAACGTTCCACCAGAAAAACCTTTTGATGTTCCACCAGAAAAATCAACATTACATGATCAAGTAATTGCAACGATGTTCAATAAAGAAACCATCAAAAATCTAATTGATGAACTCATCGACGATTACAGCGACTAGTTAAAGACAAATAATTAAATAAGATGATAGTACACAAAAATTATCGAAGACCCGTGCAGGTCCGCGTGGTGAACTCGCGATTACCAGAATATAAACTTACTTACGGAAACGGACTAGGTGATACTGTTAGCGGTTTTGTTACGCGAATAGCTCCTAAAGTCGGACCAATCGCAAAACAGATATAAATGAAAGCAATGAATTTTATTCGCGATAAAGCCGTAACTGATATTGGTGCCGCCGCCAGCAAGGTATATAGTGCTGTCAAAGACAGAATATTAAATTTAGTACGTCGAAAAAAACCTATTGAGTTACCGAGTACCTCGGTGATGCCCAACGATGTTAGCCAGATAATTAATGATGCAGCAAATAAAAAATTTGCATCGTTGATAAATCAGCAAGATGAAACAGTAAATACCAGCATGATTTCAGGAAGTGGTCTTCGTTTTAGAAGATAATCTTTATAATAAAATGTTTAAGCGCACATCCTATAAGGCCTTTGACATGAATGAACCCATAACTAAAGATGAATCAGTTCGCGATTATCAATATTATTCATACAACGCAAAATAGACCCAAATAGTAATAATGGAATTGTATTACAAGTACACGACACAAACAGATATTTTCTACCGTGTGAGGCTTTTATTGAGGTTGTTGGTGAAATTTTAAGAGTTACTCCTGCTCCTGGTCCTGTTGATACATTTGCAGATAATTTTAATATCGGATTTGTCAATAATGGTATTATGGCGTTATTTAAGAGCGCCACATACATGATCGATGGAAAAGAAATCGAATCAATTAACGATAATGTCGATGTTGCTAAAACAATTATAGGCCTAGCGAGATATTCAGATGATTTTACCAGATCAGCTGGTCCTGGCATGAAGTTTGCCAAAGATAACACTAATAACGCTGATGCTGATATATATAATATAGGAACACCAAAGAAAACTTCTAATGCTGATCAAAATGCTGATATGGGGCCAGTGGTTATGAGTTCTAACAATAATTTTAATCTAGGATATACTATACGTAAAAATATGTTATCAGGTGTTCGTAGAAGATTTTCATGTGCAATTCCATCATCTCATATATTTGGATTCTGCCGGGATTTTAGAAAAGTTATTTTTGGAGCTAAACATAATATTATATTTTATCGAAAAGAAAACAGTAATGATGCTATATGGAGGGATGGTGGTGCTGACGACAATGCTAAAATAATATTAACTAAATTAACGTTGTGGATGCCATCAATGACATCATCACTTATTGAAGAAAATAAATTAATTTCCTTTATGGATCAGGGTGGTAAATCAGTAATGTCGTGGTTGACAACAACTGATGTTTCTTCACCTACTAACATTAATGGTAATTTTACTTGGCATATAGCATCACAGCAAGGTGTTTCTGCACCCAGGCATATCTTTATCGCTCTTCAGGCTGTTGAAAGATTAGGTAATCAGCGACGTAGTCATATGATATTTGATGGTTTTAACACCAGTGAAATATCATTGCGAATAAACGGACATCAGGAACCAGTTGAAGAAATATCATTGGATTTTGAAACTTATTCGGTGGCGCGCGGATATCATCGCCTGTTGAGTTATATGGGACGAGATCAAAATATTGATACCGGATTACAAATATCGCAGTTAGATTTTATAAAATTATATCCGATCTATTATTTTTCATTAGAACATCTTGATTTATTAAAACAATCTGTTGTTGATATACATTTTAAGGCCAGAATAGCTAATCCAGCTGGTGATAATTTCAGAGAAGTTGCTGTTATGCTCAACGACAGAACAATGATCCTGGAAGGTATCAGTAGCCGAATGAGAATTATTGATGCTCCTGTGGAAAAAATGTGATCTAATTTAAATCAGTCACGTTTATTATAAATAATGCCATACGATCACGTTAGCGTAACTCTGACTCCGGGTCAGATAAAACAATCTTCAATCAAATACCATGAAAATCTGCGGGGTGAAATTAACGTTAAAAAAATAATCAAATTCAAGGTGGTCCTAATAAACTATCAATAACTAAAACTCAACATAAACACTTTAGCAAAGCTAAATCAGCTGGTGCTGGTGTTCAAATTGATCTTTCTCCGAGTGCGGTAAAAGATATGGTTAAGGTAGGTGGGTTTTTCCCGTTATTGGCTGCTTTGCCAGCATTATTAGCGGCTGCTGCTCCCGCCGTAGCAAAAGCTGCTGCGTTAGGGGCTGTTTCAACCGCGTCAGGAATGGCACTGAGAAAAGCACTAGGTAAAGGATACGGTAAAAAACAAGGATTCGGCCTAAGATTGCCGGGAACGTCGGCGTCATGGTACCCAAAAATCAAATAATGCAAAATATTTTACCGATGTCAAATTTTGATTTATCCGACACCGCTAAAAAACTAAAAATAAAATTCTTTAGAGGTGTATTTATGCGAGATCAGTTTCCGGCGCGCCCAAACAAATATGAAACAGGAATTATAAATCTCGATGACAACACAGGACCGGGCACTCACTGGGTAGCTTACGCTGTAAATCCACGTGAAATTATTTACGCTGACTCGTACGGGTTGGCTCCACCACGAGAATTTCTAAATTATGTAGCACAATTAAATACTCCAACGTGGTATTCTACGTTACCGACGCAAACGCTAACTGATCCTCCTATATGTGGCCGTGAAGCAATAAATGTTCTCGCAGCGATATCTAAATCAGATAAACCGTATCATAAAACCGTTCACGAGTATACTTCTGATAAATTAAATCAATCAATTATAAATAACGGTTGACATTTATGGAAGATCTTTCTCAGCGAGAAAAAAAATCTCCCGTCGACGTAGATTTATCTAAATACGCAACAAAAGACGACGTTAAATAATCTTTAAGCGATATCAGAAATAGATCCTGACGAAGTTGTTATTTTTCAAGATCAACACGGTAAATTGCAAACGAGTAATATTAAATTAGCCGATATAATCAAACGAACCGAATACGACACCCACGTAGGTGTATTTAATAATCTCCAAGAAGATATTAGAAAAGCCAATGAAACCATCACTGAAACAATTAGAAAAATAAACGAAATTAATACAAAAATCACCGATATTAAAACCGCAGTTGATCTATTTCAGGGAACCAGCGTACTAATTCCTGGAATTATTGGGAAAACGAGCTTCGTTAAAATCCCACCAACGATAACATCATCGCAGATTAAAAACATGATATTTATCACAGCAACAGGATCATCAACGTGGAAGCCAGAAAATAATACTTTAAAATTTACCGCAACAGTTACTGGTGTGTATCGATTATATATATTTTCCAAAATAAGATTCAGAATAGTAACTAAAGAATACGATTGGCGACATCCCAGCGATAGATTTCTTGGTTTTTTAACAATATTAATGAATAAAGACTCCGAAGAAGTATTTACCCTAGACTCTGAAAAAGTAACAGCACCAACATCATATTGGTGGTGCATGGAATTTATCTCTGAATCACCTCAATTATTTGCTTGTTAAATCAATAAATGGCATCCAAATACAGGCACAATCAGGTACGATCATGGCAATTATCGCTGAAAAATATCATCGACGTGTACACGATAAAAATATAAAAATATCAGCGCAGGTTAGTTATCACTGACATTGTTGTTTATTCTGTTTCCGCTGCTGTTGCCGGCGCAGGAATAATATTATCCGCGATGACAATGATGGCCACGATAACATTTGCGTCTCTGCAGCTGCAACAGTTGCAGGTGTTTTTGGTATGATTACAAAAAAAATATCTTCGTGCACCAGTGAAAAATTATCCGATTATGTAAATAAATTAAATACAGCAACGGCAGCTTCTTCAAAACTGTCTTCGTTGTTATCTGAGAGTCTCAGTGATGGAATTATATCCGATACGGAGTTTGCAACGATGACAAAAATATACGAAACGATTAAAGTAACAGATAATAATAATGACCGAATTACTTCAACAGATCGTTACAAAAACCACACCACAAAAAACAACGATGATCTCGGCAAGTTCGACTAATCCGGAATTTAGTATTAATTTTCCAATACCTGTTTCTATCAATGAAATAGCGCTAGCACAGCTACGAGTTTACCACAGTTGGCCCAATATCAAATCTAAATCATTTGGAGGATTATTATCAAATAATTCTTTTGTTTTCGCTAATAAAAATAAAGCCGACGGAACACCTGATTGGAACGCAGTTGGATTACCAACGGACAGTTATCAAATCGAACAAATTAATGATGAGTTAACGGTGAGAATAAAAAATATAACAGGAAAAGATCCCGGAATAAAAATATCTGCACATGAACCAACATTAACTTCGATTATCGAAATAAGTTCCAATTACGTCGTTGATATTTTTGTGATTTCGATAAGAACAATTTTAGGCTGGCCTGAGGTTCAACCAATGCAACCACCGGCACCACCAGAAAAAATCTGATTATATTACTGACGTAAAAGATAGAATTCCTGGTCCTGTTGGAAGATATAAAGCTTTTCTAATCGAAATGGAATTAGCAGATTCAAAAAATGTTATTATCAGACGAAAAGATAATATTTTATGGATGATCGCTAGTGATATTATTCCTTATGCTGAACTAAATAATGTCATTGAGTGGTTTAAAGGAATTAATCGGCGGCATAATGAACAACTACATCTGTTGCGACAGTATTTTCAAGAGTGTATTTTTAACTTATCAGGTTCATGCGATAAAATTATTGAACAAATAAAATTTTTAAATCAGCTCGAATACGACATGAAAAATTTAAATGAGAAATTAATTCGAATGATAAGTAATGAAAGATCAGATAATAAACAGAAATTTTTAGCAGAGTATTTGCTAACTGAGGCAACGTTGCCAGATTATAAATTTCCCGGATATAACGCAGATGAACTAAAAAATCCGTCACCGACACCATTGATGAAATATTTCCTAAATTACACGACGCGTGGAGAAAATCTTTACCACCGGCATCTATTCTTAAACGTGACAATGATCCATCTGGCGGTGGCCGGCATATTTCACCTGAGGTTGTAAATATAACCAACGTTGTTGCACTTAATCTTAATTGCGATATCATCGAAAACAGCTACAACGCGGACGCATCGGTGTCATATCAAGCACAGCAGGGTTTTGTTATTTATTCATTTTCACCAAAAGAACCACCTGGTTTTTTACTAATACAAGAACCAATTAATCCGGTTTATCTAAGATGTCATAATAATTTATTATCAAGAATGAATTTTCGTCTAACTGATCAATCTGGAAATTTACTTGATTTACGCGGGGAAACATTAAGCGTAAATTTATTGGTGCGATCATAAATGATCATAGTTGTATGCCTGAAAAAATAACACAAAAAACGATAAAAACCTGACAAAGTATCTTTTTTTTTAGCTTTATTAAAAATGACATTTACTGAAGCATCTTTTTTAGTTGTTGCACTTTCGGCAATCATCATAGAAGGCTCGAATTATTAATCCGAATATTTCTAAAAGTAAAAAAGATAACGCTATCAGAATAAGATAATCTTTTCTAAAATTATATTTTTAATTCTGGTGTAGAATTATTTTTCTATCGGAACATAACTAAATTTGATCCATTCTCCAACCGATATGAAAATGTTGAATTAATTGCTCGCTCTGCAACTTGTCGCACTGAAGAACGATGAATACCAAAATATTTACCAGCAGAATTCATCGAAAGAAATACTATCTCTTTGCCAGTCTCTAAATTTACTGATTTAACCCCCTTGGCTGTTTCATTATTGTAACCAACATTTCCTCGCATACTATTTTCACTTGATGTTATCGCTTGAAGATTATCTATGGAACTATTTAATCTATTTCCGTCGATGTGATCAATCACAAGTCCATTATTGATTGGTCCGTTGAAACATTCAAAGATAAATCTGTGATTAAGATAATCTTTTCTTGGATGATTTCCGGTCCTAAATTTAAGATAACCAAATTGATTAACATTTCCAATAGGTTTTTTCGATTTAACGTGTCTGACAACGCCGTCGCATGATGCTTCGTAGTTATCAAAGATTGAATGCTTCCTGAATACGGAATTCATATACAATTATTTATTTGTTAAATCAAAGTTTGTCTGAAAACCTATTTAAATAATCTTCGTGTTTGATAGCGATATTGCTATCATTATATTTTTTGTCGTAATATCGCTTAAGTTATCGATAGCGTTTTCCTCCACATTTTATACAAATTCGTGTTTTTCCGCGAATTCCGATGCTACATTTGATACACCTAGTTGGTCCTGGGCCAATTTTATGAATACAAGCTAAATGTTCTCCGCAAAATTCGCCTCGACATAATTTATTACAACAAGTAAATGAACCAACAATTATCCATTTGCATTGATTATTATTATTTAGATATTTGTTTAAAATATAATAATGAATTTATTCGACCTTGATGAAGCCAAATATGATTTACCTGAAATAAATGGGGCAAAAAAAGAATTTTACGATGACGGAGCAGCTCATGTTTGGTCAATATGGAAAATTAGCACCGTCGATAACACAATGAATGATACACGAGCTAAAAAAATAATTTATTAGGTGATAACAAATACATCTTTAGAATAAAATTTATCGTTGATAATGAAAATGATGTATGGGTCACCCGTGATAAACGCGATCCTGTAATTGGTGGAAAAAAATCTGTCGTAGTGAGTGGAAAATCTAAACCAGGGTTATTAACAGGAACTGATAAACCGTATTATGTGTGAGCTTATGCTGTTACTGCTGTCATTTATGGAATTTATCAGCTTCGTGATAAACCTGACGTTGATAAACTCTCATTGATGAAAATGTCGGTAAAAATAAATTGTGTAGCTGAACGAGTAATAGAACACTTTACAAATGCAAAACGCGAAAACGGACAAACAGATTTACGGCGAGGAAAAATAAATACTTGGGCGGAATCAGTTGCTGCTGGTGCATCAGTTAATCATGTTGCTGCGCTATCAACGAAGTTAAAATTTCCCATGATAGTAAAAACGCTATCTGGGGAGATTTTATATTCATCCGCATACAAATCTAAAGGGGCACCTATTGTAATTGTTGATCATAATTCTCATGCTTGGACTAACGCGGTAACAATATTCCCTCGAGATCGTGCAGTTAAATTTTATCCGGAAAATATGTTTGATTTTATTTATAAAATAAGTAAATCCGATCCCGTATCTGTTTGGTTATTTTCCAGCGATGATAAATATGATCAGTTTGTGAGACCTAACGGAGAAGTATACAGGAATGAATTATTACACGAAACAATGAAAGAATTAGCAGAAAAATATTCAGCAAATCCAGAACAATTATTGATTAATTGTTTTACTGTTCCATCAGTTGTTGCTCACGCTGCTAGGGAAAAAAACTTATGGAAACCGACGAGGTGGGAATTTCTTAAAGATGTCCAGGACAGTTGTATCGAATACGGCCACGGCGGATTATGGAATACCGAATATAAATACGCTGATATGATTTTATTTGACATGATTGCGTGTTATCCTGGAAGTTTTTTTTAGGTATGGGTGAGTGCGCTAAATATTTTACACAGTTTGGTCATCCCACTGATGAGATGACTCGTGTTGCAATTAATGGTCCGCTTCCGGATTTTCCCTTGACGGGTTTCGCTCGTATTATTTCGTTTAAATTAGCTAATGACTTACATAAAATCTGTTATGTTTGGTTTGGTAAACACTTTTTAGAACAAAGATGGGCTCCAATAGTTTTATTACGATATATGTTAGATTCTGCGATGTTAACGTCGTTGACGGTCAGCGAAGCAATTATTTCATATCGAAAACAAACTGCGATTTGGTTACCAACAGAACACGACGACGCAAAAGATTTAGGTAGAAAAATAATTGGTAAATTCACTCAAGGTGGCGCATATGATCATCAAGGACATCACTGTAGATTAATTATGGATAAAGCCGAATTAGATTTTATAATCGCTGATACCGCAGAAAAAGGAGTATTTTGTAACCAAGAAAGTATTTATTTATCCGACGAAACAAAATTAGGTACCGTAGTTAGCTACATTGATGGGGAATCACCGCAGTATACTCAATTAAGATCATCAATGTTAGCGTATACGAGTATAAATTTACTTTCGATGATAAATAAATTTCCCAACGACGCAGTTAGAGTAGCAACTGATTCGTTTTACGTCGACAAAAAACATTTACCGGAGTTAACGAAATTAACCGGAGATGGATCATGGGGCACATGGAGAATTAAAGATGAAATTATTCTTAATTATTGTATACCAGCTGATGTTGCCGTGGAAGATAAATATTATTCTGACACCGTATTAGAAATTTCAACAGAACCATCCGTGAATGATCCGGTATCACGGTATAAAACCGTTTACGTGAATGGGCCAGGTGGATCAGAAAAAACAGCAAGAATAACAGAATTATTTAAAAACTCTGACGTCGTTGTGTTAACGCCAACGCATCGATTAGCACGAGAAATGAAACAACGAGGAGTTAATTCGTGTACGTATCACAGTTATTTCAAATATAGCGGTGGAACATGGAATTGCTCACAAATGGGTGATAAATATACAAATAAAGTTATTATATGGGATGAGATTTGTACTGTTTCATTTGATATATTAAAAGTGTTTCTCGATTGGTTATCAACGAAAAATACCGCCGTGATAATGTGTGGAGATCACGGTCAACCTAATCATATTGATGGAGAATCTCCCCATGAGCAGTTGAAGAATTTTGTTGATTATTATGAAGAAGTTAATACCGATTACAGATCTCTTGATGAGCGGTTAAGTGAATTTAAAAAACTAATTCGATTACAATCTAACAAAACTCAGTGTAGTATGATGAGAAAAATAATCCCGGAAACACCAATGAAAGATTTTTTATCAGCGTGGACGCCAAATGATTTAATAGTTGCCAGCAGAAAAATTGTTCGTGATTCTCTTCAACAAGAATTATTTCAGTTACATAAAAAAATTCCATTACTGCCGGTACCGTTATGTTATTGACCAGCGGATACTCGAAGACAAAATATTGACGTTGATGTACCTGGTAAAGATAAACAAAATCTTGTATTAAATGATATTGTTACCGTCGACGCCAATTTTGTTGAGGAAACAATTAACGCAGAAAAATCACCTTGGACGCTAGGATACGCTATGACCATACACTCTTCGCAGGGATTAACTATAACTGATACTCGGGTTTGGATTGTTGATGACCACATAGAATGGTCTAATTTAGTTTATTTAGCCGTATCTAGGGTTAGAAAAATATCTCAGTTAGCGCGGATAGTTTTAGATGGATCAGCAGCTGTTGACGACGATTATATGATAAAGAAAAAGTTATTCGGTTATAAACAACTTGATAAAAAAAATAATTACAAGTTTGATTTGAGCGTCGATGATATAATATCGCTTCGACAACAACAAAGCAACCACTATACCGGTTGTAATTGTATTATGACATGGAATTATAAAAAATATGATTCAAGACAATTTACCGTCGACAGAAAAAATAACCATCTAGGTCATACACGAGAAAATGTTACTCTGGCGTGTTTGGAGTGTAATCGACGTGGGGTTGATTACCTAAGTGATTGAGGAGGTAATTGAGTATCAGCAGGAATTACTTGTAATTGTTCACGAGTAAAACCGCGCTGAGGAGCAAGTGAATCAAGTACATAAATTGCTGGTCTACCTGATGATCTTGTCACGGTAGATATTTTATGTGTTGTTGTACTCCAAATAGGATCTGTTGCTCTTTTTCTGCCACCCTCAGCCTCACCTGGTTTATATAAATATCGTACAATAATATCACCTAATACTGGTCGAGTTGAAAAACCTCTTCTCGATATCGGTATAATTTTTTTTGTGATCGTAATTACTGGTTTCATTGATATTGCTCTTGTTGGTTCGTTATTTATTGCTGATATGACGTTTGGTAACCTTGTGACCCATTCTTGAGATCGTTTATCTTGAATAAATTCTCTCGCGTATTGATAACCAAATAATCGTTCAGCAAGTGTTTTATTTAATCATTCAACAATTGCTTGGTCGTTGTGAATATTAACTTTTCCTCGTCTTATTTTCACATTTTTTTTGTTTCATTAAAAAGGATACCGCACCAAGGAATTCTCGCCCAGGATCAACTTGAAGCAGACGCGGACATGTTAATGGTCCTCGCTGATAATTCTTCTAAATACGTCAGCAACTTCAGTAGCTGTTTTAGTTACCAGCGGCTCTGCTTCTTTGTATCTGCTCGCGATATCAACGATCGTTAGCACATATTTGTAAGTGACGTCATTAACAGTATCATGTGGTAAAAACATTATATCGGCCTGATGAACCTCATTAGGAACACTAACATCAAAATGAGCATATTCAATTCGTTTATGTGGTGGTAAATAAATTTGCCAGACGGCCTGCTTAGATAACCACGCAGCAGCTGTTGACGGTTTTACCCGAGCAGCATTAGCGAGTTTTTTGATAGCTGGTTTACCTCGCCAAAATCCAACAGGAGAATAATAAATTGACTCCATAGTATTTAATTACCAGCACCTAAAACTAATTTGCTTTTTATTGCAGCATTAATTAACCAGCTGGTTAATCTCTCTTTGATAGATTTACTTTTTATAGAATTTAATGAATTAATTAATTTTACATCAGCATTATGTCGCTGTTGCAAATCAATGTCGCTGTTGCAAATCATTACTTCGATAAGCAATATCATGAGCTAGGCAGGCCTGATCGATTAAATTTATTGGTTCCTCACCGGGATTTTTTTTTCTAGTTGTTTTTACTTTTGTTGGTTTTTGACCAGATGAAGTAAATCTAAATTTCTTTGTGCCACATTTTGTACATGTACCAGTAACGGCCGATCTATTGTTGCGCGTAACAACCATGGTTAGGTTTTCTGTTGGCGTACGTGTTTTACATTTCACACAATATAAATCCATAATATAATTATACCATGAATGTAATTGATTTTTCAGCCACAAAAAAAATACAAAAGAAAAAAACATGAACCTGTTAAACACCACGCAGCGCTACCAAATTCTATTAGAATGATAATAATTGGTCCATCTGGGTCGGGTAAAACTCAGTTATTGTTCAATTCGATAATGAGATTGTTGAAATGGGATAAATTGTATTTGATTGCACCATCCGTTGATGATCAGCAATGCTATTAGGTGTTGAAGGATTTTAGCGATGAAAATATTATTGAATTTATAACTGATATTGAAGAAGCACCATCGGTTGATTCTCTAGACGGATCAATTAACAATTTAGTGGTTTACGACGACGTAATGCTGGATAAGCAAGCTAATCCTGCAAGAATATTTTCGCGAGGTCGACATAAAAATACAGATATTATTTATGTAACTCAACGATATTCACAAATACCAAAAGTAATCAGGGACAATTGTAACATTTTAGCTGTTTTTAACGGCGTAGATACGCACACGTTAAGAAATATTCATCAAACTTGGTGCAGCGGGGATATGGATTTAAATAAAGTAAAAAACTTTTTCAGTCGCGCTCAAACAACACCACACGGATTTGTAACTGTAAATTTACATGATCCTCGAACACGATATCGAGTTGGCCTTGATAAAATATTTTAATAAAAAATCAGTTACCGCCACGACAACAACGATAGCAATACATATGGTCGTTTTCAGATTTTTTGACGATTTTTAATCATCGTGAAAGCGTTCTACAATTAATTTCAGCCCTTCTGCGAACAAAGTTCTCTGTAGAGCTTTTTTATGGAAAACGAGCTAGGTCGGTTCGCCCCCCCCCCCCATGTCAGAAAAAAAGAGGCTAAAATAACTTTGTATATTAAAAAAATAACGAAAAACAACGGTCCAATGTGACAGTTTATTGTATTAAATAATGCTGTTTTTAAAAATAAAGACAAAAAGATTTAAAAAGATAGGGTCCCAGTTATCCTGCATCCAGACTTATTTTTTATTTTAAAAAATGCAGGATAAGAATTACTGTCCGTGTAATGTCTTTTGACACACAAGGGCTCGTATCGTTGCTTAAAACTGACATGTCATACATGTACTATATAGTACATGTATGACAGATCAATTTTAAGCAACGATACGAGCCACTGTGTTTCGACACGGTCATATCTTGTAATAGTATCCGAGTTGTCTATAGTCAGAGACGGTCAATCGCATTCAGTTGTAAAGAGTACTTTAAGTAAAGGCACAAGTTGTTTAAATGTTTAGTGTCAAAAATGTATCAACCAGATCATGATTTTTTTTCTTTTTTTCAATGAATTTATCATTATATTTTTCCGACAAACCTCAGTGTGTTCAGCCTAAAAATAGCAACCGGATACATTAGTAACTAATAATAAGCTAGAATCAAATACTGCGAGTTGTATTTCCGGAAATATTTGACTACGAGCCATGCCTAGAAAGACTTCCCTAAATATTAAAATCTCTTCGCGATCGTTTTTTTTAATTTTTTTTTTAATTTTTTTTTATTTTTAATTTTTTTTTGGTATTTCTATTTAAAGTTTGTATTACTTAATTGGGATTGATATACAGCTCTTTGTAGAGTTCTTAAATTGTAACCTCGCGAAGTCGTTACAAAATACGTGCATGCACGATTTCTATTTCTTCCTCGATTTGATTTTTTTTATACATTGATATGTCGTCACACAATTATATAAGATACGGTAATTTACTGTCTTTAATTCAACAAAAGGATGACAGTGACAACACATTTTTTTAAATTACTAAATACGATTTGTTAACATTGAAAATGTGCATGCTCTATACATCAACAACCATTTATTGATAGTTAAATTGTGATGTAATTATTTAAATTAAATCAGATACGCATGGTTTAAAATCGAAGATGTATTCAAAACTAGTTATTATACTTACCCCCAGTTAGTACTAATATTAGTACCCTTACTCGTACCTCGTGGACAACAAATCAAGTTGAGGCTATGACATCGTAGCTAGCATATGTACATTAACATTCTACATCACATTCTACATCTTCATCATTCTACATCAGAGAGATAAACCAGTCTTTGTGGATGGCTTGCATTTAGGTAAAGAAAAAGCTTTCAATTTTGGGTTCCTCTTGACCAGCTCTTATATTATTGTTATACTGAGACAATTTATAATGGTAGACTGTGTTATACAGAGACACTTTATGGTGAGAGACTGTTATAATAGGAGACTGTAATTCAGAGATGACTTTATAGTGAGAGTCTGTTATACTGAATTACATCATATGGAGAGACTTTTATAGTAAGACCCTTTTGTTAGTTAACATTTAAGTGTGCTTGACATCACTCTGACTGAGGGTATATATAAGTCTTCAAATCTATGTTGAGTTCAGTCTGTGAAATAATTTACTATCATATTCAGATATAATTTGAAAGAAATTATTTTAAAAATTATTCATTGGAATTACAAAGTACTGATTGACCTTTTGGACTAAAACACTACATGCAATAATGAAGAACACATTCAAAGACATTCTGAATTATATCATTGTGGTAGATCAAGACAATCAAGTCCCATAGTACAAAACAGTGGTAGATCAGTACATTCATGGCTATTTTAATTCATTTATAACATTCTATAGTTTGGACTCAGAATAAGAAGCTTTAGGATTTTTAAAGATTTAATTCCCAACTTTAACTTTGTAACTTAGAGGAATAAATTGTTTCTTAAGTTTCCTTCACTTGTTACTGTTGGTTCTTTCCGTTATACAGTTTAAGACCTGGAGTCTTAACAATTTATGGTGAGAAATTATTCAGCTGAGAAATTGTATTGTGACAGGTGGTGTTATACTTAAACTCTTTGTAGTTAAAGACTTATACTGACACACTTTAAAGTGAGAGACTTTTACACTGATACACTTTATAGTAAGAGACTGTGTTATACTGAGAGATGCTTTATAGCATAAGAGACTTATACTGAGACACTTTATAGTGAGAGACTTTTATTGAGAAACTATGGTGAGAGACTGTTATACTGAGAGAACCTTTATAGTGAGAGACTTATGCTGAGACATTTTTAGTGAGAGACTTTTACAGTGATACACTTTATAGTTAGAGATTGTTTTGTACTGAGATGCACATGATAGTGAGAGACTTGTACTGAGATACTTTAAAGTGAGAGACTCTTACACTGATACACTCTATAGTTAGAGACTGTTATACTGACAGACACTTTATAGCAAGAGACTTATGCTGAGACACTGTTATACTGAGAGAAACTTTATAGCAAGAGACTTATGCTGAGACACTTTATAGCAAGAGACTAACACTGATGAACTTTATAGTTAGAGATTATGTTATACTGAGAATGACTTGATAGTGAGAGACTTATACTAGGATAATTTAAAGTGAGAGACTTTTACACCGATACATTCTATATTTAGAGACTATATTATATTGGGAGACACTTTTTTGCAAGAGACTTATACTGAGATGCATTTCAGAGTGAGAGACATATAATGAGACACTTTATAGTAAGAGGCTGTTTTACTGAGAAACTGTGAAGAGAGATTGTTATACTTGTTATACTGAGATACACTTTATAGTGAGAGACTTATACTGAGACACTTTATAGTGAGAGCCTGTATAACTGAGAAAGTATGGTGAAAGACTTATATTGAGAGTCTTTTTAGTAAGACTGTTCTCCAGAGACTGTAGTGAGAAACTTATACTGAGATACTTTAGTGAGAGACTATTATACTGTGACATATTTTTAGTGAGGGACTGTTATTACTGAGACACTTTATAGTGAAAGGCTGTTATACTGGAACACTTTATATGGACAGACCATTATAATGAGACACTTCATGGTTAAATACTGTTATACTGAGACAATTTATACTGAGAGACTGTTATACAGAGACAATTTATAGTAAGAGACTATTATGCTGAGACTTTATAGCAAAGGACTAATATACTGAGACACTTTATGGTGAGTGACTGTTATACTGGGACACTTTATAGTAAGAGATTTGTACTGAGACAATTTATAGCAAGAGACCATTATGGTGAGTCACTTTATAGTGAGAGACTGTTATACTGAGACACTGTATAGTGAGCGACTGTTATACTGGAAAAGTTTATAGTGAGAGACTGTTATACGGAGACACTTTATGGTGAGAGACCATTATGCTGAGACATTTTATAGTGAGACATTGAGACTATATTGGTCAAATTCAGGCAATTGTAGCACACAACTTATCGGGTACTCCATTTATTTCTTATGACCTGAATTAGACCCACTGGGTGAGTTGCTAGATTATCATGTTTATTAATGGCCTGAATTAGACCCACAGGGTGAGTTGCCAGATTATCATGTTTATTAATGACATCATCTTAATAGGCCCCGTAGCAGGTTATAATCCAGGATGTCATTCCTCAATCACAAATGAAACTCACTATAGTAGAGTACTTGCCTGTCATATCCTGTGACAATTGGATGTTACAATGTGTATTATGTAGCTCCAGAGAAACATGGTCAATACACTTTGCACACTTTATGTTCATTTGAAACTGTACATTGTTGAAGCCAGTTCATGATTACTTCCCCAGCATGATCAATGATGCAAACTGAGCCTGAAGCAGCCTTTCACATGTCATGAGAGGCAGTTAATGGAGGCAGGAACACATGTGGCTGAATAGTTGGAGTGCTGGATATGTCATGATAAAGGTACAGGTAAAGAGCCTCCCATAAGATCAACCTGGGTTGGATACCATAATATGCACATGGGCAAGGCACTTTATTTCAGTAGCATCAGCTCTAAATGACTAACGTTTGGTGTCATGAAACACAAAAACAAACCAAAACCATGATTGCATGAACCTGATTTTGATGGATGCATGCTTTGGACTGTCATTAACCAATACAAAGACAATTTATTAGATTGCAAGTCATGAATATCAGTTTGGATATATTCTGCTATTGATAATAATTGTTTTAATTATTTTGATTATATTTTTTCATGATCATTTATGATATTCAATGAAATAATTGTATTTTAATGACAATGATAAAGTCCATCATCAGCATATCTTAGCAAGATGTGTATTAGTTTCCAGAGAGAGAGAGAGAGAGAGAGAGAGATGTTAATAGATGATAAGGTTATTGATAAAGATGGATATAATGTATTTACAACTGTATAGCAGTTCTGGGAAATGGAAAATAATAAAATGCCAATTACACAAATACAGAGAAAATGATCTGCCATAAAAAAAATACAATAAAATATGATCTACAAAATGCAGTGAATTTTATCAGATCTTGGATTGGCATATTTTCGAAACACAGAAGAGAAAAGGTTGAAAAAAGTTCAAAGCAACAATCTTGATTATATTACTATCTTTATTGGCATCGTCATTTACAAAGATAAAGGCATATACATATGTACAGCACATCACTTTTCATTCTTTATTCAAAGGTCCTTGGCAGCAGTTGGAATGTGTTTAATGGCACCAGCCCACTGGGCATTGGGCTGTATTATTTTATACATACATTAATTATTATGTTTTTTGTTTAGCTCAGGTTTGATTGCATGCTGTATACATACTATCATACACAGAACCATGAAACTTGGTGAGAATAATTTGTTTAATTATTTTGATTATTTTTTGTCATGATCATTTATGTTACTCAATGAAATAATTTTATTTTAATGACAAAGTCCATCATCAGCCTAATTTATCAAGATGTATATTAGTTTCCACAGAGAGAGAGAGAGAGAGAGAAAGAAAGAGAGAGAGAGAGATGTTAATAGATGTCATTGATAAGGTTATTGAGACCTGGTAAGAATATGCATCTTGATGAGTGCTACAACCCAATCACAAAGGTTGGTCATGTTGACCCATATTTAATGTTTCTCTGTTATGGTTTATATGTTTCAAGTGTTTCAAGACTTACAACAAAAGAAGGTCAATGTGACCGACATTTAGTATTTAACTGGTATGTTGCATCACACACACACACACACACATATATAGACATACTGTATTGTACCTTAAATGAATCATAAAACTTAATAATTGGTGGATCTTGATGAATAGTACTCATTTGTATCATAAATAAGGTCATTGTGACCAATATTTCACACTTCTTTTTATTTCAGCTCAATTTTGTGTTTTAATTGTTCAGGCTAGAATCAATAAACTAGATGATTGTTTGCATCTTTATTAGCACCAATGGGCAAGCAAAGTCATTTTGTATGCATCTCTATTAGTACTACATGGGTAAGCAAAGTCATATTGATGCATCTCTATTAGTGCCACATTGGCAAGCAAAGTCATATTGTATGCATCTCTATAAGTACAACATGGGTAAGCAAAGTCATGCCATATGCATCTCAGTTAGTACTACATGGGTAAGCAAAGGCATTGTGCCCCACATTTCCTATTTTACTGATTTAGCTGGCTTTACATTTACCATGTGATTAAACATCTTATTTACATGTTATTTACATAAGAAATCATATTAAAATCACAAAACTTGGTGAAGGTAGCATGAAAGTTCTACATGAGGGAGCATACACATACTATATGAGGGCAGCATGTACATAGTAGATGATGGAAACATGTACATGCTACATGAGGGAAACATGCACATACTACATGAGGGAAATATGCATATACTAGATGAGGGAAACATGCACATACTAGATGAAGGAAACATGCACAGCAGGATGAGGGAAACATGCACATTGTATATGATAGAAACATACACTTACTAGATGAGGGAAGTAGCACATACCAGATGAGGGAAGCATGTACATACTAGATGAGGGAAGCAGCTCATACCAGATGATAGAAGCATGTACATAATAGATGAGGGAAGCAGCACATACCAGATGAGGGAAACATGCACATACTAGATGAAGGAAATGTCCACATACTGGTTAAGCAAACATGCATATACTACTTGCACCTTCTAGATGAAGGAAACATACACATATTAGATGAGGGAAGGAGAACTTACCAGATGAGGGAAACATGCACATACTAGATGAGGGGAATATCCAGACACTACTTGAGGAAACATGCACATACTAGATGAGGTAAACAATCACATATTGGATGAAGGAATCATACACATACCAGATGAGAGAAACAAATATGTTGTATATGAGGAAAACATGCACATTCTAGATGAGGGAAACATAAACATACCAGATGAGGGAATCATACACTCACTAGATGAGGGAAACATATATCTACTAGATGAGGGAAGCAACACATACCAGATGAGGGAAACTTGCACAACTCATTCTGATTGTGGGAAAGATGCACATACCAGATGAGGTAAACATGCACATTCTAGATGAGGGAAACATACACATACCAGATGATGGAAACTTGCATCTTCTAAATGATGGAAATATACACATATTAGATGAGGAAAGGAGTGCATACCAGATGAGGGAAACATGCACATACTAGATGAGGGGAATATCCAGACACTAGACAAGGAAACATACACATATTAGATGAGGACAGCATAAGCATTCTAGATGAGGCAAACATGCACATTCTAGATGGGAGAAACATGTACATTCTAGATCAGAGAAACAGGCACACACCAAATGAGGGAAACATGCACATACTAGATGAGGGAAACATACACACAAAATATAAGGAAAATATGCACCTTCTAGATAAGGGACACACACATATTAGATGAGGGAAGGAGAACATACCAGATTAGGGAAACATGCATATACTAGATGAGGGAAGCAGTCATACCATATGAAGGAAACAGGAACATACTAGATGAGGGAGGCAACACATACCTGATGAGGGAAACGTGCACATTCTAGATGAGGGAAACATGCACATAAAATATAAGGGAAATATGCACCTTCTAGATAAGGGACACATACACATATTAGATGAGGGAAGGAGAACATACTAGATGAGGGAAACATGCATATACTAGATGAGGGAAGCAGTCATACCATATGAAGGAAACATGAACATACCATATGAGGGAGGCAACACATACCTGATGAGGGAAACATGCACTTTCTAGATGAGGGAAACATACACATAAAAGATAAGGGAAATATTCACCTTCTAGATAAGGGACACACACACATATTAGATGAGGGAAGGAGAACATACCATATGAGGTAAACTTGCATATACTAAATGAGGGAAGCAGTCATACCATATGAAGGAAACATGATCATACTAGATAAGGGAGGCAACACATACCTGATGAGGGAAACATGCACATTCTAGATGAGAAAACATGCACATATTGATGAAGGAAACACACATATTAGATGATGGAAGGAGTACATTCCAAATGATGGAAACATGCACATACTAGTTGAGGGATGCGGGGCATACCAGATAAGAGAAACATGCACATACCAGATTAAGGAATCATGCACATACTATATGAAGGGAAGATGTACATTCCAGATGAGGGAAACATATACATTCTAGATGAAGGAAACATACACATACAAGATGAGGGAAACTTGCATATATTAGATGAGGGAAGGAGTACTTACCAGATGAAGGAAACATGCACATGCTAGATGAGGGAAGCAGGACATACCAGATGAGGGAAACATGCACATACCAAATTAGGGAATAATGCACATACTAGATGAGGGGAATATGTACATTCCAGATGAGGGAAACATGCAAATTCTAGATGAAGGAAACACACATATTTCATGAGGGAAGGAGTACATACCAGAAACAGGAAGCATGAACATACTAGATGAGGGAAACATACACATATTAGATGAGGGAAACTTGCACCTTCTAGATGATGGAAACATGCACATATTAAATGAGGACAGGAGTACTTACCAGATGAAGGAAACATGCACATGCTGGATGTGGGGAATATCCAGACACTAGATGAGGAAACATGAACATGCTAGATAATGGAAACTTGCACATATTAGATGAGGAAAGGAGTACTTACCAGATGAAGGAAACATGCACATACTAGATGAGGGAAGCAGGACATACAAGATGAGGGAAACATGCACATTCCAGATTAGGGAATCATGCACATACTAGATGAGGGAAATATATACATTCCAGATGAGGGAAACATGCTCTTTCTAGATGAAAGGAACACACATATTAGATGAGGGAAGGAGTTCATACCAGATAAGGGAAACATGTGCATGCTAGATGAGGGAAACATGCATATACCATATCAAATATAGAATCTTGGATATTGGTACACTTGATATTTAGCTGGTACTAAATAAAATGGTGCCCATCTCACATTCAGTATGGCCACCATGACTGCCCACTTGAAAATCTTGTCATTTCTATGTGCTTTAGATGGAAAGCCATATTACCATATTAGCTTATTCTTTATTTAAATTCAGCCAGAAAAGTGTGTACCCTGCATTTTTTTAAATCAATTTAACCAGAACCACCTTGTTTAATTTGGCCTTACACACTAGTCACTCATTCATGATGCTGATGCCAAAACAGAAACTATTGCATTTAATTTTCAGCCCAGATAAAGCATAATTAAAAGATGTCTTACATGTCCAGTTGATCCTAAATAAAAATGCAGAGTCTTGGGCACCCATTATGGTTGTCATATCAGCCATTTTCAAAATCTTGTCATTGCAATCCATGTTGACATGGGGTTTTAACCTATCATGTGTATAGTTTCTACAAACTGAATATAGTTTTGATCTGACCTCAGACATGGCAGCCATGATATTGCTACTCCTCCTGGATGGATGGTTATATCGCCATGGGCGTTTCAACCAGAAGACTTGTGCAACTTGTGCTTTCTAGTTAGTCCTTAACAAAAATGGCTCTGATTGGACATCCATTATAATTTCCAATGAAGGAAAAATTTTTAGGATCTTCTAATTGCTACAGCTTGTGAGTAACTGGTCATATCAATATGGGGTGTTCACTAACAGGTCTTTTATGATATCAGGTTGATCTTTCATAAAATTGTGCCAGTTTAACATCCAATATGGCCATTATGGTGTTGATTTTACAAAAGCAGGCATCCTTAATGAGGATGATTTTTTCTTTCATATAAAGGAATATGAATCTGCTAATTAAAGAAAATGGAAAAAAATCACAGTAAATATGGCACTTATGAATTGTTAACCAGTAGAGTTTCAATCCCTTCCAGGGACTCTTGTTTATTTAATATCAATGTATAGGCATCTGCAAATTTAAAGACAAGAAGAAGAAGAAGAATCACAATATATATAGCACTTATTAATTGTTAGCAACCATAAAACATTTCTCTCTTTTTCTTACAGGGTGCAACAGAAATGCTTTTAGAGAAGAAACAAAACCAAGACAGTTGGTAGATGAGGTTTGCTGTGTAGGAAGCACTACAGTTACTGAATGCATGTTTTGAGGTTGTATTCAAGAAGCATTGAATGATGCTGTGGAAATAGCCACTTTAAAAGTAAGAGAACCAGAATAAAAATGTTTCATTTTTCAGTGAATATTGCTGCAAATGTGAAACATTTTTCTCTACAGTTATTTGACTAGGATCATCTGTTATGTACAAAAAATGGAACACTTGCATCATATTGAAAGGACCAAACATAAATTGTATATTTATTTATTCAGTTCATGGGAAGACCATAGTGAATGAGGAATGAGATATTTTTCCATAACACCTTTTCTATCTTAAAATGATCTGTCATATTCACTGAGAAGATGTTACCATGCTACCTGCTATCTTGTATATTTAGCATGAGTGCTAATATTGACAAATCAAGGGAGACAACTGCAAATACTTAGCAACATACATGTACATGTATTTGGAATTTTAGTTGTGATTGAACAACAGAATTTATAGGGTTCCTGCACTTTGCTTGAAAACCCCAAATAATTGGACTCTTGAACATTGATAGCTCTGCTATTTTTAATATGTAAAATAAAATATGATATTTTATATTAATCTTTTATATGAGTAATATTGTAAAATTCCATTTAAACCTATTCTCATCTGTTGTTTTCAATACATGTGTATGTACATGCATCTGTGATTGTGTTATGTAAATTGGTTCATTCATTGTGAGTAAAATTAGGAAGGTATTTGTGTGTATATAACATTGATGTATGGGGACTGTTTGAGAATAGAGAGGTATTTGTGGTGTATATAATATTGTTATATGGGGATTGTTTGAGTTTAGAGAGGTATTTGTGTGCATATATAACATTGGTTTATGGGGACTATTTAAGTATAGGGAGGTATTTGTGTGCATATATAACATTGGTGTATGGGGACTGTTTGAGAATAGAGAGGTATTTGTGGTGTATATAACATTGGTGTATGGGTACTGTTTCTTGTTCTACTACTAAAATGGTGGCTACTCTCTTGAGTCAAACTTATATAGTGTTTGCTATGTTTTCAGATTATCTGGTAGACACTATGAGTGTGTGTAAACCAATTATTGTATCAGTTAATGATTAGGTACAATATATGGTAGAGGAATGGGCACAAAACTTTGATTTGGAATCTCTGATTTTTACATACCTGCCATAATGCAGAGCATATATTTTCATTACATCCATCTGTCACCAATTTGATATCTACACAATAGTTTCAGTTGTCCTAAATCTACAGTTATCATTCTTTGTGGATGGCTTTCACTTGAGGCGAGGAAAAGCATTATTGAATTGAGGATGAAAAGGTCAAAGGTCAATATCCTTAACTGTAAAAGAAACTTGGTTGTTAAGTTGTTGCTATGGTATCTCAATTGTATGGATATCAGACACATAATCCAAGAGTAGCGAGTTCAATACCTGACCATGCCATCCCAGGTTGGCAGCCTCAGAGTGACTGTCAGACAGGCATTAGGCCAATATAATGTTAAAGCATCATTAAAACCAGCAACAAAAAATAGCCATCATCGCTTAACATACTTTGCGGCTGGCTCTTGTTTGGTGTAAGGAACAAAGCCGTTGATTTTGGAGTCAAAAGGTAAAGGTCAATGTCACTTCTCTGAATGAAGAGAAATGATTTCTGGATATTAACATTCTTTCAATTGATCTTTATGAATGTCTTGCACTAGGGATAAAGAAAAAGCCTTTTGGGGATTTGGGAATAAAGGTTAGGTTCACTGACTGCAACAAAAATGATTTCTGTAGAATAACAATAGCTTTTTATCTCAAGCTTTGGAAAGGGCATGCACATAGGGTGAGAATAAAGCCTGTTGATTTGGGGGACTTACACATAGGGTGAGAATAAAGCCTGTTGATTTGGGGGACTTACACATAGGGTGAGAATAAAGCCTGTTGATTTGGGGGACTTACACACAGGGTGAGAATAAAGCCTGTTGATTTGGGGACTTCTGCTCATAGATAAAAGTCACTCTAAAGAAGAAAGATTATTTCTGCATGGAGTATGCATGTGTGATTTGGATTTTTAATGTAGCTTTAACAATTATTCACTCATATTGCTATGATTTCTGCAGTGTGACAGTTTATAGGGATATCTAGCACTGGGGCATCATGCCACAGATATGTAGCATGATGTCTCACCCAGTCACATTATCCTGATACCAGGCCAACCAGTCCTAACACTAACCTCTTAATGCTGAGCGCCAAGCGAGGCAGGTGTTAGTACCATTTTTATCAGTATTTGGTATAACTCAGCTAGGGTTCGAACCCGTGACTCCCACATACAAGACGGATGGTCTAACCATTAGGCTACCAGAGCTGTCATATTTCTGGATGGAAATTTCAGTGATCAATATAGAGCATTATTTCAGATAGGGCAGGCATATAGTATTAATGTTATACTAGTTGGTATTTTTCAAATGTAGTTTTCATTGTAGATAGAGCTGATCTAGAAATTTATAATGCATTTAAATCATTATCAGTGTACTTTTATGTCATATTTTGATTTTATTATTAAATTTTAAATCAGTTATGAAAATTATGTTAGGTCTCTGTATGTAAACGAATAATCTAATTTTTTTTTGTGTCAGATTCTGTCTGTCATATACAGTTAATACATTTTGATAGATATTATTTAGGACATTTCCTTTATATAGTTTTAAATTGACATTGATTGTTAACTACATGGAAATCAGAAATTTTAAAATATATAAGAAAGATTTCTGTGTGATTATCCTTAAATGAAAGAGGGAAAATTAGGCTTTGCTAATGTCAAAGTTAGATACATTATAGCTTGATAGACCACTGCACTGCATAGATAAACCATTGCATTGCATAGATAGACCATTGCATTGTGTTGGTTAGTGACACTATTCAAACATACACATGTTATTCAAAAATGATTTTGTCAAATACAGCACAAAATCCGATTTTCATATATCTGACAGGTTATTTAATATTATCCATTTTGATTATGATATGAAAGAAAAGTAATTTATCCACCAAAAAAAACACAGTAATATCAAAAATAAATGTGCTCAGCTTTAAATGTAATTTATCTATTTTACCCTTTGGTCATAGCTGGTGCCAGTCAACCATTATTATAGATTCAAATGGATAATGCATTAATTCTGTCACTAGCTAAGTATGAATAATTATGTATTTGTATTTATAAATAAGAGAGAAATTCACTTTACGGGACAACTGATTGTTTGATATTACACTGTAATAGGTATCTGCACTCAGAAGACAAGAAGAAAGATATGAGCACTTATTAGTTGCTAGCCAGTGGAGCATCAGACCCTTCTAGGGACTCTTGTTCATTTGATATTAAGGAATAGGTGTCTGATAAATAAAAGACAAGAAGAAGAATCAGATGAATCACAATAAATATGGTACTTATTAACTGTCAAACAGTTGAATGTCAGTCCCAGCAAGGGACTCTTGTTTGTTTTATGTTCATCAAAAGTACATGTATCTGTTCTTTAAATCACATGAAGAATATTCACAATAAAAAAGTTACCTTTTAATTGATAACTGCTATAAAACTTTTGTTTTGTATTTTTTCATATAGGGTGCAGTGAAAATAGTTTTAGAGACAAATAAAAAAAATCATCTAGGCCTTCTGAAGGATATGTTTGCTCTCCAGAGGCACCCACTACCTGCATGTTCTGGAGAAAGTGGGGTTCCAAGAGCAGCCACTTTAAAAACAAGTGAACTGGAATCACAGAATTAAATTTCTCAGGGAATATGAAGAAAAAACTAGAAATTATGAAACATTTTTATCTCTTCTTAACTGATTATGGCCATCTATTGTATAGAAAAATGGGACACAAGCATATTTTTGAACTGACAAAATATATATTGGATATTTAATTATTCAGTTCATGAGGAGATAATATAGAACATGTAAAAAGATACATCTCAGAGGATGTTTTTCCTATCCTACTACAGCAGTCTGTCATATCTGTTGGGATAATGGAACTTTAATGCCTATAAAAACTACTGTCTTATAATTTTTGAATGAATAATCATTATACCTGTGTAGAAGATTATTTTATCTACATTAGTCTACTACAGCAGTCTGTCATATCTATTGGGATAATGGAACTTTAATGCCTGTAACCTACTGTCTGGTAATGTTTGGATGAATAATAATAACTGAGTATGACCATCTATTGTATATGAAGATTATTTTATCTACATTACAGTCTAAATGACACATCATCATCAGGGAAGTCTACATTACAGTCAACATTAGACATCACTGTCAGGGAAGTCTACATTACAGTCAGTATCAGACATCATTCTCATAAGTTTTATATTACAGTCCATATCTGGCACTATATTGACTGATCAAGGGAGACAAAATGCATAAATTTAACAGCATCAAACTTTATTGTTCAACCAAGCGACATAACTGCTTTAGAAAACCCGTAATTGTTCAACTTCAAAATCAATAGTCTTGAGTATGAGGTTTAGTTCCAAAGGAAATTGTTCTATTAAAACTCATAGCTCTGCTAACATAATATGTAAACAAACATATTAAATATTTTATATTACTTATTTTTATTTAAGAGGTAATATGATTATAAAATTCCCATTAAAATCAATTCGTATCTATTTTTTTAAAATAATTTTATTTGTGTATGTATATTTGTGCATTCTGAGTGATTGTCGGGGGTGTTTGTGTGTGTGTGTGTGTGTGTATAATATGTATAATATTGGTACATGTGGATTTTTTCACAAATGAAATAATGGATATTCTGTCGAGTGTAACTAGCATTGTTTTGTTGATAGATAAAATATTGTAGTTTCTTTTAAGATTTTCTGCTAGATGTCTGACATAGCATATGCCTCCTCCACAGTTTCCTTCTATTATCATCTCTTCGTGTATGTATGCATGTGTGTGTGTGTGTGTCTGTGTGTGTGTGTTTTAAAGAGTATGTGTAAAGTCAGAGACTATCCAGTTTGATTATACAAACTCTATTGATGTGAGATTTAAGTTTTAGATCTGTACCACATATGAAAATGTTACTTTATATATATCTCCTACAGTTTCCTCCAATTATTTTCCATGTATGTATATGTGTTTGTGTGTGTGTGCATTAAAATTGTATGTGTAAAATCAGAAATTACACAGTAACCATTATTGATTACACAAACTCAACTGATATTGGATTGAAAGTTTTAGATTTGTAGCACAGATGACAAGTCTACTTTAACTCTTTCCAAGTAAACACAATTATATTATAATAAAAAGGCTTATTTATATTATAAGAACATTACATGCAGTAACTATTTAAATTGTCAATTACATACTACAGTAACTATGAATGTCATTGAAAGAGAAATTAGGGAATGTTATGTTAAAATCTTATGTCTCCAGGGTATGTCATGTTCAAGGACTTATATCTCCAGGACATGTCACGTTAAAGGTCTTATGTCTCCAGGGCATGTCATGTTAATGGTCTTATGTCTCCAGGGCATGTTATGTTAATGGTCTCATGTCCCAGGGCATGTTATGTTAAAGGTCTTATGTCTCCAGGGCATGTCATGTTAATGGTCTCATGTCCCAGGGCATGTTATGTTAAAGGTCTTATGTCTCCAGGGCATGTCATGTTAAAGGTCTTATGTCTCTAGGGTGTGTCTTGTTAAAGGTCTTATGTTTCCAGGGCATATTATGTTAAAGGTCTTATGTCTCCAGGCACTGTCATGTTAAAGGTCTTTTGTCTCCAGGCCATGTCATGTTAAAGATCTTATGTCTCTAGGGCATGTCATGTTAAAGGTTTTATTTTTCCAGAGCATGTCATGTTAAAGATCTTATGTCTGGGGTATGTGATGTTAAAGGTGTTATGTCACTCATGTTTTGGGTTGAGTGAAACTCCTTGAGAAAAGAAACAGGAAACACATGTAAAAGGGCTTACATCTCCAGTTTTGATTGAGTTTGCAATCAGGGACAGTTGTATTCCATTATTAACCTCATACACATACAATAATAAAGAATGTTTTAACACAACAATTCAATTATCTGCATTAGAGTTTTACATCAGTGTTTGGAATATGAGATGTCAACTTTGGAGTTATATAAATCTAGTTTAGGTAATGTTTTGAATTTTCCTCATGATTGCATTACGCCCCCACCCCGATGGATTTTCGTCAAATTCCTACAGATTTTCACCCCCCATGCATTTTGGTCTAATTCATGCCAATTTTTATGAGTGAGAGAGTATCACTAAACTTAGTAAAGCCTTTGTGCTGATGATAAAAGGCACAAAATACATGTGATTAGGGAAATACAAAAAACTGTCTAAGTGGACACTACATATCAAGGACATATTGCACAATGCACATACACATGAAATACACACACATGCATATACACATATCAACACACAAACACACACATATATATATATATATATAAAATTTTCAGTATTTTTTCTGAAATATCAGGTTTGTTAGACCTTTTTATTATTGATATTATTAGTATTTAATTTAATCAGGAAATGTAATAATGTTGTTTTCTTAGCTTTAGCTTACATTGAAGCTTTTATTACATTATAATTATTTTGTGTACAAAATTACATCAATGTTATAAAAGAAAATAGCAACAAACCTATAAGTCATATTATTCTAATTCCTACTTATTAGTCAAGTGCAGTTTTGCAGGCTCAGCTTACATTTTATCTTTGGTACTGCTGGATAGGATCTGTGGTACTGTTGGATAGGATCTAGATAAAGTATGCATTGAGACATATAATAGATAAATGACTTTATTTCATACATATCGTGGTTAGCCTCCCATTATCCCCACCACGCACCCCATCTGAGTTTTCAGCAGTCATCTTGAAATTATTATCGCCATGTCTTTAGAATGGATGGTCATATCAATGTGGGGTTTTCAATAAAAGGCTTCTCATGATATCTTGTTAGCTTTCAATAATAATGGTGATCTGACATCCAATGTGGCCACCACAGCATCCATATTGAAAATCGAGTTATTGCTACTCTGCATGAACATAAGTCACAATGATATGGACCTTTTATCAGAAGAGCTTTTATGATATCTAGTTGGTCCAAAGGAAAAATAGTGCCAATTTGTCAGCCATTATAACCTACACTGAAGTCATTCTGAGATGTTGTACCTACATCCGATTGATTGGGTTTGCAAGAAAAGACAACATAGAATGTCTAGCTGCATCTAAATAAAAATTCTGCTGATCTGGTCTGCAATATGGCTGTTATGGTGGCCATCTTGAAAAGTACTTTTTTACTACTCCTACTACAAAGTTGGGTGTTTACTAGTAACTCTAAGGTCAAACTAATTTCTGGAAAATATCAAATTCCTAGTAAACAAAATTACATTATTTTGACAGATAATGAAATGAAAAATATTTTTTTTAAAACTTACAAACTGTTAAATTAAATCAATAGAAATTAAATCAAATAAAAATAATAGTATGTTGAACCGTAGACAGGAAACCATTCATCCACAAGGGCCATGAAATGAACTACAATTCAAGGGAGTTAACCCAGATGATTTTGACCTTATAGGATGATTGCATTATATAAATTATCTCCCTTAACATTGACATTATTTATTTTATCTTTTCTGCATTTGTTGTTTGGCGCCATCTCTTCCTCCATCCTCCTCTTTTTTGCTTCATTCTGTGTCAGACACCACCACCATTACTACTGACAGTGATAATGATGCCATTAACACATTCACAGCTATTCCAACTACCATATATAATGCTAGTGCTCTGCAAGTATAACAAATTCTAATAATATTTATGATGTTACCTGAATCTTTACAACATCTTTTGCTAATGCCACATGTATGCCTACTACCACTAATATTTCTGGTATGTAGTGTACCCTTGTAGATCACTCATATCTTGGTTTGGTTTTTCTGTCCCACTACAATAGTAATAGGGGTATGCAGTGTTACCCTTGTCCATCAGTCATATCTTGGTTAGGTTTTTATGCCCCACTGCAACTGTAATGGGGCTATGTAGTGTCACCCTTGTCCATCTGTCACGCATTGGTTAGGTTTTACTACCCCCCCCCCCACAACTGTAATAGAGGCATGTAGTGTTACCCTTGTCCATCTGTCATACCTTGGTTAGGTTCTTATGCCCCACTACAACAGTGATAGGGGTATGTAGTGATACCCTTGTCCATCTGTCATACCTTGGTTAGGTTCTTATGCCCCACTACAACAGTGATAGGGGTATGCAGTGTTACCTTGTCCATCTGTCATTATAACCTTGGTTAGGTTTTAATGCCACACTACAACTGCAGTAGGGGCATGTAGTGTTACCCTTGTCCATCTGTCATACCTTGGTTAGGTTTTATGTCCCACTACAACAGTAATAGTGGTATGTAGTGTTATCCATGTCCATCTGTTATACCTTGGTTAGGTTTTCATGTCCCACTACAACAGTAATAGTGGTATGTAGTGTTACCCTTGTCCAACTGTCATACCTTTGTTAGGTTTTTATGCCCCACTACAACAGTAGTAGGGGTATGTAGTGTTACCCTTGTTAATCTGTTATACCTTGGTTAGGTTGTGCATCTAGGTAAAGTTTTAAGCATCATGATGGGTTATCCATGTTCTGTAAGTACATGATTTTTTTCCTGTTAATACCAGACTAAAGGAGTAGCAAAACAAAGCAGTCACCTTTACAGTAAAGTGCAGTAAGAATTTTGATTTAAGGCTTTTTGAGTGGATACAATTTATATGGCATATTTTGAGTGATTTTTTGAGAGATGAGAGACTTGCCAAATTAAAGAAGGCCATGGCATCACACACAATTACCTCCTCACAAAGTGAACAGGTTAAAGGGCTGCTTGAAGCAATGAGGCTTCCTGGCACAAAAGCCTTCATTAACACCATGAAGGCACTTTGTGAGGGTACTGATTCATTGTACCACCCTGGAGCAAGTGGCACACTCCTTCACAGTAGTGTTCAAACCCCTACACTAAGAAAGATGACTAATGATTACTACAACCTCCCCCCCCCCAGGATTTTTCAGTCACCAAAACATGTAGGAGCTGAATTGATACTGCAACCTCTCCAAGTTTTTATCACAGCAGCCAAAAATAGGTTAATGAAAAATGTGTGGAAATGGGAAAGATGATGATGAAATAATTGCAGATTCAGGGCAATTAACAATTATACAAAGCAGCTGCTAAATTCAGACTCTGTTTAATCATTGCCAATTCCAGATTGAATGATAATGAAATAATTGTGTGTGTCTGTGTGTGTGCAGGTCTGTGTGATTTGGATTTTTAACATAGCCTTAACAGTAGAATAATTAAAGATTGATTATGGATTAAAAGTGACAAAACTAAAAAAAATAGTTTTTTTGTTTTTTTGTCATGCTTGCTAATTCTGTATCAGAAGTTTTTAAGCCATTGGTATTAAATGTTAGATGTACTTTCAACTAATAATGAACAAAGCAGTTTAAAATGTTGAAATCCTGTCCCATACCAGCAGTTATTTATTACTTATGATGCATTTGTGAATATTATATTTTACAGGATTTTACTATCTACTGGGATCTCCAGCACGTTTACTAAATTGCTGCTTGAAAATATCGAAATTCTATAGGAATGTAATCTTCAAGAAATTCTATAGGGATCATAAAGAATCTTATAGTAATCCTATAGGGAAATTTCCTATGATATTCCTACAAATTTCCAAGGAATATTCCTACTAATTTGCATATAAATTACCTTTAGGCTTCCCATAGGAAATTATCACAGGAATCCTATCAGTTTCCTGTAGGAATTTAAATAGGATTCCTATATGACAGTTTGGTGAGGGAGCTTGTCCATCCTTCCATCAGTCGCACCTTCTTAGATTTTAATAATAATGATAATAATAATAATAGTAATAATAATAATAATGATTGAATAAATTGGGTATGTTCTAAGCATAGGTAAATATAAGTTGCATTAAAAGACTGAGTCTTGATCATCTAGATGGTAACCATGTCTATTTGAATATATCAAGCAACTTAGTGACCAGGACTACTTCAAGATGGATTTGATTATAAGACTCTTGAGTGTTGGTTATTACAGTGATCAAGCACAAAATTTACAAGGAACATCTGGAATTTTAACTGACAACGTAATTTACAGTATAATGATCAAATAAGCCATCATGTAACATGGGCATATACTGTGGTTATGGAAGGTTGATTGATTGAATTTCAGCAGCACACCAGTACTGTTAGGCTATTTAGCAACATACAAAAGGTTATATATAAAATTATGGAAGGAACAATACATTGACAAGTTTAGCCCAAATGCTAAAACTTAAATTGTTTTGCATAATTTATACTTTTTTAAAAATAACATTATTTGTAAATTGTCTGCAAAAGCTATATGAATCCATTAATTAGCTAGATCTCTGATATAGGCGGGGGGGGGGGGGGGGGGCTTCATTGCTTCTTCCATTTGGAGCCCATCATGTGGGGTGATTGAAGGTCAAATGTACAGAAGTTTCTGACCTAGCTTCATATTCATGTATGCAATCATTGCAAGAACAAACATCAATGTATGTGACAGAGTTTGCAATCTTACCCTAAGTTCAGTCTCATAGGGGTGGGAGGTGGGACTAGTAACATGCAATCTTTATATATGCAGTCATTGTGAAGTGCTAGGGGATATGCAATTATGAGATATTTAACTTTTATGGTTTTTTCAGTTGTATTAATGATTTGGTCTTGCATCTGGTTGGAGCTTGTTACCATTTTGGAAAACATATACCTGATTCAGGCTTGATCCAGCTTGGAATATTTGCTTATATCATGATCTTACATGAGTTTCATAATGAGTGAGATCCAAGCATATTGATGAGATGGCTTTGTAATTGATTTCCTGTGCTTACTAGTATACCTGGCAATAAGTCAATTTATGATAATATGTTTTGCTGTTTGTCATCTATCCATTTTCCCCCGTCAACATCTGGCATTCCAGGTGACTGAGTGGTATGGTGTGCTTGCCTTTATAGATCACACACCTCTCTGTCTGTATGCATCTTGGCTTGACTTATTTGGATATGGGAAAAAGCTTGCTGGTAGCTTCCTGTGATTTGGTGGTTCATTCCAAGGTATTCCTCAGGTTTTTTCTACCAACAAATGTACCAGCTGCCATCAGTAGCATATCATGTGCTGAAAAATGGGATTAAATCCCACAAAAACAAGAAAAAAAACTGTCAACACTTGTTTGCTGCCACAATGTTGACCATGTCTTTTAGTTCAGTTTGATTCAATTTGAATATAGACTTGTACTGTCAATATCCCAGAACAGTACAAATGTGAGTGAGATCTTTGTATAATAATGACTTGATCTTGCTTTTAACTGATTGAACTCGTTACCACTTTGAATGCCATATTTCCAGTCAGATTGTTTATCAAACTTTTAATATAGGCTTCTTTAATAAAGATCTCACATGAATTTAGTAAAAGGCAGAAAAGTAAACTCAGCATGATGTAAAATTAGGCAGAGTGTTTATATATGATGTGTACATAAGCCTGGTTAGTGAAATAGTCAGCTGTTGTGTAAGAAGTTGAATGATATCAGGTCTACTTGGGCCTCTTGTTACCACTATAGAGGCCAATTGTTTTCAACTTTTGATCAAACTTGGAATTAATGTTTATATTATCAGGACCTTATATGGATTCAAGCAGAAGTGAGATCCACACACAATGTGATGCAATTTTATTTTGGTTAGCTGAGCATGTTGCCACTCTGGAAGACATATTTCTGGTCTAACTTTGATGAGACCTGGACTATATGGTTTATAATCAAAATTTTGACATGTTTCGTAAAGAGCAAGAGTCAAGTGGTCTAAGGTGATCGTCTTTATTGATGACTCACACATCACCTCTGTCTGCATAGATTCATATCTCAGACTCAACAACATTAGCATGTGAGATGACTTAAATCATGAAGATCTGTGATATAAGTTGTATCAACAGTTATTGATGATGTGATATTGGGATCTGATTGGTTGAGAACATTGGTGATTATTTCCAATCCATTTATGATCAAACTTAGTAAATAGGCTTATATTATCAATACATGTATATACAATGAGCCCTTTTATGAGCTGTAAAGGCTAGTGTCTCAGACCAATCAGGCATTCAGGGCCCCTTGATTTTAATTGTTTCCAGCTGCATTTTACTGAGTTAATGGCCCCTGTTGACTTGGATTTTTTCACTTCAGTTGCATGATATTGTTGTGTGCATGAATATCTTGTGCGCACATTTCTAGTCAGTACAATCTTGCCAGGATATTATTTCACGATGTCGCAATAAGCAAAGTGTAAAAATTGCAGACCCAGATATTCCAGCATATAATTGTGTTGACAGTTTAGGACCAAATCAGATACCCAGAAAACAACACTAACAAGACAAGGAGAAATTAATGACTTTCATTGTTGATGATATAAGATTTTGTTGTTTCTTTTAGAGTTGAAGAAAGATCTTGAAAAAAAAAGATGAAAGACAATCAACAACTGCAGACTGTGATGGTACAAGGTGAAACATGCCAATGCAGTAAGCTTAATACTTTAGTTAAATTAAATCAATGTAACAAATCAACTTCTAGAATGGAATGCTACTGGTATAATTATCTTTAAAACTGGCAGGCCAAAGTTATATTCAACTTTGCAGAGTAAAATTTCTTCATTACATGTAATAGTAAAATAAAAATCCTGTGATTTATTTTGCAATTATTAATTTTACAATTTATTACATTTTTCAGAACAATGGAAATCCCAAGGTCAAGCTTGTGGCAGATTTTGATGTTTATCTAACCCAGACCCAGTTGTCCTAAGCCAATCATAAAGCAATGGAAATCCCTAGATCAAGCTTGTGTCAGATTTTGATATTTATCTAATCCAGGCCCAGTTGTCCCAAGCCAATCATAAAGCATTTGGAAATCCATGGAAAAGTGTTATTGTTCTTCTGGAAACTTTTCACACCAGAGAAATGCTTGCAAGATTCAGTGCAAAGTGTGCACATAACAAGAAGGATGACAAAGCATCAGTTCCACTGCCAGCAGTAGTTTTGTCTGCTGTGAAGCAGTATGTGCTGTGCATTTACAACAAACGAAATGGAAAACCTTGCTGAACTAATGTCATGTTCAACGATGTCATCAATAAAGAATGTGCAACTGAAAAATCACTTAACTTTCAATGAAAAATTTAGGAAACGGCTAAAGATGTAAAGAAAATAGAAGAACCCAAAGGCCCTTTTCAGGGCCACTCATATGCCTAAAAAAAATTGCTTTCTTGCCTCAGATTTTTTTTATTTAAAATGTTGTATCAGTTTTTGTCTATGGTCTATTGTCTGTGTTAAATAAATCTCCCATGTTAAATTCCCACTGTCCCTAGACAGTCCCAATACTTTTTGTCCCTCTATAGTCCCACCCCTGTTCAATTTCCCTATGTTCAATTCCCATTGTCCCTAGACAGTCCCAATCCATTGTCCCTCTATAGTCCCATCCATGTTAAAATTCCCCATGTTAAATTCCCATTGTCCCCAGGGTACAACCCTCCTAGCTTAACATTAAAGTCCCATTGTCCTTAGGGTATCCCCTATTACTACTATCCACCAACCATGATGTTTAGTAAAATATTTATAGGACTTAATAAATAATAAATTAGTTGTCTGAGTTTGCATTAATTTTGTTATTTTTCCTGTTTTATTATTGTAATGTACTGTAGGAAATATTTACATGTCAGACTTTGTGGTTGGACAGGTCTTTGGCTAATGCAGACCTAAGTAATTTAGGGTCCTACTGGTCCTGGACCAGTGAGACAAAAGTGAAAGTTTTAAGGCCAAGTGCCTGGGTTTTCTCAACTTAACTTCCCTTTTCTGTATTTAGAAGTTAATATCTATAAACATCTGTGTCAGATTTGATTTTGATTGCTTTACAGCGAATTTTTATAGTTTGACTTAAGTTACCCTGTATAATTTTGGAGAAGGCATTACTAATATTAGGACATTTGTCTAGTCCCAAGCAGAGTTATAGCCCTTGTTTAACTTTGCACTATACCCTTCCATTAATAATAATAATAATAATAATAATGAGGACTTTGTATAGCTCCTACTCTTTAGAAGCTCTAAGTGCTTTACAAAATTAGACAACACCTATAACATAAAAAACATATATCATGATATTATTACAAAAAATAAAATAAAAACAAACAAAAAACAGCATGCTATTAGCAGATACATCACAATATTAGGACATATTTCTAGCCCAGAACAGAGTTATAGACCCTATTTAACTTGGCATTTTTTTCTATTAAATTCCATCATTTTGTTGAGACCTTCCACAGTTAGGACATATTTCCAATCCAGAACAGATTTATGGCTGCTTTTTAACTTGGCACTTTACCCTTCCATCACATCATGTTGGTAGAGGTATCCATTTTACTGTAACACATTTCTAATCCAGAGCAGAGTTATGTTCTCTGTCTTTAATTTCTTTCTTCCCTTCAACTGCATCATAGTAGTTGGATATCCATGTTATTATATCCATGTCAATATGACACATTTCTGGTCCAGAAAAGTGTTGCTACCAAGATCGTATTATCCACAAAACACTAAAAAGAGTGCAGACTTCATAGTACATATTTCAACACCTAATTGTGTTGGCACAGCAGGGTATGTTTTTTTAATTTGTACATTTCTAACTTGAATAAATGGCCAGGTGTATATTATTGCTGGATCAGAGTCTATACTGCCTTTATAAGATCATAACTACAACAAGGATCATAGACCCTGTTTTAGAGGTGTGATAATGCAGGTATGTGTTGACACTGTTTATGTTTGAGTGCAAGATATCAGTAGTTAAATATGATATAAAGTATTATTTTTTCAGGCTTTTGCAGCAGTTGAGGCCATATCTGGTGGCCATGTCAAAATGGGACTTACTCAAGATTTAGCAATTAAGTGGCAGCCCAGATATTGGCATATGTTTTATGTTTTGTAGCATCCCCTGCCATTGGAGTAGAGGGTCCTTGTTGTGGGTGGAGGAGAGGTCAGTTTGTTCCTTAATGCAACATACTAGTTTAGCTACAAAAGAAGGCTAGAAGGAGGGGGAGACGGGCCTACTTTGAATATGAATAACTGGCTAGTCATGCCAAACTCTAAGTGCACATGTCTCCTGGCTTTTAAAGTTTTACATTAAATGGAAACTGCATTTCCAGACTGGGATCGTAACTTAGTTATTATTCAGTTACAAGAAGTCAGCATTTTCAGACTGGAATTCTTAGTTATTTTTCAGTTACAGAATTTCAACAAATCCAGGCTGGAATTCTAAGTTCGTTATTATTTAGTTACAGAATGTCATTATTTCTAGGTTGGAGGCTTGAATGTCTGGCTAAATATATGTCAGAAATCAGGCTTCAGTTTTACAAAACATCCAAAAATTTCTTCCACAAATTGTGATTTTTGGATATCTTTCTATTTCTTTGTCTTCAAAGATAATAAGGTTTCCAGGGGTTTACTTACTTACTAGAGTGTGATTTTGAATCCTTTTTACCTTCTCCACCTCTTATAAAAATCTTGATATGGAAGAGTTCATAAGAATTACATACATACAGGTTACAAATAATGTTAAATCCATGACATTGTCATTATGTACACTTATGTTAGAAGTAATGTTAAATCCGTGATATAGCAATTACATACACTTAGGTTACAAGTAATGTTAAATCCATGATATAGCAATTACATACACTTAGGTTACAAGTAATGTTAAATCCGTGATATAGCAATTACATACACTTAGGTTACAAGTAATGTTAAATCCATGATATAGCAATTACATACACTTAAGTTTCAAGTAATGTTTAACCTATAACATCTTGTAATGGAAGTCTACCCTGGATTTATTATATCTGTAATGCAGATGACAACTTCAGTATTAACTTGTACCAAATAAATGTATTATAATAAAAAATTAAATTCAGGGTGAAAAGGTCAAAGGTCAGTGTCCCTAACTGGAAAAGACACTTGGTTTCTACATAGTAAGTTGAAATATTGTCATAATAGCTCAGTTGCCATGGTATAAGATTTGTAATCCAAGGTAATCTTGACTGGGGTAGCCTGACACAGGAAGGGCATTTTACTTGGCATGATATAGTCAATATAATGTTAAAGTGCCATTAAAATCAGTAATAGAAATAGTCATCATCACTTACCAAACTTTGTGGCTGGCTTTTTTTTTTGGTGAATGGAAGAACCCTATTGAATATAGAGTGAAAGCATAATGATCAATGCCAAATTTCTGAATGGAAGAATCCTATTGAATTTCTAGTATAAGCACAAAAATCATCAATACCACACTTCTGAAAGGAAGAACCCCATTTAGTTTTTAGTCAAAGCATAAAGATCAATGCCACATTTCTGAAAGGAAGAACCCTATTTAATTTCTAATCAAAGCATAAAGATCAATGCCACATTTTTAAGAAAGGCAAAATGATTTCTACATATTAAGATTAGTTCAATCAAAGTTTTTGAATATCTTACAACAGGGATAAGGTTATTGTATTTTTTTAGTTTTGTGTGTAAAGGTCAAGGACACTGACTTCAACAAA
The DNA here is from genome assembly GCA_028554795.2 of Sinohyriopsis cumingii. Classification (NCBI taxonomy): domain Eukaryota; kingdom Metazoa; phylum Mollusca; class Bivalvia; order Unionida; family Unionidae; genus Sinohyriopsis; species Sinohyriopsis cumingii. Next base: position 54,158,640 of record CM068837.1, on the reverse strand, counting down.
AAGATTTTGTTGTTGTTGCTGTTGTAGGCTTTAACACCATTTTTTCAGTACATGAAAGGTTATACATGGTGGCCAGTATAAATGGTGCAGGAAGAACCTGGACCCCCCCCCCCTCCCCGGGTGAACCAACAACCCACAGGAAGCTGTTGGCAAGCTTTCTCACATACCCACATTTGCTGATCCCTAGAATCAATTTTTGTTGTTGTGGGGTTTAACGCCATTTTTCAGCACGATAGGCTATACATGGTGGCCAGTATTAATGGTGGAGGAAGAACCCGGAAAACCCTGGAAAGAACCACCGACCCACGAGAAGCTACTGGCAAGCTTTCTCACATGCCCACATTGGCTGAATCTTAGACTCGAACCGACGCAGACAGAGGTGCCCTAGAATCAAACCCATGCGGACAGGCGTGAGAGGAAAGTGATCCATAATGGTTACCACTTTGAACCACTGTGCAGCCATTCATATCTCAATTTAGGTGTTCTACAGAGACTTTTAAAATATTATGTAAATTCACGAGCTGTATGCTTAGCAAAATATGTGGATTAAGAAAACTCGACAAAGAAGCATTGGAAAATTAAATCATCACTGGGAAAGTGACATCCTTCATATGGAAAAAATTGTACAGATGTGATGGTATCATGGTGCCATTTACATATTGGACACACACATCGGACTTGTACACGACTCCTGAAGGCTGAACCTAGATCACAGTGCATATCTTGCTAATGTTTACTTTTATTATTTTCAAAGAACCTGAATATCATTACATTCTCTTTTATATTATAGTTTATTTGAAAGGGATTATATTCCTGAGGATCGTTTCTGTTTTTACTTTTTATGTGTTTATGTGCCTGCTACAATAGCAGTAAGAGGAATACCCCTTTGCTGCTTTCTGAACATATGTCCTCAAAACTCACACAAATATGCTTTAGAACATTAAATCACCATAGTGTGTCCATATGTCTGAACGTCCATAGTGTGTTCATATGTCTGAAAGTATATAGTGTGTCCATGTGTCTAAAAGAGGCATTCCTCACATGGAATTAACTGTAAAGATGACATGGTATTGTGCTACGTCTGTGTAGATCCAAAGCAGAAGGGCCATAACGCTTTGATGCTTACTTTGTCCATATGTCTGAAAGTCCATAGTGTGGCCACTGTCTGAAAGTCCATAGTGTATCCATATGTCTGAAAGTCCAAAGTGTATCCATATGTCTGAAAGTCCATAGTGTGGCCAATGTCTTAAAGTCCATAGTGTATCCATATGTCTGAAAGTCCAAAGTGTATCCATATGTCTGAAAGTCCATAGTGTGGCCAATGTCTGAAAGTCCGTAGTGTGGCCAATGTCTGAAAGTCCAAAGTGTATCCATATGTCTGAAAGCCCATAGTATGTCCTTATGTCTAAAGTCTATAGTCTATCTACATGTCTGATAATCCATAGTGTTTTCTTATGTCTGAAAGTCCATAGTATGTCCTTATGGCTAAGTCTATATTGTATCCATATGTCTGAAAGTCCATAGTGTTTCCTTATATCTTAACATCCATAGTGCGTCGTTATGTCTGAAATTCCATAGTGTATCAATATGTCTGAAAGTCCATAGTGTATCCATACATCCATATGTCTGAAAGTCCATAGTATGTCCTTATGTCTAAAAGTCTACAGCGTATCCAAGTCTGAAAGTCCATAGTGTGTCCTTATGTTTGAAAGTCTATAGTGTCCCAAAATGATTTTAGCTTGACAGCACAAAAACTGCTGGATACAGAGCCATGATATTGCGTACCCTTTATAATGGTAATGAGTAGACTGGACTTAGAGCCATGATATTTTGTGCCCTTTATAGTGGTAATGAGTAGACTGGACTTAGAGCCATGATATTTTGTACCCTTTATAATGTGTAGACTGGACTTAGAGTCATGATACATTGTACCCTTTATACTGGTAATGAGTAGACTGAACTTAGAGTCATTATATTTTATACCCTTTATACTGGTAATGAGTAGACTGAACTTAGAGTCATTATATTTTATACCCTTTATAATGGTAATGAGTAGACTGGACCTAGAGCCATGATACTGTGTACACTTTATAATGGTAATGAGTAGACTGGACTTAGAGCCATGATATTTTATACACTTTACCATGTTAATGAGTAGATGACCTGATTTGATTTTCAGGCCATTAATTTTGGACTTTGGTTTAGCTCTGTGACCAAGGCATTGTTTTGTAAAGACCAAACATAATATTTAGTAGGTATGTTTTGAATTTATAAGCAAATGACCTGACAGTAATTTCAGTAAATCACAGCATTATCAATTCTTGTATAACTTTACCGATGTTTTAAATATCTGGACTTGTAAATTGTAGAAAAAAACTTCTAAGCTGAATTAAGCAAATTTGATATGCACATTTGTATTCAAATGTTCTCGACTTGATCAGATTTTTAGGATAAAAACATCAATTATGTGAGGTAGGCAATGACATTTGTTATACATTTTTGTTTTTATAAAAGAAATAATATTTAATTTTCATGCCATAATACCAGTAACAGTTTTCAAATTCAAACTGTAATAGGTTTAGTATAGAGAGGACTGTGATGTCATGCTGTTAAACCCTTCACATACATACATACATACATACATACATGTGATTATGCCAGTTACTGTGTTTCAAATTCTAACCATAATTGGCACTATAAAGCTAGGATTGTGCTGCAGTGCTTATAAACCACATACATACTTATGCACTCATATCCATCCATCCATGGATGCTTACATCCATCCATTCATCCATGTATACATACATCCATACATATATCCATCCATCCATCCATGCATGGATGCTTGCATCCATCCATCCATCCATGTATACATACATCCATACATATATCCATCCATCCATCCATGCATGGATGCTTGCATCCATCCATCCATCCATGCATCTATCCATCCAGCCATACGTTAACTATGAGATTAGCCATTATATCATGCCATTATACTGGTAAAAGTTTTTAAATTCAAACTGTAATTGGTACATTATGGTAAGGCCTGTGCTAACATGCTGGTAAACCCTACACATTCATAAATTCATACATATGCACATATGGTCTGTAAACACTGATGGAATTTTTAATATGACTTATAACAATTTGTGTATAAACTTTAAACTATAAATGCATGTATCTAATTACATGAAATATTTGTGTCATGTGTGCCAGATTTGAAAGTGTCACATCATACATGTAGTTAATTACATGAAATATTTGTGTCATGAGTGCCAGATATGAAAGTGTCACATCATAACATGTAGCTAATTACATAAAATATTTTTGTCATGTGTGCCAGATTTGAAAGTGTCACATCATACTTCAACTATAATGCTACTAAATGCATCTGGTATCTGCTTTACTGTTTTTTATATTGCACTTACACAACTAGATGGAGAGAGACGGAGACAAACAGTCAGACACATGGTGCTTAACAGATAAATGCTGGTGAGACACAAAATCAAGACGAATGCAGAAAAAGCAATGAAGGCTAGGCATGCTTTATTTCTAGATTTCCTAATATTTAAAATACTGGAGATTTTTATAAAGAAGTCTAGTTTATTGCATTATACTCAATGTTAACACTATATACATTGGACATTACACATAGCCTCATGTTATTATCGTCTATTATGCGATGCCTATATTTTGAAGTAATTGTTTCATCCTCCTGGCTAATAGTATGTACCAATAATTAACATAGTCATAATCAATAATAATTAACATAGTGCTCAGCAACAGCAGAATAATAATAATAATCAACAGCAGTATTAAGCCATGCAAGGGATTTACTCAAACTTTAAAAGTCTATCTAATATTTATAGCATTTAAGTAAATGCAACAAATAATAAAAACAATTCTAAAAATGTTAGTCATTATAAATAGATTTCACTTCTTCCATTAAAAATTGATAGACATTTTCTATATGATGTTTGTGTCTTTAGAGAAATGTAATACTATAATTGCCTTCATTTTCACTTTATATATATATATATATATATATATATATATATATATATATATACTAATTCTTCTTTTCTCTTTCTATTACTTATCTTTCGTGGCAAATATACTTTTTGCTATTTTGAAAAGAGTAAATCCTCATAATGCTGACTTAAGGATAGCTTAGTCTCCAGGACTGGAAGCACTTAAAGAGTGTGCAGGTCTTTCTCTGGACTGTGTTTCTTTTCAAATTAACAATTCATTCATCTTATGTTAAACGATGCATATCTGCAAAGTTATTGGTTAATAATGATACAACATTCCAGACATCTGAACAAGGCTTCAGTATCTCAAATCACCAGATTAAAATTAACTGCAAATTGTAATCGCCATTATTTTTTAGACTGATAGTGAGAAACTGTATTTGTCCATATATACACTTGGCTTGCAAATTATGCACACTAATTCTGTAAGGGGCCATCCACTTAGTATGTACGCATGCGGGGGGGGGGGTTAACCCAAATGCATACACTTGCATAAGAGGGTCTACTGATACTGTATGTATGCATAGGAAACGGGGTGGCTGGGGTGAAACCTCAATAATAATTTGTCTAATACATCACCTGTTCGACTGGTTCAGTCGGAGTTTGAATTTTAGCAGACACTAGACAAACCTTTTAAAGTTACGCAGTTTATTTTTTTGATGCAGTCAGACATTCAATGTCGGTGGACTATGTTTTATTAAACACATTAATATTATTGATCCTTGATCATTTCTGTGTGGATTAAATATAGGCCGTTCAATATAATTCAGGTGTGTATGCGTCCAGCGTACGTACGCAGGTGGGTGGGTGTGTAAAAAAGTACGCATGTGTACGGGGGGGGGGGAGGAGTCAAGCTTTGCCATATTTTTGCATACGTACCAAATGGATGGCCCCCAACACAATTTATGTAAATATGTATAAACAGTCATTAAATTAAAATACTTGTCAAATCTCTATTTTATTTATCTAACTTAAGAAACACGAGATAACATTCATTTTCAGACAAGATTTTTTGAATAGTCTACCATTAATAATAATAACAATCAGCAATACTGTCAGCAATACTGTCAGCCATATTTACACAATATAACAGCCTACACATTGAATGTCCTTCATATGGAAGTAAGTGCAACAGTTTTTCAACAATTAAAAATGTCCTTAGCATTTATTTACCTTTTAAAACTGATTGTTTTGCACATAAGATTTTCAATATTTATTTTGTTCATATGGCAAATATGTATATCTTTACAGGAATGTAACACTACAAATTTACTCAGCATTTATTTACATATTAAAATGTATTGTTTTACTAAGTAACTTTGATGTACATTTTTTCATAAAGTTTATGTAACTTTACAAGAATGTGGCACTAAAGTGACCTGTTTAATTTTGTTTCAGCTGATAAATGTGTAGTTTTGTTGTATCAAAATCATTTGTGATGATTAAGATATCCTTACTCTTGTGAATGCAAATAGCCCTCGTAGATTTTGGCACTCCTGACGTTATGACTTGTATGGCAGAACCATCTGGAGATAGCTGATGAATGTTGTTAGAACTGTATCCAACAACATAGATATTGTCATATCTGTCCACAGCTACTCCAATGGTGTATCTAAGATTGTCAGGACTGTAGGTAAACTGCTTCCTACCATCCATGTCAAAACAGAGAAGTGAATGCATACCATGCACACTAACATACACTCGTGTTTTCATGTTATTCATAGCTACGTAGTTGTAGGGATAGTATGGAGAGTCATACTGATGAGTACACTTTACATCCCCTCTCGTGTTAATCAGACTCCAGTGACTCTTGTTGTTACCAAAGACACCATTAACAACCATCTCCCCCTTCCCAGCAGCTGCTATTCCATTATAATTGTATTTGGTTGTTATTGTTCTGACTGGCATGATGACGTCACCAATCACTGACAGGATCTGGATTTTAGTCTCATTATACAAAGTCACTGCCACCTCCTGGTCATCCAATACACATATGTTCCATGGATTATCTGTTAGTGTACGACTTGTGATGAACTCATAGGAAGAGCTTAGTAAGATGCATTGTTTATTATGATAATCAGCAAGCATCACTCTGTCTCCAGGGAGAAATGTGACACAAACATATAATGGTGCATTACCAGCTGGGACTTTAAGATCAATTACATCAACCATCTCTATCTGACAGTCCGTCTTTGGCCTCTGTGAACATATTAGGGGCAGAGTGTTGGAGGTGGTGGTAGTCACAACTTTCCCCATTTCAGACAAAGACATGGACAAAAAGGATTGTATTGTAGGAGAGAATTGCACTGTTACTGCTAATGTGTTAGTTTTCTTGTACTTTTCTCCCACAAGATTGCAATAGAAATATAACTGAGACCTCATCGTTTCCACCATAAGAAATTTTTGCAAATTGCTCCCATATTTATTTACCGTTTCAAGGAGGTAGTGAGAATTTCTCACAGAATGCATTAGTGACAAACACTGATGATTTTCGTCCTGTTTCCTGATAAGCTCTTCTTTGTAAATTCGGTTTCCCTCTATTTTCACATGTTTCTCTAGCTCGTCTAGAACTGAATTGATTTTCTTTCTGAATTCTCTGATTTGGTCGGTCATCCTGTCAACTTGGGACTCAAGAGTATTAACACAGGCCTCGTTAATCTCCATAAACCTCTTTAAATGCATCTCGATTTTCTTCATATCTGCAATTATGTCTTCTTGATTGCTGTCACACAGCAGAGCAGGGAGGTCTTTTTTTAAGTCTATTACTTTGGAACAAATTTTATTGCTATCGAAGAAGCATGTGCCACAACAAGGGACGCTGTGATCTTTGCAGTAGTATTTTATATCTTCTCCATGATGTTCCGAACACGTAAACCCTTCTGCTAGTTTCATCACATTTCTTGGGTTACAAGCTAATTCCTCCACACTAATAATGGTATGATCCTTTGACATTTTCAGCTTCCGGTGTACCTTCAAACAATCTCCACACATGGTTTCTTTGCATACTATACAGAACCCTTCAGCAGGGGAATTAACACCCTCATTGTTACAAGCGTCACACAAACGATCTACTTTCGATTTTGCTGGCAAGATTGACTGTAAGACTGTGTTGACGGGAAATAAATTCGCCCATTCACTTGTCGGTCTATCCTTAATAGCGGGACTCGCAGAATTTCTACATACCGGACACTTAACATATCTCAGCTTCTCGTGCTTGCCAGCCTCAGTTGTTATGTGAGATTGTAAACATTTCTCACAAAAAGAGTGTGCGCACGGCAGCTGCCTGGGTATGTTGAACTGTTCCAAACAAATTGGACAACAAGGTCCATCGTCAGTCTCTATTTTAGCAGCCGCCATCTATAACATTAAACCGTTCTATAACACGAATGGAAAACATCCAAACGTTCTCCTGTATGAAAGTATTTGGAAACGAAATTTACAAATACCTCTTCGCCTGAATAACGTGAGTTGTTACTTCCTAGTCTGAACCTATTGAATATGGGCATGCTCGATTGGTCAGTGACCACCAATGGTAGATTCGTTCCAGATGTTCCGAGTTTCCCTTCCGTACTGTTCCAAAAGTTACGTTTTAGAGGACGCAGTCTATATCTTTATTATGTTGCCTTTTAAACAAAGTAAACTCAAGCAGAATTATTATCCCTAGATAGTCTCTACATAACTGTTGTCAGTACTGAACTTTCCAGTGTGTCCAAACCCTAATAAATCACATTGTAATCCGTGATGAAGTTCATGTCATGGTTTATCCAGCATTTTAAAAGAAATCAACGTGCAGTGAGTCACATATTCCACTCTAAGTCATGCATAAATGCCTCTAAAGAATAGATGATTTTATTTCAATCAATACAAAGTATGAAACTATTCAAGTCAAATATCACACCAAGCCGAGAGAAGAACCAATGCTCTACAAATAGACTGGGAGAACAGTCTTCGATTTTGATCTGGAACTGATAATTGTGACCTTAGTATATACATGTATTATAAGCTGTTTTTGTTTTCTGAAGTAAACGAGTACTTTCTTGTTGGACTGTCATTCATAATGTCATATAGAAAGGTTTATTATAATAGCAGAATGGTGTACCAGATACAAATATGATGTAAATAACATGATGTACCAATACTGTCGAACTATCTTTCACACACTAATGCAAGAGAAAATTATGTTTTAATAGAATAATAGTGTTTCCGTCTCTCACGAAGCTTTTTTTTCGAGGACATCATGTCCCTTTCACCCTACTTGTACATGATTGCAAACGGATACGTGGAAACGTTGAAAAGCAAGCAAATTTAGAGTAAAACAACGCTCTCAATACTTAGCTTCAAATGCATTGATTTTACTTGTTCCTTCTTCAGTCAGACATGTATTTTACAGGGTCTGCGCAAATACATAAGAAGTTCGGCAAATGTAAAGCAAAATGCATGCTCTCTAAGGAAACTAACAATATGTTTGCTTCAAATGCATTGATCTTAATTGTCACATGCACATCCTTCTTCAGTCAGACGTGTACTGCACAGTGTCTACGCAAATATATCAGACACTTTAAGGGTAAAGGCCAAATAGATTGGTGTAGATTTTCATTGCTATTAATGATAGCAGCTAAAATTAGTCTCGACAAGGAAGACTGTTCAAGGAAAAATATTTTACAAATTGTTCTAAATTTTACTTTAAATGTGTGTTCTCAGATTCATATTACCGAAAATATTATGAAATTAAGATTGTGCTCAATGGAAAAAGTGGTCAACTTTAGGCGTAGAAAGGTCCGAAAATAGAATACGACGGGTAATATGGTCATATGACGGCTCAATGCATAGTCCGAGTGGAAAATAGGACGTAGAACTCTAAATGCTTTCATGTTAATTTAAGTGGTAATAAAATAACCACTGACTGCTTTCATGGTTGGATCAAATCGCTATAATGCACACTGATGCATTCTCAAATGAACAAATATGTTTTAATTCTCTATTTTTGTTGCGACTTCACATTAGTAGTGAAGTGGGTCACCCTAGCGTCAATGGGAATTAGCATTACAGACCCCCCTGGGTCACTCTAGCGTCAAGGGAAAATTAACATGGAGAAATATCCTGGGTCACTCTATCGTCAAGGGGAATTTAACATGGGAATAAATCGTGGGCCACTCTAGCGTCAAGGGGAATTTAACATGGGAATAAATCGTGGGACTGTCTAGCGTCAAGGGCAATTGAACATGGGAATAAATCGTGTGACTGTCTACCGTCAAGGGGAATTTAACATATGGAAATTGAACATGGTGGGTCTGTATAGCGTCAAGGGGAATTGAACATGGTGGGATTGTCTAGGGACAATGATGGTAGAGGGTCAAACACAACAGAGACAGAAACATACATACACTAGTACAAGCGTGAGATTTATATATAAAGCATTACCAAGACCTGAAATCTTGCTGGGGTGTTCAAAAATTTGCATAATTGTAATGATGCTATAAATAGCTATAATCAAGGAAATGCTCAACGACAAAATGGATGTGACTAAAAGTAACGCTAAAATGACGAAATTGTCCCAGAATTTAAAGGAAAATAAACATATCCCCGAAAATTAAGTTACAATGGTTTAGACTAAAATGGATAAAATTAGTAACTACTTACAATATCAACTTGTGTGACGATCGTGGATAAATACCTATGTATCTATAATCAGCTGAAATTCCTATGAAATCCCACTATCTATTTATAGCTCCAACTTGTGGGTTATTCCTTTGGAAAATCCCACTATCTTTTTATAGGCTCAGCTTGAGTGACGTTCCTGTTTATGAATTCTAGTATATATGTATAGCTACAAAATGTGGAAATCCCCAAGTCGATATTTATAGTCTCAAAATTTCCAGCGTCAGTGACGTCACTGTACTGAACACAAGGGGATAAATGGCAACAGTGTTGCAAGTGGCTGACCTGAATACGTGCTACTGTAGGTAGGTAGGTAGAGTGTATCTGATAGGGATAAAGTGAGTTTTATAGGGACAGAGACCAATACACACACACAGACACACACAACAAACGCGCGCAGACACACGCATACACACACACACACACAGAGGGAAGAGGAAAAAACAAATCCCAAATATACTATCAACACAGAGGGGAGATAATACAAACCCCAAATAAACTATCCACACAAACGTACGCGAACTCATACAAACCCCAAATATACTATCCACACAAGGTCGCTAACGCATACAAACCCCAAATTTACTATCCACACTCGGGAGGAAGAAAAAAAACCAACCAAATATACGATCTACACAACGTACGCTAACACACACACACACACACGCACACCACAGAGGGAAGAAGAAAACCATTATACACTATCCACACGGAGTGAAGAAATAACCCTTTATATATATACTATCAACAGAGAGTGAAGAAGTAAACGTTTTTTGAAAGCACCTAAGCCCTCACCTGCAATGACCAACTCTGCCAAACACCTACACCCCACCCCCATTCCCAACACTACAAAACCCATTTAACCCGTTATTTTATGGCATCAGTGTGTGCTTTAGGAAACATCAAGACACAAAATGATGGATGAATAGACTGACTATTGTTTACGGACTTGCATGCCTAAAGAGGGTGCGTGAAGGAAAACATCCTTCCATTTCAATTCCAGCTAAAACATGATCCAGAGGGATAGAGAGAGGTGAAAGAGCACAATTTCATAAAGTGTGAGTAAAAACAAAACACGCCATCCTTATTATACAATGTCAAGACCAAGAGACACTTACGTTTTCTTTCTGGTCAATTCTCTTTTAGAAGGTAGTATGAAATTTCACATCAGGGCCAACGCATCGACTCACATTGTCAATTTTTCCATTTCCATGTCTTTACTGGCACAAGTTCTTCATCATCTTCAATTTCTTCTTCTTCTTCTTCTTCTGAATCCCTCTTCTCTGTTTCGTCTTGTTTCTGTTTCTTCTCTTTTCTCGTAGGGCACTCTGAATTCCAGTGTCCTTTCTCCTGACAACGATATTAGGTATCTTGACTTTTGTCTCTCTTTCTTAGACGAACCAGGTATTTTGGAGACAAATACCCATTTACCTTTGCAGATATAGCAAACTTCATTAGCACACACTTTCGTATGACTCTCATCAAATCAACGACCAAAAGAGTAAGTTTTGTTGCCACTTTCGCCTGTGAATTATGCTTTCGTATGACTTTTAGCAAATATTTGACCAGCAGGTCGATCTGTGCTCACTCTTCCATCTTCTTGATCGTTTGAGAGTGGAATGAATACTCTGACGCTAAGACACTCTCCTTATATACAGGAACCTGCTGCGTATGAAACCTAGTCAAATGTAATTTTGCAATAAGATGAAACGATTTCATTGAGGAAGTAAAAGGCAATGATGTACCGTATCGCCTCACACAAAACCTGAAGTGTTAGCTCAGATCCGTGTCAGCGATTTCGAAGACGACATAACTGAGCTTTCATCAATGCTCTCCATTTATGCCACAAAACCACGAGTCCTGATTCACGCCAAAAGAAATTTCGTTCGGTCCATAAAAATAGTATCATATCTGAGAAACGCAAAAACGAACTTCCAGAAAACTGAGAACGACGGCTTACACCTACAACGTGAAATGTATGAGTTCAAGTAGTGCGTAAAACTTAGTCAAATTAAATTTTTATAGTCAAGACGAAACGATCTCTTTTCGAAGAAGAAAGCAGACACCAAGCGACAATGGCGATCTGTGTCACACAACACTTTTCAAAATGTATATGATCAGAGGTTTGTTCTAGCGATCTGCACGGTTAATTAAATGTTGATGTATTTTGTAATAAGACGGACACAATTTCCATGGGATCGCCCATGGAACCATTGTTCGTGCATTAGTTGAATTTTTTAAAATATTTTTTTATATAAATCGCCTATAGGATAGACCCAGTAAAGCATGGCCATTCTCGTCACTGTGTGAATAGCTACTCAAGTCAATTCGAAGTGAACGCGGTAAGAAAATAAGTATAGCCAATGAAATGGCTTACAACGGGTGATGCATTGTTTTGTTCTAGGACTGTGTGGCATAATAATCCCTATGTTCTTGCGTTGTTACCATTACAGTGCAGACAGACTGAAATGTGAACTTACAAGCCCTCTTTGTTCTTTGTGTGTGTTGTACCATTTCTTCTTACCACATCAAAATACTGAGCGTCACAGTATTGGTTCGCGTTTTCAAGCTGACCATTTTTTTTATATCTCACTAAAACATTTTAACATAAACACTCACACTCACATCGGCAGAGTCAGAACAGATGTGTTACAGTATTGAGGGGCATGTTATCTTTTTTTTTTTTTAAACTAATAAATTTGGGGTTTGTATGAAGTAAAGAACCGAAAGTACAGTGAAACTCAAGGATGATGACCCAATCTGTCTGTCTATTGATGCGTGTATTTACTTAAGAAGAAATATGACCTCTAAAACACAAAGAGATACGGCAAGCATGATTAGAATGAACATAACGATGTTTTCCTTCACGCCCGTGTAATTTAGAGCTTCAATCCTCTTTGAAGACAAACTCGGTCTCCTTTTGTAGGGCTTGAAATAATAAAAAACTTGAAAAAATCTTAAGCACTTTGCTATAGATAATTTCATCAACAGACTAAACAACATAAATACCGTTACAACACTAGAAAGCCTTAAATCTTCTATCAAAAAGAAATGCATCAAAAAATTAAAGATTAACGATAACTAACCAATGAAACCGAATTTAACAAAGGCAGTGACATGTGAAGAAATGGCTCTCACTTTGGAAAGGTAGGCGAATGTACTCTGTCATGCACCATCAACTTAAAAAAAAAAATTATAAACAGAGAGAAACCTGAATTCAAAATTCAGTTGTTTTTTTCTTCAAAATTCTTTCGTTTCTTTTTTCTTTTTTTGGAACAAATCTAAGCACTAATATAGAGTGGAAAAGGGAAAATGCACATACAAGCTTTGATATTTCTGAAAAAATGAGGGGATATTCCTAACGTTCATAACCACCTATGGACTTGGACTTGTCTGTGACTTATCCACAAAACAAAATGTACACATTTCTGGTCAAGCTGCAAGTGTGTGCGTGTTTTTGAAAATGGTAAAATTTGGATATACAATTTTCTCGTGACACTTATAAAGTGAAGAGTCTGTGCAAGTGTCAAAAGCCAAAGTCATATAAGTTTTGTATTTTGTACGGCTTGTAAAGATTTCCACTTTAGAAAATGTGAAGTATCACAAAAGGTGCTCAAAAAGACAGCCATGGTTGTTAAGTACTCAACAAAACGCTAGCCCGTACTTATTTCAAATCAAGTCCCGTTTTTGCTAATGGACAGTAAAAAGTACCAATAATGTGTTAACCACTTGTGCAATTAGTTCAAATCTAACGAGTCTGTTAAATTTCCTACTTCCTAACATATCTATCTAATATTAGTACTTAGTGTACATAAAAATAGCCATACTGATCTTATTTAAATTATTATGTCTAAGAGACATATACCAGTTTGGTCACTGTTAGGTTTAAAAAGTTAAGTTTGTTGCGGTGTTCCAATGGGTCAAGTTTGTTTCGAGAATAGTTTAGTCAAGGAGGGATACCAAGCCAAATATGGTTCCCTAGTTAATAAAAAGCAATCTTTTGGAGCCCTAAAAAAGGCTGTTTTTTTCTGTTAGAAGGTAACACGTCTCTCTTTTGCTTTCACGCTCTTTCCCGCACTCCTAGTCTCATGATTCTTGATATCAGGAAATCCGTAGCCATGATGGGCGGCAATGTAAGCAGCGGCTTCTACCAGTTGACTGAGGGGGTATCCAGTGTAGGTTTGTCTGTAGAATTGGGGAAGAACTCTGACCCTAATCCCCATTGAGAAGGTCTTGTTTTAAAGGTGTCTAGAGATTTGAAGGCAACGTATTGTATGGCTCTAATAAACTACCCTGCTTTGTTGACGTCATACAATGTTTGATCTAGTCCCATTTCGGTGTACTTCTCAACGAGGGTCAGCGTCCCCCTCCTCCTCCTCAACCGCCTCAATTTACTCTTCTGGTTCTGATATTAATTCTTTAGTTGAGGTAGATAGTTTCAAATCCGCTGCTATGGTGTCTGTCGCTGTTATTGTTGTTGTGGTTGTTCTTTCAGCTGAGATTGCCTGTAGTATCGGAGTGAGAAAAGAACGTTGTTGTTGTTGTAGGGTTTAACGCCATTTTTCAGCACGCGATAGGCTATACATGGCGGCCACTATTAATGGTGGAGGAAGAACCCGGGAAAAACCCGGAAAGAACCACCGACCCACGAGAAGCTACTGGTAAGCTTTCTCACATACCCACATTAGCCGAATCCGAGACTCGAACCCACGCAGACAAAGGTGAGATGACAGTGATCCGTAACGGAGAGCGCTTTAAACCACTCGGCCACTCGGGGCCCCAGAAAAGAACGTAGTGCCTCCGATAATTACATTTGAGTTTGCCATACCGTTTGTCTAGCATAATTGGCCCTTTGTTTTGCCACCACTCTTTCCGGGGCAGGTTGTTTGTTAGGTATAGTCGGATGTTGACTAGATGTTATTTGTGTTCTCGAGGTGGGTGGAGTGCTAACTGGCTAGGTCTGCATTTCTTGCTCCCGCTACTGTTGCGTATATTTCTTCCCTCCACACCGAGTTCTGGGCCTAATTCTTTTAATTTCGTTGTACCCGAACTTACATTATCAATATTATCACCAACAAAAAAAAAAAAACGCACAAACCTAAAAGAAACACTCACTCACTTTTTTACAGAACAGTACTATTTTTAAAATTTTGATAAACGACGGAAACGAAGGACTTAGAGTCGCACTTTCTAACCAAGATAAAGAAATCATGTGCTGATAGACTCACTTCTGTATTTTTTCTTCTAACTGACTAACATATCATAGGCAGTGGAATGTTATTTCTTTTTGAGAGTATGGGGTAGCCCTGAATTTTTTGGAACTTGAAGCTATGGCGGTCGCTTAGGTTATAAGATGGCGACCTCCTCTGACGACAGGCTTTCTCACAGGATAAGGTCTGCTTCTTCGGAAAAGAGAAGAAGAACTCTTTGGTGTCGATACAACTGTTGACAAAGCCTCTGTCAGGTTCATGCTGCTGCTGTTGCTGCTTTCTCTGCTGTTTATGAAGTCTGTACTTCTCCATCCATTCTTCTTTCTCCTTCTTGAATTCCTCCTTGAAGAGCTCTTCTTTCAGGTCTTCAGTGACTTTTAGCATTCTCACATTCTCTATCTCTTCTGGCTTCGGTATCAGACTGTGTCTGACCCTATGCAAATTCACGTAGGCTTCGTTTAGCTTAGCTAGTTTGGAGCACATCTTCGTAGGAGGATGAGTTAACAATGGATGGGCAGACTGGAAACTTCCCCGGTTTTTAAAGTCAAAGCGCGGACGTGAAGGAAAACATTACTACACGGTTTTCTAGCCGGAACGTTCAAATAGTGTTATGGGAGGGATAGAGAGAAGTCAAAGAGCATGAATCAACATTCCTATAGCCAAACAAACCACAAAGGTATTTTTCTTCAAAACACAACATTTTTTATTTAAAATCACTTAACACTAACAAACAACAACTCTAACATTTTTTAACAATAATCTAACAATATAACATCAAACATTTTTTTCAAATACCAAACATTTTTTTCAACTAACACATTATTTTGGACAGGGCTGACAACGTTGTGAATGAAATTGTGATTTCCACTGTTGGAAGTCATTAGGCCATTGATGGACACTACGTTTCCTAGTTAGAGACAAAAGATAAGCATACTGGTCACAAAACCATCGATGTACTTTCACATCGTTTCTAGAAGAATGACGAGGATCAAAATGAGTCACTAAATGTTCTAAAGAATAGCCCAGGCTGCAATGATGCAGAAAATACACACAGTACTGTCCACACACCAAGGAATATGTGCCTTGTTATTTCACATTATTGAATGGTGTGGTCTGAGCATTTCTTCTCATAAAGTCAACGATATCGTCTTCCAAAGGGGGCAGTCCATAGGAATCAAAATATTCCACACATCCTTCTTGAGGAAAGTAGACGGCTACCCAGTGGGTTCCTGGGAGATGACTGTCATCCGTGTTGATCACATAAGCTTGATGGTTTTGAGGTGTGCAATGAGGGAGTTCATCTTTAGCACAGACGACAGGATTCCAAGAAGCAGTGTACAAACTGTGGTTCAAAAGGTAATAAAGTTCTCAGGTATCCATTTTTTGTTTTTTTTTTTTCTTCACAGGTAATAATAAGTCATCAATTCGATCCTGACTTTTTGCTTGAAAATGTCTGACAAGTAACCGTTTCTTCGCCTTGTCTCCCAACTCTGATCCAACAGAGCTTCGATGCGATGGATCTCTTGAGTTGTTAATGGAGGACAATAATGTTCACGCAAGCCTTTATACCACTGTTGTAACACGTCTTCTTCCGAGATGAGACTCCAAGCTTTGTCCAGATATTCGTCCAATTTTTCTTCTTGACTCAGCATCAGGCATTTATCGTGTTGAATTTCAATGGGATGATCGTTATGACATCCATAGCAATCTTTCTTGATCAATTCCTTAATTTCTTTTCTGTCAAGACTATAGCATAACAGAAAACTAAATGTGATTCTTGTTCTGGCCATCTAGACTTCATCATGATGACTTCTTCGTCTTTGTCTTGGGGTTCTCCTTCCTCAGGATCTTCACATTCCATGTCCAAAGAATCCCTACTATACAAACATTGATAAAAGTCTTCCATGACTTCTAATAGTCTAGAATGACTTCTCTCAAACTGTTGGTTTATATCGTATTGTCCAATTCAGCATACAGGATGACGTTCAACGTATTATCTGCGGGTAGATTTTCTGCAAACTGAAATTCTACACGCATCTGGCCGGATTTTATAGGGTGAAAATGTCCCTCCTCGCTGTCTTGACTTACAATCCGTTAGAGAACCGTTTTCGAAAATGGAGTTTCACTGTAACTTTCCCTTTGGAGAATGGAATATTTTGTCCCAGATCTTCTTTTATGGCAATGTTGACAGTGTCTAAATACGACTTACTGACGGGCAAATAGTGAGGATGTACAAATTCACGGTGTACGTGATAGGTGTTTGCACCTTCCTGGTCATTGTTTGTGGTACTATCCACTTTGAAAGGAATGACACGCAGTAACGGAACAGAGGTGTGTCCCACCACGTTGTACTCCACCTCATCGGAATACACAAAGATCAAATTAAGTCCTTGGTTCAGTTCTACCGGGTTTCCAAAAGCTCTGTAAAAATCCATATTACTTTTGATCTTGGGGCTCATATTGTTTGCGACCATTTCTGCATGTCCACCCAAAATTTCAAACAAACTACCATTGAACCTGAGGGACAATGTGTCCGTATCTTGAAATTTGATCACGAGACGATGAGCCACTTTATGGTACTCAATCTTCACACTTTTTTTGGCTCTGTTCAGTGCTTTGCCAAAGGCTAAGTTGAACCTGTCCGCAATAGTGTCCACCAAATGTTCACCACTAAAATAATAACCTGAAGGAATTTTCAAGGTGTAGATAATGAAGGCTGGATTGCTGGCTGGTCATGTGTCCCCTAAAAACCCGATTTTGTTGATTTCTTCCTCCAATTGGGCATTCAGGATTTCCACCTCGAAAGTGTTTTGCTTTTCGGTGATGTTTTTGATTTGTGTTGGGTGAATGATTTCCACTAAAGCCACTTCCCAATGGGCTTCGTGATCTAACTGGATGGTCTGAGGTAATTTGACCGTGTAACAGCACAACGTGTTCTTGGGAAACACCTCCATGGAACTGTCACTGGGTAAGGTTAAGTAAAATTGGTTGTTATTGCTCATAATTCCAGAGTTTTGTGGCTCTCCGAGGCGATACTGGAAGTTAGAGGAGTGTCTCCGCCCAAAATGGGGTTGTTGTTGTTGTGGTTGTTGTTGTTCGACTGGTGACTGGCACTGGCACTGGACACTAGGTTCCCGTGGTTCCCGTTCGAGGAGAATTTCAGGGAGGGATTAGGAAGCAGGTAACCGATGTAACTGCTCAATACAATGGTCCACAAGTGTTTGTCTCCTTGTTGCAAACTCAGATTGGCAATGGATGCACCGATCACACAATACACCACGAAGGTTTGGCAGAAAAAGACGATTTGCGTTTTAGGCACACGTTTTCCATACCACACCCACAAGGGTTGTGTTTGTAAATCTTGCAGAGAAGAATTGGGTGAAGGAGTGATCGCAATAGCTGAATCTGTGTGAAAGGGCATGATGGTCACTTCTTTTTATAGTGCGAAGCGTCGATGCAAGAATTAAAACTGGGTGGATATCCTTTCCAACGTACTTTGACTTCTTTGACACGTCGTTTGCCCACTTTACGGTTTCTGCGTTTGACAATGCCTTTGATGTCGTTTTCTTTTGGTGACACGACTTGATTTGAAATAAGTACGGGCTAGCGTTTTGTTGAGTACTTAACAACCATGGCTGTCTTTTTGAGCACCTTTTGTGATACTTCACATTTTCTAAAGTGGAAATCTTTACAAGCCGTACAAAATACAAAACTTATATGACTTTGGCTTTTGACACTTGCACAGACTCTTCACTTTATAAGTGTCACGAGAAAATTGTATATCCAAATTTTACCATTTTCAAAAACACGCACACACTTGCAGCTTGACCAGAAATGTGTACATTTTGTTTTGTGGATAAGTCACAGACAAGTCCAAGTCCATAGGTGGTTATGAACGTTAGGAATATCCCCTCATTTTTTCAGAAATATCAAAGCTTGTATGTGCATTTTCCCTTTTCCACTCTATATTAGTGCTTAGATTTGTTCCAAAAAAAGAAAAAAGAAACGAAAGAATTTTGAAGAAAAAAACAACTGAATTTTGAATTCAGGTTTCTCTCTGTTTATAATTTTTTTTTTTAAGTTGATGGTGCATGACAGAGTACATTCGCCTACCTTTCCAAAGTGAGAGCCATTTCTTCACATGTCACTGCCTTTGTTAAATTCGGTTTCATTGGTTAGTTATCGTTAATCTTTAATTTTTTGATGCATTTCTTTTTGATAGAAGATTTAAGGCTTTCTAGTGTTGTAACGGTATTTATGTTGTTTAGTCTGTTGATGAAATTATCTATAGCAAAGTGCTTAAGATTTTTTCAAGTTTTTTATTATTTCAAGCCCTACAAAAGGAGACCGAGTTTGTCTTCAAAGAGGATTGAAGCTCTAAATTACACGGGCGTGAAGGAAAACATCGTTATGTTCATTCTAATCATGCTTGCCGTATCTCTTTGTGTTTTAGAGGTCATATTTCTTCTTAAGTAAATACACGCATCAATAGACAGACAGATTGGGTCATCATCCTTGAGTTTCACTGTACTTTCGGTTCTTTACTTCATACAAACCCCAAATTTATTAGTTTAAAAAAAAAAAAAGATAACATGCCCCTCAATACTGTAACACATCTGTTCTGACTCTGCCGATGTGAGTGTGAGTGTTTATGTTAAAATGTTTTAGTGAGATATAAAAAAAATGGTCAGCTTGAAAACGCGAACCAATACTGTGACGCTCAGTATTTTGATGTGGTAAGAAGAAATGGTACAACACACACAAAGAACAAAGAGGGCTTGTAAGTTCACATTTCAGTCTGTCTGCACTGTAATGGTAACAACGCAAGAACATAGGGATTATTATGCCACACAGTCCTAGAACAAAACAATGCATCACCCGTTGTAAGCCATTTCATTGGCTATACTTATTTTCTTACCGCGTTCACTTCGAATTGACTTGAGTAGCTATTCACACAGTGACGAGAATGGCCATGCTTTACTGGGTCTATCCTATAGGCGATTTATATAAAAAAATATTTTAAAAAATTCAACTAATGCACGAACAATGGTTCCATGGGCGATCCCATGGAAATTGTGTCCGTCTTATTACAAAATACATCAACATTTAATTAACCGTGCAGATCGCTAGAACAAACCTCTGATCATATACATTTTGAAAAGTGTTGTGTGACACAGATCGCCATTGTCGCTTGGTGTCTGCTTTCTTCTTCGAAAAGAGATCGTTTCGTCTTGACTATAAAAATTTAATTTGACTAAGTTTTACGCACTACTTGAACTCATACATTTCACGTTGTAGGTGTAAGCCGTCGTTCTCAGTTTTCTGGAAGTTCGTTTTTGCGTTTCTCAGATATGATACTATTTTTATGGACCGAACGAAATTTCTTTTGGCGTGAATCAGGACTCGTGGTTTTGTGGCATAAATGGAGAGCATTGATGAAAGCTCAGTTATGTCGTCTTCGAAATCGCTGACACGGATCTGAGCTAACACTTCAGGTTTTGTGTGAGGCGATACGGTACATCATTGCCTTTTACTTCCTCAATGAAATCGTTTCATCTTATTGCAAAATTACATTTGACTAGGTTTCATACGCAGCAGGTTCCTGTATATAAGGAGAGTGTCTTAGCGTCAGAGTATTCATTCCACTCTCAAACGATCAAGAAGATGGAAGAGTGAGCACAGATCGACCTGCTGGTCAAATATTTGCTAAAAGTCATACGAAAGCATAATTCACAGGCGAAAGTGGCAACAAAACTTACTCTTTTGGTCGTTGATTTGATGAGAGTCATACGAAAGTGTGTGCTGATGAAGTTTGCTATATCTGCAAAGGTAAATGGGTATTTGTCTCCAAAATACCTGGTTCGTCTAAGAAAGAGAGACAAAAGTCAAGATACCTAATATCGTTGTCAGGAGAAAGGACACTGGAATTCAGAGTGCCCTACGAGAAAAGAGAAGAAACAGAAACAAGACGAAACAGAGAAGAGGGATTTAGAAGAAGAAGAAGAAGAAGAAATTGAAGATGATGAAGAACTTGTGCCAGTAAAGACATGGAAATGGAAAAATTGACAATGTGAGCCGATGCGTTGGCCCTAATGTGAAATTTCATACTACCTTCTAAAAGAGAATAGACCAGAAAGAAAACGTAAGTGTCTCTTGGTCTTGACATTGTATAATAAGGACGGCGTGTTTTGTTTTTACTCACACTTTATGAAATTGTGCTCTTTCACCTCTCTCTATTCCTCTGGATCATGTTTTAGCTAGAATTGAAATGGAAGGATGTTTTCCTTCACGCACGCTCTTTAGGCATGCAAGTCGATAAACAATAGTCAGTCTATTCATCCATCATTTTGTGTCTTGATGTTTCCTAAAGCACACACTGATGCCATAAAATAACGGGTTAAATGGGTTTTGTAGTGTTTTTGAATGGGTGGGGTGGGGTGTAGGTGTTTATCAGAGTTGGTCATTGCAGGTGAGGGCTTAGTTGCTTTCAAAAAACTTTTTCTTCTTCACTCTGTGTTGATGGAATATAATGGGTTATTTTCTTCACTCTCTGTTGATAGTATATATATAAAGGGTTATTTCTTCACTCCGTGTGGATAGTGTATAATGGTTTTCTTCTTTCCTCTGTGGTGTGCGTGTGTGTGTGTGTGTGTGTGTGTGTGTGTGTGTGTGTTAGCGTACGTTGTGTAGATCGTATATTTGGTTGTTTTTTTTTCTTCCTCCCGAGTGTGGATAGTATATTTGGGGTTTGTATGCGTTAGCGACCTTGTGTGGATAGTATATTTGGGGTTTGTATGCGTTCGCGTACGTTTGTGTGGATTGTTTATTTGGGGTTTGTATTATCTCCCCTCTGTGTTGATAGTATATTTGGGGTTTGTTTTTTCCTCTTCCCTCTGTGTGTGTGTGTGTGTGTACGTGTGTCTGCGCGCGTATGTTGTGTGTGTGTTTGTGTGTGTATTGGTCTCTGTTTGTCCCTATAAAACTCACTTTATCCCTATCAGATACACTCTACCTACCTACCTACAGTAGCACGTATTCAGGTCAGCCACTTGCAACACTGTTGCCATTTATCCCCTAGTGTTCAGTACAGTGACGTCACTGACGTTGGAAATTTTGAGACTATAAATATCGACTTGGGGATTTCCACATTTTGTAGCTATACATATATACTAGAATTCATAGACAGGAACGTCACTCAAGCTGAGGCTATAAAAAGATAGTGGGATTTTCCAAAGGAATAACCCACAAGTTGGAGCTATAAATAGATAGTGGGATTTCATAGGAATTTCAGCTGATTATAGATACATAGGTATTTATCCACGATCGTCACACAAGTTGATATTGTAAGTAGTTACTAATTTTATCCATTTTAGTCTAAACCATTGTAACTTAATTTTCGGGGATATGTTTATTTTCCTTTAAATTCTGGGACAATTTCGTCATTTTAGCGTTACTTTTAGTCACATCCATTTTGTCGTTGAGCATTTCCTTGATTATAGCTATTTATAGCATCATTACAATTATGCAAATTTTTGAACACCCCAGCAAGATTTCAGGTCTTGGTAATGCTTTATATATAAATCTCACGCTTGTACTAGTGTATGTATGTTTCTGTCTCTGTTGTGTTTGACCCTCTACCATCATTGTCCCTAGACAATCCCACCATGTTCAATTCCCCTTGACGCTATACAGACCCACCATGTTCAATTTCCATATGTTAAATTCCCCTTGACGGTAGACAGTCACACGATTTATTCCCATGTTAAATTGCCCTTGACGCTAGACAGTCCCACGATTTATTCCTATGTTAAATTCACCTTGACGCTAGAGTGGCCCACGATTTATTCCCATGTTAAATTCCCCTTGACGCTAGAGTGACCCACGATTTTTCTCCATGTTAATTTTCCCTTGACGCTAGAGTGACCGGGGGGGGGGGGGTCTGTAATGCTAATTCCCATTGACGCTAGGGTGACCCACTTCACTACTCACATTTCTTGCTCAGCTGGCTATCATAAGTTTCCGGATTATGTACTCTGCAGGCAAAGCAGGAGAGACATCATTTAATAGACTTTATTTCTGTTGGCTCGTTATTATCACAGTTCTTCCAATTGGTATTAAATTATAAACGTGAAGGAGGAGAAGAGAACTTTCGTTTGAATTGAATTCATGTTTCGTGCAATATTCCAATCACGTACTCTTTGATAAGGTTCGACCCCGGCGGAGTCATACCAAAGACTTACAAAAATCGTACTAACAGCTGCCTCGCTTGGCGCTCAGCATTAAGATGTTAGTGTTAGGAGTGGTCGGCCTGGTGTCAGGATAATGTAACTGAGTGGGACATCATGCTACATGTCTGCGGCATGATGGCCCAGTTGTAGACATCACTATAAACTGCCACACTGCAGACATCGTAGCAATATGACTGAAAACTTGTTAAAGCTACGTTACAAATCCAAATCACACACACACACACACACACACACACACATACACACACTTTAATAACAATTTTTGGACTCGTGTATGTAATCCATTCATTATTCGTATGTAAGCCTAGCTTATGATATGGACCAGTGTATAACATCCATTCGTTGTCTGAATGTAACTTAAACGGAGTCTATTTTATGATATGGACTCGTGTATGCTATCCATTCATTATCCATATGTAAGGCCAAGTGAGACTAACTAATGATATGGACCCATGTATGTCATCCATTCAATGTGCGTATGTAAGGCCAAATGAGTCTATCTTATGATATGGACACGTGTATGTCATCCATTCATTATCCGCATGTAAGGCCAAGTGAATCTGGCTTATGATAATGACCCTTGTATGTCATCCATTCATTATCTGTATGAAGGCCAAGTGAGTCTAGCTTGTGATAATGACCTGTGTATGTCATCCATTTATTATCCGTATGTAAGGCCAAGTGAGTCTGGCTTAATATATGGACCCATGTATGTCATCCATTCATTATCCGTATGTAAGGCCAAGTGAGTCTAGTTTATGAAATGGACCCGTGTAAGAGCAAGATTCATGCATATTATTGATGTGATGCTACATCTATTTTGCTGGGCTTGTTTGCATTCTGGAACAATTACTTTAGGCCAGATTGGAAAATATCCGTATCATCAACTAGGACGAATTCCATATTGAACAAAATCCAAAAATATTAAGCAGGCAATCGTCCATCTTATTAGCTGTCCATTCGAGTTCTCTTGGCGATAAATCAGCTTATTGTTTGCCTATATATCCATCGTCTGTTGTGCATCCACCATCAACATTTGGTTGCTTTCACTATGTAGGTCATATTTTGGTTCTGATTATGATCAAACTTGAAATGTAGGTTTGTAGTATCAATATATCAGAAGAGCACGAATTAGAGTGAAATATGTTTTTAATAACGAAATGATAATGTATCTGATTGACTGAATTTGATACCATTCTAAAGGCTATATATCTGATCCGTGTTTGATCAGTCTTTCAGTGTATCCTTATTTGATCAATATCTAGGAGCACTTTGATAATGGGTTTGCCCTACATCTGACTGGCTGTCTTTGATATCATTCTGGAGTCTGTATTTCTGAACTGATTTGGTAAAAACTTGGAGCATATACTTATATTATCAAACTTATGGACAAATAAGATAAGGAATAAGATACATGCATCATAATGAGGTTATATTGAATCTCACTGGCTGTGCTTTTTGTATTTCTGGAAACTATTTCTGACACGATTTGATAAAATTTTATCTCATAAAGATCTGAGATAAATTCAGTAATGTGCAAGGTCCACAAAAATACAAGTTATATTAGCTAGCGTCTCATCGGCTGATATAGTGGAGTCCGTAATCAAACATGGAATATAAGCTTATATCATCTAGATGCTAAAAAGTTAAAGACTAGGAGATATAGACACATAATAATAAGATGCCATTGCATCTGACTGGCTAAGTTTGCAACAATTCTGGCATCCATAACATTTATATGATTTGGATTAAATATATGCTTATATGATCAAGAGCTCACATGAGATTGATATAATGCGAAGAATATAGTAAAATTTGTAACGTAAGACATGATATTAAAATTGGGGGACAGATTGCATAGGTTATGTTCTTCCAATACCACAATGTAAGACTATTCAGTGAAATGGTCAACTGTGAAGTTAGATGAATAGGGGAGTGATATTGTGTCTGCTTGGGCCTCTTGTTACAACTATGAAATCCAAGCTTTTGATCAGACTTTGATGTATAAGCTTATATAATCTAGATCTCGGACAAGTTTGATTAGAAATCAGAACGACCAATAATAATGAGGTAATCTTATACCCTGATTAACCATCATGCTACCTCTCTGGAGGCCATATTTCTGATCAGCCACTTTGATCAATCGTGAAATACATTGTCACATCATCAAACTGTTATACCTTTTTGATAATGAGGAATAACCAGACATCTTATCAAGGTGATCTTGCACTCGGGTGGTGGTGCATACTTTAGATTTTTTTTCGTTTAGCCTTGACATATAGACACTGCTCCGGTGGCGTAGTGGTTAGAGCGTCCACCTCAGATGTGGAAGGTCGTGGGTTCGATCACCGACCGAGTCATACCAAAGACTTACAAAAATGGTACTAACAGCTTCCTCGCTTGGCTCTCAGCATTAAGAGGTTAGCGTTAGGACTGGTCGGCTTGGTGTCAGGATAATGTGACTGGGTGGGACATCATGTTACATGTCTGCGGCATGATGCTCCAGTGCTAGACAACACTGCAGACATTGCAACGATATGACTGAAAAATCGTTAAAGCTACGTTAAAAATCCAAAGCACGCACACACACACACACACACACACACACACACACATTGACATATGGACCTTAATGACCGAGATTTTGCAAGTGTGTGACACATATTAACGATATGTGATATTAATGAGGTGATTTTACATCTCAACGTGTGAGCATCTTGAACAGCAGAAAGGGTGAACAGACCACTTTTTTGAAGGGTCCAGATACCGAAAAAAACCTTCGTAAAAAAAAACGATTAAATGGCGTAAATAACTTCAAAAATCAAGGAAATTCTAACAACGCTGAGGCTTCTCTAATTGGGTTAGTTTATTTTATTTTGTTGTTTTTTCTCAGAGATAAGCGCAAATATATTACAAAATTGAACCAACTTGAGGTCGCACCCTTTCTGCTGCTATAATTAAATCATTATCGTATCAATAATGCCACCAGCTAAAGAATCTTACACTGCTAGATTAACTCGAGAGAGACTTGAAAATTTCTTCCTGTTCGTGATTCTGTTGGACAAAAATTGCAAGAACTCAAGAAGCACAATTTGAATTTGCAGAAGGTACAGAACAGTTATTTAAACTAATCGTCGAACCAACCAAGAAAATTGTTACAGCAACTGAGGCGGTTCAAAAAACTCTTGAGACATTACCTGCTGATATTGCTGGCCGTCTTCCACCACCCCAGCATCCTCCTCAACCACAACCTGAAGTACCACAACTGCTAAGAGTTAGAGTCAACATCATGAATAAATTCACACATGAAGGTAATGCAGCTATCAAAGACCCAGACCAAGTAATTAACATTGCCGCGTTTGGATATCATGAAAAAGATAAGTATGTAAAACCCGAATATGTTAAAGCGATGAGGTCTGTCGATTGGAATATGGATATGTATCGCATCTCTACTAATACTCCGCAAATCAGATCTGAGCAAGATATTAATAATTTTGGCATCATTAGCCGGATAGTAGATGAACATATTGAACGAGCATTGCAGAAAAGGAAACAAAAAGAAGAAGAAATTGAGCAGTGACTTGAAAAAACAAAAGCAACAAGGAAACAAAAGGAAAAAGAAGTAAAGTCGAAACTTAAAGCGGTTGAAGAAGCAAGGAAACAAAAGGAAGAGGAAGATCTGGAATCTGAGGAAATTAGACGAAAGAGGGAATTACGTTCACCAAGTAAGAAAGAAGGAGCAACTGGAAGTGGTCTCCTGCTTACATCAGGTGGGAGTAGTTTTATTGCTTGTCCTAACAATGTACTTTCTGACGTAGAACGACTAGAAATCCTCATAGATGGGGAAACGTGCTGGAAATAATTCTCCAGAAATCGTTAATGAAATATCTGATATTTGTCGAAGATTATTTACAGGCGGTATCATGGATATCAATGTTTATCGATCTCTCATTGATGAAATCGTTGATGATTTTTGTAGTGAGTAAGATCGCTGCGATTAGATAAAAGAATAACAAATAAGATGATCATACATAATGCTCAACGTGAACCGATCGTGGTCAGGGTAGTAAATTTACGATTACCAACTTACGAAGCAGTTTAAGGTGATGGACTCGGCGATGTTGTTAAAGGTTTATTTGCGAGGATATCCCCAAAAACAATACCGATTGCAAAACAACTAGGAATGAAATCTATCGAACTTGTTCGTGAAAACATTCCTGGCGCAATTGGTAATGTTGCCGGAAAAGCGTTCTCGACAATCAGGGATAGACTAGCACGGTTAATTAGACGAAAACCGCAGCAAGTAAAATTACCCAGCACTGAAGTTATGCCCGCAAATGTCAGTAAAATAATAAATCAAGCCGCAAATCAAAAACTAGCGGAATTTGCTGCTAATGAAGTTGTTCCCACAAATTTAACCAATGAAATTATACCGACAAATACAAGTTTTATTTCAGGAAGTGGTCTTCATGTTAGACGATAACAATTCTAATAAAATGTTCAAACGTATATCCGATCCGGCGTTCGATATAGACGCATCGGTTCTCAAAGATGAATCGATACGTGATTATCAATTTTATTTTTATGACGCAAGACAAATAAACCAGCGTGGTCGAATTGAATTACAGGTTCAAGATACAAGCAGATATTTTTTTACCCGCTGAGGCTTTTATTGAGGTAGAAGGAGAGCTTGTAACAGATGTTCCACTTAATACAGCATATGGGGCTGATGTCATAGTTGGGTTTGTTAACAATGGTATTATGGCGTTATTTGATAGTGCCACTTACATGATTGATGGAAGAAATATTGAAACAATTCAAAAAGACGTTGATGTTGCCACAACGATAATAGGTTTAGCAAGATATTCAGATGATTATACTAGATCATCTGGACCGTCAATGATGTTCGCTAAGGATAACACTGATCATTCTGATCACATGCAATTTCTTCAAGTACACGTACCACGAAATACTGCGACTGACCCACAACCACCTGGAGCTATAGATAGGCCCGGCGATGATGTGTTGTAATGTGATGTGATTTGGATTTTTAACGTAGTTTTAACAATTCTTCAGTCATATCTCTACGATGTCTGCAGTGTGACAGTTTATAGTGATGTCTAGCACTGGGGTATCATGCCGTAGACATGTAGCATGATGTCCCACCCAGTCACATTATCCTGACAACGGGCCGACAAGTCCTAACACTAACCTCTTAATGCTGAGCGCCAAGCGTGGCAGCTGTTAGCACCGTTTTTGTAAGTCTTTGGTATGACTCGGCCGGGGATCGAACCCACGACCTCCCGCATCCGAGGCGGACGCTGTAACCACTAGGCCACCGGGGCGGTCGGCCCGGCGATGAATGTTTGATGTTACAGAGCTACAACAACAATTACAACTTTGGTTTTCCTACACGATAATTAATGTTGAAAGATGGTCGTAGAAGATTTTCATGCGCTATTCCATTATCTCATATCTTTGGATTTTGTAGAAATTTCAGAAAAGTTATCTCTGGAGCGAAACATACAGTTGTACTTGTAAGAAAGGGTAACGATAACGATGCTATTTGGCGACAAGCCGCTGTTGCTGAAGGTAAAATACTTTTATTTGAACTTTCATTATGGATGGCAGTAATGACCCCATCGCTTGCTGAAGAACAAATATTACTTTCGTTTATGGATTCAGGTGGTAAATCATTGCTATCATGGTTGACAATGACCACAGATAGCATTCAGAGTAATATTGTTGGGTGATTTACATGGCATATTGCATTAAAACAATAAGTTTCTATGCCAAGACATATATTAATCTCTTTACAAAATGCTGAACGATTAAATAATCAAGAACGTAGTCATATGATATTTGACAATTTTAATACTAGTGAGGTTTCTTTACGGATAAATGGACATCAAGAAACATCGGAACATATAACTTTAAATTTTGAAAATAGCTATATAGCACGTGCATATCATCGTTTAATGACATTTATAGGACGTGATCAAAATATAGATACCGGTCTACAAATATCACAGTTAGATTTTAGAAATCTGTATCCGATCTATTAATTTTCATTGGAACATCTTGATTTATCTAGACAATATGTCGTTGATATACACTTTAGTGCTAACGTGAATCCAGGTGCTGGTGCTAATTACAAAGTAATTGCAGTTATTCTTTCAGATAAATCAATGTTACTTAAAGGTGCTGGTGGAAGAATGAGGGCTATTGACGCGCCAGTAGAAAACATGTAATTAAATCACTTATCATATTATAAAAATGTCGCATAGTCACGCTAATGTCACTCTGACTTCCGATCAGGTGAAAAAATTACAATCGAAACTCGCGAGTAAATGTGGAATAAAAATATCACTAAAAAAAGATCAAATTTCTAATTGCGGTCCAAACAACTTATCATTAACCAAGACTCAGATTAAACATTTTAATAAAGCCCTGGAATCAAAAACGGGAGTTCAACTTCATCTTTCTCCGAGCGCTATTAAAGATATGGTTAAAGTTGGTGGTATATTTCCACTTCTCGCAGCGTTAATTGCCGCTGCAGCCCCAGCTATAACAAAAGCAGCCGCGTTAGGTGCCGTCGGAACCGCTGCTGGAATGGCATTAAAGAAAGCAACAGGAAAAGGATAAAAAAAGGAGGGAAAGGTCTAAGATTACCATGAACCCCTTATCGATACGGAAAAGGTCTAAGACTTCCAGGTACACTTCGTTAGCAAAAAACGATAGTTTTATTTACCGATGTCAAATTTTGATTTATTTGATGCTGCTAAAAACTTAAATATAAAAATTTTAGAGGTGTTTTTATGCGTGACCAGTTACAAAAATAACCAAACAATTTTGAAACAGGTATTATTAATCTGGATGATAATTCAGGACCTGGTACTCATTGGGTGGCTTACGCAATTGACCCCCGTGGAATCGTTTATTTCGATTCGTATGCACTTCCTGCACCAGTTGAGTTTTTAAAATATATAAACACAATAAAAACTCAGGTGTTTTCAACGAATATCTGGTATTCAACATTACCAACCCAAGTACTAACTGATCCACCAATATGTGGTCGTGAAGTAATGAATGTACTTGACGCTATATCAAAGTCTTTCAGTGCACCTCACAAAGTCGTTCATGATTATACAAGTAAACGCGTCGTTTTAAACAGATCCTAAAGTATAATGGATGATATTTACGGAAGATCTTCTTCTATCAAAGGGCAAGACAAAAAGATGATACTGATTTGTAAAATGACGCGACTAAAGATGAACTTGCTGATATTATAAACGTTACTGGAGTTGACCGAGATGAAGTTCTTATTCTTCTGGATAAATATGGTGTTTTAAAAACGAGCAACATCAAATGGAATGATATAATTCGTAGAGTTCTTGGTGCGGCCACGGATAACATTCCGGTATTTACTGACGGTGGTAGAATCAGAGACTCAAATATATCATTCGCAACTATTAGAAATGAAATTGCAAGAAGCGTCACTAATCGTTTGCGGAACACTGGTGATATAATGACAGGCGAACTCAGCATGAACATAAATAAGATAGTTGTTTTAAGAGATCCAACATCTGATGAAGATGCCGCAACAAAAAATATGTGGACGTTAACTACAATACCGTACATGGCAAATTATCCACGTTGCGGGCCGAGTATGATGTTCACGTAAGTACGTTTACAAATCTCCGTAGAAACTTTAGAAAACTTAATGAAATCGCAGAGGAATTCGTTGGTGCTCTGTTGACCGCTGACGTAAAACTCTCTGATGTCAAGACAAGCATTGAAACGATTAAAATAACACTAGAAGATGTCGTAAGTGGAATTCCTAATATCGTTAACAAAATTGATCTGATTAAAATCCCCCCGGGAGTAACTCCGGAACAGATTACCAACATATTATACACATTATCATCTGGATTTTCAACATGGTCACAGCAAAATAAAACTCTCAAACATACTACAGAAGTCACTGGTGTATATAGACTGTCTGTGTTCAGTGCTGCAGAATTTGAGATATTTACAACGTATCCCTGGCGGCATTCAAACGATAAGTTTTCTGGAGTTGTGTCTGTCATATTAAATAAAGGAAACGAAGAAATATTTATTCTGGAAGCAGCTGATAAGAAATTAACGCAACATCTTACTGGGGGTGTCTAGAATTGGTAGCTGAAACACCTCAACTGGTTACTAAGTAAAATATAATGAGTACCTCAATCGACGTTCTAAAATTTAGGTACAATCAAGCACGTGCATGGCAAAAAAAATTAAAAGATACCATCGAACAATACACAATAAAAATAAAGAAATATCGCAGACGTGTAGTTATTGTTAATGTAATTGTTTATTCAGTGTCTACTGTTGTTGCTGGAACCGGCGTGTTATTATCAACGATAACAATGATGGCGCTAGTAGCTGTAACAATCTGTATTTCAGCTACAACAACAATTGCCGGTGTTCTCAATATTATTGCAAAAAAAAAACAAAACAAATATGTACTTGCACAAATGAAAAATTACATGATTATATGATAAAGTTACACACAGCGACAACAGCATACTCCAAATTATCATCATTATTATCAAAGAGCCGTAATGATGGAATAATTTCTGATCTTGAGTTTTCAGAAATGATTAAAATTTACCATGATGGCGCTGACATTAAAGGTACAGATGTGTCCATTTTAAATAATGTGTGTGTGTGTGTGTGTGTGTGTGTGTGATTTGGATTTTTAACGTAGCTTTAACAATTTTTCAGTCATATCGCTACGATGTCTGCAGTGTGGCAGTTTTTAGTGATGTCTAGCACTGGGGCATCATGCCGCAGACATGTGCCATGATGTGCCACACAGTCACATTATCCTGACACCGGGCCGACAAGTCCTAACACTAACCTCTTAATGCTGAGCGCCAAGCGAGGCAGCTGTTAGTACGATTTTTGTAAGTCTTTGGTATGACTCGGCCGGGGATTGAAACCACGACCTCCCGCATCCGAGGCGGACGCTCTAACCACTAGGCCACCGGAGCGGTATCAATTTAAATAATAATAATAATAATAATAATAATAATAATAATAATAATAATAATAATAAAAATGACATCGCCAGGCGAACTACTTCAACAAATTGTAACGAACACAGCTTCATTGAAAACCACAATAATATCAGCAAGTTCGACTACTCCTGAATTTAACGTCGACGTTCCAACTGAAATTCCAGTAAAAGAAATCGCACTAGCACACTTACGACTATATTACAGTTGGCCAAACATCTGATGAAAATCATTTGGTGGATTACATGCAAATAATTCACTTGTATTTGCAAATAAACATAAACCAGATGGAACCCCCGATTGGCAAGTTATCTCTATTCCTACTGGCAGTTATCAAATAGAGCAAATCAATGATGACTTTCAACGGAGAATCAAATCAATAACTGGAAAAGAATCAACAATAGCTATTTCAGTTCATGAACCAACTTTACCATCCACGATTGAAATATATTCGCAAGATTATGCCATTGATATATATCAATCATCAATTAGATCTGTTTTAGGTTGGCCCGATGTTCCACCAGGATATCAAAAACCACCAGAACCAAATTTGAACGAATTCCTCACAAATGAGAAAATTTTTTATAACAATTCTAAAATATCGAGAAGAATAATCTCCATTACAACAAGACATTGCTATTCAGTCTTTTTATTATCATTCTATGCTCAAAGAATCACAAAGACATCATGGTCTTAATGAAGAAAATTCATTTCATTATCCGGTAAAATTAGAAATGAATATAAAATTACATATACATCATTAGTAAATACATTTTGAGATTTTATTCTGGAGTATCATAATGACAATCTAAAAACGAAAATAACTGAAACAATACAACGTCTAAATCAAGTCATATCAGACCTTGGTTATATTAATCAAAACACTCTTGAGATTATAAATAAATCAGCTATTAGACATGGAGATGGAGAACGAGTAACATTTAAAGAAACATTTCTCGATTATTATAGATTAACTGAAGCTGAATTACATACATTTGTAATGCCAGAATATAAAACCGACGAAACAAAAAAAATCACTCACTAATATCATTAATGAAAACTTTCCTGAAATTGTCGAGTCGTGGAGAAAAATAAATCCTCCAGCAGGAATTCTCAAACATGACAATGATCCATACGGAGGCGGTCGTCATATTTCACCAGGAATTGTTAATATAACTTCAACGATCGCAATCAATCTTGTCTGTGATGTAATTGATGGCAGCTATCAAATAGATCTTGAAAAATCAAATCAAGCTCAACAAGGATATATTTATATACATTTACACCGCAAGTACCTCCTAAATATTTGATTGTACAAGAACACATCAATCCTGTTTATCTACGGTGTCATAATAATCTATTATCACGAATACATTTCAAACTTACTGACCAGTCCGGACACTTAATTGACCTGCGTGGAGAATTTCTTAATATAAATTTCGTAAAATAGTTGGATCCTTAATCATAGATTATTAATCTTAACAATTTTCAATCTCAGCATGAAATCAGATTTATTTTATTCTGATGACAAAATTATTTTTTGGGAGGTAAAATTGTCAAGGAAAATCCGTCAGATTTCTCAAACTTTGAGGGCAATAACCCCAGTACCCTTTTCACTAATTGATTTTAAAGTGCTTGGTTGAAATATAATACAAAATGATTAATTTTAGCGATTTTCCAACAAAATGAAGACAAAAATCACAAAAACACTAAAATCAATTAGAGAAACGCTTGGGTTTTGACCCTCACGGTTTTGGAAATTTGGCGATTTTTCTTGATAAAAAATCGACTAAAATAGGTAAAAAACGATGAAATTTAACTAATTTTCATGAGAAAAAAAACCAAAATTTCAGAATATTTCAGAAAAAATAAAATCATAAAAATAAAATATTTCAGAAAAAATAAAAATCAGGAAAAATAAAAATATTTTACAATTACGCGGAGAATTTCTTAATATAAATCTTAAGGTTGAATCATAGATTTTTAATCTTAACGATTTTCATTATATTTTAGTATCATATATAAATTTTTTATTTGGTAGCATGATCCAAAAAATTTCATTCTTACATTTTGGGAATCCACGGACAATAATTTTATTATAATGATTTTTATTTTTTCTGAAATATTCTGAAATTTTGTTATTTTTTATGACAAATCCCAGATTTTTAGTCAAAATTCATCGCTTTTTCACTGATTTGTCAAAGAAAATCTGTAAGATTTCCTAATTCTTGAGGGTAAAAACCCCAGCGATTCTATAATGATTTATCGATAAATCGATAAATCGATAAATCCTCTTTTTTTACTCGAGGATCATTCAAAAAACTGACAAAATACATATGAAAAACATAATTTTTAGGTGTGTTATACAAGAATTTATAGATTTATCATTAAATCATTTAGAGAATCGCTCGAGGTTTGATCCGAGGAAAATCTGTAATTCGACTGATTTATTTTGACAAATCAACTAAAATAGTGAAAAAACGTTGACATTTTGACTAAAAATCTTGGATTTGTCAAAGAAAATCAACAAACAAATATTATAATCAGTATTTTTTAAAAAAATCTGAGTAAAAATAAATCTGAAAGATCAAAGATTTTTAAAACAAATATTACACGTGTTCAGCGACAGGGACTCCAGTTACCATAACTTCATTTTCAGTGACTTTGTCAATATTTTCACTTTCACCAGTAACAGAATTACTGTGGATCGCTTCACGATCTGACATAAGTTTTCTTAATTGTCTTATACGGGTATTTTTTGTGTGCTTCGTATCACGAGATAATTCTGATCTATTTTTTCTACTGCACAAGGGAGAGGGACGAATTCCCTCACCTCATTTTCTTTTACTGTAGTTAACGAATGAAACATCGCCGAACTTATATTCCGATGGTAGCGTGTATCCGCCTTCATATTTACGTTCTTGTAATGTTTCAAAATCAGAAATAATTTTTTCAAGATTTTGTTCATCATATATATTTATGCCGTCTTTTTCTAATTTTTTAAAAGCAGAAATAATATCATTGATATTTTCATAATTCATTATATACTAAATATATATTTAAAATAAAAAATATTTTACACCGAGGACGACACAAGCCCATGTGAAGTTCTAGGATGCCATATGACATACTGGCAGGTTCAGGGACACACGAAACAGAACCTCCTATATGAATCCCTAACCTGTCAAACAACAGTCTAGCAGGCTCAAGAGGGCATGCTTAGTGGAGGACGATACAGTACATACATCTTAATTGTAAGGACAACACAACATCCTATGTGAACCTCTAGCCTGTCAAACAACAGTCTATCAGGCTCAAGAGGGCGTGTTTCCAGTAAGGACGGCACAGTACATAAATCTTAATAATAAGGACAACACAATTTTCTTATGCAAACCTCTAGGGTGCCATATAACATCATAGCAAGTCCAGAAGGATACAGTACACCTTAATTAAGGACGGCACAGTACATAAATCTTAATTCTCAGGACGGCACAATTTCTTATGTGAACTTCTAGGGTGCCATATGACATCCTAGCAAGTCCAGAAGGATACAGTAAACCTTAATTAAGGACCTCACAGTACATATAGTATTTGCAGTAAGGACGGCACACTACATATAGTATTTACAGTAAGGACTACACAGTATATGTAGTATATACAATTTTAATTAAGGACAGCACAACATACACCAGAGCCATTCTCTACGCTCAACAGATTTTTTGCACACTCTCCCCCATAATCAACCGGGGGAGTGCAAAAAGGAGCACCCACCACGTACTGACATGGTGGGAGGGTGTGGGTTTTTTCCCGTTGAGTTTCGAGGCGGAGGCTGGGACCCCAATTATAAATATAAAAATCGCAAAATATGCGCAACCATCGACAGTTGTCAGTCATGGGAGTCGATCGCCAGACCTCGATAATCAGAGTTGTGTGCTTTAGCAATGAGCTACGGAGTCATCTGACAGATATATGTTTTAGAAATTAATATAAAGTTATCCATGTTGGATCGCAAGATACAACTTGAATTTAGTTCTGCACACATAATTTCAAAAGAAATTTGGTTTTTTTTGGGGGGGGGGCACCAGACAGATGCCCCCATTTCCAAAAAAAGAAAAATGTGTTTATATCTGTGTGTACCCCCTCAGATATGCTGTGTGTTGTTGTTTAATTACAGAATTTTTGATAAAAATTTATTTTGAAGTTTTTGATTGGGTATTTTATTTCCCTAGTATTATCTAAAGGGATGGTCATCCGAGCCTGATTTCTGTCACCTTTCTCGGGGTTCCTTCCCATGTCAGTTTTTGTGACCTTTGCTATTGGTCCCCTAAGTCTCAGTGTTTGCTATATGTGATAATGCTATATTGTATGTGTGCAATATGGTCTGTATGTTTGAGACAGCAAATTAAGTCAAATCTTTCCCCAGTTTTATTCTATATTTTGGAATGGAATTCCATTCCTGTTGATAAAGTTTATTTTCAGTTTTAGAATTTGGACGATGGAATGGTGTTCTAATAAATTTTTGTAAAAGAAAATATTCTATTGTATTATTTGAGTGATAAAATGTGTCGTTCCTCACGTTTATTTAATAAGAATTTTAAACAGGTAGGTTGCTTTCGATCCAGGCTCCACCCTCTTTTATTTCCATTGTGCTTCACCTGGATCAAATTAGGCCTCCCTTTTATATTTAAAGATTACGCTTTAGGTTCCTGTTGAAATTTCCAAAAATGTTTATTTGACCCCTAAAATTGGTGCACCATACAGTGCGGGAGCTGTATGATTTTGGGGATAGAGAGAAGTTTTTAAGGTCCGATTTTGTGTTTCCCCAAGTTGTTCTTTCCGTTACTGTTTTGTACGTACGTATGTTCGACATGGGGTATTTTTCCAAAAATCTTCCATGGGCCTGTCCACTTCGCGTAGCGCCATGTGACTTAGCCCCATGATGTCCTCGTCTTTTACTTTCTCCATGTAGATTCCCTGCCCCTAATGAGTTGGTGGTTGCAATAGAATTTGAGAGTGACGGGAACGAGAGAAAAAAAAGGGGGGTTGAGAAACCCCGGGGGGTGGGGTGGGTGGGCTATGTTGCCTTTAGGGTAATATCCATAGAGGATATTATCATTGCTTCCACCCCTCCCCTTTTTTACCTTTTATACTATTTCCTTATGATTATTATTTGGCCACAGGCCTTCATTGTTGTTATGATATAATCTGTTATCATAAATTGTGTTTTTTTGTTAAAGTTAC
This sequence comes from Sinohyriopsis cumingii, assembly GCA_028554795.2. NCBI lineage: Eukaryota > Metazoa > Mollusca > Bivalvia > Unionida > Unionidae > Sinohyriopsis > Sinohyriopsis cumingii. The sequence continues at coordinate 54,121,186 of CM068837.1, read as the reverse complement.
CATACAAGTATAATATATTTTGTTTATTGTATCTGTCAATTTTGCATATTTCTGCTATGATCTTATCCCTATTAGCTCTGGATTTTTCACATTGAGTCAGTGTGTGCATTTTACTGAATGGTCCTTTTTTAAACAGTGGACAATTTGGCGGTATTCTGACCATGCACCGTCTCACTGCAACCTCTCCTGTCAACCATGCATCGTGCATGTATTTGAAGCAGAGGCTTTGGATTTTTAGGAGCTATATAAACGTATTTCTACTTAACAAGTCGGTTGGGTTGTACGCGTTTGTGTACTTTTTGATTTGTGTGATTAACCGCTATTAAGACAGCTATTAAAACATTGCCTCCCAAATAAGCAATCGAAAGCAAGGCACCAACAGGACTCCTTCCGCTAGTATATAAATTTTATCAAATCCATGCCAAGTTACCTATCAGTCGGGCAGTCCCTATCATAATGCCAAACATGTGAGAGTCACATCCGATTCAAATATTCCTGAGTTATGAATTTACCTATTGCTCAGTTATATAATTTTCGTGTACTATGCGTACCTGTATTTTCCAAAAACATTTAACCAATTGATTTGGCTTATAGTAGCCATAAGAATTTTGTGATCTCCATTAGTATCTCATTTCGTAAGTTATTTTGCAGCATACCAATCTATCTTTTCAGGGCCAGAGTTTTCGTCTAAAAGGATTTCGGCGGTCAGAATGAAAGCCAATTATTTAGGCAATGGTAGCAATCTTGTATCCCTCGATCTTTTCATAAGACTGCTATTATTGTGCTGCAGGCTTCAACCGGAATTTGGTTAGCTGTCCGGTATAGAAGGTTATTACATACGTTTCTCTGGTGTCCCCATGGGTATGCGTCTTCCTTTTTTTGAAAGACTGCTGGTTAGACTTGCCATTAAACTCCTGTAAATCCACTCTTTCATCGCTCAGCTAATATTTTCTTCACCATTTCTCTGACATGGTTCCGGTGGTGCGCTTCTCACGTGTAGAGCTGCTACCTTCTCTGTCGGTCTTGGTGAAATTGAAATCAGCAACGTTGTTTTATTGAAGGTCTAGGGTACAGCAGTGAGAGTATTTTACTCTCCTAATTCCAGTGCCACATTCTTTGTTCTGTGATCCTATTGAACGTGTTTCTTGCTCTTCCCGCCGTTCACCGCTCCTGATTCGCCGGTCCTGCTTGTTGCCTGTCCACTGCCTGAATCGAGGTATAGGAGTAAAAAGTTAGTTATTTTCTGGATAATATATATATACCTGAAAATAATTTAGGAAATGGTGTGACTCGCTCTTGTGTTTATCTTAAATATAATCTCAGAAAAAATACAGATGAACTAGGAAACCGGACTGATTTAATAAAACAAAAATATTGTTTCTAAAAAAATATATTATTTATCCTTAATAAACGAGTACACCTACCCGTACTGACAGTCCTTGATATAAAACAACGGGAAATGCAAGGGAGATAACTGATACTTTCTTGTATAACACAATGATTAAGCCACTCTCGAAAACCCGAAATTGTTGTTGTTGTTGTTGTTGTGGGATTTAACGCCATTTTTCAGCACACGATAGGCTATGCATGGCGGCCAGTATTAATGGTGGAGGAAGAACTCCGGAAAACCCTGGGAAGAACCACCGACCCACGAGAAGCTACTGGCATACTTTCTCACATATCCATATTTGCCGAATCCTGGACTCGAACACACGCAGACAGAGGTGAGATGGCAGTGATCCGTAACGGAAAGCGCTTTAGACCACTCGGCCACTCGGGGCCCCAACCCGAAATTGAACGTGGAAGTAAATAAGTACGGTTTGTCACATTAACATTACAGTATTACAGATTCTTTTTTTTTTTAAAAAAAACTAGATTTTGTGACTTTAGGAATACATGACAAGAGAGAATTAACCGCAAACAATATTTATTTATAAGTCAATATTATTGTGCAATCTATCCCGTTGATTTCTATTTAATAGAGTAAGGGGGATAACTCTATTAACCGCGGTACGTATCCGCGGCAGAGTTCTTTCCATTATCTGTGTGTAACATGATTGAGACATAAGAAAATAAAATCCAATTTTCATACCTGTGCGAAAACGCCAATTTGGTTATTTTATCTGATACATATTGAACTCCCCGTGGATTGATACCGAAATACTTACCAGCTGCGGTCATTGACTGAAATATCATTTCTTTACCCGTTTCAATATTGAAAGAGTGTTACATTTCTCACTCCCCCCACGTGCCAAATTCTCACTCTGTGTGATAGCTTGAAGGTTCTGTAAAGAAATTTTTTTTTATCCGAGTCAATATGATGGATCACAAGACCATCTTTGATCACCCCATGAAAAGTCTCGAATACAAACCTGTCATTGTAATACCTTTTCTTCCCAATAGTAAATCTAAGATAACCAGCATTATCAACAGTGGCCTTTTCAACCGACAGTGTCTGATTACATCATCACGAGATGCTTCATAATTTTTGATGGTAGGATGTCTGACAAATTACTTTTGCTCCATTTATATATAATATTATTTGTCTAAATTATAATTTGTCTTTACAAATCTAGCTATATAACCTTCAAATCTAGCTATATAAACTTATCAAGGACAGGGTTTTCTTAAAATCATAATACCTTTTTAGTTCTCGGTATCTTTTGCCACCACAACACGCACACAGCTGCGTTTTGCCTCAAACTCCAACACCACACAGTAAACACGGCTTTGGACCAAGACTTCTTCTTCATACACTTTGCGAATGTTGTCCGCAGAATTCATTTACGCAAGATTTGTTAGAAGGGGTTGAAGATCCTATCATCAACCACTTGCACTGATTTCTTATTTGAGTCATCATAAATATAATATTTTTTATTTAAATACTTATCTGAAATATAATATGGAAGAGTTTGAGAGATTATCTACAATCGATCCTTGGAAAACTTCGTTTCCTAAATCCAGATTTTACAACCGCGATGCGTGGAAATAGGTTAACGGATCTACGACGTTAAAAAATAAACAAATGGGCTGAATCTTCAAGGATACCGGAGCTACAATAAATGATGTCGCCGAGTTAGGAAATAAATTAAAATTTCCAATATTAGTAAAAACGTTAACCAGGAAGATTTTATACGAATCAAAGAATAAATCGAGAGGGGCTCCCATTGAAATTATTGATCATAATGCTCACGCCTGGACCAGTGCAGTCACAATATTTCCACGAGATCGAACCGTACGATTTTACCCAGAGAAAGACTCTGGAAGAAACATGTTTGATTTTATTCACGAAATAAGTAAAAACGATCCTGTGTCAGTATGGCCCTTTCAGAGTTCCGATGATGAAAAATATGATCAATTTGTACGATCTAACTGCGAAATATGTCGTAAAGAATCTCTTCATAAAGAAATGAAATCTCTTGCGCATAAATCTCAACAGAAAATACTGAGCAATTACTAAATAATTGTTTTACAGTTCCGTCAGTTGCAGCTCACTTTGCAAGAGAGAATCCGTTGACGCCAACACGATTTGAACTTCTCGAAGATGTATAATTAAGTTGCTGTCAATACGGACACGGTGGAGTGTGGAATACCATGTATGACCACAAGGACGTTATTTCCGTGGATATGGTAGCATGCTATCCGAGAAGTTTTCTTGGTTACGGAGAATGTTCTGGATATTTTAAAAGATTTGGACACTCCACAAACGAAATGACTAGAGTATCGATAAAAGACCACTACCCGATTTTGATCTAACCGGATTCGCTCGTATTGTATCATTCGAGTTTGCTAAGGGTCTTCATCCGATCTGTTATGTTTGGCTTGGTAGGCACTTTTCAGAAAAACTTTGGGCATCAATAGTTTTATTACGATATATGCTTGATTGTAAAATACTGATATCGCTGATTGTAAGTGAGGCAATTGTATCATATTCTAAGCAAACCGAAGTTTAGTTACCACCACCTGATGATGATAAAATCGCAAAAGATCTCGGTAGAAGAATAATCGGTAAATTTACTCAAGGTGGGGCATATGATCACAAACGACATTATGCAAGACTAATTCTAGGTGATGCTGAATATGATTTTATAATCGCTGATGCAACAAAGATAGATATATTTGTAAGTCGAGAAAACGCTTATTTATTTGATGGAACACTATGAGATTTCAGTTGTTGGTTATATTGAGGGTGAGTCACCTTAGTTTATTCATTTAAGCTCCTCAATGCTTGCTTATGTTTCTATAAATTTATTATCGATGATAAATAGATTCCCTTGTACCGCGGTCAGAATTGCTACGGATTCATTTTATATCGAAAAAAATATTCAGAATTACTGACTCGTTTTACAAGTACTAATGCATCATGGGGCGAATGGAGAATAAAACAATAAATGTTATATAATTATTCCGAATCCGCAGATGATGCGATTAAATATATTTATTACAAAAATAATCAGATATCAGAATTGTCGTCTGCGGCATCTGTGTATGATCTAGTATCCAGACACAAGACTGTTTGTCTTAAGGGACCGGAATGTTCTGATGAGACGGATCGTGCGATCGAATTATTTCGACAGAATTCGGAGGATATGGTTGTTTTAACACCTACTCACAGACTCGCAAGAGAAATGAAACAACGAGGAGTGCAATCATGTACTTATCACAACTTTTTTCGATGGAAAGTTGACGCATGGACTCCTGACCGAATGGGAGAGAAATATATTCCAAAAATTATTATTTGGGATGAGATATGTACAGTGTCGCTAGATACATTAAAAATGTTTCTCGATTGGCTGTTATTGAAAAATACAGCTGTGGTCATGTGCGGAGATCGTGGTCAACCGCCGCCGTTTGTTGGGTTATCTCCACATGGGTGGCTAAGGAATTTTGTGGATTATTACGAGGACATAACTGATGACCACAGATCTCTTGATGTAGAATTAAGGGAGTTTAAGAAATTGATCAGACTACAACCGAATAAAATTCAACGTGAAGTAATGCGCAAAATAATTTCAGAAACTTCCGTGAATGACTTTCTGCAAACGTGGAGACCAAATGACTTGATAGTGGCAAGTAGAAAGATAGTTCGTGATACACTTCAACAGCGGTTATTTGAAAAGCATAAAGAAAAGATTTCAGATCTACGTGTACCATTGTGTTATAGACCGTCTGATACAAGACGACAGAATATAGACGTTGATATACTAGGACAGACTGAGAAACAGAATCTCAAATTAAATGATGTTGTCGTAGTTGATGTCAGTGTTGTTGAGGATGCGCTACACGCTGATAAATCCCCGTAGACGTTAGGATACGCAATGACAATTCACTCATCACAAGGATTAACCATCTCTGATACTCGAGTTTGGATTGTCGATGATCGCGTCGAGTGGTCAAACTTAGTTTATCTCGCAGTGTCTCGAGTCAGAAGAATATCTCAGCTGTGGAGAATTGTCATAGACTCTACAGAAACCATCAATGGTGTCCTCGATAAATATCGAGGCGATAGTGATATAGTAAGAAAAAAATTAGCCGGTTATAAACAAAGTGACAAAAAATAACGCGATTTTGATCAAGATGTTGAATTTATCATAGAGCTGAAACAACAGCAGAATAATCATTGTGTGAGCTGTAATTGTGTAATGTTGTGGCAGTACTCGAGTAATAATCCAAGACAATTTAACGTGGATGGAAAAGATAGTAGTGATGGTCATACACGCGAAAATGTGATGCTGACCTGTCTTGAATGTAATCGACGTCGAGGTGCTAGTTAAGTGATTGCGGAGGTAATTGTGTATCTTCAGGAATTGCTTGTAATTGTTCACGCACAAATCCTCGCTGAGGAGCAATTGAATCTAGTCTGTATATTGCAGGTCTAACCGTGGATCTTACCACGCTAGAAATTTTATGTACCGTAATATTCCAGTTAGGATCAGTCGCTCTTTTCTTTTATCACCTTCAAGTTCACCAGGTTCATGTAAATATTTTACAGTCACATTACCTAATACTGGTTGTTTTGAAAATTCATGTCGTTGTATTGGTACATGTTTTTTTTGTAATTGCATTAATAGGTTTCATTGGAATACGACTTGAACTGTCCGTCGGAGACATCAAAGATGATGTTAAGACAGGTGGTATATTTCCACTTCTCGCAGCAATACCAGCATTGATAGCCGCTGAAGCTTCAGCCGTTAGGTGCTGTTGGAACCGCTGCTGGAATGGCATTAAAAAAAGCAACGCGACAGGGCTTAAGACTTCCAGGAACTCATCGAGGAAAAGGTCTGAGACTTCCAGGAACACTTCTTTTTAAACCAGTGGTTTTACGGACATGTAAAATTTTGATTTACTTGATGCTGCTAAGCAACTAAAATAAAATTTTTTTAGAGGTGTTTTTATGCAAGATCAATTACCACAACGACCAAGCAATATTAAAACCGGTATTATTAATCTCGATAACAGCATTGGGCCTGGAACTCATTTGGTAGCATACGGAATTGATCCCCGTGGAATTGTTTATTTCGATTCGTATGGGTTAGCTCCACCACAGGAATTTATACACTGTGCCACACCACTTCACGTAAAAACCTGGTACTTAACGCTACCAACACAAACATTAAGCGATCCACCAAGATGTGGCCGTGAAGCAATTGCTGTACTCAGTGCTGTATCAAAATCATCGTTGCCACCTCACAAAGTCGTATCTAATTATACAAGTCAACAGTTTGAGAAATCATTGATTTAGATCACCATTTGGAAAAACGACGAAGCAAATAATAGTAGATCTGTCAAATTACGCGAATAAAGACGAACTCGCTGATATTATGAACCTGTCTGGAGTTGACCGAGATGAAGTTGTTGTTTTTCAGGATAAATACGGCGTTTTAAAAACGAGCAATATCAAATGAATGATATAGTTCCTAGAGTTCTCGGTGCTACCACGGATACCATTCCAGTATTTACTGACGGGGGGTAGAATCAGAGACTCAAATATGTCGTTTACAACCATCAGAGATGAAATTGCAAGAAGCGTTGCTAATCGTTCGAAGAATATCGGTGACACAATAACAGGTAAACTCAGCATGAACGGAAATAAAATAGTCGTGCTAAGAGATCCAACATCCGACCATGATGCTGCAACAAAAATACGTGGACAACGTAGATGGTAAATTTTCCATGCAGAGACCCGAGTATGATGTTCATGTAAATATGTTCACGAACCTTCGTATAAATTTTAGAAAATTTAATGAAACCGCAGAGGAATTCTTTGGCACCCCGATGACTTCTGACGTGAAAGTCTTTCATATCAAGACGAATATTGAAACGATTAAAAAAACACTTGAAGATGTCATCAGTGGAATTCCTGATATCGTTAACAAAATTAATCTGATTAAAATTCCTCACAAGTAGATCACCAATATAGTATGCACAGTGTCATCGGGATTCTCGACATGGTCACAGCAAAATAATACAAAATAATACTATCAAACATACCGCAGAAGTCACTGGTGTGTACAAGTTGTCTGTGTTCAGCGCTGCAAAATTTAGAATATACACTACATATCCCTGGCGGCATTCAACCGATAAGTTTTCCGGGGTTGTGTCTATTGTGTTAAATAGCAGAGACGAAGAAACATTTATGCTGGAAGCAGCTGATAAAAAATTAGCCGCAACATCTTACTGGTGGTGTCTGGAATTTGTTGCTGAAACACCTCAATTGGTTACTGTGTAAAATATAATGGACGTTCAAAAATTTAGATATGATCAAGTGCGTGATTGGCAAATAACGTTGAAAACCATCATTGACAAGTATTCAACGAAAGTAAAAAAAATACCGAAGACGTGCTGTTCTCATTGATGTTATTGTGTACACGGTATCCACACTCCGTCCACCAGTGACAGCATCTGCAGCTGTGGCAATATGAGTTTCACCAATGGCGACCATCGCTGGGGATTTTAATATTATCCCGAAAAAGATATCCACGTGCACGAGCACAAAATTGCATGACTATATTGTAAAATTATACACGGCATCGAACGCGTATTCTAAATGGTCGTCGCTGATATCATCAAACCTTGACGATACGACGATATCAGATTCTGAATTTGATATAATGGTTGAGATATACAATGAAGTAATTTATTTAGAAAATGACGGCTTAAATAATGACAAAACTACTTCAGCAGATAGCCGCAAATACAACCCCGCTGAAAATCACAATGATAACAGTAAACTTCACTAACCCTGAGTTCGGTATTAATTTTCCAACCGCAATTTCAGTAAAAAAAATCGCCATTGCGCAGTTGTGAGTATACTGTAGTTGGCTAAATTTCCAGTCAAGATCGTTTGGTGGACTACAATCAAATAATTTGCTGGTATTTGCAAATAAAAATAAAGATGATGGATCACCTGACTGGGTAGTTGTTGGAATACCCACGGGAAGTTATCAAATCGAACAAATCAATGTGAATTTCAACGTAGAATAAAAAATATCATGAGGAAAGAATCCAAGATAGCCATAACTGTACACGAACCAACACTATCCTCCGCTATTGAAATAAATTCACCGGACTACGTCGTTGATATATATCAGTCATCCATCAGAAGTGTTTTAGGATGGCCTTAAGCTGCTCCACCACTACCTGCGTCAATACCAGAACCAACGCGGGGTGCTTTTACTTCAGCGAATCACTTGTATTGGAGTTATACTCCAAATTATGAAAACAATCCGTTGTGGAAAGTTATTAAAAGCTAATCCGGACGATGGTCTATTACAACCCAACTTTAGTGAAATACGGTGGTATGGAACACCAAAAAGGCCGTATATTGAGAAAGACATAAGGATCACCTTTGATGATATTAATCGTGAAAATGAAACGCAACGAAAAAAATTACGCCAATTATTCACCGAGTATCTTTTTTACCTGGCAATTGCGAAGGATGAAATTATTAAACAAACAGAAATATTAAATCAAATTGTATTTTACTTAAAAAATGTTCATAAAAAAAATGTTGATCAAAGCAAAGTAATCAAGTCCCGTAATCAGCAGAAACAATATTTTCTCGATAAACATAAAATAACAGAAGCCGATCTACCGAATTTTAATTTTCCTGGATATAACGCAGATGAGTTTTAAAAAAATCCGTCAACGATATCATCGATGAATATTTCCCTAAAATACTCGCTGAACAGAGAAAGATAACACCACATCAGGATTACATTTTCAGATACAACAATGGACAAAACGATGAAGGCCGCCATATCTCACCGGGAATTGTAAATATAACCTCAACGATCGCAGTCAACCTTATTTGTGATGCAATTGATGGAAGTTGTCAAACAAACACCGAGATATCAAATCACTCACAGCAAGGAATATTCTGTATACTTTTACACCGCAAGTCCCACCTGGATCTCTCATTGTGCAAGAACCGATCAATCTGGTCTATCTACGATGTCATAATCCGCTATTATCAAGAATAAATTTCAAACTAACTGACCAGAGCAATAATTTTATTGACCTTCGTGGAGAGACTCTGAGTCTGAATTTTTATGTGAAATCTTAATGATTTTTAATCGTAGAGAGTTGTCTCCCCTTATCAAGGACACAAAGAACAGTACATACTTTAAAAATGCCACTGACGCGTGACACACATTAAAAACAGTAAAAAATGTAATCCCCGTCCTTGTCCTTGATAAAATGGATATTTTATTTACTGACAAATGGACTAAAATCAGCGAAAAAAGGACTAAAATCAGTGAAAAAATACTAAAATCCACGAATGACTCTTTAATTTTTTTTACCACTTACAGTTTCTGATATAATTTTTCTTAATTGTCTTATGCAAGGTGATTGTCTTTTTTTCGCCTCATATTCACGAGACAGTTCTAATCTAATTTTTTCTATTCCGAGAGAGAAAGAGGGACAAATTCCCTCACTTCATTTTCTTTTACTCTAGCCAACGATTGAAACATCCCCGTTTGAATTCGTTTTACGAACTTGTATTCCGATGGTAACGTGTATCCACCTTCATATTTACGTTCTTGTACTGTTTCAAAACCAGAAATAATTTTTTCAGGATTTAGTTCATCATATATATTTATGTCGTCTTTTTCTAATTCTTTAATAGCATAAATAATATCACTGATATTTTCGTAAATCATTATATACTAAGTATACGTTTAAAAGGAAAACAAAAAATAAACCGTAGCATGATGAGCGGTTATCATTCATCGGTCCCTTCATTGGCCTTTGTGTCTTTCATAGGGTCCTTTTCTGAGATTTTTGTCTTTTTGAGACCTTTCTTATGGTCCTCTCGGTTTCCTATGACCATTTCATTTGGCCGACATTCTTTCTAAATGTCCTTGTGTGGTACCTTTCAGCATGTTGATCATTCATTAGGTCACTTCATTGACCTTTGTGTCTTTCATAGGGTCCTTTTCTGAGACTTTTGTCATTTGTCTGAGATTTTTTGTCTTTTTGAGACCTTTCTTATGGTCTTCTCGGTACCCTATGACCGTTTCTTTTGGTCGACATTCTTTATAAATGTCCTTGTGCGATACCCTTCAATGAGATTTAGAGTTCACATCATGCTATGGTTTATTTAGTTTTTTTGGGGGGGGAGGGACACTGGTATACGCAATGACAATTCATTCATCTCAAGGGTTAACCATCTCTGATACTCGAGTTTGGATTGTCGATGATCACGTCGAGTGGTCAAACTTAGTTTATCTCGCAGTGTCTCGAGTCAGAAGAATATCTCAACTGCGGAGAATTATCATAGACACTACAGAAATCATCAATGATGTCCTCGATGACAGTGATATAGTAAGAAAGAAATTAGCTGGTTATAAACAAAGTGACAAAAAAAACGAGACTTTGATCTCGATGTTGAATTTATCTTAGCGCTAAAACATCAGCATAATAATCATTGTGTGAGCTGTAATTGTGTAATGTTGTGGCAGTACTCGAGTAATAATCCAAGACAATTTACCGTGGATAGAAAAGATAGCAGTCTTGGTCATACAAGCGAAAATGTGATGCTGACCTGTCTTGAATGTAATTGACATAGAGGTGCTAGTTAAGTAATCGCGGTGATAAGTGTGTGTCTTCAGGAATTACTTGTAATTGTTCACGTGTAAATCCACGTTGAGGAACAGTTGAATCTAGTCTGGAGATTGCTGGTCTACCCACGGATCTTACCATCATCATCGTCACCGATCTTACCACGCTGAAAAGTTTATGTGTCGTAATACTCCAGATAGGATCAGTTGCTCCTTTTTACCACTTTCAAGTTCAACGGGTTCATTTAATTATGTTACATTCACATTACCTAACACTGGCTGTTTTGAAAAATCACGTCGTTGTACGGGTATATGTTCTTTTGTGTTTGCGCTAATAGGTTTCATGGCAGTTGTTCGAGTAATTTCATTATTTAATGCAGCTATCACACTTGGTAATCTTGCAACCCACTTAAATTATTTCCTTCTCATACTGATATCCAAACAATCTTTCAACAAGCGTTCGATTAAATCGTTCAACAATTGCCTGATCACGATGAATTGCGTTATGTCCTCGTCTGATTTTGACATTGTTTTTTCTTAAGCGATGATACTACACCTTGAAATACTTTGCCAGGATCAACTTGTAGCAGCTGTGGCCATCGTAGACTACCACGTCGATAAATTTGTTCAAACTCAGAAGCTACTTTAGTTGCTGTCTTTGTTGCTAGTGGCTCTGCTTCTTTATATCCACTTACAACATCAACGACAGTTAACGCGTATTTGTATGATAATCGACGTCTTCCAGTTTTGATAGTATCATGTGGTAAAAATAAAATATCAGCCAGATGAACTTCGTTAGGGACGCTAACATCAAAATGTGCATACTGAATTGTTTTAGGCAGTGGTAGATAAATTTGCCATATTGCCTGTCGTGTTAACCATTTTTCAGCAGCAACACGTGTAACATTTGATTCGTTGGCGAGCTTACTAATCGCTGCTCTCCCCCTCCATTATCCCCTTGGACTACAATAAATCGACTCCATTATAATAATAATCGGTTGATTAATTACCGGCTCCTAATGCTAGTTTACCTTTCATTGCAGATCTCACCAACCAATTAGCTAATGATTTTTTGAAAGATATTTTTTTATGGAATATAACGCATGAATTAATATTACATCTGCAATATGTCTGTCTTGTAGGCTTTAACTTTTATAAGCTACATCATGAGCGTGACATGCTTTATCAATAGCGTTTACTGGATACTCACCGGGTTTTGGTTGATCTTGGCTGTCATGTCGGATATTAAGTCGAGTACCAGGACCGCAATAGTTGTTTCCTGGAAGATGTTTTTCTCCTGGATACTTAGCCCATGGTGTTTCTGATAGTTTTGCTAAGTGAACGGCAACATCACCTGCAATCTTTTTTTATTTTGTTTGGATTAAAAATAAATTTAAATTTCTTTGTACCACATTGTTCACACTTACCTGTAACTGCTGATCTGTTATGTTTTGTTGTAATAGCTGTTAGTCCACTTGTGGGAGTACGCGTCCTGCATTTTACACAGTATAAATCCATATTATTTATTATATTTCTACAACATGGATGCAATTGATTTCTCAGCGACACGAAAGCAGGAGCCAGTCAGGCATCAGCCAACATTACCAAATTTTGTCCAAATGATTATAATTGGACCATCCGGGTCTGGTAAGAACAACTGTTACTTAATTTGATAATGAGATGGTTGAAATGGGATCAGTTGTATTTAGTAGCTCCGTCTGTAGATGACCAACGATGCAATGATGTACTGAAAGACTTTAATGAAAACGCAAAATTGTTGGATGAAAACGGTGATAATGTTATTCAATTTATTACTGATATCGGTGAAGCGCCATCCGTAGATGACCTCGATGGGTTTATTAATAATTTAGTTGTATACGATGATGTGATGCTGGACAAAGTCAAATCCAGCTAGAATATTCTCGCGCGAAAGACATAAAAACACAGATGTGATTTATGTTACTCAGCGATATACACCAAAAGTGATCAGAGATAACTGCAATATTCTTGCTGTATTTAACGGAGTTGATACACACACTCTGCGAAATATTCATCAGACTTGGTGCAGCGGAGATATGGACATAATTAAGTTTAGAAATTTATTTAGTCAGGCTCAGTCAACCCCCGCATGGATTTATAACAATAAACTTACATGACCCACAATCGTGTTATCGTATAGGTCTTTATAAAGTTTTCGGAAAGCAGTAGAGAGGGTGAGACCTCGATAAGGCGTCAACGTAGTAAAACTTACGATATGTTTTTCGAAAACAACGACGCGAAAAAAAGTAACAAAAAAGCTATCCCATAGAGAAGCTCCTGAAATGGTAGAGGCTTCGGTTTCACGTTATCAGCGTATTTTTTTAATTTTTTTTATAAGCCTTAGTTTACCAAAATAACGCTTATAAAATGAGGTCGGTTCACCCTCTGTGCTGATAAACAGAACTTGATTAGATAGCTTTGACCACATGAGTCTGATGTTTTATCAATAAAGTACGGCGAAATCTCTGACAACAATAAATCACCTTATTGATTATATAAATGAACACATTTATATAACCGATATATAAATTATATAAATGAACACATTTATATAACCGATAAGGTGATTTCATGTTATCAGAGATTTCGCCGTACTTTATTGATAAAACTTCAGACTCCTGTGCTTTAACCTCCTTTTGTAACTCGCGTCTTTAGTTACTTTAAATTACATAAGTATATTATATATGCACCCAAAATATGTAAATACACATTTTGATACACGTCTTGGATCCTCACAATCATGATCTCATTTTTAATTTTTTGGCCAATTTGAAATTTATCATACTTGTCCAATCGAGCCTAAATGACGGCATTCAAGGAATTGATCTAGAAATTGGTAAAAAGTAAATAATTCGTATCAAAATCGCTTAACTCATAGTTTGTATTGCTTATTATTATTATTATTATTATTATTAAAACAGTTGCAAAATTCATAATATCGTGGTGCATACATACATACAAATAAAACATGTAAATAATTGTGTATTTCGGTTTATTTATGTTTCTGGGCGTATTTCGGTGTTTCTATTCCGAATTGTAAGCAACGATACGAGCCAATGTGCTTGATATACTTACTATCGCAGTGGAATCCATTCAAGAAAATATCAATATTCAACGAAAAACAAAACAAAATCTTCTACAAAAATTGTGTAGCGGTAATCAAAATTAGCATGACCCGAAAGTGAACCCGAGCGAGGTCAGCGCAATAAGGTCAAACACCGCATTAGGTGGAACAGTAGCAGTGAAAAAATATTTGCTGATCATTGGCTCAAAACAATTTGCAGTATGAAAATTGCGTAACAGATACGAGTATTTATAATATCAGGATTAGATGCAGTCATGTCGACTGATTGCATTGGTGATTATTTATAAAAACATGCTAAGCACATATCGACGGTCCCATTATGGATGCAACACCGCTATAAACATTCTAAATCTTCACCATATAGCAATTACCATGTCCATCAGTCTGTTTGGGAGAGAGTTTACGTAAGAATGTACAGTGTATATATGAATAAAATAAAATATAGATAGCTGTATTGTTGAATGATAATCTACATGTTGTGGATTTGTATACACGGCATCATGACAGTGATAGGGTCATGTAGTGTTGACCTTTTCCATCCAGTCATGTATAACACCTTGGTTAGGTGTTAGTGCTTCTCCATGACTGTAATAGTGGCATGTAGTATCACCCCTGTCCATCCAGCCAATGATCACACCTTGATTAGGTTGAGCATCTAGGTTATTTTTCAGACAATATGATGGGACATCCTGGTTAGATCGAGCATCTCAGTTACTTCTCAGACAGTATGGGACATACTGGTTAGGTCAAGCATCTAGGTTACTTTTCAGACAGTATGATGGGACATCCTGGTTAAGTCGAGCATGTAGGTTACTTTTCAGACAGTATGATGGGACATCCTGGTCAGGTTGAGCATCTAGGTTACTTTTCAGACAGTAGGATGGGACATCCTGGTCAGGTTGAGCATCTAGGTTACTTTTCAGACAGTAGGATGGGACATCCTGGTTAGGTGGAGCATCTAGGTTACTTTTCAGACAGTTTGATGGGACATCCTGGTCACTTCGAGCATCCAGGTTAGTTTTCAGACATTATGATGGGACATTCTGGTCAGGTCGAGCATCTAGGTTACTTTTCAGACAGTATGATGGGACATCCTGGTTAGGTCGAGCACCTATGTTACTTTCAGACAGTAGGATGAGACCTACTGGACAGGTCGAGCATTTAGGTTCCTTTTCAGACAGTATGATGGACATCCTGGTCAGGTCAAGCATCTAGGTTACTTTTCAGACATTATGATGGGACATCCTGGTCACTTCGAGCATCCAGGATAGTTTTCATACAGTATGATGGGACATCCTGGTCAGGTCGAACATCTAGGTTACGTTTTATACAGTATGATGGGACAGCCTGGTCAGGCCGAGCATCTTGGTTACCTTTCATACAGTATGATGGGACATCCTGGTCAGGTCAAACATCTAGGTTACTTTTCATACAGTATGATGGGACATCCTGGTCAGGTCAACCATCTAGGTTAGTTTTCATACAGTATGATGGGACATCCTGGTCAGGTCAAACATCTAGGTTACTTTTCATACAGTATGATGGGACATCCTGGTCAGGTCGAGCATCTAGGTTACGTTTTATACAGTATGATGGGACATCCTGGTCAGGTCGAACATCTAGGTTACTTTTCATACAGTATGATGGGACATCCATGTTCTGTCAGCACATTATTCTTAATTCCACGGTAAAGGAGTAGCAAGAAACACCAGTCACATTTTTGAGAGGGAAGTCATTGTCAGAGCTTTTATTAAAATCTTTTGGAGGGAGTCCAATTTATATAACAAGATTTGATCATATACTTTTAGGAATTTGTACTGTACTTTTTAAATGTTTTGATTGCTTTAATGTACCTTTCAAAGAAGTTTCATATTTTAAAATAGCATATTTTATCTTATGATACTGTATGGTGTATTGGTACTATATGTATTTATATAGTAATATACCATGTAATTGTACTATGACACATTTCTACTGTATGTACTTATATGGTACTGTATGGTGTATGTGTACTATATGTACATAGATAGTTGTATAGGGTGTATTTGTACTGTTTGTACTTATATGGCATTTGTATTATGTCATGTATTTGAATTGCATGTATTTATATAGTACTATATGGTCTATTTTTGCTCGATGTACTTATATAGCATTATATGGCGTATATGTACTATATATACTTATACGTTACTATATGCTTTTTTTACTCACTGTACTCAAACAATACCATATGGTGCATTTGTACTTGTATAGTATTATATGGAGCAATGTTACTGTATGTCTTTATACAATACTATATTGTGTATTTGTAATGTACATACTTACATTGTTCTAAATGGTGTAATTGTACTGCATGGTACATTTGTACTATATGTAATTATATAGTACTATATATTATATTTGTAATTATATGGCACTATATAGTGTATTTTTACTTATCTAGTACTCTAAGGTTTATTTTTGCTGTAGGTACTTATATAGTACTGTATTTTGTATTTGTACCATATGTACTTTCATAGTTTTATATGGTGTATTTGTCCTTTAATAGCAACATATGTTGTAATTTTACTTTATGTACTTATATGGTATCATGTCATGTGTTTGTACTGTATGTACTTATATGGTATTATGTCATGTGTTTGTACTATATGTACTTATATGGTATTATGTCATGTGTTTGTACTGTATGTACTTATATGGTATTATGTCATGTGTTTGCACTGTATGTACTTATATGGTATTATGTCATACCGGTATATTTATACTATATGTACTTATATGGTATTATGTCATGTGTTTGTACTGTATGTACTTATATGGTATTATGTCATGTGTTTGTACTGTATGTACTTACATGGTATTATGTCATGTGTTTGTACTGTATGTACTTATATGGTATTATGTCATGTGTTTGTACTGTATGTACTTATATGGTATTATGTCATGTATTTATACTATATGTACTTATATGGCATTATGTCATGTATTTGTACTATATGTACTTATATGGTATTATGTCATACCGGTATATTTATGCTATATGTACTTATGTAGTACTACATGGTGTATTTGTATTGTATGTTATATTTGTACTATATTTAGTTATATAGTACTTTTATGTATATTTGATTTAATTTGTATTTGATTTAATTTAATTGTTTGTTGGTTGGTTTTAAATATTTTTATTCCATTATGGACTATTGTAATGTAATTTTATTTACTGGATTTGACATTTTCCAGAAATTTGGTTCAGTTTTATGTAAACCCAGTACTAGAAATTTTGTAACTAATGCTGACCTAGTTCCTGACCTTGATTCAGAAACTATTATAGGGTTCTTGTAAACAACTTTTAAATTGTTTTTTTTTAATTCTTTCTCAGAGTAAAAATCATTGGTTTTAGTCAAGACCATACTGGGAGTACATGACCACTAACATGTATCAATTAGGGTTTCCCAGTGGACTGACCCATATCCAGGCATCTGTTTTGTGCCGTAGCTAGATTTATTATTGATGTATTGAGAAATAATAATTATTACTTGCCTTAACACTGGAGACATCCAGGTGTTTTGTTGTGACCAGTTTGAGCTGATATTTTTTAATTTTTCTTCAGATTATTTGGATTCTAAGAGATTATTTTTTCCCTGGAAATACTTGTGCTCTAAATAATTCTTGGACAAGGATAGTTATCGAAATTTACAGAATTCAAACACTGGAATATTATTTTCTGCGATTCAACAAAGAAATGATGACACATCAGTAGGAAACTGATCACAGCATACATAATTGCCTTCCATTTTGGATTTAGCCAGGATTCAAACTTAATTTCTATAGGACTTTTTATTCCTAGGACTTCTATGTTTTAATTCTTTGATTTTTCTTGGATCATTTTTGGATTTCTTTTGTATAACCATTAGTTCTTTTTCTCATTTTTACCTTGCTTTTCTAGGGAAATAAATTATTTGTTAAATTTTACAAAGCTTTTTGTCTTCACTCTTTTCTTGTTACTGTTTAAAAGAGTATAAACACATGACAGTACTATATGGTCTATTTGTATTATATGGCATATTTTTACTCCATGAACTTATATGGTAGTGTATAGTGTATTTGTACCATACGTACTTAGAAGGATTATATGGGATATTTGTACTATATGGGATATCTGTACTCTAGTACTTATATGGTATTATGTCATGTATTTGTACTGTATATACTTATATAGTATTATGTCATGTAATTGTACTGTATGTACTTATATGTTATTATGTCATGTTCTTGTACCATATGTACTTATATTGTACTACATGTTGTATTTGTATTATATGTTATATTTGTACTATATATACTTATATAGAACCATATAATGTGTTTGTACTATATTTAGTTATATAGTACTATATGGTCTATTTGTACTATATGGGATATTTGTACTCTATGTACTTAAATGGTACTGTATAGTGTATTTGTACCATATGTATTTAGAAGGACTATATGGATTATTTGTAATATATGGATATTTGTGTTATATGTACTTACATAATAATATTTAGTGTATTTGTACTTTTATAGTCCTGTATGGTGAACCGGTTCAGTGGCCTAGTGGTTAGAGTATCTGCCTCGGATGCAAGAGATTGTGGGTTTGATCCCCGGCCGAGTCATACCAGAGACTTATAAAAATGGTACTAACAGCTGCCTCGCTTGGCATTCAGCATTAAGAGGTTAGTGTTAGGACTGGTCGGTCTGGTGTCAGGATAATGTGACTGGGTGGGACATCATGCTGCATTGCTGCGGCATGATGCCCCAGTGCTAGACATAACTATAAACTGGCACATTGCAGACATCATAGCGATATGACTGAATTTTTTTAAAAGCTACGTTAAAAATCAAAATCTTATCACATCTTGTATGGTGTATTTTATACTATATGTACTTATATAGTGTTATATGGTGTTTATTGTACATTATTGTGTATTTGTACATATTTAATACTGTGTGGTGTACTCATACAGTATATGCTTGGATAGCACTATATGGTGTATTTTTGTACTATCTGTATTTATATAGTACTATAGGGTGTATTTGTACTGTGTGTGTTTATATAATACTATAGGGTGTATTATTTGTACAGTGTTTACTTATATAATACTCCATATAGTATATGTGCTGTATGTACTTATACAGTACTATACAGTGTGTTTGTACTGTATATACTTACATAATTATATATGTTGTATTTGTACTGTGTTCTTATATAGTACTATACATTGTATTTGTACTGTATGCATTTATGTAGTATTATATGGTGTATTTGTACAATTTTTACTTATATAGTACTATACTGTGTATTTGTGCTGTATATACTTACATAGTGCTATATGGTGTATTTGTACTATGTACTTATATAGTACTATATTGCCTATTTGGAATATAGAATAGCCTTGATGTGCAATGCTGCATGTCATCAGATGGGATATATAATAGACTTGGTGTGCAATGCTGCATGTCATCAGATGGGATATAAAATAGGCATGCTGTGCAGTGCTGCCTGTCATCAGATGGTATATAGAATAGACATGGTGTGCAATGCTGCATGTCATCAGATGGGATATAGAATAGACATGCTTAATGGACCCTTCATTTTTTCGTATGGAGACCACTCTTTATTCCAAATGCCCATCTTATCCTACTTTTTTCAAAGGTTCACCTGTCTATTTTCAGTTCACTGCGTTCTGCCTTAGATATGAGACCAAAAAGACTAGTACCTACAAATACAACAATATTTTAATATGTGTTAACTGTAAAATTCAGTTATATGGTTTAGAACTTTGCATCTTACTTTGAATGATGCTTTTTGAAAACTGCTCTCAATGAAATGCACAAAAAACTTTTTTGAAAAACACTTCTAAAAGTAGCCACCCACTGGTATGTAATAACCATTTTCTGCAATAGTTCATGATTAGATACAGTATATGATGGAAACATGAACACAATTTGATTTGTAATCTTTCTCATTTTCTATATGCCTGCTAAATGGCAAAGTATATCTTATTTTCATGTTGTCTAACTGTCTGTTACTGTATGGTTTCTACACAAAACCTTTAGTTGTCCTGCATTTACAGTTAGCATAGTTTGTGGATGGCTTGCACT
The DNA here is from genome assembly GCA_028554795.2 of Sinohyriopsis cumingii. Lineage (NCBI taxonomy): Eukaryota > Metazoa > Mollusca > Bivalvia > Unionida > Unionidae > Sinohyriopsis > Sinohyriopsis cumingii. The sequence continues at coordinate 54,100,855 of CM068837.1, read as the reverse complement.
TGGAGCAGGGAAAAGCCCCATTGATATCAGTGCCAAAGGTTAAGGCCATAAACGATGTGAGTGTGATAAAAAAATAGCTCCTGTACATTCATTTGAATCTTTGATCACATTTGGTTAAATTAAAACACTGTAGCGTCTTGCACATGGTGTAAGACTGAACCTCTGTGCTGAAATCAAAAGGCCAAAGTCTTTATTTATGAAAGAAGAAGAATAATATTTTCACAATGGCATTAGATCTACATGACATGTCTGGACCAAACTTTGAGGATGACTTGAACCTGGTTAAGCAAGAAGGATGTTGATTTGGGGTTCAAAAAAGATCAAAGGTCAATGTCACTGATTGAATCAGTAAGAATGGCTTTTGTAATAGAACATTAGCTGTATGCACAGATGTACTTTCTTATGGGAGAGGACACATGATAATGTATGTAATGTGTATTGGGTTATTGCCCATTGGTCATGATCCAGGGTGGGGAATGAGATCAGGCATGTAATAAAAATATCCTGGAGATTTGTCATGATATGCCATGGTCATATATTTAGTACTGATCCTGTTGTTAACATGTGCAAACATCATAACTCCCAATAATAATTAAAATAATTGGGTATTTTCCAAGCATAGTTAAATATAAAAGATAAATAGATCATCTAGATGGTAACTGTGCCTCAATGAATATATCAAACAGGTTAGTGACACAGACTAATTCAGGATGCATTTGATTATATAACTCTGTTTGTGTGAGTGTTCTCACAGTGATCATGTACAATTATGTTCAAGGAACATCTGGAAATTGGACTGACACCGTAAGTTACTGTATGTTGATCAAAATAAACCATCATACAACATGGACGTGGACTGGGCTTATGGCAGGGACAATACTACACTGACAATTTTAGTCTGAATGCTGAAATTGAAATTGTTTTGCATAATTTATACACATTTAGAAAACCCACATTAGTCAAACTGTATGCAGAAAATATATTAATCTGCTATTTAGCTAGAGCTCAGGTCAGAGTAGGGAGTCTTTGTTACTTTTCCACCATTTGTAGTCCCTCAGTGTGGTGATTAAAGGTCAAATATACAGAAATCTCTAGCCAAGCTTCTTATATGCAGTCATTACAAGAAGACTCATTACAGATCTACCAACTCTTACAATTTTGCAATAGGTCTTATAAAAATGACCCTTAAAATATGGGCTTAATGGAATCAAAGGAAAAAACTATGGAAATGTGATTGTAGCGGTAAAGTCTGGATACTTGATTTGTCTGTGTTTGATTTGGATCTGGGTTTCATATTTTGGTGGGTTTAAGAATAAGCAACATGCATACGTTTGAGAAGCTTGGGGATATGCAGTGATGAGCCATTTGATGTTTGCATTCTATGAAATATCAAGAGGTTTTGTATGATAATATTCATAGTTTTCATACAATAACCCCCTCAACCCAGCAACACACACATTCATCAAAAGTTATTAGCATATCGGACATGTTCAGTATTAAGAGATACACTCATATTAATGTGTTGATCGTGCATCTAATTTGTTGATCTTCTTACCATTCTGGAAAACATTTTTCTAATCCTAAATGTCCAAGTTTGATCCCGTTTATAATACTTGCTTATATCATGAAGATCTCAGATGAGTTTTATGATGAGTGAGATTGAAACATACATGGCTTGACAACATTGGTGATATTGGATCTGATTAGCTGAGAACTTTGGTAATTATTTTTAATCTAATTTTGATCAAACTTAGTAAACAGGCTTATATTATCAAGATATCAATCAGCTTTTTATGAGATGTAAAGACAAGTATCTCAGACCACTCAGGACCCATTGATTTTATTTGTTTCCTAGATGCATTTTACTGAGTTATGGCCCCTGTTTATTTTGAATTTCAGTGCCATAATATTGTCAGAACATCCATGTCCCATGGGCACAGTTCTAGTCCAGTACAGTGTTGTTACCAAGATCTTATTTAGCCATGTCACACAGTTCTAGTCCAGTACAGTGTTGTTACCAAGATCTTATTTAGCCATGTCACACAGTTCTAGTCCAGTACAGTGTTGTTACAAAGATCTTATTTAGCCATGTCACACAGTTCTAGTCCAGTACAGTGTTGTTACCAAGATCTTATTTAGCCATGTCACACAGTTCTAATCCAGTACAGTGTTGTTTCTAAGATCATGTTTAGCCATGTCACACATTTCACACCACTATTGATAATGTAGAAAGGAAGGTGAATAATACTTCATTGTGTATGTAACTGTTATTGTCAATTATCTTTTCCATACATCATATATATGACCACCTTCTCTGCATAGAAATGGCAAATCATTTAATGAATAAGCATTTGGCATATGATCTTTACCTGCATATGGGTACTAGGCATTGATTTATACCTCAGAAACTATTCATAGCCCCACCCTTCAGTTATATACACTTACTTGGTATTACAAGGGGAGTTAATCTGCCCAGTCAGCAGGGACTGTCCTTATCCCCCCATGCAGTCATAAACTGGAAACGAATATCACCCCCACCCCCAACTTACTGTGGTAACTCAGTTGTTAAGTTGTTGGTATCATGGCCAGAAGGTTGCCAGTTCAATTCCTAACATCAGTTCAGCCTTTATGGATGGACAAGGGTAACATAACATTACCCTATTACTGTCATTATTGGACATATATGACTAAAGGTATGATAGGCAGATCAACAAATACTCTGAACATTGTTAGAATGAGTCATATAATGCTAATTAAGGTGAGATAGACAAAAAGATGAACAAGGCAAACACGACATGCCCCTATTATTGTTGTGGTGGTGTCTAACAGACCACATGCAATGGATTGTTATATGTAATACATCCACATGTATTTACACTGTGCTTCATGTCCTCAGACACACCTGCATTGTCAAGGCAGACATTGATTTAAAGACTTTATCTTCCTGAAGTTTGGTTTGCAATTATCTATCTTTACATTCATAGCACTTGAATTTTAATTGGCACAATGCATCCAGTATTGTGTTGACATGCGAGTAAACCCTAAACATACATAAATATAGATATTTTTCCAAAAGGGTAGACATGGTTAGGTTTGATTAAAGAATTTAATTGGCATTTACAGGACATCAGAGTGTTCTGTCCAGGTAAGTAAGATATGACCTTATATACAATAGATCCGCGTGTTCTGTCCAGGTAAGTAAGCTATGGCCTTATATACAGGGGATCTTAGTGTTCTGTCCAGGCAAGAAAGATATGGCCTTATATACAGGACACCCCATTGTTCTATCCATGCAAGTAAACTATGGCCTTATGTACTGTAAATCCCAGTGTTCTGTTCAGGTAAGTACACTATGGTCTTATATACTGTAGATCCCTGTGTTCTATAACATTCATATCGGTTTTAAAATTAGTTACATAAAAACATTCTTTGTTTCCTTTAATTGCAAACCCATAATTGCCTCTACTAATGATGAGGCGTGTTTTAGTTTCAATCTTAGTGTCAGCAGAGCAAAGTTGCCAAATGACGAATTGCTTTATGTGTGATTCAATCTGACCCAACCCCAACCGAACCAACACCCCCCCAAAAAAAAACAAAACAACGAAAAAAAGCCCCAACAAAACAAATCAATAAAATATACTGGTCTTTTCTGATTTGCACCACAAAATGTGCACTTGTTATCTACATACTAAATGATGGCGACATTTTATGTTTAATTGGTCATTGTCCAACTTAACCGCTTATTTTGTCGTGTTGTCTCTGATGTTATCTTAGAACTCTTAGAAATTTTTAATGTTGGGACTATTGTTGCGTTCCTGCTTCTTTTTGCTTTCCTTCATTTATCAGTCTTCCACATTTGGACCCTGTTTCATTGCGAGAGTCAAAACCTTTATGTTGCCTATGTTTGAACTTCATCAGCAATCGTTCATTCTATTATTATGCTTGAGTTTATCAAGTATTGTTTGAATTTTTATTTGCTTCGTCCATGTTTTGTCTACGTTGGAGGACCTTTTCTACTTTTGCTATGTTTGCAGTTATATCCGGCTTCGCTGACATTGTTCGTGAGTAGTGAATAGGGGCACCCTAGCCTCAATGGAAATTAGCATTACAGACCCCCCCCCCCCCGGGCAACCCTAGCCTCAATGGAAATTTAACATGGGAAAAAATCATGGGCAACTCTAGCCTCAAGGGGAATTTAACATGGGAAAAAGTCTTGGGCCAATCTAGCCTCAAGGGAATTGAACATGGGGAAAAAGTCTTGGGTCACTTTAGCCTCAATTGGCATTGAACATGGAAAAAAAATCTTGGGTCCGTTGAGCAACAAGGGAAAATGGAACAGGGTCGGGACCCTATTTTAATATGGTCCCGACCTGATGGGTCTATGGAAATGGAACATACGAAAATTGAAACAGGGAGGGGTCTCTATTTTTTTAAAAAAAAATAAAAAATAAAAAATGGGGTAGGCAATTGAAAGTCTATCTCTTTTCGAGAAACGTGGGTGGCCCTGAAAAGGGCCTTTGGTTTTATGTTAATATGCCCTTAACATAAAGGACATCTGTGGCATCTTCTTGTCCTCAAGCCGCGTCTTACTGCAGGGCCATAAATCAGAGTCCTCTTGAGGCATCTTTGTCTCTCCACATACACTCTTCGTATCCACAGACTGGTGTCTGACCTGTGGACAAATGTCCAATTGGATCGGACATACATTAGTATGTCCGTCCTGAACATCATCGAAGAAACAAGGGTTGATGATTTGACTGTGGTCCACATCTTGAGGCGCCGAGAGCAGGTGCATCAATGCAGTGAACTGCGTTTATTTATAGGTAGAGGAAAGACTGAAACGGATTGAGTTCATTGACCAATCCAAACACGCGTTACAAAATTCAGTCAGCCCGCATCCAATCCGATGAGAACAGTCTGTGACATCACGTGGTCTATATAGATTCGCTAGCGCCTGTGCGCTGTCAATCCATGCGACAGTTATTTCAACATGACGGAAACTCAGAAAACGATAAATTGGGGTGCACCGATGGTGGAGACTACCCAAGGGAACCCGGACTTACTTTCAGAAGAGGTGAATTGGGATTTCGTGGATTTTCTTACCTCGCAAGAATTTGTTCCGGAACCTTCGTCACCTTCGTGATTACCGCAGGTGGAGAATTTTAGACAGAGACAGAAAGAAGAATTGGAGAAATTTATACAACGACAAAAGGAAGCCGAACAAGCTTTTCTCCTGCAGCAACAGCAGCAAGAAGAAGAGGTAAGAAGAAAAACAAGAAGAAGAAGAAGTAGCACTAGCAAAGAAACAAGGGTGTGAAAATCAAACGGTCACGGTACTGTTACACATTTTAGCGGAGTTAAGAAGTCTTTTTTTGGCAATCTGGAGACCAATGTCCTTTTTCTTGACAATAATAACAGGTATCTTGACGTTTGTCTCTTTTAGCCCCTTTTTTTCTTTTTTGACGGTCTGGACACTCTGAAGACCAATACCCTTTCTTCTGACAGATATAGCAAGTATCTTGATTTTTTTCTCGCAAGGAAGGAGAGTAGTCCGTCGGCTGGTCTGAAGAAAATTTTCTAATGACCCCTCGCAAAGCTCTGATGAAATGTTCGATTTGGGTAGTCTCTTCCATCGTTGTGCTCGGTTTGAGAGTGAAATGAATAGTGAAAGGACAAGACACACACCCTTTATATACGCTGGTCTGCTAGGACTATAAATTAGTCCATGGTGTTTAAACGGTAGTCATTTGACGTTTTTCTATCAAGATGAAACGATCCAATTCATTTGAGAAGAAAGAAGAAGAAAGTAAGAGGCAGAAACGTGATCTATCGCCTCGTACCAGGGCTGAAGTCTTGGCACAAATTCATGCCAGTGATTTTGAAGAGGACATGAGTGAACCAGAATCCAAACCCTCTAAACAAAGTTCACCACCCTTAGTTAACCCTGAAAAGTACTATGACATTCGAGAGACAGAAAAGCGTTCCTCTAGAAAATTTAGAACCACGGCTTACAAATACACGGTGAAGTTTAAAGATTTCAAGTCCGAAGTACCGTTCGAGAAAGCAGAAGGGTTCATCACTGGGGTGTGGGATTCTTTACTTACCACACACAAGCGACAATGTCAACCCAAAGAAGACGATCGCTTGAGACTTTCCATAGAACACGACGGTTTGAAATCCCCCGTTTGGATCGAGTTTAGCAGCCCTGCAGAATTGACCCCTTCCAAAGTCATGGACAAGATTCAACACGTGCAACAATCCAATGACCCGTTTGACATCACCAATGGAAAAGCCACACTGTCCATGACCCACGTCTCTCCTACTCAAGGGACTGGACGCAAAAAGGTCTTATTGGTGGACGACCTTCGCAACACTAAAACAAGTCTCGTCCGAATTCACAACCCTCAAGACCAGATGTGTTTAGCCAGGGCCATCGTGGTGGGACGAACCTATGTCAACAAGAACGACACAGCAGAATGAAAAAGAGCCTGGAAAACTATTCGACAATCGGACCGAGCCAAACAACGAAACGAAGCAGAACTCCTGTTACAACAAGCTGGCCTGTCCAAAGACACACCCTGTGGCATTCCTGAAATGCAAAAATTGCAAGATGCCCTAGCTCCACGCTACACCTTGAAAGTGCACCCTCAAGCAATGCGTGGGTCTCTGTTGTTTCGAGGGAAAGACCTTAAGGATGGAAAATACATTCACGTCTATCATCACGATGACCATTTCGATACCATTACCACTATCACTGGATTTCTGGGATACAGTTATTCCTGTGAGAAATGTGACTATGGCTATAACAATCGAGAGCAACACAAGCATTGTGGATCGAAATGCTCAGGATCTTTGACCTCTCCACCCTGTCAGAGCGAAGGACAAGAACCAGTGCATTGTTCAACTTCTCTGCGCAAGTTTCTCAGCACTGCCTGTTACCAACAGCATTTGAGGACGCAAGGTTCACAGAAGAAATGCGCTTGTCATCTCCTGAGATTGTGCCCTACCTGTGGACAAGACCTATGTACCAATGCTGTCAAGGGACACGTATGTTCAGGAAAGAAAAATGTCACATTTGTCATCACATCGTGGACTTGGAACACCAATGTTACGTGCAAAAATACCAACCCCATCCAGAGAAAGAGGACGGTCACAAGAAGAAAGGCAATTTCATCTTTTTCGATTTTGAATGCATGCAAGAGACTGGTATTCACATTCCTAATTTCTGCATGGCTCATCGAGCGTGCGAAAAGTGCATTCAAGAACCTATCGTGAGTCATTGCCCTCACTGCAGTAAGATTCCTGGAGGACGTGAAAAAATCTTTCGGGGACCGAACACGCTAGCCGATTTCGCTCGATGGGTCTTAGACCCCATCGACAAGACGTGGAGCCAAGAGGACATCGAACGTTACGGAGACTGTCATCGTCATGCCACGGTGATGGCTCACAATTTCTCGGGATACGATGGATAGTTTCTTTTGAGATACTATACGGAACAAGGCACCGAGCGTCCTAAAGTCACTTTGAACGGAGCCAAAATCATTTTCATGCAAGTGGGACAAGTACAGTTTAAAGATTCGATAAGTTACTTGGCCATGCCATTGAGTCGAATGCCTAAAACGTTTGGAATGACAGAAATGGCTAAAGGGTACTTTCCACACTTTTTCAATACGGAAGCCAATCAACACGCCGTTCTACCCCATTTGCCTGAGGCTCACTATTACGACCCCGACAACATGCGTACCGAACAACGAGAAGCTTTCTACGCTTGGTACCAGGCTCACGCCTCGGACCCTTTCGACTTTCAGGAAGAAATGCTAAAGTATTGTCGTTCCGACGTGGACATTTTACGGCGATGCTGTGGAAAATTTCGAGAACTGTTCATGGAACACGGAGGGGTCGATCCTTTGAAAGAAGCTTGCACCATTGCCAAAGCGTCTTCCTTAGTGTACCGGCAACGATTCATGCCTGAAAACACCGTGGCTATCATCAGTCCTCAAACGACCAATTATGTCAAACGTCAATACTCGGTCAAAGCGTTACGCTGGTTACATTACTTGTGCGACAAGGAAGACAAGTGGATTCAGCATGCCCGCAACGGAGGGGGCGAAAAGACCATCGGAACGCATTCGGTCGATGGCTGGGACTTATAAAACCCCAAGATCGTGTACGAGTTTAACGGTTGCTTATTTCACGGATGTCCCGTCTGTTACCCTGACCGTGGCACTAAAAATCAGTTTTTACAACGAACCATGGAAGACTTGTACAAGGCCACTTGTCAGCGACGCCTAAAGTTAGAACAGGAAGGATACCAAGTGGTGGAAATGTGGGAACACGAATACGATCACCGTTTGAAAACCGATCCCGAATTTAAACGCCTCATGGAAAGTTACCAGTTCATGGACCCGCTGAACCCGAGGGATAGTTTGTACGGAGGAAGGACCAATGCCACCTGTTTGCTGTACCAAGCTGACGAAGAGAAAGGAGAAGAAATCAAATACTTGGACGTGTGTTCGCTGTATCCCTACGTGTGCAAATATTGTCGATTTCCTGCAGGGCAACCACAATTGTTCACCGAACACATCGACCTGAAAAACATTCGACAATACGAAGGCTTGATCAAGTGCAAAGTTTTGCCTCCCACGGACTTGTACCATCCCGTCTTACCTCACCATTGCCAAGGCAAACTGATGTTTCCTTTGTGCCGTACTTGTGCCGAAACGTGCAACCAAGATCAGCCTTGTCATCACACCCAGGAAGAACTGGCCTTGACGGGTCAGCGTAGAATTGTTCAAAGCTTTGGACATGGGATGCCAACTGTTAGAAGTGTACGAAATTTGTCACTGTCCCAAGACACAACAATACCACAAGGGAGACCCCACTCAGAAAGGTATTTTCGCAGACTACGTGGATGCCTTTTTGAAACTGAAGCAAGAAGCCAGCGGCTATCCTTCCTGGTGTCACACTCCCGAAGACCAAATAAAATTCAAAGAGAAATACCGGGAACAAGAAGGCATCCCTTTAGATCACATCGAGAAAAACGAAGGCAGGCGATCGTTTGACAAAGTTATGTTAAATTGCTTGTGGGGAAAAATGGCACAAAGCCCGTGTTTACCCAAGACGGAATATTTGACCGAACCTTCCCGCTACTTCCAGATGATTCACGACAAAACCAAATTCATGAAACACGTGTACGTCGTTCGCGAAAATCTGATCTTAGTGAATTACGAAGAAGATCTGGACTTTGTAGAAGACGACCCTTTTGGAAATGTCATCATTGCGGCTTACGTGACAGCCCATGCTCGCTTAAAATTGTACGAAGCTTTAGAACTGTTAGGGGAACGTGTCCTGTACTTTGACACGGACAGTTGCATTTACATCCATCACCCGAGTCAACATCACCCTGACATCGAAGGAGACCGTTTAGGAGCCTGGACAGACGAGCACCCCGACGACAAGATTTTACGTTTCGTTAGTGGTGGTCCAAAAAATTACGGCTACGAATACCGGGACAAACAAGGAGAAGTGCACACAACCTGTAAAGTGAAAGGACTGACTCTGAATTATCGTACCAGTCGTGTGGTCAACTTTGGCGTATTGAAAGAAGCCTTGCAGTCTAGAGAAGACGAACACTTTAAAGTGACCACCTATCAACCCAACAAGATTGTACGTTTACCCACTCACCACATCGTCAATCGACCCTTGGAAAAAGTCTATCAAATCGTGTACCAGAAGCGAGTGCGACTTCCCAATCATTTCACCTTACCGTATGGACACGTCGGTATTGGTCTGTATATAAAAAGGAACCCTAGGCAAGATCGATAGTTCATTGTGACTACCAAGACCAAGCGAACAAGAAGAATACTTTCAGAGAAACACAAAACAAGTTCAGACAGGCACAATTCAAGTGTGGGGCCTCTGAAGTGGAATGCGATTGTGAGCCTTGCGATGGGAACGATGCTGTACGCTGTGACCTTAGCGATGCCGTAAAGCATCATGGGAGCTTTGTTCTCACTTCCCCTATCATGGAAAGTGATGCTGTGCGTGTCAAACCTGAGAGATGCGAAAGCGATGCCACTCGTCCTCTTGGACACTTTACTGGGTTTCGTTTAAAAGGTGAATGTCCACCTTCACGTCTACCTCACTAAGGATGTCATCCAGCCCTGAGCAAACTCCTGTCCATGTCACTTAACCGTCGTCGAAACGAACCTGGGAAAGACGAATATTCGTTCCCTGTGCGTTTGTCGGAATACTGCGACTTTGAAAATCGTCTTCAATCGTTCAAAGGAAAATGGCCTAAGTATCTGGAAGGACCGACCTCCGAAGAATTAGCCAGAGCTGGTTTTCTACTTGGGCGAAAGGGATAAAGTCAAGTGCTTCAGTTGCGGTGTGTCACTTCACCACTGGGAATCACAAGATTCGGCCTACCTAGAACATGCTCGATGGTCACCGAATTGTCATTACTTGCCCTTAGTGGGACCGAGACATTGAAGTAACTTACCATGTCGTTGACGAAGAAGAAGAAACCAGATTGGTTAGGAGTCAAATGTTGGACATCACCGAGACCAGTATTTAAACTTCATTTCAAAAGCGATATTGAGTCATTACCTAAAGAACTGCAAGAGAAGATTTACAAGGAAGTTTGGCAGGGGTTTCCCAGAGAGAAATCTCAATGGGTCACTGTAGAACTTTTGTGCCGAGAAATTCACAAGAGGAAAGTGAAAAAAATCAACCAGTGTGTTAGATTTCTCTGGGTCAAGTGTGCATTCGTCCTATTATATTACTCTAGACCGTTTACATCAAAAGAGTTCAGTGACATTCTTGGACGTTACCCTGAATGGCAGTGGTCAGAAATTACTCACTATGTGGATTACTTTTGCTCTAGGAGAAGATTGTGAATTGTACGGACTGACCTATTCATGGATTCTTTACAAGAGAACATTCGTGCTTTGTCTGTGGAGTTGAGAGAACGCATTTACCGGGAGCTGGTCAAAATACAAGTCAAACGTAAAGAACAATTGCATCCGTTACGTTACCTGTGTTTGAACCACTGGTACCTGAATGCCATACAAGGACTGATTGAGTTGAAAGTGTTCCATTGGACAGACATTGATCAACGACCCCCTGGTTTTAAAAAGAATTGGTTTGGTATTGATAATTCTATATACTACATTGTAAACTTACTGGATCCAATTCCAGAGGAAGAGTTAACGAATTACCAACATCTTTAACGCAATGTCAACTTAGTGAAAGAGGAAACTTCTGAACGAATTTTAATGTGTAGATTAGTGATTAAACGATTTAGATTCGACAATGAATTAAAACCATGTCTGTGCAAACGGTACATTTATTGTGTCAGAAAGAGAATTTAGTATGACCTATTCATGGATACTTTACAAGAGAACATTCGTGGTTTGCCTGTGGAGTTGAGAGAACGCATTTACCGAGAGCTGGTCAAAATACAAGTCAAACGTAAAGAACAATTGCATCCTTTACGTCACCAGATCTTTAACCACTGGTACCTGAATGGTATAAGAGGACTGATTCGTCAGAAATTGTTTCAGTGGTCAGACCTTGTTCATCACTTTCAGTTAGTGAATGAACTAAATGTTCGTAATCTTGGTTACCTCGAGATTCATCTAGAGCAACGTATTGAGGAAGACGAGTTAAAGGATTACCAACACATTTTACGTGGAATCTGCTTAGCGGAAGACGAAACATCTAGACAAACTCTGAAGTGTACAATATGCAAGATTTAGATTCCCTACTGGAGAACGAAGATGTCTAGTTAGAAAGTACCTTTATTGCTTCCGAAATAAAGAGACTATAAAATCAGGAATCCATGCCACGGCTTATGTCACAAGTGATTGAACAGATTCCGTGGAAGGAACTCAATGACCATATTCAAACCATGGATCATTACCATCAATTATTACAAGAACTGTATCCATTCAATTTGGGACGACGCATAGTGTGTGTCTTAGTGACTTGTTTTCTGGGATTTCGTTTACCAGCCGATTCCTTGTGGACTCTTTAGGATCAGTACTTACCACCCCAATGGCCTTAAATGGTCACGACAGACTTCTTTTGCTTAAAGCCTTGCGTTTTCATCTGGATACTTCTCGACCTCAACAGGAAAAAAAGATTCGTCAACCTTTAGCTACCGAAGACGTGTATGACGATGTGAGTGTAGCTTGTGACTTACACCCCCATTGGACAGATGTTCGTGACTGGAAAAAGGGGGGTTTTGAGGCTTGGACCCAAGAAGTGGATTAGTATGCACAAGAGTTGTTCAAGGAAAAAAGTTACTTTTCAACCTGTGTTAGTGACAGTGCCAGAAGAACCCGTCACCGAGAACAACTACTCGCTTCAGGACAGGACTGTCATGGACATTCCTGAAAGGTCATTCCAGGAGGACGCTTGTGTGACAATACCTCATGTAGAGACTGTAAGAACATTACACACTGTCCCTAGAACATCTTGGTTACCCAAAACATGTTGTACAGAGACTTGTATATATTCCACTTTGATCGTTTTGATGTGTTTTTTATTCCTGTACATAACTATTTGGCTTTTATGTATTTTTGTCTTTCGTGTTGTTCATATTTGAAACATTCAATAAACGTGTCCTGAAAAAGTATATAAACTCTCGTCTTGTTTGTTTTCGTGTCACAAGTGACATTCCTAACACTATGGCTACCTCTGCTGTCTCTGCTCCCTCTTCCTCTACTGTCAAAATAATCGACGAACACTCAGATCGTGCCAGTTGGGAGGCTTTGTATCTTCGCCATCCCTTTAACATGCTCATTGCTGGACCTAGCGGTTCAGGCAAAGTCGAATTCGTCAAACGTTTCATCGAACATAAACATCATTTGATCGATCGACCACCTCAGCGCATCGTGTGGTGTTACAAACAATGGTAATCGGCGTACAGCCTCTTGCGAGAAAGTCAAGGCGATTCCATCGTGTTTGTGGAAGGTATTCCTAAAGAAGATGACGGCATCGTCTCTGACTCCCGTCAAACCCATTTGGTCATTTTCGACGACATGTTAGGAGAAGACGAAGAAGAAATTAAACTGTGGTTCACGCGCAAAGGGCATCATCGTAATGCCAGTGTCGTTTACATCACCCAAAATTAGTTTCAACAAAGTAAAGCCCATCGCACCATCAGTCTCAATGCACATTACGTGGTCTTGTTTAAAAGCCCTCGAGATAAATCGCAAGTGCAAGTCTTAGCCAAACAGTTAGGGACGCCTTGGCTGGCTCAGGCGTACGACGATACCACTCAAACTCCACACGCCTATTTACTCGTCGATTTGAAACCTACTATCCCCGATGATTTGCGATTTCGTACCCACATGTTTCACCACTGGTGCCAAGACGGAGGGCCTGTCCTGTACACGTCTCCGTCCTCGACTTAACTTCACTCAACAAAAAAGTCTATAAAAACCTCAGACACTTTTCGTCTGTATCACACAGTTTGATCATGACGTCCCTTCAGTCGCATCTTCCCGTTAAATTGATTCGTGCCTTGTATGGCATCAGTCGAGAAAAAAATCCACAAATACGGTCTCGTGTCTTAGAAGCTAGTCTCAAAGAAGTTTTACGATGGTTCACGGTGACGGCACGTCAATTACTACAAGGGATCATTCAGATTCCTCATCAAACCAAACACTTTTTTTGATCGAAACAAAGTCGCTTTGACCCAACCGGCCGATCCTCGCATCGACACTCAAACCAAAAAACAAATCATTTTGAAACCTGGAGGGAGCGGTACTCTAGGAGGGATCATCATTCGCTCTCTCTTAAGACGGGATCCTAATGCTCCCAAAGTTCTCCCCAAGAAAAAAGTCAAACGAAGCTCCAAGAAGAAGAAAAAGAGCCACGGTGTCAAGACCAAGTCCCCAAGGAGACCCGTGTCTCCAAGAACCTCTCCAGTGGCTGGACCCTCCTCTTACCAGACACCACCCCGGAAAAAGACAAGAAGCCCCCAGAAAAAGAAACAGAGAAAAAGTCCCCAGGAAAAGAAAAGCCCACAGAAGAAAACTAGTCGCAAGAGAGGCACTTCGGCCAGGACGCAACCTTACACTCGCAAACCACGACCTGCAAACCCTTTGACCGCGTCTCCTGTAGCCTCAGGTTCATTCACTTCCCCGTTGATGTCACCAAGAACTGAAGAGTACTTGGAGACGTTGATCACACCAAGAACTTCTCCGTTGATAACCTCAAGAACTTCCCCAGTGGCAGGTCCCTCCAATTTAGTGGCAGTGGCTGCTGCTCACAAAGTACCTGCTCTCAAAATCAAAGTTCAAGAGATATCGGGCATGTTACAAAGTTTACTGGATTTTTCCAAGCAAGAACTGGCTCGATTTAGTCCGTTACGTACCCCTGCACGACGTGTCATGCCTGTCCTGAAGTTAATACGACGTAAAGACAACCAGTGGCGACGCGTTCCAGTATAAAAAAGGCCTTTGACTAAGTAGGGGTATCAGTGTTTTTGGTGCTGAAGACTCAAAGATGTCACCCTCCAGAAAATATCCCTCTTCTAAACAACCCCAAGGAAAGAATAGGAAAGGACTGCCTCCTCGTTTAGTCAAACATGGGGACATGTTATCTGTCCTGTCCAAAGCTTCTCCACCCCTACAAAAAAAACTCATTCAATCAGCCTCCAAAGAGGTCATCGATACCGTGTGCGAATGTTGTTTGATCGTCTTGAAAGGCATGATCCCTTTGTCCAAACACCAGAAACAATGCTTAGGCAAACATCGTCACGTTCTTCGCCAAAGAAGATGTTGGTCCAACGTGGAGGCATTTTACCCCTCTTGTTAGGCCCATTGCTGAAAGGAGTCTTGGGAACCATGTTGGGAGGACTGGTGGGAGCAAGATAAAAAGGCCCTCTGAAGTCCCAAGATCTCAGAATCGACCCCTGACAACCCCATGGAAGGACGAAAACTAGCTTTAGTGCCTTACAAACGATGGATGGAATAACATCGTTGGCAAGAACAACGCACCCCGCATTTACCTCCCAATCCCCATTTGAGCGAGATGTCCCAGTTACAACACGAATTGCGGTCCTTGATGGATCGCCAAGATTTGTCCGAAACAGAAAAATTGCAAAAGTACGGTCAACTCTTGCAACGATTGCAACTCTTTCACCAGAAAGCCTCAGACGAAACAGCTCTTCCCACTCTGAAAGATTTTAAGACCTTGATGAAAAGTTCAGCACCATCACCAGTACCACCAATACCAGTGACCAAGACAGAAAAAAGAGAAGAAGAAGAAGAAGGGTTTCAAACTCCACCAGAAAAAGTATGCAAGTTAACAACACCACCTACCTCCAGAATTGGATGGATTAAAAAGATGATGACCACCCCTTCTTCATCACAAGAGAAAAAGAAAGTGAAGACAGAAGTGAAGACAGAAGTGAAACAAGAACCGATATCCCCTGTTCTGACATCCTCCTCTTCGACACCTATTGCCGGTCGCACACGCAAAGCATTGCAATCCAAGAAAGTACCCCGAGAGAAAAAGAGTACCATCTTCCAAGAGTGGGTGCCTTATTAACACACAAACCAACAAATGGAAAAGTCTTAGCCAGCATTTACTACGATCCCTCCCATCCTGCAGGTTACGCAGGAGTTCACAAATTGTATCGTGCTGCCAAAACTCGACTGAAAAGTCTCCGTTTACCTCAAGTGCAACGATGGTTACAAGAACAAGCTACCTACACTTTACACAAACCCATTCGACGCAAGTTTTCCAGAAGTCTCACCAGAGTGGAAGGCATCGATCATCAATGACAAGACGATTTAACCGATGTCTCTCATTTGGCCAGCTACATATATTTGTTTTGTGTCATCGACGTCTTTTCCAAATTTGCCTGGGTCGTACCCTTGACTTCCAAATCGAGCAGCGAGTTAGTGCGAGCCCTGTAACGAGAGTTGAAACAAAGCGGTCGTCACCCTCTTCGATGGCAAACGGACAAAGGTACCGAATTTCTGAACCAAGCTTTCCAAAAAGAATTAAAGAAACGTGACATTCATTTTTTTACCACCGAGAATCCTGAAACCAAAGCTAGCATCGTGGAACGTTTTCAACACACTTTGAAAGAACGCATGTGGAAATATTTTACGCATCACCACACTCTGAAGTACATCGACATCTTACCGCACCTGGTGCAAGCGTACAACCAATCTTACCATCGAAGCATTGGACGTGCCCCGCAATAAGTGACTCCCGAGAACGAATTGTTGGTGTTTGAGCGCCTGTTTGGTACGTCCTCGACGAGGGCTGTCCCCAAGAAAAGTGGAGTGTTGACCGTAGGAGATAGGGTGCGCATTGGCAAAACCAAACGCACTTTCGACAAAGGTTACTTACCTAATTGGACGACCGAATTGTTTCGTGTCACTGGACGAGTGCATGGCCGTCATCCTGCCGTCTATAAATTTGAAAACATGAACGGAGAAGTACTCAAAGGAACGTTTTATTTGCCCGAGTTACAACGTGTCACCAAAAAAGAAGACGACGTGTACGACATCGAAAGCATTCTCGAACGCAGAACCCGTAAAGTGGGCAAACGACGGGTCAAAGAAGTCAAAGTACGTTGGAAAGGATATCTACCCAGTTTTGATTCTTGGATCGACGCTTCGCAAGTCATCGACTATAAAAAGAAGTGACCATCATGCCCTTTCACACAGATGCAGCTACTACGGCTACCAATCCTTCACCCAGTTCTTCTCTACAAGATTTGCGAAAACAACCCTTGTGGGTGTGGTGTGGAGAACGTGTGCCTAAAACGCAAATCGAATTTGATGTTTGTGTACTCCGATGTGGTGGAGTACAACGTGTTGGGACACACCTCTACGCCGTTACTGCGTGTCATTCCTTTCAAAGTGGATTCTGCCACGAACGCTGACGAGGAAGGTGGAAACACTTACCAAGTTCACCGCGAATTTGTACATCATCGCTATTTGCCTGTCAGTAAGTCTTATTTGGACACGGTCAACATTGCTATAAAAGGAGATCTGGGACAAAATATTCCATTCACCAAAGGAAAAGTCACGGTGAAACTCCATTTTCGAAAACGGTTCTCTCACGAGTTGTAAGTTATGTATCCAATGTACCGAGGGGTTGCTCGACAGCGAGGACACGGTTTAGGAGATATGTTAAAATCGGCCTTTCGTTGAAACCGATGGTGACACGCGGATTGCACGCCTTGAAAGATGCGGCATTGACATAAGGCAAAGAATTTCTCCAAAATGTCATCATCGACAAACAAAACCCAAAAGAAGCCTTCATAAGGGCAGGCATAAATGTCTTGCTGCAGACGGGTAAAGACCTTTTGGGCCGACGAGACACACCTATAAATGCCCTGCACGCTACCGAGTCAGGCATTCAGCAAGGACAAGGCAGAAAGAGACGACGAAGAAAACACCCTTTCACCAGACTTCACACGTCTAAAGCTAGAAAGGCAAAGAAAAGAAGAACCGTTTGAGACTTAGACGTTTTCTATTATTGAGAAAGAGAAGAAAATGATGCACCGAGAGTCTTGCGCTTGTTCCAAGTCGGAACTGGATCCGTTTGCCATGCCACCCACCATGATGACGATGCAAGAATCCCAATGGGTGGACTTTCACCCGTTCTCCTCTTTGACGGATTCCGCTCCCATCAAGTTTGAAATCAAAGGTCAGCCCGAAGATTACATCGATCTGAATAGCAGTTACCTGTATTTGAAAGTGATCAAAACGGACAACACCAATCCAGGAGGCGATGCTAGAGTAGCTCCTGTCAACAATTTCATGCATTCCTTGTTCAGCGAAGTGGACTTGTACTTGAATAACAAACTGGTCAGCAGCAGCATGGATACTTACCCATATCGTGCCTACCTGGACAATCTCTTGATGTACGGAAAAGAAGCCAAGAATACTCATCTGGATGCTTGCGTGGCATGGAAACCTAACACGGCAGGTGTGGCCACGTTTAGCGACACAGTCCTGACAGAAGATGACAATCCTCACAATGTGAGGTTTTACGACCGTCGTAAGAAAATTCTGCAAGTGCGAAGTTTAGAACTGATGGATCGTTTGCATTTGGACATGTGGTTACAAGAAAAGTATTTGCACAACGGGGTGGATATCTGTCTGAGACTGAATCGTAGCAGTGCCGCTTTCCATTTGATGGCCCATGCCAATGAATACAAAACTATCATTCAAGAAGCCCGACTTTACGTGTGTCGTGTGGAACTGTTACCTAAAGTGGGAAACGACGTCGTCACACGTTGAGCAGAACGACTGCCAAGTATCCGATACGACGCGTAGAAGTGAAAACGTTCACCATTCCCGCTGGACAGCGTTCTATGATCGAAGATCATCTGTTCCAAGGACAGTTACCCAAACGTTTGATTGTTGGTATCGTCAGGAATTCAGCCTTCAACGGAACCCAAGATCAAAATGCTTTTGAGTTTCAACATTACAGTGTGTCCAAGATCGAAGTCAGTCGCGACGGCAAGACCTTGTGTACCCGACCCTTTGAGCCCAACTTTGGTGTCGCGAAGAATTATTTGAGATCGTACTTGTCCCTGTACGAAGCCACCGGACAGTTAGGAACCAACACCAGTCACGGTATTTCGTACGACGATTATGCAGGAGGCTATGCTTTGTGGGGTTTTGATTTCACTCCAGACCAAGGCAGCGACGAGGGACATTTCCACCCTATAAAATCGGGTCATATTCGTGTGGAACTTCAGTTTGCAAATCCACCTCCAGATCACACGGTGAACGTCATCCTGTATGCAGAATTTGACAATACCATAGAAATCAACAGTGTGAGAGAAATCATTCTAGATTATTAGAAGCTATGGAAGACTGTTATCCCTCTTTACCTAGTGGAGAAACTTTGGAGATGGAATGTGAGGAGACCGGGGAAGAAGAATCTCAAGACAAAGACGAAGAGGTTATCATGATGAAGTCAAGATGGCCAGAACAAGAAGCCCATTTAGTCTCCTGTTTTGCCAAACACTCGGTCGAAAAAATGACGGAATTCATCAAGAAAGATTGCTATGGATGTCAAAACGATCATCCCAGTCAAATTTAACACGATAAATGCCTGATGCTGAGTCAAGAAGAAAAATTGAACGAGTATCTGGACGAAGCTTGGAGACTCACCTCGGACGAAGTCGTGTTGCATCAGTGGTATAAAGACTTGCGTGAACATTCTTGTCCACCATTAACCACTCAAGAGATCCATCGTATCGAAGCTCTCCTGAATCAGAGTGGGAAGACGAAGCTAAACGCCTTTACTTGTCAGACATTTTCAAGCAAAAAGTCAGGATCGAATTGATCACTTATTACCTGTGAAGAAGAAGAAAAAAAACACGCAAATCAATGGATATCAGGGAACTTTATTACCTTTTGAACCACAGCTCGTACACGGCTTCTTGGAATCCTGTCGTCTGTGCTAAAGATGAACTACCTCATCGCAAACCTCAAGGCCATCAAGCTTATGTGATCAACACGGACAACAGTCATCTCCCACTAACCCACTGGGTAGCCGTTTACTTTCCTCATGAAGGATGTGTGGAATATTTCGATTCGTATGGATTGCCTCCTTTGGAAGACGATATCATTAACTTTATGAGAAGAAATGCTCAGATCACCCGATTCAATAATGTGAAATTACAAGGCACAGATTCCTTGGTGTGTGGACAATATTGCGTGTATTTTCTGCATCATCGCAGTCAGGGCTATTCCTTTGAAGATTTAGTGACTCATTTTGATCCTCGTTCTTCTTCTAGAAACGATGTGAAAGTAGATCAATGGTTTTGTGACCATTATGCTTATCTTTTGTCTCAAGCTAGGAAACGTAGTGTCCATCAATGGCCTAATGACTTCCAACAGTGGAAATCAAAATTTCATTCACAACTTTGTCAGCCCTGTTTAAAGTAGAGTGTTAATTGAAAAAACATGTTTGTGATTTGAAAAAAATGTTTGATGTTATATTGTTGGATTATTGTTAAAAATTTTATAGTTGTTTGTTAGTGTTAAGTGATTTTTGAATAAAAAATGTTGTGTTTTGAAATGAAATGCCTTTGTGGTTTGTTTGGCTATAGGAATCTTGATTCATGCTCTTTGACTTCTTACTATCCCTCTCATGACACTCATTGAACGTTGCGGCTCGAAAACCGTGGAGGGGTGTTTTCCTTCACGTCCGCGCTTTGACTTTAAAGCCGGGGTAGTTTCCAGTCTAACCATCCATTGTCGACTCATCCTCCTACGAAGATGTGCTCCAAACTAGCTAAGCTAAACGAAGCCTACGTGAATTTGCATAGGGTCAGACACAGTCTGATACCGAAGCCAGAAGAGATAGAGAATGTGAGAATGTTAAAAGTCACTGAAGACCTGATAGAAGAGCTCTTCAGAGAAGAAGTGAACAGGGAGAAAGAAGAATGGACAGAGAAGTACAGACTTCAGAAACAGCAGAGAGAGCAGCAACATCAACAACAGCAGCAGCAGGTACCTGAACCTGACAGAGGCTTTGTAGATTGTCGTATCGACACCAAAGAGTTCTTCTTCTCTTTTCGAAGAAGCAGACCAATCGTCAGAAAGTCTATCATCAGAGGACGTCGCATTCTTAGAAACTAAAAGATCGCCCTAGCTTCAACTTCACACAAGCAAAAAAAACAGCCCTTTTCAGGGCTACCCAATACTCTAGAAAAGAAATAACAATCGATTTGCCAATGTGTGTAAGTAGAGTAGTGTGAATATAAACACTAACTCTTTGCTGGTGTGATTGTATGTGTTTGTGTGGATAGTAGATAATGATCATATTTTTTTTTTGCTGTTTGACGTGCGTGGAGAGTAGATTTGGGGTTTGATTTGATTGCTTTGCGTATGTGAATAGTATATTATTTGTTTAATGAAATTTTTTAGAATAGTGATGGGCAGTATAAAAATGTGAGTAAGTGTTTCTTTTAGGTCCGCGCGTTGTTTGGTCATAATCTAGGTAATATAAATTTTGTTTTGGGGATGTTTTCCTTCACGTCCGCGCTTTCACTATAAATTGAAAATCGCTTGGCAGTCTAGCTACCCTTGTTGATTGATCAACACTAGCGAAACTGTTGGAACTTCATGTGCACCTGGAATATGCCAGGCTCATACTAAATCGTCGAAGAGGGAAGGATGAAAGAGGAGGAGAGAAGAAAGATAGAAGAAGAGGAGAGAAGAAAAAAAGAAGAGGAGGAAAAGGAGAGAGGAATGGCTGTACCAAAGCCACAAGAAGGAAATTTCAGAATCCTAGAGACAGAAGATTGGGATTCTGAAGCCACTCATTCCGCCTCTGCTCTCCCCCCAAAAAGAGTGAAAGGAGATTGGAGTAGGAGATGTGTGTGTGGTGCCAGGCCTGGAAGGTGCCATCATTAACCAGGTGCCATAGAGTTCAGAAAACAGCCTTTTTCAGGGCTACCCAAACCTTTAGAAAAGAAATAGTAATCCATTTGCCAATGTGTGTATGTAGAGTAGTGTGAATATAAACACTGACTCTTTTTTTCCTAGTGTGAGTGTATGTGTTTGTGTTTGTAAGCGCTCAAGTAAGTTTGTGTGGATAGTAGATTTGGGTCTTGTAAGAGCTTAAGCTGGTTTTTGTGGATAGTAGATTTGGGTTTCATTTTAATGCTTTGCGTGTGTGAATAGTAGATTTGGGATTTGTTTATTGCTGGTTCACGTATGTGGATAGTAGATAATATGAAATGAGAAAAATAGGGGATGTTTTCCTTCACGTCCGCGCGTTTTAAGTGATGCTCTAGGTAATATAATTTTTGGGCTTTAGGGGAATGTTTTCCATCACGTCCGCACTTTAACTATAAGAACCCACAAAGCTCGTCGTTCGCACCATTCTAAGGAATAAAAAACGACGATGGAAGTGTCCCAACTGTTTAATGATTTAAGGCATGTTTATTTTTGGATGGTGGATGATGAATATGGAGTTGAAAGGATCGAAAGAGACTGGAGGTTAAGAACAAGTCTGCACTACGTGAACGAACTAAAATTAGCCAGGGAGATGATAGAGGGATTAATTGAAGAAGATGCGAAGAGATTGAGAGGGCTGATAAATCCCCCTTATGTCAGAGTGGGGACAATAAAAGAGGCCATGGAGAAGGTAAAAGAAGTAAGAAGGTTCTTGGAAGAGATAGAAAAAGGTCAGAGTGGCCCTTTGTCAAAAGGAGTGTTGAACAATTGAAAAAATGGGAAGAAAAGATGAGAAAGGTGATAGATGAAGAAGTGGAGAAAATAAAGGACAGGTGGGCAAAAGATAGAAAAGAAGAAGAAAATAGAAAGAAAAAGGAAGAAATAGAGAAACTAAACGCTAACTGGATGACAATCCAACAGAAGTTCCGAGCCATGGGTCACCCGGACTGGATACCGGAAACAGAAAAGAAGAAGAAGAAAGGAATGATGGAAAAAATAAGGGGATGGATAAAGAAGTTAAGGAGTTAGAAGAAGAAGAAACCCAAAGGCCCTTTTCAGGGCCACCCACATTTCTCGAAAAGAGATAGACTTTCAATTGCTTACCCCATTTTTTATTTTTTATTTTTTTTGTTTAAAAAAATAGAGACTCCTCTCTGTTTCAATTTTCGTATGTTTCATTTCCATAAACCCATCAGGTCGGGACCGTATTAAAATAGGGTCCCGACCCTGTTCCATTTTCCCTTGTCGCTCAACAGACCCAAGATTTTTTTTTTCCATGTTCAATTCCAATTGAGGCTAGAGTGACCCAAGACTTTTTCCCCATGTTCAATTCCCTTGAGGCTAGATTTGCCCAAGACTTTTCCCCATGTTAAATTCCCCTTGAGGCTAGAGTTGCCCATGATTTTTTCCCATGTTAAATTTCCATTGAGGCTAGAGTTGCCCAGGGGGGTCTGTAATGCTAATTTCCATTGAGGCTAGGGTGCCCCTATTCACTACTTTTGCTATGTTTGCAGTTATATCCGGCTTCGCTCACATTGTTCGTGCCCTCAATAAACCACTAATATCTGAATGTTTTCATTCATCAGTGAAAAATGATTTATATAACAAAATATCTTCAATTTACTCCTTTTCAATATTATCACACGTTCATCCTTATTATATATTGAAACAACATTGTCCACTTCTTAGCGATAAAATATTTTAACTCATTCACGTTAAAACTCATTTATTTAGAGTTTGATTTAAATTCACGTTTGTACTCGTTAACTTGTCACCCTTGTCATTCTTGAAGTGTTTGAAGAAATGGTTTAGTTATTATTCTTTTTTCATTTTTATTTTAAGGTACGCCTCATGGAATAAACGTTTACTTTTCTATCGCATTGGCAATGAATAGTTCTGTCTCACTTTGGTATCTGAACGTTTCCACTAATTTTAGTCTTAAAATATTTGTACATCTCTTTCGTTCTTTGTTTCTTTCAAACTTTATACATCTTATTCATTCCTTTTTCATTCCTACTAATCCCTCTGGAAATAATTCTTCAGGAAAACTTCTCTCAAAGGAAACCAGCAATAGTTTATCATTATTCTCTTTCCTTTACCGAATATCTATTACAATTGCAGGCTTATAATTTTGAGGATTTAATTTGATAGTCCTTTTATATCGTTTTGGAGAGTATTATGGACTAATTCATAAGAACAATAATTGTTTTTTTTTTAAAAACAAAATGCATATTTGATTCACATAGTAATATCCATTTCTTGTTTAGCCAGTCCGATAAATCCTCGATATTCCTCTAAACAGCCATTAAGTGTTATTAGTTATCGGTGGATCAAACGGGGTATGAATATCATCAAAAGGAGTATGAATATCATAAAACGGTGTATGAATATAATTAAACGGTGTATGAATATCATTAAACTGTGTATGAATATCATTAAACGGTGTATGAATATCATCCACCGGAGTATGAATATCATCAACCGGAGTATGAATATCATCAAAAGGAGTATGAATATCATCAAACAGTTTAATTTAATCCGAAATTCCTATCAATTTTGCTTAGCATAATTATACAATAAGTTGTATCAAAATATTCTTTGTTTCATTAAGCTGTAAACCTATATTTATCTCTTTTACTGGGAAGGCTTATTTTAATTTGACTCTTCGTGTCAGCAGAGGAACGTTAACGAATTATTATTTTCTTAATGTGGGAGTCAATCTGACCAAAAAAATGCATACTGGTCTCTTATATTTTGCATCACAAAATGTGTATTTCTTATCTACATTACTAAATGATGCTGCCCTTTCAAGTTTAATTGATCTCTGACCAATCTGGACCATTTATTTTGTCTTGGTGTTATCTTAGAACTCTTTGCCGTTTGATTTGTTTCAAATTTGTTACAGGAATCACAATAAATATAGCACTATAATTGTTAGTCAGTGGGCAGTCAGTCCCTTTAAGTAAGTCAAAATAAATATAGCACTATAATTGTTAATCAGTGGGCAGCCAGTCTCTTTAAGTAAGTCAAAATAAATATAGCACTTATTAATTGTTAATCAGTGGGCAGCCAGTTCCTTGAAGTAAGTCAAAATAAATATAGCACTAACTAATTGTTAATCAGTGGTCCGTCCGTCTCTTTAAGTAAGTCAAAATAAATATAGCACTATAATTGTTAATCAGTGGGCAGTCAGTCCCTTTAAGTAAGTCAAAATAAATATAGCACTATAATTGTTAATCAGTGGGCAGTGAGTCCCTTTAAGTAAGTCAAAATAAATATAGCACTAATTGTTAATCAGTGGGCAGTCAGTCCCTTTAAGTAAGTCAAAATAAATATAGCACTATAATTGTTAATCAGTAGGCAGTCAGTCTCTTTAAGTAAGTCAAAATAAATATAGCACTTATTAATTGTAAATCAGTGGGCAGTCAGTCCCTTTAAGTAAGTCAAAATAAATATAGCACTATGATTGTTAATCAGTGGGCAGGCAGTCCCTTTAAGTAAGTTAAAATAAATATAGCACTATGATTGTTAATCAGTGGGCAGGCAGTCCTTTTAAGTAGGTCTTGTTTGTTTGATATCAAGGAATAGACACCTGCTAATTAAGAAGAAGAATAAAAAGAATCATGATCATTAATGCACTTTGTAGCTGTCATTCAGTTGAAAGTGAGTCCCATCAAGGGACTCTTGTTTTCTTTGATATCATGGAATAGAAGCCTGCTAATTAAAAGACAAAAAGAAGAACTGGAAGAATTGCCATAACAATGCCCATTATTGAAAACACATATAAATTAGATCTGTGTGTAAAGTATTACTACTACTAATAATAATAATATACGTTATTCAGTAATTTAGACCACCAGTCCATATTACAAAATACAATACAAGTAAATATAATGTGTGACATGGTGTAAAGAAGTTAAATATGGTATTCATTATGAGTATAAATAATTTTCTATAATCGGTGCATTATATTATAAAGATGTTTCTACCTCTAAGTATCTTATTTACCATTCGTATGAGTTATCAAAGACATATATAGTAGGAAAGATTTTAATATATATATATATATATATATATATATATATATATATATATATATATATAAACACCCATTATAGTGAGAAAGATTTTAATATATATATTTATATATATATATATATAAACACCCATTATTAACCTGTAGAGAGTCTGTCCCTTCAAGGGACT
The DNA here is from genome assembly GCA_028554795.2 of Sinohyriopsis cumingii. Classification (NCBI taxonomy): domain Eukaryota; kingdom Metazoa; phylum Mollusca; class Bivalvia; order Unionida; family Unionidae; genus Sinohyriopsis; species Sinohyriopsis cumingii. The sequence goes on along the minus strand of CM068837.1, from coordinate 54,075,188 downwards.
TTTCTTTTAATGTCAATGAATAGGTTTCAGTAATTAAAAGGCAAAAAGATGAATATAAAAAATATAAACATTAAAAATTGTTTAAACAGTAAAGCATCATTCCTTTTGAGGAACTCTTGTTTGCTCACAATCAAGGCATAGGTATCAGTAATTAAAAGGCAAAAAGATGAATATATTAAATATAGCAATTAGTAATTTTTTAAACATCATTCCCCTCTAGGGACTGAGTTGTTCATTTGATATTAAGGAATATGTATCAGTAATTAAAAGACAAGAAGAAAAATGATAAATGAACCACAGTAAATATAGAACTTAATTATCAAACAGTTGAGTGTCAGTCCGAGCATGGGACTCTTTTTTGTTTGATATTCATCGTAAGTATCTGTTATTTTTATAACAATAAGAAAAATTACAATAAAAATGCCACTTTAATTGTTTAGCAATAGCGATTAAATCACTTTGATGGACTCTTGTTTGTTTGATATGCATCCTAAGTTTGATATTAAAGAATTGGTATGTTTAATAAAAAGGCAACAAGAAGAATAAGATAAATATAGTCCTTACTAGTTGTTAGCCAGTAGAGCATCATTCCCTTCAAGGGACTCTTGTTCATTTGTTATTAAGGAAAAGCTACTTAAAAGACAAGAAGAAGAATTAGAAGAGTCACAACAAATATAGAACTTAATAAATTGGCAAACAGTTCAGTGTCAGCACTACCATGGGTCTCTTGATTGTTTGATATTTGTCATAAGTACATGTACCTGTTATTTAAAGGACATGAAGAAGGAACAAAATAAAAATGCTACTTTTTAATTGTTAACTGTAATGAAATTTTGTTTTCTCTGTTTCTTACAGGGTGCAGCAAAAATGAACTTAGAAGCAGGGAAAAAAAGGAACATCTAGGCCATCAGAAGGATATGTTTGTTCTCCAAGAGGCACCCACTGCCATGCATGTTCTGGAGGTGGGAAATGGTCTGATACAATAGATGCAGTCTTTGAAAGAAAATAATCTGGAATCACATCATTCAATTTATCAGGGGACATTCTTTTCTATTATACTACAACAATGCCATATAAAATGAGATAATGGCACAATAATTCTACCTTCTGTCTTGTAATTTTTGGATAAATCATTATCATGCATGTATATATAATTATTTTTCTTCTATATATCATTGTCAGGGAAGTCTACATTACAGTCTACATGAGACTTCATTGTCATGGAAATCTACAATACAGTCCACATCTGGATTTCAAGATGATGTATTAATTGATAAAGGGAGACAAAAGCAAATATTTATCAGCATAGAATAACATTTATAGTTCAACCAAGGGACATAATTGCATTAGAATACCCTTAACCATTGGACTTCAAAATTAATTGTCATAAGCAAGAGCATTGAATGTAAGAGGTAATATGATTTGATTGTAAATTTCTATTCAAATCTATTCTCATATGACATAATACATATATATATATATATATATATATATATATATATTATATGAGTGTTTGGGTGTTTATGTGTGTGACATTGGTATATGGAGATTGTTTCATAGTATGTGTTGTTTTAATGGCTTTAAATTGATTTCAGATTATCTCCTAATTATCTCGCATAGCTTATGCCTCCTCCACAGTTTCCTCCTATTATGTTCTCTGTGTGTGTGTGTGCGGGGGAATGAGTGCTGTAAAGTGTATCTCTGAAATCCGAGACTACCCAGTGACCTTTATTGATTATACACACTCCATTGATGTGAGATGACACCATTATTTCATTGATTACACAAACTCCATTGATGTGAGATGGCATTACTTCATTGATTATACAAACTCCAAGGATGTGAGATGTTGTACTTTATTGATTATACAAACTCCATTGATGTGAGATGTTGTTACTTTATTGATTACTCAGACTCTACTGATGTGAGATGACAATGTTACTTTATTGATTACACAAACACTACTGAAGTGAGATGACATTACTTTAATGATTATACAAACTCTATTGATGTGAGATGACATTACTTTATTGATTATAGAAACTCTATTGATGTGAGATGACAATGTTACTTTTTTGATTATACAAACTCCATTGATGTGAGATGACAACGTTACTTTATTGATTACACAAATTCTATTGATGTGAGATGATGGTACTTTATTGATCATACAAACTCCACTGATTTGAGATGACAACATTACTTTATTGATTATACAAACTCCATTGATTTGAGATGACAACATTACTTTATTGATTATACAAACTCCATTGATTTGAGATGACAACATTACTTTATTGATTATACAAACTCCATTGATTTGAGATGACAACATTACTTATTGATTATACAAACTCCATTGATGTGAAATGACAATGTTACTTTATTGATTATACAAACTCTATTGATGAGAGATGACATCATTACTTTATTGATTATACGAACTCCATTGATTTGAGATAACATTACTTTTTTGATTATACAAACTCCATTGATGTGAGATGACATTACGTTATTGATTATATGAACTCCATTGATGCGAGATGACAATGTTACTTTAACTGTTACCAAATACATCACCTTTCATTTATCTCTTCCACAGTTTCCAGGGTGTGTCATGTTAAAGGTCTTTTGTCTCCAGGGCATGAGACATTAAAGGTCTTATGTTTCCCATGTTTTTGGATAAGTGAAAGTCCTTGAAATAACAAACAGGACACATACGTAAAAGGGTTTATATCTCCTAGGCTTTGGTTTGGTTTTTATTTTCTTTACTTTTCTTTTCAAAAGGAAATTGTTTCCCAACTTACATATTTATCTGTGAAAGAAGACCACTCTGGTGGTCAAGTGGTTAGAGCATCCGCCTCGGATGCAGGAGGTCATAGGTTCGATCCCTGGCCGAGTAATATCAAAGACTTATAAAAATGGTACTAACAGCTGCCCCGCTTGGCGCTCAGCATTAAGAGGTTAGGGTTAGGACTGATTGACTTGGTGTTAGGATAATGTGACTGGGTGGGACATCATGCTACATGTTTGTTGCATGAGGCTCCAGTTCTATTCATCACTATAAACTGTCACATAGCTGTCAACATATACATTCTATACAACTCATGCTATTATAGTCTATTATGGGATGCATATACTTTAAAGTAACTGCTTTATACTCCTTGTTAATAGTATGTACATGGGTCATTCTATACAATCTCCTGCTATTATAATATATTATGGGATGCATACACTTCAACATAATTGCTTTATACTTCTTGTTAATAGTATGTACATTACACATTCTACACTACCTCAGGCTATTTTAGGATGCATATAATTTGAAGTAATTGTTTCATTTTAATTTACTGGTCTATATTTATATAATTTATTATGGAAATATGTATAGTAACTGGTATGATGGTCAAAAAGAAAAAGTGTACAACTTAATTTTATGTTTCACTCAGTAAAGTTACATAAACATGTTTAGGCAATAATTAACAGTAATAATCAATAAATAACATAGTAATAATCAATAATTAACATTGTAATAATCAACAACAGAATAATAATAATAATAATAATAAGCAGTATTATTTAGTCATGCAAGTGATTTGCTCACAAAATGAAACTCTACCAACCTAATATTTATTGCATTTAAGTAAGTACTGTAAAGAATTGTAAACACAACTCTATACATGTTAGTCATTATAAACAGTTTACACACTTCATCATTAAAGGTTGATAGACATTTTCTACATCTTGCTTGTATCTTTTGATATCTTTAGAGAAATGTAGCACTAAAATTGCCTTCATTTTCATTTTATTTGATATATTATATATACCAATTCTTCTTGTCTCTTTCTATTATTTATCTTTCTTGGCAACTATATTTTTTACAATTATGAAAAGTCCTCATAATGCTGACTTTTGGAAAGCTTAGTCACCAGGACTGGAAGCACTTAAGGAGAGTGTAGGTCTTTCTTTGAACAACGTTTCTTTTCAAACTAATAATTCATGCATTCAATGTTAACCTCTGTATACCTGCAAGGTTATTGGTTAATAGCGAAAAAACATTCCAAACATCTGAACAAGGCTTCACTATCTCCATCACCAGTTTTGAAATAATTTGCACATTTTTATCACCATTGGTTATGTTGTAGATTGACAGGGAGAAACTGTATTTGTCCATAACTACACTTGACTTGTAAATTATACACACTAATCCAGTAATTCATGCAAATATGTATAGTCATCAAATTAAAATACTTAATTAGTCAATTCTCTCTTTTATTTATCTAACTTGAGGAAAATTAGATAACATTCATTTTTATACAAGATTTTCTGAATGTTATTTGTCCATAAATACACTTGATTTGTGAAGTATGCACACTTATCCAGTACTTCAATTCATATACATATGTATAAATAATCATCAAATTAAAATACTTGATTAGTCAATTCTCTTTTATTTATCTAACTTGAGGAAAGTTGGATAACATTCATTTTCAGACAAGATTTTCTGAATGTTATTTGTCCATAAATACACTTGATTTGTAAAGTATGCACACTAATCCAGTACTTCAATTCATATAAATATGTATAAATAATCTAACTGAATTAATATACTTGTTTAGTCAATTCTCTGTTACACTTATCTAGCATGCTTAACATCAGATAACATTCCATTTCAGACAAGATTATTGTGAATGGTCTACCATTAATAATAATAATAATAACAATCATTGTATTTAGCAATAATCCAAGCCATATGTCCATCATATGAAAATTAGTGCAACAATGTTTCAAACGACAAAAATTTTCTCTGGATTTATTTACCTTTAAAAACTGATTCTTTTGGACATAAGAACTTCAATATGCATTTTTCATAAGGTATACATATCTTTACAGGAATGTAACACTAAAATTTACTAAGCATTTATTTGCATATTTAAATGGATTGTTTTACCAAAAATCTTCAATATGCATTTTGTTTTCATGGAACTTACTTTACAGGTATGAAGCACCTTGTGTTAAATTTATTTCAGCTGATAAATGTGAAGTTTTTTCCTATCTGAACTATTTGTGATGACTAAGATATCCTTACTCTTGTCAATGCAAATCACCCTTGGATATGTTGGCACTCCTGTATTTACAACCTGTATCACAGACCCATCTGGAGACAGTTGATGAATGTTGCCAGATTCGTTTCCAACAACATAGATGTTGTCATATCTGTCCACATCTACTCCCGTGGGGTATCTAAGATTGTAAGGGCTGTAGGTAAACTGCTTATTGCCATCCAGGTCAAAACAAAGAAGTGAATTCATATCAAACGTGCTAATATACACTCGTGTTTTCATGTTATTCAGAGCTACACTGTTATAGTTGTAGCGTGAAGAGTCATACTGATGAGTACACTTTACATCTCCTCTTGTGTTAATCAGACTCCATTCACTCTTGTTGTTACCACAGTAACCATGCACAACCATCTCCCCCTTCTCAGCAGCTGCTATTCCATTACATTTATATGTGGTTGTTATCCTTCTGACTGGCCTGATGACATCACCAACCACTGACATAATCTGGATAGCATTTTGATTATACAACGACACTGCCACCTCCTGGTCATCCAGTACACAGATGTTGTATGGTGTACCTGTTAGTATATGATTTGTGATGAACTGATAGGAAGAGCTTAGTAGGATGCATTGGCTATTGTTGTGATCAGCAAGCATCACTCTGTCTCCAGGAACAAATGTGACACCAGTATACCATGGGGTATTAACTGTAGGGACTTTCAGATCAATTACATCAACCCTCTCTACCTGACAGTCCTTCGTTGGCCTCCGTAAACATGTTAGAGGCAGATCGTTAGAGCTGGTTGTAGTTACAACTTTCCCTAAATCAAATAAAGAGACAGACAAAATGGATTGTATAGGATATGCGAATTCAATCTCTAATGTTATTGTGTCAGTTTTCATGTACTTTTCTCCAACTAGATTGCAGTAGGATTGTAACTGCAAGCTCATCTTTTCTGACATTATAAATTTTTGTAAACTGCTCCCATATTTACTTACTGCTTCAAGAAGATAGTGGGAATTTCTCACAGCATGAATTAGTGACAAGCACTGATGATTTTCATCCTGATAATTTCTTCTTTGTAAATTCGGTTTCCCTCTGTCTCCACTCGTTTCTCTAACTTGTCTAGAGCTGCATTTATTTTGTTTCTTACTTCTCTGATTTTGTCGGTCAGTCTATCAACTTGAGGTTTAAGATTATTAACAAAGGCCTCATTCACCTCCATAAACTTCTTTAAATGGATCTCGATTTTTTTCATATCCGCAATTGTGTCGTCTGGCTTGCTGTCACATAGCAGAGCAGGGAGTTCTTTTTTTAAGTCAATCACTTTGGTACAAAGTTTGTGGCCCTCGAAAAAGCATGTACCACAACAGGGAACCTTGTGATCTTTACAGTAGTATTTTATATCTTCTCCATGATGTTCCGAACATGTAAAGCCTTCTGCTAGTTTCATTACATTTTCTGGATTACAGTCTAATTCTTCCACACTAATAATGGTATGATCCTTTGATATTTTCTGTCTCCTATGAACTTTTCGGCAATCTCCGCACATGGCTTCTTTGCAAAATACGCAGAACCCTTCAGCGGGAACAGCGTCACCCTCCGTGTTACAAGCGTCACACAAACGACTTACTTTCGATTCCCCCAAGCCTGACTGTAATACTGTGTTGGTTGGAAACAAAGACGCCCATTCACTTGTCGGTCTATCCTTTATCGAGGGACTTGCAGAATGTCTACATACTGGACACTGAACAAAACACAACTTCGTATGCTTCGTTGCCTCAGTTGTTATGTGAGACTGTAAACACTTCTCACAAAAGGAATGGGCGCACGGCAGCTGTCTAGGTATACTGAACTGTTCCAAACATATTGGACAACAAGGTACATCTTCAGTCTCTATTTTAGCAGCCGCCATTTTAACAAGAAACCATTACATGAACTTGCAAAGAAACGATGACAAATCCACTGTCAATCTATTTGTGCAACCTAATAACAGATACTTCCCTTGAATATCGGTGTTTTAAGTTCAAAGTTTGTATTTGCAAAACATGGGCATTCTCGATTAGTCAATTCCGACATATAAAATTCTCTATTTGTTCCGAGTTTTCCTCCTAGCCGATTCGAACTCTTCCAGAATTCATTATAGAGGATACTTAAGTTTCCAGTTTCTTAGAATCTTTTTTTTTGGGGGGGGGGGTTGTCGCTTATTTTAATACTGGTTTGAGGATAATTTTTTTTTCCCTATATGCTCCATCAATTTGTTTCTCAGCCAAGAATTGTGTTCAAATCTTACTAAATCATATGTTAATATATGATTTCTTCTAAAAGGAACTCACAGTGAAGTTCATGCCATAGGTATTATACTGTAAACAAATCAAGGTTCAATGGGTCAGAAATTCACTTCCGGTCATATAGCAATCTCTCTAAATAAATAAATAAATATTTCACACTTCAATGCATGAAAAATTATATTTTTAAAGGAGAATAGTGAACCCGTCTCTCAAGAGGGAAATCCCTAGCTTATATTGATGATATCATGTCCCATTTCCATTTCCTGTACGTCAGGAAGAGAGAGCAGTGGAAACGCTGAAAGTAACAAATTTAAAATAAAATGTATGCTATCTAAGGAAACTAACAATAATTTCCATCAAATACATTGATCTTATTTCTTTCATAGACATCATTCTTCATTCAGATATATATTATATAGCATCAGCTGAATTACATAGAGAGTAGGCTCAGAAAAGATTTGTGTATAATTTCACTATTATTAATGACAGTAGTTAAACTTAGTCGTGACACTTCAATTAATATTGATATACAATTTTTTTCATATCAAGTTTGCTTTGAATTTGCTTCTTTCATGTTCTAATTAAAAAATAATCATGATATCAGGTTTGATTAACATCTGAAAAGGCCCCAAAACGCTTTTTAAGATTGGATAATCTGAAAAATAAATAGAGGTTTCGCATCTAAAAATAGAATATGGCAACGAGTAATCGGTGCTTTGCATGAGAATTCAAAGAGGAAAATAATATGCAGACCTCAAGAGCTTTCATATTCATGTCCATGGTAATATAAAACTATTTACTGCTGTAGCAGCAGAGGGGGCGAACAGACCGACTTTGGGAGCGTCCAAAAACCGAAATAAGGCTTCTAATTAAAAATATTTCGAGCTGAATATTTGCTTGAAATAACAAATTGAGGATTCTCCGGTTAATTAGACCATTTGTTTTTGTAAATTGCTTTTCTGATCTGAAAACTCGTGAAATTAAAATTACTATTACAAAAAACGAACCAACTTGAGGTCATGCCCCCCCCCCTGCTGCTATTAATTTATCCAAATATTTTATCAAGTCCGATTCGATATCTTGTTCTAGGATCGTGCAAATTTATTGTTATAAACCCGTGCGGAGTAGCTTGCGCTCGTGAAAAGAAGTTTCTGAATTTAATTATATCCATGTCACCGCTGCACCAGGTTTGATGAATATTTCGCAACGTATGTGTATCAACTCCATTAAACACAACTAAAATATTACAGTTATCTCTGATCACTTTTGGTATTTGTGTGTATCGTTGAGTAACATAAATGACATCGATATTTTTATGTCTACCTCGAGAAAAAATCCTAGCTGGATTTGATTGTTTGTCTAGCATCACATCATCGTATACAACTAAATTATTAATAAATCCGTCTATGGAATCAACTGATGGTGCTTCATCAATATCGGTTATAAACTCGATAACATCGTTATCTTTATCTATTTGCGCGTTTTCATTAAAATCCTTAAGCACATTATAACATCGTTGATCATCAACTGACGGGGATACTAAATACAATTTATCCCACTTTAACCATCTCATTATAAGATTGAGTAACAACTGTGTCTTTCCACTTCCAGATGGTCCTATTATTATCATTCTAATTGAATTTGGTAACACAGGATGGTGCTTGACAGGTTCTCGTTTTCTTGTCGCTGAGAAATCAATTATATCCATGCTGTATAAAATATCCATGGATTTATATTGTGTGAAGTGCAGGATGCGTACCCCGACGGATACACTAACAACTATTACCACAAAAAATAACAGATCAGCGGTTACGGGTAAGTGTACGCGGTGTGGTACAAAGAAATTTAAATTTATTCCCGGTGATAATTCAGAGACAAAGTCACCGTTAAAAAAAAGCAACACTGGGGTGATATTGCAGCAAAATTAACAAAATTACCCGGGACTCCGTGGGCTAAATGCCCAGGAGAAAAACACCTACCAGGATATAATTATTGCGGTCCTGGTACTCGACTCGATATTATACTTGATAATCAGGATCAACCAAAACCAGGCGAGGAACCAATAAACGCTATTGATAAAGCATGTCATGCTCATGATGTTGCATATAAAAGCAATGATCTACAGCATAGGCATATTGCAGATGTGAAATTAATTCATGCGCTAGATTCTATAAAAAATAAAAATATCAAAGAAAAATTAGCTAATGGGTTAGTAAGATCCGCGATGAAAGGTAAATTAGCACTAGGGGCTGGTAATATATAAAATGAAATAGATTTATTATTCACCAATTGGATACTGGAAGGATAAAGCAGCAATTAGTAAACTTGCTGATGCAGCAGCGGTTAAACATTCTACTGCTAAAGCGCGGTTATCCAAACAGGCAATATGGCAAATTTACCTACCGCCACCGAAACAAATTCGATTTGCACATTTCAGTGTCAGTGTTCCTAATGAAGTTCATCAAGCCGATATTCTGTTTTTACCACATGATACTGTACGTAGAAAAACGTATAAATACGCGCTAGCTGTTGTTGATGTTGCAATTAGATATAAAGATGTAGAACCGCTATCAGCGAAAACAGCATCTGAGGTAGCCGATGCTTTTAAACGAATTTATCAACAAGGTGGTTTACGATGGCCACAGCTGCTACAGGTTGATCCTGGCAAGGAATTTCTTGGTCCAGTATCATCGCTGATGAAACAACATAATACCAAAATACGACGAGGACATACTGCGATTCATCGTGATCAGGCAATTGTTGAACGATTTAATCGAACACTCGCTGACCGGTTATTTGGATATCAATATGCGAAGGAATTTATTCAGGATACGAGATCTCGTGAATGGGTGGCAAGATTACCAAATGTGATAACTGCGTTAAATAATGAGATTACTCGAACAACCAACATGAAACCTATTAATGCAATTGCAAGCGCGCACAAACCAATACAACGACGTGATTTTTCAGCGCAACCATTATTAGGAAATATCACTGTCAGGTATTTATATGAGACCGGTGAACTTGAAGGTGGTAAAAGAAGAGCGACTGATCCTATTTGGAGTATTACCACACATAGGATATCCACAAGATCATCAGGTAGACCCGCAATCTACAGACTGGATTCAACTGCTCCTCAACGTGGATTTGTACGTGAGAAATTACAGATAATTCCTGATAACACACAATTACCACCCAAATCACTTAACTAGCTCCGTTACGTCGATTACAATCAGCGATTATAAAATCTAACTCAGCATCATTCATGATCAGTCTTGTACAATGTCGTCTGTGATCATATGCTCCTCCTTGTGTAAACTTGCCGATTATTTTTCTAACAAGATCTTTTGTAATCTTGTTCTCGTAATCGGTTTCATCCGAATACTCCTTTTGTTGTGGTAACCAAACTTCGGTTTGTTTTCGATATGATATAATTGCTTCGCTGATCGTCACCGATATTAATATCGCACAATCAAGCATATACCGTAATAACACTACTGGTGTCCACATTTTTTCTGAAAAATATTTTCCAAACCAAACATAACAAATTGGATGAAGTCCTTTAGACATTTCGAATGACTCGATACGAGCAAATCCAGTCGGGTCAAAATCCGGTAATGGTTCATGTATCGATACTCGCATCATTTCGTGCGTCGGATGACCGAATCGCTCAAAATACACAGAACAATCTCCGTATCCAAGAAAACTTCCGGGATAACACGCGACCATATCAACTGAAATAACATCTCTGTGATTGTATTTAGTATTCCACAATCCGCCGTGTCCATATTCGACACAACTGGATACTATGTCATTGAGAAAATCAAACCGTGTTGGTTTCCACGAATTTTTCTTTCTAGCAAAATGAGCCGCAACTGACGGAACAGTAAAACAATTGCTCAATAGTTCGTGTGCAAGATTTTTCATTTTTTCGTAAAGAAGATCTGTTCGATAAATAACGCCATTTGGTCTCACAAACTGATCAAATTTATTTTTTTCTTCCACGCAAGACTGAAATAGCCATACTGACACAGGATCGTTTTTACTTATTTCATTAATAAAATCAAACATTTCTCCGCGGTAAATTTTAACAGTTCGATCTCGTGGATATATTGTTACTGCGTTAGTCCACGCGTGTGCGTTATGATCAATAATTTCGATCGAAGCTCCTTTTGATCTATATTTTGATTCATACAAAATCTCTCCTGTTATCGTCGCTACGGTTATTGGAAATTTTAATTTTTTTCCTAACTCAGCGACATCTTTGCCAGACGCACCGGTATCTTTAACCATTTCTCCTCACGTGTTTATTATTTTACGTCTTTTATCCGTTAGACCGTTTCCACGAGTCGAAACGGTAAAATGTTCTGTTACTCGTTCAGCTACACAATTTATTTTTGAAAATTTCATCGGCGCCAGTTTATCAACGTTGGGTTTTTCATTTATCATATAGATTCCATAAATAACCGCTGTCACAGGATATGCTCGTTCATAATACGGTTTGTCAATACCTGTCAATAGACCTGGTTTGGAATCTCTACTTAGTAAGACAGTTTTTTTATTACAGTGGACAGGATCATATTTGTCACGGATAATCCAATCATCTGTTTCTGTCAACACGACAAATTTTATTCTGAAAAGATATTTGCGATTATCTAGATAGTTAATGATAATTGCTGCTCGTTTGTCGTTCATCATAGCGTCGATGATATCTTTGTTGCGTATAATCTTGAACGTTGACCAGACATGAGATGCACCATCTGTGTGAAATTCTTTCTTGGCGTCGTGAATTTTATTAATCAAACCTTTGTTTTTCGGATCAACCAGATCTTGCATCGGTAGGTTAGGAGATATTCTGTCGAGATTAAATTTATCTCCGCTCAGGGGCTTTATTTGGGATAATCTATCGAATTCGCTCATATTATATTCCAAGGAAATATTTAAATTAAAATATTATGTATACAATGTCTCAATGCAAATGACTCATGGTGAGTTCATTGACTCGTTGTAATAAATCCTGTAAAAAGGAATTCTGCGGACTACACATGCAAAACGTTCACCGTGGAAGCTTAGGACCTTGTCTGCAATGTGGTGCTGGAGTAGGAAAAACACAGTTGTGTGCGTGTTGTGGTGGTAAAGGATACATAGAGATTATAAAAGATACGGCAAAATAAAAATGATGTCAGTGACGGAGCTATAAAATCCGCGGTGGATTATCTAAGTTTTCAGACAAATTATGATTTAAACAAAAAATATTATTGTATAATGGAGCAAAATAAATTTATAAAGCATCCTACAATAACAAACTATGAATCAAATATTGATGGCATGATAAGACACTGTCGATTGAAAAAAAAAACAGTTGGTTTTGTCATTAATACTGGCTATCTGATATTTACTACAGTGAAGAAAACTTATTTCTGTCATCGTTTCATATACGAGTGTCATAAGGGATTGATTAAAGACGGTCTTGTGATCGATCACATTAACGGCGTGAAAATTGACAATAGTTTATCCATCTTCGAGCTGTTACACAAAGCGAGAACTCTGCACTGGGGGAGGGGATAGTACTGGTAAATATGACAGAACAGTTGTAAGGAGGGCGGTAAAATCCACAAACATAGAGACGGGTGAATAAATTATATTTCAATCAATGTATTCAGCTGCGAATTGCTTTGAAGTTAACTCGCGTGTGGTAAAATACGTCGCAGAAAATATGACCAAAACTACTTTTTCCAGTAAATATAAACAGAAAATCACCTTCCAATATTGTTAATGAGATAAACTATCATCATTACCTCGAATTATATTTAATAACCATTTTTTAACCATTTATCCTTTATTGTTAGAAAGCCTCATTGTTACACTACTGAATTTTTGATTATGCAAAAGGGAGATTACTTCTGTAATATATAGTTTTCTTCGTAGATTTCCGATTTTGTATGGTTATAATTGGTTAATTAATCATCTACGTCGTAATTAATTATACCAAAGAAAGATATTTATGGTTTCTAACTTACAAAATAGAAAAATAAACGTATTTCACATCATACAATATAGCGAGCTATTTTTAAACCTGTTATGAGAAATCGACGCAAAACACGCTGTTTTTAATGCAGATATTTACAATCTGTTCAGAAATACAGAACTATTTAAACCGATCTGTAGGTGCTAAAACGTTTGATGCCGTGGTAGTACAGAACACGCTGTTAGTGCAAGATATTACGAGAAATCTTGGCAGAACACGCTGTTTTTAATGCACAAGTATTTACAATCTATTCAGAACACGCTGTTTATAATACAGAAATTTACAATCTATTCAGAACACGCTGTTTATAATACAGAAATTTACAATCTATTCAGAACACGTTGTTTTAATACAGAAATTTACAATCTATTCAGAACCGCTGTTTTAATGCAGAAATATTTAAACCGATCTGTAGCTATATAATAACCTTTGAAACATATATGGTTAGATGAATTTGACAGCTCAATTAGTAACGCATCTGGCTGTGATGCTCGAGGCCGCAGGATCGAATCCCATGACTGACAACTGGTCGGTGGTTACGCATATTAGCGATTTTTATAATTGATTGGGGCACCGCCAGCCCCCCTACGCTCAACAGAACCCTCCAACCACACATCACTGGTGGTTGATACATGTTTTGTATCACCCACGGGCTGATTGTTGGTGTGTGTGTGTGTGTTCTGTTGAGCGTAGAAAAAGGTCTCATTTCATTTCATTCATTCATTTTATTTCATTCATTCATTACATATATTTCATTGCATACTTACTGAACCTGCTAAAAGATTCGAATAGAGGTTCATTCATTGAATATATGTTTGTGCCATCCTTAATTAAGATTGTCATTCATTGCATACTTACTGAATCTGCTAAAACACTCGAATAGAGGTTCTTTCATTGCATATATGTTTGTGCTGTCCTCCCTCTTGGGCCTTTAGACCGTTGTTTGACGGGTTAGGGGCTCTCATAGGGGGTAGTATTTCGTGTGCCCGTTGAACTTGGTAGAATGCGATGGCAAGCTACGAGTTCTGGGTTGTACTGTCCTTAATTAAGATTTCATTCATTGCATACTTACTGAACCTGCTAAAAGGCTCGAATAGAGGTTTATTCATTCATCGTGTGCCCCTTCCTGAACTTGCTAAAAGACTCGAATAGATGTTCATAGGGGAAATATTTTTTTTTATTTTAAATATATATATACTAAATAATGAACTACGAAAATATTAATGATGTAATTGTTGCTATTAAAAAATTGGAAAAAGATGGAACTGATATATCCGATGAACTAAATCCTGAAAAAAAAGTTTCTGATTTTGAAATTTTACAAGAACGTAAAAACCAAGGAATACACACACTATGATCTGAATACAAGTTCATGAAACGGATTCAGGCGGCGATGTTCCGGTCGCTAGCTACTGTAGAAGATAATCAGGCGGAGGAATTCGTTCCTGTCTCTGCCGCAGTAGAAAAAATTAGATTGGAGTTATCCCACGAGTACGAGGCAAAAAAAAAAAAAAAACAATTAGTACTCGCATAAGACTATTAAGAGAAAATATGTTATCGAGTAACCTCGTTACTGGTGAAACGATCCAAAGTAATGAAGTAGTATGAAATAATTCTGGTGAAAATGAAAATGAAAGTTTAGGTAATTGGGGCCCCTGTCAACACTGACCACGTGTAGATCTTTGATCAGAAATATTATTCTGAAATTATATTTATTCTGAAATTATATTTTTTCTGAAATTATATTTATTCTGAAATTATTTTTTCTAAAATTATATTTTTTCTGGAATTATATTTATTCTGAAATTATATCCTGAAATTACATTTATTCTGAAATTGATGGGCTAGTTGGTACTCAGAATCATGCAAACCAATCAATTTCGTAATTTTGATGGGCTAGTTGGTACTCAGAATCATGCAAACCAATCAATTTCGTAATTTTGCTGGGCTAGTTGGTACTCAGAATCATGCAAACCAATCAATTTCGTAATTTTGATGGGCTAGTTGGTACTCAGAACCATGCAATCCAATCAATTTCGTAATTTTGCTGGGCTAGTTGGTACTCAGAATCATGCAAACCAATCAATTTCGTAATTTTCATGGGCTAGTTGGTACTCAGAATCATGCAAACCAATCAATTTCGTAATTTTGATGGGATAGTTGGTACTTAGAACTATGCAAACCAATCAATTTCGTAATTTTGATGGGATAGTTGGTACTCAGAACTTTGTAAAATGATCAAATTTTCAGAAAAAAAATAAAATATTTCAACATTTGTTATTTTTAGTCGATTTGTCAAGGAAAATTGATAAATTTTCCAATATCATTAGGGTCAAACCTCAAGCAGTTCTCTAATTTATTTATCGATAAATCATTAAAAATCAGTAAAATTAGCTCAAAAATGAGATTTTTCATGCGATTTTTGTTAATTTTTCTAGTAATTTTCGAAAAAAATGAGGATTTTTAACGATTTATCGATAAATCAATTAGAGAACCGCTTGAGGTTTGACCTGACGAAAAACTGCTGTTGTTCTAGTTGTTCTAGGGTTTAACGCCATTTTTCCGAAAAACTGTAATTTGACAAATCGACTGGAAAAATAACAAATTTGACTAAAAGTGTTGGAATATAAAGATCAAAGATCTATGATAAAATAATATAAAATAAAATATTAAGATCAAAGATCTATGATAAAATAAAATAAAATATTAAGATCAAAGATCTATGATAAAATAAAATAAAATAAAAATATTAAGATCAAAGATCTATGATAAAATAAAATATTTCTGATAAAAGATTTATGATCAAAAATCATTACGATAAAAGTCTTTAAGACTTTACATGCAGATTGACAATCAATTCCTCCCCACGCAGGTCAATTAATCGTCCTATGTGGTCTGTGAGTTTAAAATTTATTCGTGACAAATGCTGATTATGGGTGCGTAGATAAACAGGATTGGTTGGTACTTGCAGGGGGAACTTGTTGTGTGAACGTGTATAGGATGTATCCTTGTTCAGCCTGATTTGATTTTCCAAGATCTATTTGATAACTGCCTTCGATTACGTCACAAACTAGATTAACCGCGATTGTCGATGTTATATTAACGACTCCCGGAGATACGTGTCTGCCGCCGCCGTGTGGATCATTATTATATCTAAGAACAGTTGTTGGTGGAGTTATTTTTTTCCATGCATCGATTATTTTAGGAAAAAACTCATTGATGGTGTCATTCACAGATTTTCTCCGAGCGTCCGGGTTATAATTGGGAAATTTGAACCTCGGTATGTCAGATTCCTTGATTTTATATTTATCAATTAAAATTTTTTTGAAGCAGGAGATGATTTTAAAATTAGATCTATAATTTTGTTGTGACTGCGTTCCATAGCTTCTGCGATATAATTCAGAATTTCTATTTGTTTGACAATTTCCCCTCGTGTCTTGTGGGATGTTATATCGAAAAGATACTCAGTGAGGCGTTCACGTAGTTTATTTAGTTGATCTTTATGATCAAGATTGGAAAAGTCAATAGTTTTTTCAATTTCTTCTTCGTTAATATGGCCACGGAGTTTACTTTCTGGTAAAGCTGAAAATATGCTACCACCATAACCAATTAAATCATCTAAACTAATGTCCCAAGTTCGAGCTCCACGCCACCACCACCACATATCTGTCATTGTAATTTCGTGACGAGAGCTATTTGTTGACGTAAAATCAGCTCGTTCTGGTTCAGGTGGTCCTTCATGCACTGGGGGAACATCCGGCCAACCTAGTACGGATCTTATCGTCGACTGATTCATCTCAACGACGTAATCAGGCGAGTTTATTTCAACCGCAGAAGATAGCGTCGGCTCATGAACATTAATCGATATTCTTGCTTCTTTTCCTGTTATTGATTTTATTCTACGAGCAAATTCATCATTGAATTGTTCGATCTCATAACTACCAGTTGGTATTCCAACAACAACCCAGTCAGGTGTTCCATCGGGTTTGTTTTTATTAGCAAATACAAGTGAATTATTTGCTGGTGTACCATTAAATGATCTCGATCTGATGTTTGGCCAGCTATGGTATACTCGTAATTGCGCTGGTGCAATTTCATTTGCGCGAATTGCAGTTGGAAAATTGATGCTTATTCAGGATTAATCGAGCTTACCGAGATCATCGTGGTCTTGTGCGGGGTTGTGTTCGTCACGATCTGCTGAAGTAATTCCGTCAGTATTAATACTCGTACCTTTAATACCAGCGCAATTGTATATTTTAATCATCGCTGAAAACTCAAAATCGGATATAATTCCATCACTGAGACTCGCTGATAACAACGAGGATAACTTCGAGTATGCGACAGTTACTATGTGTAATTTTATCATGTAATCGGATAATTTTTCATTCGTGCAAGTACATATTCTTTTGCAATGATATTAAGTACAACTGCAATCGTTGTTGCTGCTGAAATACAAATAGTCACAGCTACTGGTGCCATCATTGTTACCGCGGATAATATTATTCCAGCTCCAGCAACAACAGCGGATACCGAATAAACAACAACGTCATTGATAACTAATCGTCGTTGATACTTTTTTATTTTTACTGTATATTGTTCGACTCGATCTTTCAACGCTGCCTGCCATTCGCGCGCTTGATTGTACCTAAATTTTTGAACGTCGATTGAGGTACTCATTATATTTTATGCAGTAACCAATTGAGGTGTTTCAGCTACAAATTCCAAACACCACCAGAAAGATGTTGCGGTTAATTTCTTATCAGCTGCTTCCAGAATAAATATTTCCTCGTTTCCGCTATTTAATATAACAGATACAACCCCGGAAAACTTATCAGTTGAATGACGCCATGGATACGTTGTAAATATTTCAAATTTTGCAGCACTAAACACAACCTGTACACGCCAGTGACTGTTGCGGTATATTTGATAGTTTTATTTTGCTGCGACCATGTTGCGAATCCCGATGATACTGTGTATACGATGTTGGTAATATGCCCCGGAGTAACCCCGCCGAGAATTTTAATCAAACTGGTTTTATTAACGATCTCAGGAATCCACGCTACGATGTTTTGCTGTGTTTGTTTGATCGTGTCGATGTTCGTCTTGATATCAACGAGTTTTATGTCAATGGCGTGCGGAGTGCCGAAGAATTTATCTATAGATTCATCGATTTTTTTGAAAATTTCTTCGAAATCTTCCAAAAGCGCCCACGTGCACATCATACTCGGCCCGCAACGTGGATAAATCTACGGTGCCATAGTTGACGTCGACGTATTTTTTTGTTGCTGCGTCTTCGTCGGATGTTGGATCTCTTAAAACTACTATCTTATTCCCGTTCATGTTGAGTTCACCTGTCATTGTGTCACCGGTATTTTTTACGCGATTAGCAACACTTGCCGTAATTTGATTTCTGATGGTTGTAAACGATATACTTGAATCCCTAATTCTGCCGCTGTCAGTAAACACGGGTATATTATCCGAGACCGCACCGAGTACTCGTCGAACTATATCATTCCATTTGATATTGCTCGTTTTTAGTTTACCATGTCGGTCCTGAAATTTTACAACCTCATCTGGGTCAACTCCAGCAAGATTCATGATATCAGCGAGTTCATCTTTAGTCGCGCACTTCGACAGATCAACGTCGCCGGACTTTTTTAAAGCGTGAAGAAGATCTTCCGTAAATATCAACCATTATATTTTAAGATCTGTTTAAAACGAATCGGTTGCTTGTATAATCATGCACGACTTTATGTGGCGGTTTGGATGATTTTGATATAGCGTTAAGCACATTAATTACTTCACGGCCGCATATTGGCGGATCTGTCCTTGTGTGGGTAACGTTGAGTACCAAACTTGCGCTTGAAGTGGTGCAACATACTTGATAAATTCAACAGGTGGAGCTAACCCGTATGAATCAAAATAAACGATTCCACGTGGATCAACCGCGTATGATACCCAATGAGTACCAGGTCCTGAATTCGAGTCAAGATTAATAATACATGTTTCAAGTTTGTTCGGTTGTTGCGGTAATTGATCTCGCATAAAAACACCTCTGAAGTTTTCTATTTTTAATCGTTTGACTGCAGCAAGTAAATCAAAATTTGATGCTGGAGCGTCTAACATGGAAGTCTCAGATCTCTTCCCCAACGAGATCCCGGTAATCTTAGGCCACGTCCCTTTTTTATATCCATTTCCTGTTGCATTCTTTAGAACCATTACAGCAGCTGTTCCAACAGCACCTAACGCGGCTGCTTTTGCTACGGCTGGAGCGGCAGCAGCTATTAACGCTGGAATAGCCGCGAGAAGTGGAAAAATACCGCCTGTTTTAATTGAGTCTTTAACCGCACCCGCAGAGAGATTAAGTTTGACGCCTGTTTTTGATTGTTTTGCGCTGTTGAAATGTTTAAGCTGGCGTTCTGATAATGAATTTATTTTGACCACCCGTGATCTGATCTCGCTTTAGTGATATTTTCATTCCGCAGTTGTTTGCTGAATTTGATTGAAGGTTTTTAATCTGACCAGGAGTCAGACTGACACTAACGTGATGATAATGGCATTTTATGATAAATACTTGCCACGCTCCAAATAATGATTAAAGATTTTCCACTGGTGCATCAACGACCCTCATTCGACCACTACCACCTTCAAGTAACATCGCTTTATCGCTGAGTATAACCGCGATTGCTCTGTAATCAACACCACCTGTATTTAATGTTGCTTTAAGATGTATATCAACGACAGATTGTTTTGATAGATCAAGATGCTGCAGTGAAAAATAATAAATCGGATAAAATTTTCTGAAATCATATTGTGATATTTGCAACCCAGTATCTACATTGTGATCATGTCCCATGAATGACATCAAACGATGATATGCACGTCCTATATGATTTTGTGCATAATTTAGTTGTATATTTTCTGTTGGTTCTTGTTGTCCGTTTATCCGTAAGGAAATATTTGTGAGACCTAGTTGGTCAAATATCATATGAGAGTGAACCTGTGAGCCTAATCGATCATGGCGCTGAAACGCAATAAAAATATGCCGTGGTGCAGGAACACCTTGTTGTCATGCTATATGCCATGTAAACTGACCGTTAACGTCAGTTTGCATACTATCTGTGCTTGTTGTTAACCATGACAACAAGGATTTACCACCTGTGTCCATGAAATAAATCAATTTCTGTTCTTCTGAGATCGTTGGAGTCATTACCAGCATCCACAGTGAAAGTTTCGATAATATTACTTCACCAACATCACCAATAGGTCTCCACAGAGCATCGTTATCATCACTCTTTCTTACAAGAACAACCGTGTGTCTAGCTCCAAAAATAACCTTTTTAACATTCCTACAAAATCCAAAAATGTGCGATAGTGGAATTGTACATGAAAAACTTCTATTGTCTCCTAACAACGCTGCTTGGCGTGTTGCAAATCCGAGGTTGAAATTTTCATTAGAACCATGAACTACTGGCCACACATCAGCGTCAGCGTTATTGGCAAAATTTCTTGGTCGTCTCATATTATACGGATCGCTTTCAGGGTTATCAGAATTATCTTTCGCAAACATCATTGTGGGACCTGCTGATCTTGTATAATCATCAGAATATCTTGCCAACCCTATTATTGCTGTAGCAATGTCGACATTATTCTGAATCGATTCAATATTTTTTCCATCGATCATTTACGTGGCGCTATCAAATAATGCCATGATCCCGTTGTTGACAAAACCAACTTTTGCTGCATCTCCGTAATTAGTATCATCCGTTTTTACAATTGTACCTTCTACCTCAATAAAAGCCCCAGCGGGTAGAAAATATCTACTTGTGTTCATGAACTTGTAGTTCAATTCTTCCTCCACGTTGATCTGGTGTTCGTGCGTCATAAGAATAAAACTGATTATCACGTACCGATTCATCTTTAAGGACAGGTGCTTCCATGTCAAATGCTGTGTCGGATACGCGCTTGAATATTTTATTGTAATTATTTTCGTCGAACACGTTGATTACCGCGTTCGGAAAATTCCACCTCGGGAAGTTCCACTTCCTGATATTAAACTTGAGATATTATTTCCCGATCCACCGAGTCCCCGATCTGCCAACTCTGCTAGTTTTTGATTTGCAGCTTGATTTATTATTTTACTTACGTCTGCGGGCATAATTTCAGTACTTGGTAATTTTACTGGTTGTTGTTTTCGTCTTATTAATCGTGCTAGTCTATCTTTGATCGCCGAGAACGCCTTACCAGCAACATTGACAATTGCACCAGGAGCTTTTTCACGAACAATATCAATAGCTTTCTTCGATAATTGTTTTGCAATAGGCGCTGCTTTTGGGGCTAACCTTGTAAATATTCCCTGAATACATCACCAAGTCCATCTCCGTAAATAACTCTATAGATTGGTAATCGTGAGTTTACCGCTCTGACCGATACGGATTTACGATGATTATTGTGTACGATCATCTTATTTTATTTACCATTTATCTAACCGCGGTGAGTAATCATCAACGAGCTCATCAATAAGTTCTCGGTAAACGCCAATATCCATGATACCACCTTGAAATAATTGCCGAAAAATATCAGCTGCTTCATTGGTTATTTCTGGTGAATTATTTCCGGCACGTTTTCCCCCTATGAGAACTTCTAACCGTGACACGTCATTGAGGATATTATTAGGACAAACAAAATTATTTCCCAAACCACTGCCAGTAGCTCCTTCTTCTGTTGTGTCTGTGTCTTTCTTAGATAAGGATCTTGCTCTTTTAAGATACTTCTCTTTTTTAAGTTTCGGCGAAGAAGGCTGTTGTTGTTCTATCTGTTGCAGAGGTGGAGAATATTGTTGTTGTTCTATTTGTTGCAGAGGTGGAGAAGACAGTTGTTGTTCTATTTGTTGCAGAGGTGGAGGAAGTTGATATGAAGGTTCCTGCTAGGACAGTTGTTCTTGTTCTAGTTGTTCCAGTCTCTCTCTATAAAGTCTTTTTACTTCTCTACTAAGACTTTCGTATTCTGGACCTCTAGCTTGTTTTTTATTGTAATATACGCGATATATCCATGTAATAGAATTATCATCACTTACTTTTTCATGACGGGGTTTTAAAATGCCAGATTTATTAAATATACCAAATAATATTGCTTCGGGTAGTTTTTCACTTTTAGTATTTCTAATATATTCAACAACCCCTTCGTTAAATCTTGCAATCAATTCTACGTTTCCTTCTACTGGTTTGGGTTCAGATGCAAGTTCTTTTCCCACGTCGGCGACTTCAGTATGAAGTTTTCCAATACCTTCAAGTATTTCTTCACCAACGGATGGAGGCTGAGCTGCAGCTATGTCAATTGGAAGGTCTCGTAAAATCTTTTTTGTTTTCTTGGTTCTCGCTGCTATTTTTTCAGTCTGCGCTGCAGTTTGTTCTAATACTGGAAAAATACCCTTTTTCCTCTTCTCATCTTCCTCCTCAATATCTCCTCATATAGTTTTTCCAACAGCCGCTGCAGCTTTCTTAGTTGCTGTAGTGACGGGTTTAAATAGTTTTTTAGTGTCCTCTTCGTACTCAACTTGTGATTGTTGCTGCGCTTGTAGTTTTTTTTCTGAATGAATCTCTAACAGGAAGAAATTTTTTGATTGCTTCTAATCGTTCTCGAGCTATCCTTGCAGTATGAGATTCCGGATATACCATTTTATTATAACATAATCATTTAATTATAGCAGCAGAGGGGGGCATGACCTCAAGTTGGTTCGTTTTTTGTAATAGTAATTTTAATTTCACGAGTTTTCAGATCAGAAAAGCAATTTACAAAAATAAATGGTCTAATTAACCGGAGAATCCTCAGTTTGTTATCTAAGGCAAATATTCAGCTCGAAATATTTTTAGCTAGAAGCCTTATTTCGGTTTTTGGACGCTCCCAAAGTCGGTCTGTTCGCCCCCTCTGCTGCTGCTGTCCTAATGCAAAGTAATGCGTGGTCAAGAATGTAATAAGGAAGAAAGTGTTTGAACAGGCAGAAGAATAATAACAGAAAAGGTAGAAGAGATGCAAGTGTAGGAGTGTCAGTCTACGTTTTCGTCCCTTCACGCTCAGACCAAGCCATCTATCATGGTGGAGATGAGATAAATAATCTTCAAACGGCACAGCCCTGAGAATCACAAGGCCTTACTTGTAGCTAACAATTGCATTAGAATGAAATGCTGGAAAGCTCCTGCTTGCGAGACACCAAGTGAGGAGCTTCAGCAATTGTCGATGTTAATATATTCCAAGACCCTATTGTGCGTAGAAAGAAGATAGGAAGTCAGAAGCTTCTGCAATTGTTGATGTTTATTTATTCCAAGACCCTATTGTGCGTGGAAAGAAGTTGAATTTGAGATGCTTGTTGCTGCTGACTAATGAAGTACTTCGTTCGTGTCCATAAAGAGGGTTGTACCCGGCCTCCACAAGCATTACACCTTGTGAGTAGTGAAAGGGGGCACTTTACGGACAATGGGAATTAGCATTACAGGGACCCCTGGGGCACTTTACGGACAATGGAAATTTAACATGGCGAAAAATCGTGGGGCACTTTACGGACAAGGGGAATTAACATGGGAATAAATCGTGGGTCACTCTACGGACAAGGGGAATTTAACATGGGGAATAGAGTTTGGGCTTGTTTAGGGACAAGGGGAATTTAACATGGGATTTTTTTAAAAATTTTTTTAAAAAAAGGGGTAGGCAATTCAAAGGCTATCTCTTTTCGAGATATATGGCTGGCCCTGAAAAGGGCCTTTGGTTTATGTTAATATGCCCTTAACATAAAGGGCATTTGCGACATCTTCTTGTCCTCAAACTTCGTCTTACAGCAGGGCCATACATCAGAGTCCTCTTGAGGCAACCTTGTCTCTCTATATAGACTCTTCTTATCCACAGGCTGCTGTTGGTCCTGTGGACAACGGTCCACTTGGATCGGACATACATGAGCATGTCCGTCCTGAACATCATTGTTGACACAAGGGTTGAAGATTCAACGTCGGTCCACATGTTGAGGCTCCGAGAATAGGTGAATCAATGCAGTGAACGGCGCTTATTTATAGGGACAGGAAGGATTGAAACGGATTGAGTTCATTCACCAATCCGAACACGCGTTACAGAATTCAGTCAGCCCGCATCCAATCCGAAGAGAGCAGTCTGTGACGTCACGTAGTCTATATAGATTCGCTAGCGCTTGTGTGCAGTCAATCTATGCGACAGTGATTCAACATGACGGAAACTCAGAAAACGATCCATTGGGGTGCACCAGCAGGGGAGACTGCCCAAGGGAACTCGGACTTACTTTCAGAAGAGGTGAATTGGGATTTTGTGGATTTTCTCTCCTCGCAAGAATTTGTTCCGGAACCTTCGTTACCTTCTTCATTACCGCAAGTGGAAAATTTTAGACAGAGACAAAAAGAAGAATTGGAGAAATTTATACAACGACAAAAGGAAGCGGAACAGGCTTTTCTCCTACAGCAACAGCAACAAGAAGAAGAAGAAGAGGTAAGAAAAAAACAACAGCAGCAACAGCAAGAAGAAGTAGCAGCAAAGAAACAAGAGGGTGAAAATCAAACGGTCACGGTACTGTTGGACATTTTAGCGGAGTTAAGAAGTCTGAAACAAATGTATCAGACTTCTTTATCACGACCGAAGAGAATACGACCTTCCCGAGCTAAACACGTTAACCCTGTGACTAAGCCTACCGTACCACCCTTAGTGATTTCAACCCAATCATTATCAACATTACGCAGTCCAGAAGTAGGCCTTGGCCGTGGCAAAGGCATAAGGCAGTTAAAGTTGATTGCTTAAACTCACCCTTTCACCATGAAGAAAAAAGGCCCTTTTCAGGGCCACCCAATACTCTAGAAAAGAAATACAATTTCAATTTGCCAATAACTCAAAAAAAATAAACCCCACCCATTTTACCCTTATAGTACGTGTCTGTGTATGAGTGCGTGAGTGTACGTTCTTATTTTAAAATCACAACTCAAAGACACTTACCTTATATCATTCATTTATTCTTTTCTCCATTTTTTACAATCCAATTCACAATTCACAACACTTTAATTAAAAGTTCATTGACTTCATCTTTCTCCTTGTTTACTCTCTCTGTTTTTTAAATTTCTTCACCGTCTTTTCCTCATTTTCTTCCCTTCTTCTTTTCTTCTTCTCCTCTTTCTTTGCCTCTTCTAAACAGAATTGTCTTTTTTCTTCCTCTTCTTTCTCTGAAGAATCCCTCTCTTCTTCTGAAGAATCCTTCTTTTCTTCTGACTCCTCTTGTTTCTTTTTTGGGCAATCTG
Source organism: Sinohyriopsis cumingii (assembly GCA_028554795.2). Taxonomy (NCBI): domain Eukaryota; kingdom Metazoa; phylum Mollusca; class Bivalvia; order Unionida; family Unionidae; genus Sinohyriopsis; species Sinohyriopsis cumingii. Next base: position 54,049,503 of record CM068837.1, on the reverse strand, counting down.
GAGACCAATGTCCTTTTTCTTGACAATAATAACAGGTATCTTGACTTTTGTCTTTTTTAGTCCCTGTTTTTGTTCGTTTTTGACGGTCTGGACACTCTGAAGACCAATGCCCTTTCTTCTGACAGATATAGCAAGTATCTTGACTTTTATCTCTAAAGGAAGGAGAGTAGTCCGTAGGCTGGTCTGAAGAGAATTTTCTAATGACCCCTCGCAAAGCTCTGACGAAACGTTCCATCTGGTTAGTCTCTTCCATCGTTGTGCTCGGCTTGAGAGTGAAATGAATAGTGAAAGGACAAGACACACACCCTTTTATATACGCTGGTCTGCTATGACTATAAAGTAGTTTATGGTGTTTGAACTTGAGTCATTTGACTTTTTGCTTTCAAGATGAAACGATCCCATTCATTCGAGAAGAAAGAAGAAGAAAGTAAGAGGCAGAAACGTGATCTATCGCCTCGTACCAGGGCTGAAATCTTGGCACAAATTCATGCTAGTGATTTTGAAGAGGACATGAGTGAACCAGAATCCCAACCCTCTAAACCAAGTTCACCACCCTTAGTCAACCCTGAAAAGTACTATTCCATTCGAGAGACGGAAAAGCGCTCCTCTAGAAAATTTAGAACCACGGCTTACAAATACACGGTGAAGTTTAAAGATTTCAAGGCTGAAGTGCCGTTAGAGAAAGCAGAAGTGTTCATCACCGAGGTGTGGGATTCTTTGCTCACTGCACTCAAGCGACAATGTCAACCCAAAGAAGACGATCGCTTGAGACTTTCCATACAACACGACGGTTTGAAATCCCCTGTTTGGATCGAGTTTAGCACCCCTGCAGAATTGACTGCTTCCAAAGTCATGGACAAGTTTCAACACGTACAACAATCTAATGATCAGTTTGACATCACCGATGGTAAAGCCACACTGGACATGACCCACGTCTCTCCTCCTCAAGGGACAGGACGCAAAAAGATGTTATTGGTGGACGACCTTCGCAACACCAAAAAGAGTCTCGTCCGAATTAACAACCCTCATGACCAGATGTGTTTAGCCCGTGCCATCGTGGTGGGACGAACCTATGCCAACAAGAACGACACGGTAGAATGGAAAAGAACCTGGGACACTATTCAACGTTCCGACCGAGCCAAACAACGAAACGAAGCAGAACTCCTGTTACAACAAGCCGGACTGCCCAAAGACACACCCTGTGGCATTCCTGAGATGCAAAAATTGCAAGATGCCCTAGCTCCACGCTACACCTTGAAAGTGCACCCTCAAGAAGTGCGCGGACCTCTTTTGTTTCGAGGCCAAGATTTTAAGGACCGAAAATACATTCACCTTTATCATCACGATGACCATTTCGATACCATTACCAGTATCACTGGATTCCTGAGATATGCTTATTATTGTGAGAAATGTGACTATGGTTATAATAATCGAGAGCAACACAAACATTGTGGATGGAAATGCTCAGGATGTTTGGCCTCTCCACCCTGTCTGAGCGAAGAACCAGTGCCTTGTTCCACTTGTCTGCGCACGTTTGTCAGCCCTACCTGTTACCAACAACATTTGAAGACGCAAGGTTCACAGAAGAAATGCGCTTGTCAACTCCTGAGATTGTGCCCTACGTGTGGACAAGGCATACGTACCAATAATACCAAGGCACACGTATGTTCAGGAAAGAAAAAATGTCACATTTGTCACCACATCGTGGACTTGGAACACGAATGTTACGTGCAAAAATACCAACCCCCACCAGAGAAAGAGGACGGTCACAAGAAGAAAGGCAATTTCATCTTTTTCGATTTCGAATGCATGCAAGAGACCGGCATTCACATTCCTAATTTTTGCGTGGCTCATCGAGCGTGCGAGAAGTGCATTCAAGAACCTATCTTCAGTCATTGCCCTCACTGTAGCAAGATTCCCGGAGGGCGTGAAAAAATCTTTCGGGGACCAAACACGTTAGCCGATTTTGCCCAATGGGTCTTAGACCCCGTCGACAAGACGTGGAGCCAAGAGGACATCGAACGTTACCGAGATTGTCATCGCCATGCCACAGTGATGGCTCACAATTTCTCCGGATACGATGGACAGTTTCTTCTCAGATACTATACGGAACAAGGCACCGAGCGTCCTAAAGTCACTTTGAACGGAGCCAAAATCATTTTCATGCAAGTGGGACAAGTGCAGTTTAAAGATTCGATGAGCTATTTGGCCATGCCTTTGAGTCGAATGCCTAAAACGTTTGGAATGACAGAAATGGCTAAAGGGTACTTTCCACACTTTTTCAATACGGAAGCCAATCAACACGCCGTTCTACCCCATTTGCCTGAGGCTCACTATTACGACCCCGACAACATGCGTACCGAACAACGAGAAGCTTTCTACGCTTGGTACCAGGCTCACGAATCGGACCCTTTCGACTTTCAGGAAGAAATGCTAAAGTATTGTCGTTCCGACGTGGACATTTTACGGCGTTGCTGTGGAAAATTTCGAGAACTGTTCATGGAACACGGAGGGGTGGATCCTTTGAAAGAAGCTTGCACCATTGCCAAAGCGTGTTCCCTAGTGTATCGACAACGATTCATGCCTGAAAACACCGTGGCTGTCATCAGCCCTCAAACGACCCACTTTGTCAAGCGTCAATACTCGGTCAAAGCCCTACGTTGGTTACATTACTTGTGCGACAAGGAAGACAAGTGGATTCAGCATGCCCGCAACGGAGGGGGCGAAAAGACCATCGGAACGTATTCGGTCGATGGCTGGGACTTAGAAAACCCCAAGATCGTGTACGAGTTTAACGGTTGCTTATTTCACGGATGTCCCGTCTGTTACCCTGACCGTGGCACTAAAAATCAGTTTTTACAACGAACCATGGAAGACTTGTACCAGGACACTTGTCAGCGACGCCTAAAGTTAGAACAGCAAGGATACCAAGTGGTGGAAATGTGGGAACACGAGTACGATCAACGTATGAAAACCGATCCCGAGTTTAAACGCCTCGTGGAAAGTTACCAGTTCATGGACCCGCTGAACCCGAGGGATAGTTTGTACGGAGGAAGGACCAATGCCACCTGTTTGCTGTACCAAGCCGACGAAGAGAAAGGAGAAGAAATCAAATACTTGGACGTGTGTTCGCTGTATCCCTACGTGTGCAAATATTGTCGCTTTCCCGTAGGGCACCCGCAATTGTTGACGGAACACATCGACCTGAAAAACATTCGACAATACGAAGGCTTGATCAAGTGTAAAGTTTTGCCTCCCACGAACCTATACCATCCCGTCTTACCTCACCATTGTCAAGGCAAACTGATGTTTCCCTTGTGCCGTACTTGTGCCGAAACGTGCAACCAAGACCAAGCTTGTCAGCACAGCCAGGAAGAACGGGCCTTGACGGGAACCTGGGTCAGCGTAGAATTGTTCAAAGCTTTGGACATGGGATACCAACTGTTAGAAGTGTACGAAATTTGCCACTTTCCCAAGACACAACAATACCGCAAGGGTGACCCTACTCAGAAAGGCATTTTCGCCGACTACGTGGATGCCTTTTTGAAACTGAAGCAAGAAGCCAGCGGCTATCCTTCCTGGTGTCACACTCCCGAAGACCAAATACAATTCAAAGAGAAATATTACGAACAAGAAGGCATCACTTTAGACCACATCGAAAAAAACGAAGGTAGGAGATCGTTTGCCAAAGTGATGTTAAATTGCTTGTGGGGCAAAATGGCACAACGACCGTGTTTACCCAAGACGGAATATTTGACAGAACCTTCCCGCTACTTCCAGATGATTCACGACAAAACCAAATACATGAAACACGTGGACGTCGTTCGAGAGAATTTGATCTTGGTCAATTACGAAGAAGATCTGGACTTTGTACAAGACGACCCTTTTGGAAATGTCATCATTGCGGCTTACGTGACAGCCCATGCTCGCTTAAAATTGTACGAAGCTTTAGAACTGTTAGAAGAACGTGTCCTGTACTTTGACACGGACAGTTGCATTTACATCCATCACCCGATTCAACATCACCCTAACGTCGAAGGAGACCGTTTAGGAGCCTGGACAGACGAGCATCCCGACGACAAGATTCTAAGTTTCGTCAGTGGCGGTCCCAAAAATTACGGCTACGAATACCGGGACAAACAAGGAGAAGTGCACACGACGTGCAAAGTGAAAGGACTGACTCTGAATTATCGTACCAGTCGAGTGGTCAACTTTGGGGTATTGAAAGAAGCCTTGCAATCGGGAGAGGATGGAAACTTTAAAGTGACCACCTATCAACCGAACAAGATTGTACGTTTACCCACTCACCACATCGTCAGTCGACCCTTGGAAAAAGTCTATCAAATCGTCTACCAGAAGCGAGTGCGACTTCCCAATCATTTCACCTTACCGTACGGTCACGTCGGTATTGGTCTGTATATAAAAAGGAACCCTAGGCAAGATCGATAGTTCATTGGGACTACCAAGACCGAGCGAACAAGATGAATACTTTGAAAAAGACATCGTTCCAGTTTGGGGATTGTAAAAAAGTTGTATCTTCCTCTAGTGTGACTAATATTGGATGGATATGACCCAGGCATTGCGACGGAAAATGTCCGGAAGGAAACTGCGATTGTCCATGTGGTTACCATTGTAATTGCGTAACGGAGTTTGCAGACGAGTGCGATTGTGAGCCTTGCGATGGGACCGATGCTGTACGTTGTGACCTGAGCGATGCCGTAAAGCATCATGGGAACTTTGTTCTCACTGCCCCTGTCATGGAAAGTGATGCTGTGCGTGTCAAACCTGAGGGATGTGAAAGCGATGCCGCTCGTCCTCTTAGACATTTTACCGGGTTTAAAGGGGAATGTCAACCTTCACGTTTACCTCCCTACGGATGTCATCCAGCCCTGAGCAAACTCCTGTTCCTGTCACCCAACCCTCATCGAAACGAACCTGTGAAAGACGAATATTCGTTCCCTGTGCGTTTGTCGGAATACTGCGACTTTGAAAATCGTCTTCAATCGTTCAAAGGAAAATGGCCAAAGTATCTGGGAGGACCGACCCCTGAAGAATTAGCCAGAGCCGGATTTTTCTACTTGGGCGAAGGAGATAAAGTCAGGTGCTTCAGTTGCGATGTGACACTTCACCACTGGGAACCGCAAGATTCGGCCTACGTAGAACATGCTCGATGGTCACCGAATTGTCATTACTTACCCTTAGTGGGACCGAGACATTGAAGTAACTTCTTACCATAATAATCTGTTCATGGATACTTTACAAGAGAACATTTGTGCTTTGCCTGTGGAGTTGAGAGAACGCATTTATCGAGAACTGGTCAAAATACAAGTGAAACGTAAAGAACAATTGCATCCGTTACGTCACCGGTGTTTGAACCACTGGTACCTGAAAGCTATACAAGGATTGATTCAATTGAAAGTGTTCCATCGGACAGACATTGATCAACGATCCTCTAGTTTTAAAAAGGATTGGTTTGGTATGGACGATTGCAGTTACATCATTGTAAACGTACTGCATCGAATTCCAGAGGAAGAGTTAACGAATTACCAACATCTTGAACACAATGTCAACTTAGTGAAAGAGGAAACTTCTGAACGAATTGTAATGTGTAGATTAGTGACTCAACGATTTAAATTCGACACTGAAGTGAAACCATGTTTGTGCAAAGAGTACATTTCTTGTGTCAGACCAAAGAGGATTTAGTATGACCTATTCATGGATACTTTGCTAGAGAACATTCGTGCTTTGCCCGTGGAGTTGAGAGAACGCATTTACCGAGAGCTGGTGAAAATACAAGTCAAACGTAAAGAACAATTGCATCCGTTACGTCACCAGATCTTTAACCACTGGTACCTGAATGGTATAAGAGAACTGATTCGTCAGAAATTGTTTCAGTGGTCAGACCTTGTTCAACACTTTGAGTTAGTGAATGATCGAAATGTTCATTATTTTGGTTACTTCGAGATTCACCTACAGCAATACATTGAGGAAGACAAGTTAAAGGATTATCAACATATTTTACGTGGAATCTACTTAGAGGAAGAGGAAACTTCTAAACGAACTCTGAAGTTTCGGTTACAGTATGCAAGATTTAGATTCCCTACTGGAGAACGAAGATCTCTGGCTAGAAAGTACGTGTATTGTTTCCGAAACAAAGAGACTATAAAAACAGGCTGCCATGCCACGACTTATGTCACATGTCATCCAACAGATTCCGTGGAAGGAACTCAATGACCATATTCAAACCGTGGATCATTACCATCGATTATTACAAGAACTGTATCCATTCAATTTGGGACGACAAGTGGTGTGTGTCTTAGTGACTTGTTTTTTGGGATTTCGTTTACCAGCCGATTCTTTGTGGACTCTTTACGATCAGTACTTACCACCTCCATGGCCTTAAATGGTCACGAAAAACTCCTTTTGCTCAAAGCCTTGCGGTTTCATCTGGATACTTCTCGACCTCAACAGGAAAAAAAGATTCGTCAACTTTTAGCTACCCAAGACGTGTATGACGATGTGTGTGTAGCTTGTGACTTACACCCTCATTGGACAGATGTTCGTGACTGGAAAAAGGGGGGTTTTGAGGCTTGGACCCAAGAAGTGGCCCAGTATGCACAAGAGTTGTTCAAGGAAAAAAGTTACTTTTCAACCTGTGTTAGTGACGGTGCCAGAAGAACCCGTCACCGAGAACAACCACTCGCTTCAGGACAGGACTGTCATGGACATTCCTGAAAGGTCATTCCGGGAGGACACTTGTGTGACAATACCTCATGTAGAGACTGTAAGAACATTACACACTATCCCTAGGACATCTTGGTTAACCAAAACATGTTGTACAGACACTTGTTTATATTCCACTTTGATCGCTTTGCTGTGTTTTATATTCCTGTACATCACTATTTGGGTTGTATGTATTTTTGTCTTTCGTATTCATGTTTGAAAAAAACATTCAATAAACGTGTTCTGAAAAAGTATATAAACTCTTGTCTTGTTCGTTTTCGTGTCACAAGTGACATTTCTCATACCATGGCTACCTCTGCTGTCTCTGCTCCCTCTTCCTCTACTGTCAAAGTCATCGACGAACACTTAGATCGTGCCAGTTGGGAGGCTTTGTATCTTCGCCATCCCTTTAACATGCTCATTGCTGGACCTAGCGGTTCAGGCAAAACCGAATTCGTCAAACGTTTGATCGAGCATAAACATCATTTGATCGATCGGCCCCCTCAACGGATCGTGTGGTGTTACAAAGAGTGGCAATCGGCGTACAGCCTTTTGCGAGAAAGTCAAGGCGATTCCATCGTGTTTGTGGAAGGCATTCCTAAAGAAGACGACGGCATCGTCTCTGACTCCCGTCAAACCCATTTGGTCATTTTCGACGACATGTTAGGAGAAGACGAAGAAGAAATTAAATTGTGGTTCACGCGCAAAGGGCATCACCGTAATGCCAGTGTCATTTACATCACCCAAAATTTGTTTCAACAAAGTAAAGCCCATCGCACCATCAGTCTCAATGCGCATTACGTGGTCTTGTTTAAAAGCCCTCGAGATAAATCGCAAGTGCAAGTCTTAGCCAAACAGTTAGGAACGCCTTGGCTGACTCAGGCTTACGACGATGCCACTCAAACGCCACACGCCTATTTGCTCGTCGATTTGAAACCTACGACCCCCGAGGATTTGCGATTTCGTACCCACTTGTTTCACCACTGGTGCCAAGACGGAGGGCCTGTCCTGTACACGTCTCCGTCCTCGACTTCATTTCACTCCCCATGAAAAAATCTATAAAAACCTCAGACCCTTTTTCGTCTGTCTCACACAGTGCGAACATGACGTCCCTTCAGTCGCATCTTCCCGTCAAATTGATTCGTGCCTTGTATGGCATCAGTCGAGAAAAAGATCCACAAACACGAGCTCGTGTCTTAGAAGCTAGTCTCAAAGAAGTCTTACGATGGTTTACGGTGACGGCACGTCAATTACTCCAAGGAATCATTCAGATTCCTCATCAAACCAAACGCTTTTTCGATCGAAACAAAGTCGCTTTGGTCCAACTGGCCGATCCCCGCATCGACACTCAAACCAAAAAACAAATCATTTTGAAACCTGGAGGGAGCGGTACTCTAGGAGGGGTCATCATTCGCTCACTCTTAAGATGGGATCCTAATGCCCCCAAAGTTATCCCCAAGACAAAAGTCCAACGAAGCCCCAAGAAGAAAAAGACCAGGTCCCCAAAGAGAAGAACTTCTCCAGTGGCGGGACCCTCCTCTTACCAGACACCACCCCGAAAAAAGAAAAGAAGCCCCCAGAAAAAGAAACAGAGAAAAAGTCCCCAGAAAAAGAAAAGTCCACAGAAGAAAACTAGTCGCAAGAGAGGCACTGCGGCCAGGACGCAGCCTTACACTCGCAAACCACGACCTGCCACATCGGTGACTGTGTCTCCGACAGCCTCACGTTTATCCACTTCTCCGTTGATGTCACCAGGAACTGAAGAGTACTTGGAGACGTTGATCACACCAAGAACTTCTCCGTTGATGACCCCCAAAAGAACTTCCCCAGTGGCAGGACCCTCCAATTTAGTGACAGTGGCTGCTGCTCACAAATTACCTTCTCCCAAAATCAAAGTCCATGAAAGATCGGGCATGTTACAAAGTTTACTGGATTTGTCCAAGCAAGAACTGACTCGATTTAGTCCGTTACGTACCCCTGCACGACGTGTCATGCCTGTCATGAAGTTGATACGCCGTAAAGACAATCAGTGGCGACGCGTTCCAGTATAAAAAAGGCCTGTGACCAAGTAGGGTATCAGTGTCCTTTTGGTGCTCCTAAAGATTCAAAGATGTCACCCTTCAGAAAACCCCAAGGAAAGAAAAGGAAAGGACTACCACCACGTTTAGCCAAACATGGGGACCTGTTATCTGTCCTGTCCAAAGCTTCTCCACCCCTACGAAAAAAACTCATTCAAACGGCCTCCAAAGAGGTCATCGATACCGTCTGCGAATGTTGTTTGAACGTTTTGAAAGGCACGATCCCTTTGTCCAAACACCAGAAACAATGCTTGGGCAAACATCGTCACGTTCTTCGCCAAATGGTTCAAAAGAAAATTCCCATTCGTCAAAAAAAGAAGATGTTGGTTCAACGTGGAGGCATTTTGCCTCTCTTGTTAGGCCCCATACTGAAAGGAGTCTTGGGAACCATGTTGGGAGGACTGATGGGAGCAAGATAAAAAGGCCTTCGAAAGTCCCAAGATCTCAGAATCGACCCCTGACAACCCCATGGAAGGACGAAAACTAGCTTTAGTGCCTTACAAACGATGGATGGAATACCATCGGTGGCAAGAACAACGCACCCCGCATTTACCTCCCAATCCCCATTTGAGCGAGATGTCCCAGTTACAACACGAATTGCAGTCCTTGATGGATCGCCAAGATTTGTCCGAAACAGAAAAATCGCAAAAGTACGGTCAACTCTTGCAACGACTGCAACTCTTTCACCAGAAAGCTTTAGACGAAACAGCTTTACCCACTCTGAAAGATTTTAAGACCTTGATGAAAAGTCCAGCACCATCATCATTACCACCACCACCACCACTACCATCCCCAAGGGTCACCAGAGATGCTACCCCACAAAGACCTGAGGAAGAAGAGATGCGCGAAGTGTTTCAAACACCGTCAGCAGCTCCCATTTCGAGTAAGATTGCAGCATCCTTGTTGACCCCGTCCCCCACACCCCAACGAGAAGAAATGAAAGCTTGGGTTAAAAAGATGATGTCCACGCCTCCTTCGACAGAAGTGAAAAAGAAAGAAGGGAAACCAGAAGCGAAAAAAGAAAAGAAAACCAAAGCCATTCCATTGCCACCACCACCACCACTACCTTCGACTTCTACTCCCGTAGCCCATCGGACACGTAAATCCGTTTCCAAACCACCCTTTCGACCCACCCAAAGTAGCATCACCGAAGAGTGGGTGACTTATTAACACACCAACACAAAATAAAAAATGGAAAAAGTCTTAGCCAGCATTTACTACGATCCCTCCCATCCTGCAGGTTACGCAGGAGTTCAAAAATTGTATCGTGCTGCCAAAACGCGACTGAAAAGTCTCCGTTTACCTCAAGTGCAACGATGGTTACAAGAACAAGCTACCTACACTTTGCACAAACCCATTCGACGCAAGTTTGCCAGAAGTCGCACCCGAGTGGAAGGCATCGATCATCAATGGCAAGCCGATTTAGCCGATGTCTCTCATTTGGCCAGCTACAATCGTGGCTACAAATATTTGTTTTGTGTCATCGACGTCTTTTCCAAATTTGCCTGGGTCGTGCCCTTGACTTCCAAATCCAGCAGCGAGTTAGTGCGAGCCCTGCAACGGGTGTTGAAACAAAGCGGTCGTCGCCCTCTTCGATGGCAAACGGACAAAGGCACCGAATTTCTGAACCAAGCTTTCCAAAAAGAATTAAAGAAACGTGACATTCATTTTTTTACCACCGAGAATCCCGAAACCAAAGCCAGCATCGTGGAACGTTTTCAACGCACTTTGAAAGAACGCATGTGGAAATATTTTACGCATCACCACACTCTGAAGTACATCGACATCTTACCGCACCTGGTGCAAGCGTACAACCAATCTTACCATCGAAGCATCGGACGTGCCCCGCAAGACGTGACTCCCGACAACGAAGTGCTGGTGTTCGAGCGCCTGTTCGGTACGTCCCCGACGAGGGCTGTCCCCAAGAAAAGTGGAGAGTTGACCGTAGGAGATTGGGTGCGCATTGGCAAAACCAAACGCACTTTTGACAAAGGTTACTTACCTAACTGGACGACCGAACTGTTTCGCGTCACTGGACGAGTGCATGGCCGTCATCCTACCGTCTATAAATTGGAAGACATGAACGGAGAAGTACTCAAAGGAACGTTTTATTTGCCCGAGTTACAACGTGTCACCAAAAAAGAAGACGACGTGTACGACATCGAAAGCATTCTCGAACGCAGAACCCGTAAAGTGGGCAAACGACGTGTCAAAGAAGTCAAAGTACGTTGGAAAGGATATCCACCCAGTTTCGATTCTTGGATCGACGCTTCGCAAGTCATCGACTATAAAAAGAAGAAGTGACCATCATGCCCTTTCACACATCAGACGCAGCTACGTCGACCAGTCCTTCTTCCCCTAGTTCTTCTGTGCAAGATTTACAAAAACAACCCTTGTGGGTGTGGTGTGGAGAACGTGTGCCTAAAACGCAAATCGTCTTTTTTTGCCAAATCTTCGTGGTGTATTGTGTCATCGGGGCAGCCATTGCCAATTTGAGTTTGCAACAAGGAGACAAACAATTGTGGACCATTTTATTGAGCAGTTGCATCGGTTACCTGCTTCCCAATCCCTCCCTGAAATTCTCTTCGAACGGGAACCACGGGAACCTTGTGTCCAGTGCCAGTGTCAGTCACCACTCCAACAACAACCACAACCAGAACCCCATTTTGGGCGGAGACACGCCTCTGACGTCCACTAACCCCTCGGACAGCCACAGAACTCTGGAATTATGAGTCACCAAAACCAATTTTACTTAACCTTACCCAGTGACAGTTCCATGGAGGTGTTTCCCAATAACACGTTGTGCTGTTACACGGCTAAATTACCTCAGGCCATCCCCTTAGATCACGAAGCCCATTGGGAAGTGGCTTTAGTAGAAATGATTCACCCTACACAAATCCAAAACATCACCGAAAAACAAAACTTTTTTGAGGTCGAAATCCTGAACGAACAATTACAAAAGACCGTGAATGAAATCGGCGGGTTTTCAGGGATCACAACACAAGCCAGCAATCCAGTCTTCAAAATCTACACCTTGAAAATTCCACCAGGGTTTTATTTTAGTGGCCAACATTTGGTGGACACTATTGCGGACAGGTTCGAGTTAGCCTTTGGCAAAGCCCTGAACAAAGTGAATAAACGTGTCATCCTGGAGTACCATAAAGTGGCTCGTCGCTTACTGATGAAATTTCAGGATACTCAACTGTTGTCCTTCAGGTTCAATGGTAGTTTGTTTGAAATTTTGGGTGGACATCCAACAATGGTCGCAAACAATTGGAGCCCCAAGATCAACAGTAATATGGATTTTTACAGAGCTTTTGGAAACCCGGTAGAACTGAACCAAGGACTGAATTTGATCTTTGTGTACTCCGATGTGGTGGAGTACAACGTGGTGGGACACACCTCTGTGCCATTACTGCGTGTCATTCCTTTCAAAGTGGATTCTACCACGAACACTAACGAGGAAGGTGGAAACACTTACCACGTCCACCGCGAATTTGTACATCCTCATTATTTACCCGTCAGCAAGTCGTATTTGGACACGGTCAACATTACTATAAAAGGAGATTTGGGACAAAATATTCCATTTACCAAAGGAAAAGTCACGGTGAAACTCCATTTTCGAAAACGGTTCTCTCACGACACGTAAGTAAGTCATGTATCCAGTGTACCGAGGGGTTGCACGACAGCGAGGACACGGTTTAGGAGATATGTTAAAATCGGCCTTTCGTTCGGTGGTCCCGGTGTTGAAACCGATGGTGACACGCGGATTGCACGCCTTGAAAGATGCGGCACTGACGCAAGGCAAAGAATTTCTCCAAAATGTCATCATCGACAAACAAAACCCTAAAGAAGCCTTCATGAGGGCAGGCAAAAATGTCTTGCTGCAAACGGGCAAAGACATTTTGGGCCGACGAGACACACCTATAAATGCCCTGCACGCTACCGAATCAGGCATTCAGCAAGGACAAGGCAGAAAGAGACGACGACGAAGAAAACACCCTTTCACCAGACTTCAAGCTAGAAAGGCCAAGAAAAGAAGAACCGTTCGAGACTTAGACGTTTTCGATTATTGAGACACAGCAACAAAAAAATGATGCACCGAGAGTCTTGCGCTTGTTCCAAGACGGAACTGGATATGTTTGCCATGCCCCCCACCATGATGACCATGCAAGAATCCCAGTGGGTGGAATTTCATCCCGTCTCCTCATTGACCGATTCCGCTCCCATCGAGTTTGAAATCAAAGGACAGCCCGAAGATTACATCGATCTGAATAGCAGTTATTTGTACTTGAAAGTCAAAGTAACCGAAGTGGACGGTGACCCTCTCATTGATACGTCCAGAGTAGCTCCCGTCAACAATTTCATGCATTCCTTGTTCAGTGGAGTGGACTTGTATTTAAATAACAAACTTGTCAGCAGCAGCATGGATACTTACCCTTACCGAGCGTACCTGGAAAATCTCTTGACGTACGGAAAAGAAGCCAAAAACACTCATCTGGATGCTTGCGTGGTATGGAAGCCTGACGCATTAGGTGCAAAGTTCGACAGCACTACAATTGATGGGGATGCTCAAAATTTATCGGGATTCATAGAACGAAGAAAGAAAATTGCACTAAGTCGTAGTTTAGAACTGATGGATCGTTTACATTTGGACATGTGGTTGCAAGAAAAGTATTTGCTGAACGGAGTGGATGTCCGCTTGAGACTGAATCGAAGCAGTGCCGCTTTCCATCTGTTGTCTAATACTAACGATTACAAAACTGTCATCCAAGAAGCCAGACTCTACGTGCGACGTGTGGAAGTGTTACCTAAAGTAGGTAACGACATCAGTCAGACGTTGAGCAGAACGACCGCCAAGTATCCGATCCGACGAGTGGAAGTGAAAACCTTCACCATTCCTAGGGGACAGCGATCTATGATCGAAGATCATCTGTTCCAAGGACAGCTACCCAAACGTTTGATCCTTGGTATCGTGGAGAATACAGCCTTCAACGGAGCTGTCGATAAAAATCCTTTCAACTTTCGACACTTTGGCGTGTCCAAGATCGAAGTCAGTCGCGATGGCAAGACCTTGTGTACCCGACCTTTCGAGCCTAACTTTACCCAGAACAATTACTTGAGATCGTACTTGTCCCTGTACGAAGCCACGGGACAGTTAGGGACCAACACCAGTCACGGCATTACGTACGACGATTATGCAGGAGGCTATGCTTTGTGGGCTTTCGATTTCACTCCAGACCAAGGCAGCGACGAGGGACATTTCCACCCTATAAAATCTGGCCAGATTCGTGTGGAAATTCAATTTGCAAACCGAATCCCTGATGAAACGGTGAACGTCCTCCTGTATGCAGAATTCGATAATACGATAGAAATCAACAGTTTGAGAGAAGTCATCCTAGATTACTAGAAACCATGGAAGACTGTTATCCCTCTTTACCTAGTGGAGAAACTTTAGACATGAAATGTGAGGAGACTGTGGAAGAAGAAGTGATCATGATGAAGTCAAGATGGCCAGAACAAGAAGCCCATTTAGTCTCCTGTTTTGCCAAACACTTGGTCGACAAAATGACGGAATTGATCAAGAAAAATTGTTATGGATGTCAAAACGATCATCCCAGTCAAATTCAACACGATAAATGCCTGATGTTGAGTCAAGAAGAAAAATTGGACGAGTATCTGGACGAAGCTTGGAGTCTCATCTCGAACAAAGACGTGTTGCACCAGTGGTATAAAGACTTGCGTGAACATTCTTGTCCACCATTAACCACTCAAGAGATCCATCGTATCGAAGCTCTCCTGAATCAGAGTGAGGAAACAGAACGAATAACCGTTTATTCGTCAGACATTTTCAAGCAAAAAGTCAGGATCGAATTGACGACGTATTATTACCTGTGAAGAAGAAAAGAAACACAAATCAATGGATACCTGGGAACTTTATTACCTTTTGAACCACAGTTCGTATACGGCTTCTTGGAATCCTGTCGTCTGTGCTAAAGATGAACTCCCTCATCGCAAACCTAAAGACCATCAAGCTTACGTGATCAACACGGACGAAAGTCATCTCCCAGGAACCCACTGGGTAGCCGTCTACTTTCCTCAAGAAGGCTGTGTGGAATATTTCGATTCGTACGGATTGCCCCCTTTGGAAGACGATATCATCGACTTTATGAGAAGAAATGCTCAAACCACCCGATTCAATAATGTGAAATTACAAGGCACAGATTCCTTGGTGTGTGGACAGTACTGTGTGTATTTTCTGCATCATCGCAGCCTGGGCTATTCCTTAGAACATTTAGTGACTCATTTCGATCCTCGTTCTTCTGCTAGAAACGATGTGAAAGTAGATCGATGGTTTTGTGACCATTATGCTTATCTTTTGTCTCAAGCTAGGAAACGTAGTGTCCATCAATGGCCTAATGATTTCCAACAGTGGAAATCACAATTTCATTCACAACGTTGTCAGCCCTGTTCAAAGTAGATGGTCTATTGAGAAAAAAATGTTTGTGTTTTGAAAAAAAATGGTTTGATGTTATAGTGTTGGATTATTGTTAAAAAATGTTACAAATGTTATTGTTTAGTGTTAAGTGATTTTTGAATAAAAAATGTTGTGTTTTGAAAAAATGCTTTTGTGGTTTGTTTAGCTATAAGAATGTTGGATTGATGCTCTTTCATTTCTTACTATCCCTCTCATGAACGTTGCGGCTCGAAAAAACCGTGTGGGGGATGTTTTCCTTCACGTCCGCGCTTTAACTTTAAGAACCGGTTTGTTCCCAGTCTAACCATCCATTGTCGACTCATCCTCCTAAGAAGATGTGCTCCAAACTAGCTAAGCTCAACGAAGCCTACGTGAATTTGCATAGGGTCAGACACAGTCTGATACCGAAGCCAGAAGAAATAGAGAATGTGAGAATGTTAAAAGTCACTGAAGACCTGATAGAAGAGCTCTTCAGAGAAGAAATGAACAGGGAAAAAGAAGAATGGACAGAGAAGTACAGACTTCAGAGACAGCAGCAACAGCAGCAACAACAACAACAGCAGCAGCAGCAACCTGAACCTGACAGAGGCTTTGTCGATTGCCGTATCGACACCAAAGAGTTCTTCTTCTCTTTCCGAAGAAGCAGACCTATCGCCAGAAAGTCTATCCTCAGAGGACATCGCATTCTTAGAAACTAAAAAAAGAATGCCATAGCAAAACAAAAAAACAGCCCTTTTCAGGGCTACCCAATACTCTAGAAAAGAAATAACGATTAATTTGCCAATGCGTGTAGGTAGAGTAGTGTGAAAATAAACACTAACTCTTTATTAAAAAATGTGAGGGAATGTGTTTGTGTATAGGATTGTGTGTTTGTGTGTTAGTAAGTAATCAAGTAAGTTGGTATGCATAGTAGATTAAAATGATGTTTGTTTTTTTGGCTGTTAGAGGTGTATATTTGGGGTTAGATTGGATTGATTTTGGTATGTGGATAGTCTATTGAAGTGATTTATAAAAAATTTTACAACAGTGATGGGTAGCATTAAAAAGTGAGTGAGTGTTTCTTTTAGGTCCGCGCGTTGTTGTTTTTTGGTCATGATCTAGGTAAGATGAATTTTATGTTATTAGGGGGATGTTTTCCATCACGTCCGCGCTTTCAGTATAAATTGAAACTCGTTCGGCAGTCCAGCTACCCTTGTTGATTGATCAACACCAAAAAATGAACACGAGACTTGAGAAACTGTTGGAGCTTCATGTGCATCTGGAATATGCCAGGCGCATATTAAATGAACTGGCCGCGGAAGCCATTGTCGAGGAGGGAAGGATAAGAGAGGAGGAAAGAAGAAACAAAGAAGAGGAGGAGAGAAGATATAAAGAAGAAGAAGAGGAAAGAAGATACAAAGAAGAGGAGAAGGAAAAGGAGAGAAGAAATTTCAAAATCCCAGAGAGCGAAAATTGGGATTCTGAAGCGACATATCCTGCCTCTGCTCTCTCCCCCCAAAAGGTAAAAAGTAACTGGGGGATAAGATGCGTATGTGGCGCCAGGCCTGGAAGGTGCCACCATTAACCAGGTGTCCATGAAGTTCCAAACAAAACAGCCCTTTTCAGGGCTACCCAATACTCTAGAAAAGAAATAACGATCCATTTGCCAATGTGTGTAGGTAGAGTAGTGTGAAAATAAACACTAACTCTTTATTAATAGTGGAAGTCTATGTGTTTGTGTGTTTGTGTTAGTAAGAGCTGAGGTATGTTTGTGTGAATAGTAGATTATGGGTTTATTTATTGTTTCTTAGCGTAAGTGGAGAGTATAGTTTGGGTTATATTATATGAAATGAGAAAAGTGGGGATGTTTTCCTTCACGTCCGCGCGTTGTTGGGTCATGATCTAGGTAAGATCCATTTTATGCTTTTTAGGGGGATGTTTTCCTTCACGTCCGCGCTTTTCGTATAAGAACCCACAGTATTCGTTGTTCAAACCATTCTGCAAAGAATAAAAAGAAGATGGCGTCAAACCAAATGGACAAAATACAAACCTTGCAAGACGTTTTAGACAACTTAGGAATAATGGAACAGATGCTAATAAGACTCGTTGAAGACCATTATTCCTATAGTCCCCATCGTGTAAAGATGGAAATTAACAACTTAAGAAAAGCAAAGGACAAGATTAGTGGTGTGATGAAGGAAATAAAGGAGGAGAAGGAGGATGAAGAGGAAAAGATAAGAATAAGAACATGGAACGAAAAAATTGAAAAAGAAGAGGAAAATGAGAAGAGGAAGAAAGAAGAAGAGGAGGAAGAGAAGAAAGAAGAGAAGGAGAAAAAAAAGAAGAGAAAGAGTGTTGGAGATAAAATAAGAAGTTGGTGGAGGAAAAGAAGAAATTAGAAGAAGAAAACCCAAAGGCCCTTTTCAGGGCCAGCCATATATCTCGAAAAGAGATAGCCTTTGAATTGCCTACCCCTTTTTTTAAAAAAATTTTTAAAAAAATCCCATGTTAAATTCCCCTTGTCCCTAAACAAGCCCAAACTCTATTCCCCATGTTAAATTCCCCTTGTCCGTAGAGTGACCCACGATTTATTCCCATGTTAATTCCCCTTGTCCGTAAAGTGCCCCACGATTTTTCGCCATGTTAAATTTCCATTGTCCGTAAAGTGCCCCAGGGGTCCCTGTAATGCTAATTCCCATTGTCCGTAAAGTGCCCCCTTTCACTACTCTTGTGGTTGGTTTCTTCCCCTACCGGTATTTATATAGACCAATAGTGATCATTTCTAATTATCGATATATTGGTCCATTTTTGGGTTTATATGGTTAGTATTTCCTTTGATGTACAAGTGTTATTATCCCATGATTCGTGTAGATGTTATTTAAGGAACATAACCCCTGTCACGTGTTTTGTTGCATCGCACTGAATTACTACAGATTAAATAGCCTCTTGTCATCTGCAATTCTTACTACTGCAACATGTTATTGCCAAATCGTGGTGTTACCAAACACTATATAAGGCAAATCTTATGTGTTTGATTACGAATCTCTCTCATTGTGTTAGATGGCATTTATTTATTCATTCATTTATTTATGGGTGTATGTATCTATTTTATGAACGGTCTATTCGCCTATGTTTAGTGGAAGCTTTA
This sequence comes from Sinohyriopsis cumingii, assembly GCA_028554795.2. Lineage (NCBI taxonomy): Eukaryota > Metazoa > Mollusca > Bivalvia > Unionida > Unionidae > Sinohyriopsis > Sinohyriopsis cumingii. Next base: position 54,031,097 of record CM068837.1, on the reverse strand, counting down.
CGCAAGTGGTGATGGGGATTGTGTCGTATTTATGCATAATCTCATACAGTGGCTGGTGGAAGTGATCTATCCAACCCCTTCCCCCTCCCCAGTGGATATACTTCAGTTATTTACCTTCATACGTAAGCTGAGATCTCTTTTAGAAGTTACATAATTGATCTTATATGATTATTGCCTTGAGAAAATGAGTTTTCTAACAACCGATATGCTTTGATATATGTATAATTCTTTATCTTTATCCTACTGATAATAGTACAAAATTATTTAAAATTAGATAGATAGATAGATAGATAGATAGATAGATAGATAGGCAGATAGATAGATAAATAGATATACCCACACACTTTGCTTTATAGTTTCCCTAAGGTCCCCACTCTAATATGCCAGAAACAAAAGTACAATGTTGGAGACACAGAGTTGGCCGTTTGTTGTCTCTTTTTCTGGAGGGAGAGAGACCAGCCATCAAAACAGAAAATAGCAAATAAAAAGACATAATTAAGTAAAAATTTCAACAACCGACTTCGATGGATGATTTCCTTTCATACTGTTTCTTTCTCCAATTGAAAGAAAGTTGTACTTCTGCAAAACGTATTTAATCTAGTATACAGTCTAATATATCTTCGTTAATCAAAGTTTTTCTTATTTTAAGCAAATATCTTAAGATTGAAAACGAATAGACCAGATTGAAATCATTCGGTGGCTTTGTTTGAACAGGTTTGTAAATGCCTTGGTCATCCCATGTAAAATATAAAAGTTCAGCACGTTTTGGGTTTTGAGGGGTAAAGAATAGTGGAGAAACGATTGACTATTAATTTGGTCATGGCAAATGCCAGGATTTCAGCGAGTTGGACAAGTGCAAAATGGCCAAGTTATCAACATTATGTTCCATTGATAACTAGTCTGATAACTGACTTAGACTACAGACAAACTGTTTATAATTACTTCACTATATGAGCATCTTATTTTTAACTTTATATTGATTAGGTAATCATATCTTTATCACTGAAAGAAGAAAATGGATTCCACAAGATAACTCCATTTCTTCATCGACAACTACTAAACTTTGCGGATGGTTTGCTCTTGGGATAAGGAAGCACTTTATTGATTTGTGGTCAAAATGTCAAGGTCAGCATCACTGAATAAAAGAATAAAAATAGCTTCAGCACAGTAACTTTGAGTTGTCTACCATAGAAAATTATGTAAGAGTGTGGATGGTTTGTTCTTGGTATACGGAAAGACATGTTTGATTTGGGGCCAAAAGATTAAATGTAAAGGTTGTTGACTGAGGAAAAATAAAATGGTTTTGACACATTAACAGGAGTTCATCACCATCTACAAATACAAACCTTCAAGGTCATTGACTGAGAAAAATAAAATGGTTTTGACACATTAACAGGAGTTCATCTCCATCTACAAATACAAACCTTCAAGGTCATTGATTGAGAAAAGTAAAATGGTTTTGACACATTAACAGGAGTTCATCACCATCTACAAATGAAAACCTTCAAGGTCAATGGCTGAGAAAATTAAAATGGTTTTGACACATTAACAGGGGTTCATCACCATCTTCAAATACAAACCTTCAAGGTCATTGACTGAGAAAAGTAAAATGGTTTTGACAAATTAACAGGAGTTCATTGCCATCTATAGATACCAACGTTGTGGTTGAGTTTCACATGATGGATGGAAGAATTGTGTAAATTGCTAGATCAAAAGATGAAAGGTCAAGGTCAGTGCAACTGAAAGAAAGCATATAGTGTCTGCACAAAGACTTGAGTTCTCTGCAATCTGCAGTTATAAAATTTTATGAATGGATTACACATGGCATAAAGAAGAATACTTTATATTTTCGGGTCAGCAGTCAAGGCCACTGTGACTGAACAAGGAAAATGGTTTCAGAAAAATGACTTCAATACTCCACAATATATAGTTACCAGACTTTGTGGATGGTTTGAAAGGAAGGAGTCTATTGATTTTGTGGTCATATGGTCAATGGTCAAGGTCACTGGCTCAAACACTGAAATGGGTTCAAACACAATGGCGTGAGTTCTCTACCATGTACAGTCATGAACCTTTGAGAGTGGCTTGTACTTGGCATAAAGAGGAACCCTATATGGAGACAAAAGATCTAAGTTGCTGTGACTGAAAGAAGAAAAATGGTTTCCACACAATATTTCTTTCTTCACCAATTACAGTTGCCATGTATATTTAATTTGTATTTTGTGATTGACTTTTATCGATAATTGAGGATAGGATTTTGAACCCACTGGAATGATGTCTTTTTTGTACATAATATATTACATAGCTAGTATGTGTCTATATTTGTAGATTATATATTAAGATTATTATTATTTATAGGTAAATCTGTTTACTTGGATTTGAGTTCAGGAGATTGGTTTTCTGATTGGGTATTCCTGGTCTACCTGTTGTTTGTCATGTTCTTTACTAAACTTTTAGTATTTAACCTAATCTTGTTTACAACATAAAATAGTCTGAAACTGAACTGTTGACCCTGGTCATGGTCTTCATATTGTTGTTTAGGTTTTTGTATGGGGAGAATGAAACATAAATTCTTTATTCATATCTTAATATTCAAAGTGGACTCAGTCATTTAGTTTTAATAAAACGTTTGATGGAATTGCAAAGTGAAAATCACTATTTTGGAATTATTGTGAATTCAGTTAGAGATGTTTTGGACTATATCATTGTGATATATCAAGACTATTAGCACATCAACACTATTTTTTTAGTTTAAGACCATAGAGTCATGGCACAGTTATCATACCTTTTGTGTGGCTCGCAGTTAGTGCCAGCAAGAATCAAAAGGTCCTAGGTCATGGTCACTGACTCAAATAAGAAAAATGTCTTTAACACAATGACTTGAGTTTTCTACCATGTATAGCTATACAAACTTTGTGAATGTTTTGTAATTGAAGTAAAGAAAAATCCAAATGAAGTGCAGTGTGCGGATGTTCTTATGGGATTTAATGCTGCTTTTCAGCAAAGGATAGGCTATACATAGTGTTCTGTTTAACTGGTGGAGGAAGAACTGGGAAAAAAACCAGGAAGTGCCAACAAACCACAGAATGCTACTGGGAAGCTTTCTCATGTACACATATTGGTTGAGCCTGACATTCAAACACACGCAGACAGAGGTGAGATATCAGTGAACTGTAATGGTGAGCACTTTAGACCACTTGGCCACTCAAGGTCCCCTAAGTTTGAGGATTATGTTTCATACGTTTAATAACACTGGGTTGAGGAAAGCATTTGTTAAATGTAGTATGTTGGCCTCTAATTATTGCTGTAACTGTTTTCTCAGTGAGAAAGTGTGATTGAGTGAAGGAGGTCATGTCATTGGAAGCAGAGCCATCTTTGACAGCTCAGTTTTAGAGATTTGTATGCAGGCCCTTGACTAAATCAAATGTGAGAGTCAGCATTAGACAAAATCCTTGTCTTGAATAAATCTATGGTGTTACATGAAGCCAGCTTTCAGCAGTGGTAACTATGAATTCCTTTAACAGTGATACAAGTGAATGTTTTTAACAGTGAGATGTCTTTATCACTGAGATATATAAATTTTGTTAACAGTGATATCTGTAAATTTCTTTCATAGGGAGATATGTGAATTTTATTAAAAGTTCAATGCTAGCTTAAGTTTAGACATTGCTGTTGTAACACAGATCATATTTCAGTAGTACATGTTTATATCAATGAGCTACAGTCAACATCACACTTAACCAGGATGAGTGTGGTGTGTTGAATCCACTTTGTGTGTATACAGTGGGGAATTAATAGCTTACTTTGTGTGTATACAATACAGCAATTCAGGGCATACTTTGTGTGTATACCATGGGTTTCTTCAGGGCAGACATTGTGTATATACAATGGGGTACTTCAAGGCATACTTTGAGTTTATTCAGTGAAGTACTTCAGGGCATACATTGTGCATATATAATTGGGTACATGTACTTCAGGGTATACTTTGTGTGGATAACATGGATACTTCATGGCATGCTTTGCATATACACAAGTACTTCAGTGCATACTTTGTGTGCATATCATGGCTACATCATGGCATGCTTTGTGCATATACAGTGGAGTACTTCAGGGCATACTTTGTGTGCATATCATGGCTACATCATGGCATGCTTTGTGCATACACAGTGAGGTACTTCAGGGCATATATTGTGTATATACAGTGAGGTACTTCAAGGCATACTTTGTGTGTATTCAGTGAAGAACTTCAAGGCATACATTGTGTATATACAATGGGGTACTTCATGGCATACTTTGCGTGTATTCAGTGAAGTACTTCAGGGCATACATTGTGTATATACAATGGGGTACTAAAAGAATTAGGGCATACTTTGTGTGCATTCAGTGAAGTACTTCTGGGCATACATTGTGTATATACAGTGGAGTACTCCACGGCATTCTTTGTCTGCATTCAGTGAAGTACTTCAGGGCATACATAGTGTATATAATGTGGGGTACTTTAGGACATACTTTATAAGGGACACATATAACATTTTCACAGTGACTCTCCCACACTTGAATGTTCAGAATGAAACAAAAACTAAGATTATTTCATCTTTCCTGCTTTAGTTTGTTACTTATTTCTAATGGTGCCATCATCATTGGTTAATGTTTTGATTTTTGCTATAAGATAATACATAGCAAACCATGTAGGGATATGTATATGTCATACTTGGACTGTAGAATTAGGAAAATCTGCCATTTCATATCCATGTACCACTACATTCCTTTTAACCTTGATGCATCATCAGGGATGTTCCCAAAACCTATGAATGCAGTAAAAATGCAAAATGTATATGAATTTTCTTGCTTAAAAAGATGTGTTGCATGACAACTCCTGCAGATGAGTTTAAAGTCACACATATATAAATGTACTCTGTGCAGTATTCTATTTTTATTATATATATGGAGCAGGAAGAAAGAGAGATGGATATTGAATTGTTCGGTAAATATTGAATGATGCTTTTTCTTCCCTTCTTCTTTTCTTCTACTACCCCCTCTCCTTATTGTTTGGACAAGGAGGGAGCCATCTCCTTTAGATAAAATCATGGCAGAATCATTAAGCAAAAACCACATGAAGCAGCCACATTCAATTTGTTAGATATGTTTAAATATGTAGATGACTGGAATAAACTTTCATGCATTGTAATAGCAATTTTTAAAAACCTGCAATAAAGCAGAGCATATTATGTTATTCCATCCATCTGCCTTTTCATGTATCCATATGTTCCCCATTTTGTTTCCATTCACTAATTCATGTTCTCCACCAGCTACCATTACACACGTTAGGAAATATAATTCATCTGGTGCATGAAGGGATCATATGTCAAGGCCATTGTAAGAAGGAAATTTTTTCTGGCATATGTACATTAACATTCTACATCACATTCTACATCTTCATCATTCTATATCACAGAGATAAAGCAGTCTTTGTAGATGACTTGCATTTAGGTAAGGAAAAAGCTTTCAATTTTGGGTTCCACTTGACCAGCTCTTATATTACTGTCATACTGAGACAATTTATTATGATAGACTGTGTTATACTGAGACACTTTATGGTGAGAGACTGTTATAATAAGAGACTGTAATTCAGAGATGACTTTATAGTCAGAGTCTGTTATACTGAATTACATCATATGGAGAGACTTTTATAGTAAGACCCTTTTGTTAGTTACATTTAAGTGTGCTTGACATCACTCTATGACTGAGGGTATGTATAAGTCTTCAAGTCTACATTGAGTTCAGTCTGTGAAATAATTTACAGTTGTATTCAGATATAATTTGAAAGAAATTATTTTTAAGATTATTCATTGGAATTACAAAGTACTTATTGACCTTTTGGACTAAAACACTACATGCAATCATGAAGAATGCATTCAAAGACATTCTGAATTATATCATTGTGGTAGATCAAGACAATCAAGACCCTTAGTACAAGACAGTGGTACATCAGTACATTCATGGCTATTTTAATTCATTTATAACATTCTATAGTTTGGACTCAGAATAAGAAGCTTTAGGATTTTTAAAGATTTAATTCCCAACTTTAACTTTGTAACTTAGAGGAATAAATTGTTTCTTAAGTTTCCTTCACTTGTTACTGTTGGTTCTTTCCGTTATATAGTTTAAGACCTGGAGTCTTAACAATTTATGGTGAGAGATTATTCAACTGAGAAATTTTATAGTGACAGGTGGTGTTATACTTAAACTCTTTGTAGTTAAAGACTTATACTGACACACTTTAAAGTGAGAGACTTTACAATGATACACTTTATAGTAAGAGACTGTGTTATACTGAGAGATGCTTTATAGCAAGAGACTTATACTGAGAGATGCTTTATAGCAAGAGACTTATACTGAGACACTTTATAGTGAGAGACTTTTATTGAGAAACTATGGTGAGAGATTGTTATACTGAGAGAAACTTTATAGTGAGAGACTTATGCTGAGACATTTTTAGTGAGAGACTTTTACAGTGATACACTTTTTAGTTAGAGATTGTTTTATACTGAGATGCACTTGATAGTGAGAGACTTGTACTGAGATACTTTAAAGTGAGAGACTCTTACACTGATACACTCTATACTTAGAGACTGTTATACTGACAGACACTTTATAGCAAGAGACTTATGCTGAGACACTTTATAGCTAGAGACTTACACTGATAAACTTTATAGTTAGAGATTGTGTTATACTGAGAATGACTTGATAGTGAGAGACTTATACTAGGATAATTTAAAGTGAGAGACTTTTACACCGATACACTCTATATTTAGAGACTGTATTATATTGGGAGACACTTTATTGCAAGAGACTTATACTGAGATGCATTTCATAGTGAGAGACTTATAATGAGACACTTTATAGTAAGAGGCTGTTTTACTGAGAAACTATGAAGAGAGATTGTTATGCTGAGAGACACTTTATAGTGAGAGACTTATACTGAGACACTTTATAGTGAGAGACTGTATAACTGAGAAAGTATGGTGAGAGACTTATATTGAGAGTCTTTTTAGTAAGACTGTTCTCCAGAGACTGTAGTGAGAAACGTATACTGAGATACTTTAGTGAGAGACTGTTATACTGTGACATAATTTTAGTGAGGGTCTGTTATTACTGAGACACTTTATAGTGAAAGGCTGTTATACTGGAACACTTTATATGGACAGACCATTATAATGAGACACTTCATGGTTAAATACTGTTATACTGAGACAATTTATCCTTGAGAGACTGTTATACAGAGACAATTTATAGTAAGAGACTATTATGCTGAGACTTTATAGCAAAGGACTATTATACTGAGACACTTTATGGTGAGTGACTGTTATACTGGGACACTTTATAGTGAGAGATTTGTACTGAGACAATTTATAGCAAGAGACCATTATGCTGAGTCACTTTATAGTGAGAGACTGTTATACTGAGACAGTGTATAGTGAGCAACTGTTATACTGCAAAAGTTTATAGTGAGAGACTGTTATACGGAGACACTTTATAGTGAGAGACTGTTATATTGGGACACTTTGTGGTGAGAGATTTATACTCAGACACTTTTTGGTGAGACATTTTATAGTGAGACATTGAGACTATATTGGTCAAATTCAGGCAATTGTTGCACACAACTTATCTGGTACTCAATTCATTTATTTCTTATGACCTGAATTAGACCCACATGGTGAGTTGCTAGATTATCATGTTTATTAATGGCCTGAATTAGACCCACAGGGTGAGTTGCTAGATTATCATGTTTATTAATGGCCTGAATTAGACCCACAGGGTGAGTTGCTAGATTATCATGTTTATTAATGGCCTGAATTAGACCCACATGGTGAGTTGCTAGATTATCATGTTTATTAATGGCCTGAATTAGACCACAGGGTGAGTTGCTAGATTATCATGTTTATTAATGGCCTGAATTAGACCCACAGGGTGAGTTGCTAGATTATCATGTTTATTAATGGCCTGAATTAGACCCACAGGGTGAGTTGCTAGATTATCATGTTTATTAATGGCCTGAATTAGACCCACATGGTGAGTTGCTAGATTATCATGTTTATTAATGGCCTGAATTAGACCCACAGGGTGAGTTGCTAGATTATCATGTTTATTAATGGCCTGAATTAGACCCACAGGGTGAGTTGCTAGATTATCATGTTTATTAATGGCCTGAATTAGACCCACATGGTGAGTTGCTAGATTATCATGTTTATTAATGGCCTGAATTAGACCCACAGGGTGAGTTGCTAGATTATCATGTTTATTAATGGCCTGAATTAGACCCACAGGGTGAGTTGCTAGATTATCATGTTTATTAATGGCCTGAATTAGACCCACATGGTGAGTTGCTAGATTATCATGTTTATTAATGGCCTGAATTAGACCCACAGGGTGAGTTGCTAGATTATCATGTTTATTAATGACCTGAATTAGACCCACAGGGTGAGTTGCCAGATTATCATGTTTATTAATGACATCATCTTAATAGGCTCCATAGCAGGTTATAATCCAGGATGCCATTCCTCAATCACAAATGAAACTCACTATAGTGGAGCACTTGCCTGTCATAACCTGTGACAATTGGATGTTACACTGTGTATTATGTAGCTTGGTGTCATCTACACCAGATCCAGAGAAACATGGTCAAAACACTTTGCACACTAATGTTCATTTGAAACTGTACATTGTTGAAGCCAGTTCATGATTACTTCCCCAGCATGATCAATGATGCAAACTGAGCCTGAAGCAGCCTTTCACATGTCATGAGAGGCAGTTAATGGAGGCAGGAACACATGTGGCTGAGTAGTTGGAGTGCTGGATATGTCATGAAAAAGGTACAGATACAGAGCCTCCCATAAGATCAACGTGGGTTGGATACCATATTATGCACATGGGCAAGGCACTTTATTTCAGTTGCATCAGCCCTAAATATCTCACTGGTGGTGTCATGAAACACAAAATCAAACCAAACCATGGTTGCATGAACCTGATTTTGATGGATGGATGCTTTGGACTGTCATTAACCAATAAAAAGACAATTTATTTGACTGAATGTCATGAACATCAGTTTGGATATATTCTGCTATTGATAGTAATTGTTTTAATTATTTTGATTATATTTTTTCATGATCATTTATGTTCCTCAATAAGATCATTGTATTTTAATGACAATGATAAAGTCCATCATCAGCATATCTTAGCAAGCTGTGTATTAGTTTCCAGAGAGAGAGAGAGAGAGAGAGAGAGAGAGAGAGATGTTAATAGATGATAAGGTTATTGAGAAAGATGGATATAATGTATTTACAACTGTGTAGCAGTTACAGCAAATGGAAAAAATAAAATACCATTTACATAAATGCAGACAAAATTATCTGTTATCAAAGAAATACAAGACAAAATAATGTAGAAAATGCAGTGATTTTATCAGATCTTGCATTGATATTTTTTCTGAAGACAGAAAAGAAAAGGTTTAAAAACAGTTCAAAGCAACAATCTTGGTTATAATACTATCTTTATTGGCATCAGCATTTACATTGATTAAGGCATATACATACGTACAGCACATTGCATCTCATTCTTAATCCCAAGGTCCTTGGCAACAGTTGGAATGTGTTTAATGGCACCAGCCCTCTGGGGGTTCACCGGATGTACTATTTTATACATACATTAATCATAGAGTCTTTGCTAAGTTTTGTGTTTAGCTCAGGTTTGTTTGCATGCTGCATACATACTATTATACACAGAACCATGAAACTTGGTGAGAAGATGCATCTTGATGAGTGCTACAACCCAATCACAAAGGTTGGTCATGTTGATCCATATTTAATGTATCTCTGTTATGTTTTTATGTTTCAAGACTTATAACAAAAGAAGGTCACTGTGACCTATTTTTAATATTTTTTTGGCCTAACTTAAACTTATATTTTGCATCACACACATACACACACACACACACACACACACACATATATATAATACTGAATTGGTGGATCTTGATGAGTAGTACACATTTGTAGCAGAAAAAAGGTCATTGTGACCAATATTTCACACTTCTTTGATTTCGGTTCAATTTTGTGTTTTCATTGTTAATGCAAGAATCAATGAACTAGATGATTGTATGCATCTTTATTACCGGGATAGTACCACACATGTAAGCAAAGTCACTTTGTATGCATCTCAATTAGTACTACATGGGCAAGCAAAGTCATATTGGATGCATCTCTGTTTGTACCACATGCATAAGCAAAGTCATATTGTATGCATCTCAATAAGTACAACATGGGTAAGCAAAGTCATGCTATATGCATCTTAGTTAGTACTACATGGGTAACCGAAAGCATTGTGGAAACATGCATATACTACATGAAGGAAATATGCATATACTAGATGTGGGAAACAGACACATACCTAATGAGGGAAACATACACATACCTAATGAGGGAAACATGCCCATAATAGATAAAGGAAATAAGCACATACTAGATGAGGGGGAACATGCACAGACAAGATGATGGAAACATGTACATTGTAGATTAAAGAAACATACACTTACTAGATGAGGGAAGTAGCACATAGTAGCTGGCAGGAACATGCACATACTAGATAAGGGAAACATGCACATACTGGGTGAGGGGAATATCTACATACTGGTTAAGCAAACATGCATATACTACATGAGGACAGCATGCACATTCTAGATATGAGAAACAGACACATACCAGAGGAGGGAAACATGCACCTTCTAGATGAGGGAAACATATACATAATAGATGAATGAATGAGAACTTACTAGATGAGGGAACATGCACATACTAGATGAGGGAAACAATCACATACCAGATGAGGGAATCATACACATACCAGATGAAGGAAACAGTTACATTCTATATGAGGAAAACATACACATTCTAGATGAGGGAAACATAAACATGCCAGATGAGGGAATCATGCACACAATAGATGATGGAAACATATAATTACTAGATGAGGGAAGCAACACATACCAGATATGGGAAACATGCACAAGTCATACTGATTGCGGCAAAGATTCACATAGTATATGATGGAAATATCCACATACCTGATGAGGAAACATGCAAATACTAGATGAGGACAATATTAACATACTAGAAGAGGCACACATACTAGATGAGGGAAGCATACACATACCAGATGATGGAAACTTGTGCATTCTATATGATGGAAACATACACATATTAAATGAGGGAAGGAATTCATACCAGATGAGGTAAACATGCACATACTAGATGAGGGGAATATTCAGACACTAGATGAGGAGATATGTACATACTTGATGACAGAAACACAAATATATATATATATATATATATATATATATATATATATATATATATATATATATATATATATATATATATATATATACACACACTAGATGAGAGAAACATACATACACTAGATGCTGAAAGCAATGCATACCAGATGAGAAAATATGCACATAATAGATGAGGCATCACATACCAAATGAGGGAAACATGCACATACCAGATTGGGAAATATGCACATACTAGATGAGGGAGGCATCACATACCAGATGAGTGAAACCTGTAGTATATAATAGATGAGTGAAGCAGCACATAGCAGCTGACAGAAACATACACATACTGGGTGAGGAGAATATCTACATACTGGTTAACCAAACATGCTTATACTACATGAGGACAGCATGCATATTCTACATATGAGAAACAGACACATACCAGAGGAGAGAAACATGCACCTTCTAGATGAGGGAAACATACACATATTAGATGATTGAAGGAGAACTTACCAGATGAGGGAACATGCACATACTAGATGAGGGGAATATTCATAAACTAGATGAGGAAACATGCACATACTAGATGAGGGAAACAATCACATACCAGATGAGGGAATCATACACATACCAGATGAAGGAAACACTTATGTTCTATATGAGGAAAACATTCACATTCTAAATTAGGGAAAAATAAACATGCCAGATGAGGGAATCATGCACACAATAGATGAGGGAAACATACACATATTAGATGATTGAAGGAGAACTTACCAGATGAGGGGACATGCACATACTAGATGAGGGGAATATTCATAAACTAGATGAGGAAACATGCACATACTAGATGAGGGAAACAATCACATACCAGATGAGGGAATCATACACATACCAGATGAAGGAAACACTTATGTTCTATATGAGGAAAAGCTGCATATTCTAGATGAGGGAAACATAAACATGCCAGATGAGGGAATCATGCACACAATAGATGATGGAAACATTACTAGATGCAGGAAGCAACACATACCAGATGAGGGAAACATGCACAAGTCATACTGATTGTAGAAAAGATTCACATATTATATGATGGGAATATCCACATATCTGATGAGGAAACATGCAAATACTAGATGATGACAGCATGAACATACTAGAAGAGGCACATGTACCAGATGAGGTAAACACACACATTCTAGATGACGGAAGCATACACATACCAGAGGATGGAAACCTGTGCATTATAAATGATGGAAAAATACACATATTAAATAAGGGAAGGAATTCATACCAGATGTGGTAAACATGCACATACTAGATAAGGGGAATATCCAGACACTAGATGAGGAGACATGCACATACTAGATGACAGAAACACACACACACACACACACAAATATATATATATATATATATATATATATATATATATATATATATATATATATATATATATATATATATATACATACATACATACATACTAAAAGAGGGAGAAACATATAAAAGATGAGGGAAATATGCACAGTCTAGATAGAGAAGCATACACATACTTGGTTAGGGGAATATCCACATACTAGATGAGAAAACACACATATTAGATGAGGACAGCATGCACATTCTAGATGAGGCAAACATGCACATTCTAGATGAGGCAAACATGCACATTCTAGATGAGGGTAGCCTGTACAGTGTAGGGTAGAGAAAGAGGCACATACCAGATGTGGTAACATGCACATACTAGATGATTGAAACATAGACACACTAGATGAGGAAACAACACATAATAGATGAGGGAAACATGCACATACTAGTTGTGGGAAGTAATACATGCCAGATGAGGGAAACATTCATATACTACATGAAGAAAACATGCACATACTGGATTTGGGGAATATCCATATACTAGATGAGGAAACATGTACATACTTCTAGATGAGGGAAATATACACATACTAGATAAGGGATACATACACATGCTAGATGAGGGAAACATACACATACTAGATAAGGGACACATACACATACTAGGTGAGGGAAACATACACATACTAGATAAGGGACACATGCACATACTAGATGGAAACATACACATACTAGATAAGGGACACATACACATTCTAGATGAGGAAAACATACACATATTAGATGAGGGTCAAGCAGCACATACCACATGATGGAAACATGCATATTCTGCATGAGGGAAACATGCACATACTAGATGAGGGAAACAGAACAAAACCTTATGAGGAAAGCATGCACATTTAAGATGAGAGAAACATATACATTCTAGATCAGGGAAGTGGCACATATCAGATTATATAAATATCAATATACTAGATGTTAGAAACATACATATACTAGATGCTGCAATACATACCAGATGAGGGAAACATGCACATACTAAATTAGGGAAACATATACATTCTAGATGAGGGAAGCGGCACATACCAGATGAGAGAAATATGAATATACTAGATGAGAGAAACATACATATACTAGATGCTGAAATCAATATATATCAGATGAGGAAAACATGCACATTCTAGATGAGGTAAAGATAGACATACAAGGTGAGGTAAGGGTGCACCTTCTAGATGATGGAAACATACACATATTATATGAGGGAATGAGTACTTACCAGATGAAGGAAACATGCATATGCTGGATGTTGGCAATATTGAGACACTAAATGAGGAAACATGAACAAGCTAGATGAGGGGGGCATCACATACCAGATGAGGGAAGCATGCATATACTGTGTCCTATATAAAATCTTATAACTTGTTGCACTTGATATTTAGCTTGTACTAAATAAAATGGTGTCCATCTCACATCCAGTATTGCTACCATGACAACCCTCTAGGAAATAAAAACTTACATGGTTCTGATAACCTTAGGTTTTCTTGATTAATCTACATGGGGGGGGGGGGAAGTAGGCAAGAAGAAGAGTAAGGAGAACATAAATAATAAAAGTATGTAACTACAATAAAATTTAAATTCAGGATATGAACTATGTTTATTTTCTAGCTTATTCTTTATTTAAATTCAGCTGAAAAAGTGTGTACCCTATAATTTTTCAAATCATTTTAACCAGAACCACCTTCTTTAATTTGGCCTTGCACACTAGTCACTCATTCATGATGCTGATGCCAAACCAGAAACCATTGCTTTTAATTTTCAGCACAGATAAAGCATAATAAAAAGATGTCTTAACATGTCCAGTTCATCGTAAATAAAAATGCTGACACATGGGCACCCATTATGGTTGTCATATCAGCCATCTTGAAAATCTTGTCATTGCTATCCATGTTGACATGGGGTTTAAACCTATCATGTGTATAGTTTCTACTAACTGAATATAGTGCTGATCTTACCTCAGATATGGCAGCCATGGTACTGTTATTTCTATTCATGTTGACATGGGGTTTTAACCTATCATGTGTATAGTTTCTACTAACTGAATATAGTGCTGATCTTACCTTAGATATGGCAGCCATGGTACTGTTATTGCTATTCATGTTGACATGGGGTTTTAACCTATCACGTGTATAGTTTCTACTAACTGAATATAGTGCTGATCTTACCTTAGATATGGCAGCCATGGTACAGTTATTGCTATTCATGTTGACATGGGGTTTTAACCTATCATGTGTATAGTTTCTACTAACTGAATATAGTGCTGATCTTACCTTAGATATGGCAGCCATGGTACAGTTATTGCTATTCATGTTGACATGGGGTTTTAACCTATCACGTGTATAGTTTCTACTAACTGAATATAGTGCTGATCTGACTTCGACATGGCAGCCACGGTACTGTTATTGCTACTCCTCCTGGATGGATGGTTATATTGCCATGGGGTTTTCACCAAAAGACTTGTGTTACTTGTGCTTTCTAATTAGTCCTAATCAAAACTGGTTTTGGTTGGACATCCATTATAATTTCCAATTAAGGGGAAATTTTTAGAATCTTCTAGTTGCTACACCTTGTGAGTAACTGGCCATATTAATATGGGGTGTTCACTAACAGGGTTTTAATAATATCAGGTTGATCGTTCATAAAATTGTGCCAGTTTTACATCCAATATGGCCATTTTGGTGTTGATTTTACAAAAGCAGACATCCTTAATGAGGATGAATTTTTCTTTCATGTAATGGAATATGAATCTGCTAATTAAAGGAAAAGGAAAACAATCACAGTAAATATGGCACTTATTAATTGTTTACCAGTAGAGTGTCAATCCCTTCCAGGGACTCTTGTTTATTTAATATCAAGGTATAGGCATCTGCAAATTTAAAGACAGGAAGAAGAAGAAGAATCACAATAAACATAGCACTTATTAATTGTTAGACACCATACAACATTACTCTCGTTTTCTTACAGGGTGCAACAGAAATGTTTTTAGAGAACAAACAAAACCAAAACAGCTGAAAGATGAGGTTTGCTGTCTAGGAGGTACCACAGTCACTACCATGCATGGTTTTGAGGTTGTATTCAAGGACCATTGAATGATGCAGTGGAAACGACCACTTTAAAAGTAAGAGAACCAGGATAAAAATATTTTATTTTTCAGTGAATATTGCTGCGAAAGTAAAACATTTTTCTCACCAGTTATCTATGATTAATCTGTTATGTGTGAAAAAAGGAACACTTGTATAATATTGAAAGGACCAAATACATATTGGATGATTATTTATTCAGTTTATGGGAAGAGGAAGAATGAGGAATGAGATATTTTTCTATATCACTTTTTCTATCTTAAACTATTTTTTTATATTCATTGAGAAAATGTAACCATGCTACCTGTTGTCTTGGATATTTAGCATGAGTGCTAATATTGACAAATCAAGGGAGACAACTTCAAGTACTTAGCAACATACATGTATTTGGAATTTTAGTTGTGACTGAACAATACAATTTATAGAGTTCCTGCACTTTGCTTGAAAACCACAAATAATTGGACTCTTGAACATTGATAGCTCTGCTATTGTAATATGGGAAATAAAATATTAGATCTTTTATATGAGTAAAGTTTTAAAATTCCGTTTAAACCTATGATCATCTGTTGTTTTGAATAATTTTTTGTGTACATGCATCTGTGATTGTGTATGTAAACTGGTTCATTCATTGTGAGTATAGGAAGGTATTTGTGTATATAACATTGATGTATGGGGACTGTTTGAGTATACAGAGGTGTTTGTGCGCAAATATAATGTTGGTGTATGGGGACTGTTTTAGTTTTAGTATGGGGATGTATTTGTGTGCATTGGGAATGTTTGAGAATAGAGAGGTATATACGGTATACATAACATTGGCGATGGGGACTGTTTGAGAATATGGAGGTATTTGTGGTGTATGGAGACTGTTTGAGAATAGAGAGGTATTTGTGGTGTATATAACATTGTTGTTATATAATGGTGGTTACTCTCTTCAGTCAAACTAGTGTTTGCTTTGTTTTCAGATTATCTGGTAGACACTATGCAATTATTGTACCAGTTAATGATTAGGTACAATATATACAGGTATAGGAATGGGCACAAAACTTTGATTTGGAATCTCTCTCTGATTTTTACATACCTGCCAAAAGGCCAAAAGGCAGAGCATATATTGTCATTACATCCGTCACCAATTTGATATCTTCACAATAGTTTCAGATGTCTTAAACCTACAGTTATCATTCTTTGTGAATGGCTTTCAATTGAGGCAAGGAAAAGCATTATTAAATTGAGGATGAAAAGGTCAAAGGTCAAGGTCCTTAACTTTAAAAGAAACTTGGTTCTGCATAATAACTTGAGTTGGTACCATGGTACCTCAGTTGTATGGATATGAGACTCTTCATCCAAGAGTAGCGAGTTCGATACGTGACCATGCCATCCCAGGTTGGAAGCCTTAGTGTGACCATCAGACAGGCATTAGGCCCAATATAATCTTAAAGTATCATTAAAACAAGCAACAAAAAGGATCCCTCATTGCTTACCAAACTTTATGGCTCACTTTTTGTTTGGTGTAAGAAACAAAGCCATTGATTTTGGAGTCAAAAGGTAGAGGTCAATGTCACTTCTCTGAATGAAGAGAAATGATTTCTGTATATTAACATTATTTCAATCAATCTTTATGAATGTTTTGCACTAGGGACAAAGAAAAGGCTTCCGGGTTATGGGCCTAAATGCTACATTTACAGACTGCAACACAAATGATTTCTGTAGAATAACATTAGTTTTATATCTCAAGCTATTGAAAGGGCTTGCACACAGGGTGAGAATAAAGCCTGTTGATTTGGTGGACTGCTGCTCATAGATCAAAGTTATTCTAAAGAAGAAAGATTATTTCTGCATGGAGTGTGTGTGTGTGTGATTTGGATTTTTAATGTAGCTTTAACAATTCTTCAGTCATATCACTATGATGTCTGTAGATTGGCAGCTTATAGTGATGTCTAGCACTGATGCATCATGACACGGACATGTAGCATGATGTCCCACCCAGTCACATTCTCCTGACACCAGGCTGACCAGCCCTAACACTAACCTCTTAATGCTGAGTACCTAGCAAGGCAGCTATTAGTACCATTTTTATAAGTCTTTGGTATAGCTCGGCTAGGGTTCAAACCTGCTACCTCCCACATTCGAGATGGACAGTCTAACCACTAGGCTACCAGAGCTGTCATATTTCTGCATGAAAATTTCAGTGATCAGTATAGAGCATTATTACACATGGGGCAGGTGTATAATATTAATATTACACTAGTTTGTATTTTTAAATGTTATTTTCAAAAAATTTATTTTCAAATGTAGTTTTTCATTGTAGATAGAGCTGATCTAGAAATTTATAATGCATTTAAATAATTATCAGTGTACTTTTATGTCATATTTTGATTTGAGTATTAAATTTTAAATCAGTTATGAAAATTATGTTTAGGTCTTTATATATAAATTAATGATCCAAATTTTGTGTCCAATTATGTCTGTCCCATACAGTTAATACCTTTTGATAGACCTTATTTAGGACATTTCCTTTATAGAGTTTTTAAATTAACATTGATTGTTAACTACTTGGAAACCAGAGGTTTTAAAATTTAAAATTCATAAATGTGTGACGTTCTGTCGTATTGGGGTGGGGTTCTCCCAATATAATTTAATTAAATTAAATTGAAAGTTCCACCCTGGCTCGTTAGGTTAGAAAGTTAAATTAGTGATGATGTAGATTTACAGCTCTGAGCCCCCAGTCAGCAATGCCGACGGTTAAATTATAGAGAACACGAAGATGAAATTCAATCAATAACAATTTAATAAATGTGATAATTTAAAATACGATAACTTCCAATCACTCGTCTTTCCCTCGACCAAGTGACAGCCTAATTCATCCCGTGATTTACAGTGTGAGTTCGATTTTCCCCCTGTCCTTGCATCTACTCATCTATTTCTTCCCGCTGATTCTTCCTTCTTTCCGTTCCTCTAACTCCTTCTTTGTCTCTGTTTCCTCTCTACTATCTCCTCCAGCTTTGCTCCAGACTTCAACTTCTCCTTTCTTCTCCTTTCCCTCTCTAGTATCTCCTCCTCCAATTCTGCTCCCAGACTTCAACTCCACCTTCTTCTCCTTCCCTCCTTTCCTCCGTCTCTCTATCCGAGACAACGGGACCAAACTTTAACTGGTCTGTCCCTCAAAGCTTCCTGTGAAAAACCACAAGGCGTTAACAAATGTTTTATCGAACCTCACCTCACACTATAACGACAATTAACCATCAGATAGCTGTCACTGTTTCGGCCACGCATGCATACACATCGAAATTCCCACACACTTCTTGCAGGGTAAACAATGGCGTAATAACACAGTATCAGCGAATTGTCATACAGACATCAATACATTGCGTCACGTCAGTATATACACATATATATTTAATCTCATCGTACTACAATCTGACAAAATCAGACGCATGTCTGTACATTACAAATATTCAACAATGGCAAAATCTATAATCATATGAACATATGTGTTAGTCTACTATAAAATACCCACATAGTAAATTACAATATTAACTCTTACGATGGCTGGCAAGCTATATAATTCTTTACAAATATCAACTCATTTCTTCAAAATATGCAAACATATTAACAAAACAAAGTAATTCTCCGTACTACGATTCTAGTACTAATAAAGTATACATACGACCTACAATTAAAATGCAGTCGCATTCCACAAAGTCCGAACAAATATCTACTGACCTTTTGAAGCTTTCTGTACTTAGAATTTCCCGCTCTAAGATTTTCCCGCCAATAACGAATGGCTATTCGGAATTACACTAACCTCTCCTCTGGGTAATTTCTCTCAGCGAACTAACTTTTGCCGGACAACTCAGGGATATCATTCTACCCAAATCAAGGTCTCCCCCCATCTCGATTCTGATTGGGTGGCGCTGTGCCCCTGTCCAATCGTCTTAGCGGCCAGTTCAACCTGTCTGTCTGTTTGCAGGGGAAAAAAGTTAGGACACTCCCACTTCTTCATGCAATTTCTTTTGATCTTGGAAACATTTCGACACCTAGGTGATAATTGGCTATCGGGCGCCTCGCAACTCCGATGTCCGGTTTTTCGATTCTAGCCACAACAGTCTTATGTAACGGATTAGTGCTAGCCTTTGGCAATGTTTGACATCAAACAATGACCCGTCAGAATTACCTTGATTATATATGTTTCAAACTGGGCTACTCTGGGTTGGGGTAAACATGACAAAATCTTTTTGTCAAATACAGCACAAAATCTGATTTTCATATATCTGACAGATTTTTTAATGTATTCAATTTTGCCTATGATATAAAAGAAAAGTAATTTGGTATAATTTGGCTAGGGTTCAAACCCATGACCTCCCACATCCGAGATGGACAGTCTAACCACTAGACTACCAGAGCGGTCATATTTCTGGATGGAAATTTCAGTGATCAATGTAGAGCATTATTACACATGGGGCAGGCTTATAGTGTTAATCTTACACTAGTTTGTACTTTTCAAATATTATTTTCAATTATTTTATTTTCAAATGTAGTTTTTCATTGTAGATAGAGCTGATCTAGAAATTTATAATGCATTAAAATCATTATCAGTGTACTTCTATGTCATATTTTGATTTGATTATTAACTTTTAAATCAGTTATGAAAATTTCATTAGGCATCTGTGTGTAAATGAATGATCCAACATTTTTGTCCAATTTTGATTTTCACATACAGTTAATACATTTTGATACACATTATTTAGAACTTTGATTGTTAACTACATGGAAACCAGAGGTTTTAAAATTTAAAAGTAAGATTTCTTAATTAAAAGAGGGAAAATTAGGCTTTGCTTATGTCAAAGTTAGATGCATTAGCACTAGGTAGACCATTGCATTGCATAGACCATTACATTGCATTTTGTTAGTTAATTACACTTTTCAAAGATACATATTTTATTCATAAATGATTTTGTCGAATACAGCATAAAATCAGATTTTCATATATCTGACACATTATTTAATATTCTCAATTTTGCTGATAGATTCAAAAGAGAAGTAATTTATCCACAAAAACACAGTAAAATCAAAAAGACATGTGCTTAGCTTTAAATGTAATTTATCTATTTTACCCTTTGGTCATAGCTGGTATGTGTCAGTCAACCATTACCATAGATTCAAATGGATAATGCATTAATTATGTCGCTAGCTAAGTATGAATAATTATGTATTTATATTTTTTAGTGATAGAGAAATTCACTTTGAGGGACTCTTGAATGTTTGATATTAATAGGTATCTGCACTCAGAAGACAAGAATAAGAATATGAGCTCTTATTAGTTGTTAGCCAGTAGAGCATCATACCCTTCTAGGGACTCTTGTTCATTTGATATTAAGGAATAGGTGTCTGCTAAATAAAATACAAGAAGAAGAATCAGACGAATCACAATAAATATAGTACTTATTAACTGTCAAACAATTGAGTGTCAGTTCCAGCAAGGTACTCTTGTTTCTTTGATATTCATCAAAGTACATGTATCTGTTATTTAAATGACATGAAGAATATTCACAATAAATAAGGAACTTTTTAATTGATAACTGCTAATAAACTTTTGTCTTCTCTTTTTTCATACAGGATGCAGTGAAAATAGTTTTAGAGACAGAAAAGAATATCTAGGCCATCTGAAGGATATGTTTGCTCTCCAGTGGTACCCACTGCCTGCATGTTCTGGAGAAGGGGGTGGGGGGGTCCAGGAGCAGCCTCTTTTAAAACAAGTGAACTGGAATCATAGAATTAAAATTCTCAGGGAATATGAAGAAAAATAAATCAGAAATTGTGAAACATTTTTATCTGTTCTTAACTGATTATGACCATCTATTGTATATGAAAAATGGGACACAGGCATATTTTTGAATTGACCAAATATATATTGGATATTTAATTATTCAGTTCATGAGGACAAATATAGAACATGTAAAAAGATACATCTCCGAGGATGTTTTTCCTATCCTACTACAGCAATCTGTCATATCCATTGGGATAATGGAACTATAATGCCTGTAACCTACTGTCTTGTATTGTTTGGATGAATAATCATGATGCCTGTGTAGAAGATTCTTTTATCTACAATACAGTCTACATCACACATCATTGTCAGGAAAGTCTACATTACAGTCTACATCAGACATCATTGTCAGGGAAATCTATATTACAGTCTACATTAGACATCATTGTCAGGGAAATCTACATTACAGTCTACATCAGACATCATTGTCAGGGAAATCTACATTACAGTCTACATCACACATCATTGTCAGGAAAGTCTACATTACAGTCTACATTAGACAACATTGTCATGGAAATCTACATTACAGTCTACATCAGACAACATTGTCATGGAAATCTACATTACAGTCTACATTAGACATCATTGTCAGGGAAATCTACATTATAATCTATATCAGACATCATTGTCAGGGAAATCTACATTACAGTCTACATCAGACATCATTGTCAGGGAAGTCTACATTAAAGTCAACATCAGACATAATTGTCAGGAAAGTCTACATTACAATCTATATGAGACATCATTGTCAGGGAAATCTACATTACAGTCTACATATCATTGTCAGGGAAATCTACATTAAAGTCTACATCTGACAACATTGTCAGGGAAATCTACATTACAGTCTAGATCAGACAACATTGTCAGGGAAATCTACATTACAGTCTACATTAGATATCATTGTCAGGGAAATCTACATTACAGTCTACATCAGACATCATTGTCAGGGAAATCTACATTACAGTCTACATTAGACATCATTGTCAGGGAAATCTACATTACAGTCTACATTACACATCATTGTCAGAGAAGACTACATTACAGTCTACATCAGAGATCATTGTCAGGGAAGTCTACATTAAAGTCAACATCAGACATCATTGTCAGGGAAGTCTACATTACATCAAACATCATTGTCAGGGAAGTCTATATTAAAGTCAACATCAGACATCATTGTCAGAGAAGTCTACATTACAGTCTACATTACACATCATTGTCAGGGAAGTCTACATTAAAGTCAACATCAGACATCATTGTCAGGGAAGTCTACATTACAGTCTACATTACACATCATTGTCAGAGAAGTCTACATTAAAGTCAACATCAGACATCATTGTCAGAGAAGTCTACATTAAAGTCAACATCAGACATCATTGTCAGGGAAGTCTACATTACAGTCTACATTACACATCATTGTCAGAGAAGTCTACATTAAAGTCAACATCAGACATCATTGTCAGGGAAGTCTACATTACATCATACATCATTGTCAGGGAAGTCTACATTACAGTCTACATCAGACATCATTCTCATAAACTTTATGTTACAGTCCATATCTGGCACTATAGGACACACAGTAATAATTATACAGAAGAACTGTGAACCAGTCTAGAAATGGGTGGAAAATGATAGAATATTTATGGGTTTCGTGGTCCATAATTTGTTAACAATGAAAATTAAAATTTTAGTAAAAATATCTTTTGAGAGTTTATCCTATCTGTAATTTTAAAAATATAGACAAAATTCTATTGATGCAATTTTAGTATTTTTACATGCTTGACTTAGGAGTACTCAATAATGAAAGTAGTACCTGATTCATTTGGTGCAGAATCAATGATGTGTTTTATGCACATGTAGATTAAAAAACTGACGTGGGTCATATGGTGTTCTCCACACAGAAGCTTTCACCAAGGATAGTTGTGCATGGAGAAATAGAAGTCTGATCATCAGCACCCAGAACTTTTAAATTATTGAATTTTGAATATGATGGTGTTTCCATATGTTTACTATGGGAGTTGAATTAGTACCGTGACTCCTGTATTGATTGATCAAGGGAGACAACAACAAATATTTCACAGCATCAAGCAAACTTTATTGTTCAACCAAGAGATATAACTACTTTAGAAAGCCAGTAATTGTTCAACTTCAAAATCAATAGTCTTGAGTAAGAGGTTTAGTTCCAAATGTAATCATTTTATTAAAACTCATAGCTTTGCTAACATAGTAGGTAAATAAATATATTAAATATTTGATATTACTTTTTTTATTTAAGAGGTGATGTGATTATAAAATTCCCATTAAAATCTAGTTGTATCTTTTGTTTTAAATAAGTTTTTATGTGTATGTATTTTTGGACATAGAACACAATTAATTTTATTGTATGTTCTCTACATTTGTTTCTCAGTACTGACCTTTCCACTGTGTGACAATCAATACAAATCATATGTTAATCTAAAATATCTTCAAAGATGACTTCATGGTGAAATTCTTGTCAAAGGTTGACCTGCAGTTTTGTTGAGATGCTGGACTATAAACAGAGCAGCATGTAAACAGAACAGATTTCACTTCTGGATCATCACCAAGGCCTTATTAATCACTCTGCAATGTCGCCAAAATAAACATGGACAACCACACCCTAAGCTCATATTCTCAAAAATAAACAATTGCCTTTAAATCCCTACCCAAAATACATAAATCTAACTCTTCTATCACCACCAAAATGAGAGAGGAAAAAATGTTCTAAAAAGACTAGAACTACGTGGGTATTGAACTAGAAGTACTAATTGTGACACGATTCCATTTGTGCATTCTGAGTAATTGTAGGAGGTGTTTGTGTGTGTGTCTGAAATGTATAATATTGGAATACATGGATTTTTTCACAAATGAAATGATGGATATTCTGTCAAGTGTAACTAACATTGTTTTGTTGACAGGTAAAATCATGTAGTTTCTTTTTAAGATTTTCTGCTAGATATCTGACATGGCATATGCCTCATCCACAGTTTCCTCCTATTATCATCTCTTTGTCTGTGTGTGTGTGTGTGTGTGTTTTAAAGAGCATGTGTAAAATCAGAGTCTATCCAGTAGTCTTTATTGACTATACAAACTCCATTGATGTGAGATTTAAGTTTTAGATCTGTAGCACAGATTAAAATGTTACTTTAACTGTTACCAAATTCATATCCTCTACAGTTTCCTCCAATTATTTTCCATGTGTGTAAATGTGTGTGTGTGTGTGTGTGTGCATTAAAATTTCATATCAATGATATATTGTGCAATGCACACACACACACAAATATATATAAATTTTTCAGTAATTTTACTGAAGTATCAGGTTTGACCTTTCTATTATTAACATTAGTAGTAGTTAATTTTAATTGTCCCACTCAGGAAATGTATATAATTTTGTTTTCTTAGCTTTGGCTTACATCGAAGCTTATATTACATTAGAATTACTTATGTATAAAATTACATCAATGTTATAAAAGAAAATAGCCACAAACCTATTAGTCACATTATTCTAATTCCTACTTATTAGTTGAGTGCAGTTTTGCAGGCTCAGCTTTAATTTTATCTATAGTACTGTTGGTTAGGATCTGTGGTACTGTTGGATAGGATCTGTGGTACTGTTGGATAGAATCTGTGGTACTGTTGGATAGGATCTGCGGTACTGTTGATAGGATCTGCGGTACTGTTGGATAGGATTTAGATAAAGTATGCATTGAGACACATAACATATAAATGACTTTATTTCATATATATTGTGGTTGGCATCCCTTTATCTCCACCACCCACCCCATCTGAGTTTTCAGCAGTCATCTTGAAAATATTATTGCCATGTCTTCAGAATGTCTGGTCATATCAACATGGTGTTTTTAATGAAAGGCTTCTCATGATATCTTGTTAGCCTTCAATAATAATGGTGATCTGACATCAAATATGGCCACCACAGCATCCATCTTGAAAAGTATGATATTGTTACTTTGCATTAGCAGAAAGTCACAATGACGTGGACCTTTTATCAGAAGAGTTCTTATGATATCTAGTTGGTCCAGAGTAAAAATAGTGCCAATTTGACAGCCTTTATATTATATCTAGTTGGTCCAAAGTAAAAATAGTGCCAATTTGACAGCCATTATATGATATCTAGTTGGTCCAAAGTAAAAATAGTGCCAATTTGACAGCCATTATATGATATCTATTTGGTCCAAAGTAAAAATAGTGCCAGTTTGACAGCCATTATATTATATCTAGTTGGTCCAAAGTAAAAATAGTGCCAATTTGACAGTGATTATATTATATCTAGTTGGTCCAAAGTAAAAATAGTGCCAATTTGACAGTGATTATATTATATCT
Source organism: Sinohyriopsis cumingii (assembly GCA_028554795.2). Lineage (NCBI taxonomy): Eukaryota > Metazoa > Mollusca > Bivalvia > Unionida > Unionidae > Sinohyriopsis > Sinohyriopsis cumingii. Next base: position 54,005,077 of record CM068837.1, on the reverse strand, counting down.
ACTTGGTCCAAAGTAAAAATATGGTGAATTTATAAGTCATTATATGATATCTAGTTGGTCCAAAGTAAAAATAGTGCCAATTTGACAGCCATTATATGATATCTATTTGGTCCAAAGTAAAAATAGTGCCAGTTTGACAGCCATTATATTATATCTAGTTGGTGCAAAGTAAAAATAGTGCCAATTTGACAGTGATTATATTATATCTAGTTGGTCCAAAGTAAAAATAGTGCCAATTTGACAGTGATTATATTATATCTACTTGATCCAAAGTAAAAATATGGTGAATTTATAAGTCATTATATGATATCTAGTTGGTCCAAAGTAAAAATAGTGCCAATTTGACAGCCATTATATCATATCTATTTGGTCCAAAGTAAAAATAGTGCCAGTTTGACAGCCATTATATTATATCTAGTTGGTCCAAAGTAAAAATAGTGCCAATTTGACAGCCATTATATTATATCTAGTTGGTCCAAAGTAAAAATAGTGCCAATTTGACAGCCATTATATGATATCTGTTTGGTCCAAAGTAAAAATAGTGCCAATTTGACAGCCATTATATGATATCTAGTTGGTCCAAAGTAAAAATAGTGCCAATTTGACAGCCATTATAACCTACGCTACAGCCATTTTGAGATATTGTATCTACATCCCACAGATAGAGTTTTCATGAAAAGACAACTTAGAATGTCTAGCTGCTTCTAAATGAAAATTGTTCTGACCTGGTCTGCAACATGGCTGCTATGGTGGCCATCTTGAACAGTATTTTATTACTACTCCTACTACAGGGTTTGTCATCTTGAAATCAGCTTTTTCTGTCAAAAGATTTCTTATGGTGTCTAGTTGGTCATAAATAAAAATGAGGCCAATCTGATATCCAGTATGGCTTCCATGGCAGTGATAGAGGTATGCTGTGTTAGCCTTGTCCATCCATGTCACACCGGGGTTAGGTTTTTATGCCCCACAACAACAGTAATAGGGGTATGTAGTGTTGCCCAGTTGTCCATCTGTCATATCTTGGTTAGGGTTTTATGCCCCACTACAACAGTAATAGGGGTATGAAGTGTTACCCAGTTGTCAATCTGTCATATCTTGGTTAGGGTTATATGCCCCACTACAACAGTAATAGGGGTATGTAGTGTTATCTAGTTGTCCATCTGTCACACCAGGGTTAGGTTTTTATGCCCCACTACACAGTAATAGGGGTATGTAGTGTTACCCAGTTATCCATCTGTCATATCTTGGTTAGGGTTTTATACCCCACTACGACAGTAATGTAGTGTTACCCAGTTGTCCATCTGTCATATCTTGGTTAGGGTTTTATGCCCCACTACAACAGTAATAGGGGTATGAAGTGTTACCCAGTTGTCGATCTGTCATATCTTGGTTAGGGTTATATGCCCCACTACAACAGTAATAGGGGTATGTAGTGTTATCTAGTTGTCCATCTGTCACACCAGGGTTAGGTTTTTATGCCCCACTACACAGTAATAGGGGTATGTAGTGTTACCCAGTTATCCATCTGTCATATCTTGGTTAGGGTTTTATGCCCCACTACGACAGTAATGTAGTGTTACCCAGTTGTCCATCTGTCATATCTTGGTTAGGGTTTTATGCCCCACTGCTGCAGTAATTGTGTTATGTAGTGTAACCCTTGTTAATCTATTATACCTTGGTTGGGTTGTGCATTTACCATTTGGTAAATTTTCAAGCATCATGATGGGTTATCCATCTTCTGTGATTACATATGTTTTCCTGTTAATCCCAGACTAAAGGAATAGTAAAACAAATCAGTCACTTTTACAATAAGGTACAGTAAGGATTTTGATTTAAGTCTTTTTGAGTGAATACAATTTTGAGTGTATTTTTGTGAGATGAGAGAATTGCAGAATTAGAGAAGGTCATGGAATCACATACAATTACCCCCTCACAAACTGAACCGGTTGAAGGACTGCATGAAGCAATAAGGCTACCTGGCACAAAGACCTTCATTAACATTCTTTACCAGCTGCCATAAGTAGCATATCATGTGCTGAAAAATGGGATTAAACCCCACAAAACAAAAATAAAACCTGTCAACACTTGTTTACTGTCACTATGGTGGCCATGTCTTTTAGTTCAGTTCAAATCAATTTGAAAACAGATTTGTATTGTCAATATCCCAGAATAGTACAAAGTTGTTGTGAGTGAGATCTTTGTATAATAATGACTTGATCTGGCTTTTAATTGATTGAACTCATTACCATTTTAAATGCCATATTTTCAGTCATTTTTTTAAATATCAAACTCTTAATATAGGCTTCTTGAATAAAGATCTCACATGAATTCAGTAAAAGTCAGAAAAAGTAAACTCAGCATGATGTACAATTAGGAAGATTTTTTTTAAACAAATGATGTGTACATTAGTCTGGTTAGTGAAGTGGTTAGCTGTTGTGTAAGAAGTTGAATGATATCAGGTCTACTTGGGCCTCTTGTTACCACTATAGAGGCCAATTGTTTTCAACTTTTGATCAAACTTGGAATATATGCTTGTATTATCAGGACCTTACATAGATTCAAGCAGAAGTGAGATCCACACACAATGTGATAAAATTTTATCTGATTGGCTGAGCATGTTGCCTGACTCTGGAAGACATATTTCTGATCTGACTTTGATGAGACCTGGACTATATGGTTTATGATCAAAAGTTTGATCCATTTCATAATGAGCAAGAGTCAAGTGGTCTAAGGTGCTCATCTTTATAGATCACTCACACATGTCACCTCTGTCTGCATAGATTCATATCTCAGTCTAAGTGTTCTAAGGTGCTCATCTTTATAAATCACTCACACATGTCATCTGTGTCTGTATAGATTCATATCTCAGACTTGACAACATCAGCAAGTGAGATGACTTCAATCATGAACATCTGTGACATGACTTGTATCAGCAATTATTGATGATGTGATATTGAATCTGATTGGCTGAGAACAATGGTAATTATTTCTGATCCAATTATGATCAAACTTAGTAAATAGGCTTATATGATCAACACATATATATACAATGATCCCTTTTATGAGCTGTAAAGACTAGTGTCTCAGACCACTCAGACACTCAGTGCCCTTGATTTTAATTGTTTTCCAGTTGCATTTTGCTGAGTTAATGGTCCCTGTTGAATTAGATTTTTTTTCACTTCAGTTGCATGATGTTGTGTGCATGAATACATTTCTTGTCAGTACAATCTTGTCAGGATATTATTTCACCATGTCACAATAAGCAAAGTGTAAAATGTGCAGACCTAGATATTACAGTACATAATTGTGTTGATAGTTTAGGACCAAATCAGATACCCAGAAAAAAATATTAACAAGACTAGGAGAAACCAAAGACTTTCATTGTTGATGATATAAAATAATTTGGTTTCTTTTAGAGTCGAAGAAAGATCTTGAAAGAAGATGAAAGACAGGCAACAAATGCAGGCTGAGATGTTACAAGGTGAAACATACAAATGCAGTAAGCATAATAATTTAGTTAAATTAAATCAATGTAACAAATCAAGTTCTAGAATGCAATACAACTGGTATAGTTATCTTTAAAACTGACAGACCAAAGTTATATACAACTTTGCAGAGTGTAATTTCTTCATTACATGTAATAGTAAAGTGAAAATCCTGGCAAGTATTAAGTTTACATTTTATTACATCTCTTGTGTTTCAGAGCAATGGAAATCCCAGTAGTTTTGTCTGCTGTGAAGAAGTATATTCTGAGCATTTACAACAAACCAAATGGTGAACCTTGCCAAACTTGCCATGTTCAGTGGTGTCATCCATAACAAATGTGCAACTGTAAAACTAATGGAAACTATCACTATCTATTAAACAAGGTTGGACCTTGAACCCAAATTCTAATAAATGTCTTGTTTACAAATTACACTCACGACAATTTTATTGATGACATTATTACATCAGTTTAGCAAGTTTCATCATTTGGTTTGTTGTAAATGCTCAGAACATACTGCTTCACAGCAGACAAAACTACTGCTGGCAGTGGAATGGATTTCCATTGCTCTATGATTGACTTAGGATAACTGGGCCTGTATTAGATAAACATCAAAATCTGCCACAAGCTTGATCTTGGGATTTCAAATGCTCTATGATTGATTTAGGATAACTGGGCCTGGATTAGATAAACATCAGCACAAGCTTAGGTCCATTGCTATACAAATATTGCATGCAAAAATTACATTGCATACAGACCATTCAAGAATACTCTTTATAAAGGAGGTTATATGTGATATAAATCTGAAATAAATGGAAAACATTACAACTATTTTTTAAGTAGATTTATTTACAAATGTACACATATTTTGAACAACATTCTTTCAAGTGAAAAATTTATGTAACTTTGTTAAGAAAATTAAAACCTGCATAAAGAATTAAATTAGTAATGAAACTATAAAACTCAAATAATATACACATTATCTCACTGGTTTACAAAATCCATTTTAAATCACCTTTCAATCTGCAAAGGTGCCACAAATATTTTTCACTGACACTTAAAACTATCTAATGTTAGTCTTGAATGAAAATGGTGCATATCTGATTTGAAACATATATGGCTGCCATGGCAACCATTTTGAAAATGTTCTTATGCCAATCATAATAGGAAAGTCATATTGGTATGAGGTTTTCACCCGAAGACTTCTTATAGAGTCTAGTTGATACTGAATAACAATGATGCTGATCTGATATCCAGTATGGCAACCATGCCATCCATCTTGAAAATCTTGTTAACTGTAAGAATAGTGTGTTAGGGTTGTAACATTGCATGCCATTGTAAATAATCTTTACCATGATTTTCATGGTACAGGGCCTCAGACCATGGAATTTTGGCAAAAGCTTTTAAAATAATTTTCAAATGTATTGATGAAAACCATTCTTTTTTTCTTCCATTTTTGTTTTTTAAGTATTGTTCTGTAATTTGTATTTGCACTCCGTGTTCTTCAAAATGTAATCATCATTTGGTTTGCATCATTTTTCATTAGATTTCTATTCATAGTGCATTCTTGTTTTATATGCAGGTCATTCTGTTTTGTTTTACTGGTAAAATTGTCATTTTCAGGGTCCATACTAGATAGTTGAAACTTGTGCTGAACATATAAAAACTTTAGGCAAAATAAAAAATTGTGTGGTTCAGGTTACCCAACTAACAATATTTTTCCCTACATTTTATTTGTGTGTGTGGGCTTTATAACTCAGATTCAAAGAGGATCCGACAATAGATGTAGTAATCATAAAATTTGAAAATTTAAAAATATGATTTTTAGTTGTTGTTATTGTTGTAGGGTTTAACGCCATTTTTCAGGTCAAGATAGGCTATACATGGCAGCCAGTATAACTGATGGAGGAAGAACCTTGGAAAACCATGGGAAGAACCACCAACCATTATCTTTAGTAAAATATTTCTATGACTTAATAAATCATAAATTTGCATTAATTTTGTTATTTTTCCTGTTTTATTATTGCAATGCACTGTAGGTAATAGTTGCATGTCAGGCTTTGTGGTTGGACAGATTTTTGACTAATGCACACCTAAGTAATTTAGGGTCCTACTAGTCCTAGACCAAGTGAGAAAAAAGTGAAAGTTTTAAGGCCCAGAGCATGAGTTTTTCTGAGCTTAAATTCCCTTTTCTGTATTCAGAAGTTCATATCTACAAACATTTACGTCAGATTTGATTTTAATTGCTTTACAGCTAATTTTGTAGTTTGACTTACCCTGCATAATTTTGAAGAAGACATTAATAATATTAGGACAAATTTCTTGTCCCAAGCAGAGTTATGACCCTTGTTTTACGTAGCACATTGCCCTTCTGTTGCATTATATTTTCAGGGGCATCACTATATTTTGACAAATTTCTAGTCCAGAACAGAGTTATAGCCCCTATTTAACTTGTCATTTTTATATTCAATTCATCATTTTGGTGGGAGCTTTCACAATTAGGACATATTTCCAATCCAGAACAGAATTATGGCTGCTTTTTAACTTGGTACTTTACCCTTCAATTGCCTCATGTTGTTAGACGTATCCATATTACTATAATACATTTCTAGTCCAAAACAGAGTTATGTTTCTTGTTTTTAATTTCTTTGTTCCCTTCAATTGCATCATATTAGTTGGGATATCCATGTTATTACGACACATTTCTGGTCCAGAAAAGTGTTTTTACCAATATGGTATTATCCACATAAGTTGTGACATAACACTAAAAAGAGTGCAGACTTCATAGTCACATATTTTAACACCTGTGTTGGCACAGCAGGTTGTTTTCTTATTCTTACATTTCTATACTGCTTTCATAAAATTATAACTACAACAAAGATTATAGACCCTGATTTAGAGGTGTGTTAATGCAAGTATGTGTTGACAAACTCTATGTGTTCATGTATCCAGGCTTTTAAAGTTGTACATGGAATGGAAACTGCATTTCCAGACTGGGATTGTAACTTAGTTATTATTCAGTTACAAGAAGTCAACATTTTCACACTGGACTTCTTAGTTATTTTTCAGTTACAGAATTTCAACAAATCCAGGCTGGAATTCAAAGTTTGTTATTATTTAACTACAGAATGTCAACACTTTCAGGTTGAAGGCTTCAATGTCTGGATAAAAATATGTCAGAAATCAGACTTCAATTTTGCAGAACATCCAAACATTTCTTCCACAAAGTGAGATTTTTGGATATACTTTCCTGTTTCTTTGTTTTCAAAGATAATAAGGTTTCCAGGTGTTCACTTTTAAAACTAAAGTGTGATTTTGAATCCTTTTTACTTTCTCCGCCTCTTATAAAAATCTTGATATGGAAGAGTTCATAAGAATTACATACATACAGGTTACAAATAATGTTAAATCCATGACATGGCCATTATATACACTCACATTAGAATTCATGTTAAATCCATGACATGGCTATTACACACACTTAGGTTACAAGTAATGTTAAATCCATGACATAGCCATTATATACACTTTGAAGTAATGTTAAATCCATGACATAGAAATTACACACACTTAGGTTACAAGCAATGCTAAATCCATGACATAGCAATTACATACACTTAAGTTACAAGTAATGTTAAATCTTGTAATGAAAGTCTACCCTGCATTTATTATATCTGTAATGCAGATAACATCTTCAGTATTAACTTGTACCAAATAAACATATTTTAATAAAAAATTAAATTCAGGGTGAAAAGGTCAAAGGTCAGTGTACCTAACTGGAAACAAAACTGGTCTCTGCATAGTAAGTTGAAGTATTGTCATAATGGCTCAGTTGCCATGGCATCAGATTTGTAACCCAAGGTAAACTTGACCAGGCTAGCCTGGCTTGGTAAGGGCATTTTACTTGGCATGATATAGTCAATATAATGTTAAAGTTCCATTAAAGTCAGTAACAGAAACAGCCATTATCACTTACCAAATTTTGTGGCTGGCTTTTGGTTGGTGAATGGAAGAACCCTATTGAATCTAGAGTGAAACCATAAATGAGCAATGTCACATTTCTGAAAAAAGGAAAAACGATTTCTACATATTAAGATTAGTTCAGTTAGTTCAAGTTTTTGAATATCTTACATTAGAGATAAGGTGAATGTTTTTTGAGTTTTGGGTCTAAAGGTCAAGGTCACTGACTAGAACAAAAAGTTGTTGTTTTTGTTGCTGTTGTAGGGCATAACACCATTGTTTTTCAGTACATGAAAGGTTATATGTGGTGGCTAGTATAAACAGTGCAGGAAGAACCAGGAAACCCCCCAGGGTGAACCAACAAGTCACAGGAAGCTGTTGGCAAGCTTTCTCACATACCCATATTTGCCAAGCCCTTGACTCAAACCCATGTGTATAGATGTTAGATGACAGTCATCCATAATGGTTAGCACTTTCAACCACTGTGCAGTCATCCATATCTGAATTTAGGTGTTACAGAGACTTTTAAAATATTATGTAAATTTGCATGAACTGTATGTGGGTTAAGAAAGCTCCACAAAGAAGCATAAGAAAATTAAATCATCATTGGGAAAGTGTCATCCCTCACATGGATCAAATTGTACAGATGCGATGGTATGGTGTCATTTACATATTGGACACAAACATCTGACTTGTACATGCCTTCTGAAGGCTGAACCTAGATCACAGTGCATATCTTGCTAATATTTACTTGTATAATTTTCACAGAACCTGAATATCTTTTCATTCTCTTTTATATTATAGTTTATTTGGAAGGGCATATATTCCTCAAGACCTTTTCTGGTTTTTCTTTTTACATGTTTGTGTGCCTGCTACAATAGCAGAAAGAGGCATTCTACTTTACTGTTTTCTGAACATATGTCCACAAAACTCTCACAAATAAGCTTTGGAACATTAAATCACCATATTGTGTTCATATGTCTGAAAGTCCATAGTGTGTTCATATGTATGAAAGTCCATAGTGTGTTCATATGTCAGAAAGTCCATAGTGTGTTCATATGTCTGACAGTCCATAGTGTGTTCATATGTCTGAAAGTCCACAGTTTGTTCATATGTCTGAAAGTCCATAGTGTGTCCATGTATCCGAAAGTCCATAGTGTGTCCATGTGTCTGAAAGTATATAGTGTGTCCATGTGTCTGAAAGAGGCATTTCTCACATGGAATTAACTGTAAAGATGACATGGTATTGTGCTATGTATGTATAGGTCCAAAGCAGAAGGGCCATATCGCTTTGACGCTTACAATGTCCATATATCTGAAAGTTCATAGCATATACATATGTCTGAAAATCCATAGTGTATCAATGTCTAAACTTCCATAGTGTATCCATATGTCTGAAATTCCATAGTGTATCCATATGTCTGAAAGTCTATAGTATGTCCTTATGTCTAAAAGTATATAGTGTATCTACATGTCTGAAAGTCCATAGTGTCCCAAAATGATTTTAACATGACAGCACAAAAACTCTTGGATATAGAGCCATGATATTTTGTACCGTTGATAACAGTAATGAGTATACTGGACATATATCCATGATACTTTATACCCTTCATAATGGTAATGAGTAGACTGGACATAGAGCCATGATACTTTATACCCTTTATAATGGTAATGAGTAGACTGGACCTAGAGCCATGATACTTTGTACCTTTTATAATGAGTAGACTGGACTTATAGCATTGATACTTTATACCCTTTATAATGGTAATGAGTAGACTGGACATAGAGCCATGATACTTTATACCCTTCATAATGGTAATGAGTAGACTGGACTTAGAGCCATGATACTTTATACCATTTATAATGGTAATGAGTAGACTGGACATAGAGCCATGATACTTTATACCCTTTATAATTGTAATGAGGAGACTGGACTTAGAGCCATGATACTTTGTACCCTTTATAATGGTAATGAGTAGACTGGACTTAGAGCCATGATACTTTATACCCTTTATAATGGTAATGAGGAGACTGGACTTAGAGCCATGATACTTTATATCCTTTATAATGGTAATGGGTAGACTGGACCTAGAGTAATGATACTTTATACCCTTTATAATGGTAATGAGTAGACTGGACTTAGAACCATGATACTTTATACCCTTTATAATGTTAATGAGTAGACTGGACCTAAAGCCATGATACTTTACACCCTTTATAATGTTAATGAATAGAATGGACCTAGAGCCATGATACTTTATACCCTTTATAATGATGATGAGTAGAATGGACATAGAGCTATGATACTTTTTACACTTTATAATGGTAATGAGTAGACTGGACTTAGAGCCATGATACTTTATACCCTTTATAATGGTAATGAGTAGACTGGACTTAGAGCCATGATACTTTATACCCTTTATAGTAAGCAGACTGGACCTAGATCCACATTACTTTGTACTTTGTACCCTTTATAATGTTAATGAGTAGACTGGACCTAGAGCCATGATACTTTATACCCTTTATAATGGTAATGAGTAGACTGGACTTAGAGCCATGATACTTTGTACCCTTTATAATGGTAATGAGTAGACTGGACTTAGAGCCATGATACTTTGTACCCTTTATAATGTTAATGAGTAGACTGGACCTAAAGCCATGATACTTTGTACCCTTTATAATGGTAATGAGTAGACTGGACCTAAAGCCATGATACTTTGTACCCTTTATAATAAGCAGATTGGACCTAGATCCATGATATTTTTATACCTTTATAATGGTAATGAGTAGACTGGACCTACAGCCATGATACTTTATACCCTTTATAATGGTAATGAGTAGTTGACCTGATTAGATTTTCAGGCAATTAATTTTGGACTTAAGTATAGCTGTGTGACCAAGGCATTGTTTGTAAAGACCACACATAATATTAAGTAGGTATGTTTTGAATTTATTAGCAAATGACCTGACAGTACTTTCAGTTAATCTCAGCATTATCAATTCTTGTATAATTTTACAGATGTCTTAAATGTCTGGACTTGTAAATTGGAAAAAAATCTTTGATATGCACATTTGTATTCAAATGTTCTTGACTTGATTGGATTATCAGGAAAATTACATCAGTTATGTGTGGTAGACAATGACATATGGCATACATTTTTCTTTTTATAATATAATGATATCATTTGTTTTTCATGCCATAATACCAGTAGCGTTTTTCAAATTCCAACTGTAATAGGTGTAGTATAGAGAGGACTGTGATGTCTTGTTGTTAAACCGTTTGCATACATACATACCTGCACACATACATACCTGCATACATACATATACATACCTCCATACATACATACCTACATACATACATACCAGTACAGCTGTATTTGTGTTTTAAATTCAAGCTGTAATAGGTGTAGTATAGAGGACTGTGATGTCATGATGTTAAACCAGGGGTGGGTAAACTATGGCCTGAAGTCTGCATGTGGCCTTCTTTTGAAGTTTAAGTTTTCAAATATTAACAACATATTAACAACTGAAAATTAATTATGATGTTATTTAGAACAACCTTTTGTTTTTGATATTTCAAATATTAATTATTTTACTTAATGAACTACACGGCCCGTGACAAGGTGTAAATCTGTGTATGTGGCACTTGCACTGGAAAGTTTGCCCACCTCTGTGTTAAACCCTCCACATGCATGCATACATACATACATACATACATACATGTGATTATACTAGTAACTGTAGTTTAAATTCAAACTGTAATACATGTAGTTAATAGGGAGGGCTGTGATGTAATGCTGTTAAACCCTTCATATGAATATCAGTGCATGCATACATACATACATACATATATACATACATACATGTGATTATACTAGTAACTGTAGTTTAAATTCAAACTGTAATACATGTAGTTAATAGGGAGGACTGTGATGTAATGCTGTTAAACCCTTCATATGAATATCAGTGCATACATACATACATACATACACACATACATACATACACACATACATACACACATACATACATACATACACACATACATACATACATACACACATACATACATACACACATACATACACACATACATACATACATACATACACACATACATACATACACACATACACACATACATACACACATACATACATACATACATACATACACACATACATACATACACACATACATACATACACACATACATACATACACACATACACACATACATACATGTGATTATACCAGTTATTGCATTTTAAATTAAAACTGTAATACATGTAGAGGTATGTGATGTCATGCTGTTAAACCCTCCACATGCATACATACATATCTAAATGTGACTGTACCACTTACTGTGGAAAAGCTAGGATTGTGCTGCAGTGCTTATACTTATGCTTGCATCCATCCATCCATGCATGATACACAAAAAGAGAAATTATACACTTCAATTTTATGTTTCATTCAGCAAAATTACATATTCATCTTTAGACAATAATGAGCATAGTAATAACCAATAATTAGCATAGCAATAATCAATAATAATTAACATAGTGATAAGAAACAGCAGGATAATAATAATAATAATAATAATAATCAGCAGTATTTAGCCATGCAAGAGATTTACTCAAACTTTTAAACTCTACCTAATTTTAATGTGTTTATGCAAATGCAACAAATAATAAAACAATTCTAAACATGTTAGTTACTATAAATAGATTACACTTCTTCCATTAATGACTGAGAGAAATTTTCTACATTGTGTCTTTAGAGAAATGTAATGCTAAAATTGCCTTCAGTTTCATTCATATATATATATATATATATATATATATATATATACTAATTTTTCTTTTCTCTTTCTATTATTTATCTTTCTTGGTAACTATACTTTTTGCTATTATGAAAAGAGTAAATTGTCATAATGCTGACTTAAGAATACCTTGGTTACCAGAACTAGAAGTACTTAAAGAGAACGTAGGTCTTTCTTTGAACCACATTTCTCTTCAAATTAATAATTCATGCATTCAATGTTAAACTTTGTATATCTGCACAGTTACTGGTTAATAATGATACAACATTCCAGACATTTGACTATGGCTTCAATATCTTAATCACCAGATTCAAATTAATTGCAAATGTTAATGACCATTGATTATTTTTTAAATTGACAGTGAGAAATTGTATTTGTTCATAAATACACTTGACTTGTAAATTATGCACACTAATCCAGTAGTTCAATTTACGTAAATGTGTACAAACTGTCATTAAATAAAAATATATGATTTGTCAATTCTGTATTTTATTTATCTGACTTGAGACACATGAGATAACATTCATTTTCAGACAAGATTTTTTTAATAGTCTACCATTAATAATAATAACAACAATAACAATCGGCAATACTGCCAGCCATATTTACACAATATAACAGCCTACACACTTAATGTCCTTCATATGGAAGAAAGTGCAACAATGTTTCAAACAATGAAATATGTCCTCAGCATTCATATACCATTTAAAACTGATTGTTTTGCACATCTGAACTTCAATATGCATTTTTTTAAAATGGCATACATGTATATCTTTACAGGAATGTAACACAAAAAATTTACTCAGCATTTATTTACATATTAAAATAGATTGTTTTACCAAATAACTTCAATGTACATATTTTTCATAAAGTTTATGTAATTTTATAAGAATGTGTCACTAAAGTGACCTGTTTAATTTTATTTCAGCTGATAAATGTATAGTTTTGTTGTATCTGAACTATTTGTGATGATTAAGATTTCCTTACTCTTGTGAACGGAAATTGCCCTCGGATACTTTGGCACTCCTGTATTTACAACCTGTATAACAGACCCATCTGGAGACAGTTGATGAATGTTATTAGAATCGATTCCAACAACACAGATGTTGTCATATCTGTCCACATTTACTCCATTGGGGTATCTAAGATTGTCATGACTGTAGGTAAACAGCTTCCTGCCATCTATGTCAAAACAGAGAAGTGAATTTAAACTATCCACACTAACATACACTCGTGTTTTCTTGTTATTCAGAGCAACATAGCTGCAGACATAGTTTGGAGAGTCATACTGATGAGTAAACTTTACATCTCCTCTCGTGTTAATCAGACTCCAGTGACTCTTGCTTTTACCATAGTAACCATTCACAACCAACTCCCCCTTCCCAGCAGCTCCTATTCCATTACAATTGTATTCGGTTGTTATTGTTCTGACTGGACTGATAACATCACCTACCACCGACAGGATCTGGATTTTATTCTGATCATACAGCGACACTGCCACCTGCTGGTCATCCAGTACACACACGTTCCATGGATTACCTGTTAGTGTATGACCTGTGATGAACTCATAGGAAGAACTTAGTAGGATGCATTTTTTATTGTTACAATCAGCAAGCATCACCCTGTCTCCAGGGATAAATGCGACACCAGTATACCATGGTATATTATCAGTAGGGACTTTAATATCAATTACATCAACACTCTCTACCTGACAGTCCTTCGTTGGCCACAGCGAACATGTTAGTGGCAGAGTGTTGAAGCTGGTGGTGGTCACAACTTTCCCCAATTCAGACAAAGACATGGACAAAATGGATTGTATCATAGGAGAGAATTCCACTGTTACTGCTAATGTGTTAGTTTTCTCGTATTTTTCTCCTACAAGATTGCAATAGAAATATAACTGAGACCTCATCGTTTCTGCCATAAGAAATTTTTGCAAATTGCTCCCATATTTATTTACTGTTTCAAGGAGTGAGTGCGAATTTCTCACAGAATGCATTAGTGACAAACACTGATGATTTTCGTCCTGTTTCCTGATAACCTCTTCTTTGTAAATTCTGTTTCCCTCTATCTTTACACGTTTCTCTAACTCGTCTAGAACTGAATTGATTTTCTGTCTAACTTCTCTGATTTGATCGGTGAGTCTATCAACTTGGGGCTCAAGAATATTAACACAGGTCTCGTTAATCTCCATAAACCTCTTTAAATGCATCTCGATTTTCTTCATATCTGCAATTATGTCTTCTTGATTGCTGTCACACAGCAGTGCAGGAAGGTCTTTTTTTAAGTCTATTACTTTGGAACAAATTTTATGGCTATCGAAGAAGCATGTGCCACAACAAGGGACACAGTGATTTTTGCAGTAGTATTTTATATCTTCTCCGTGATGTTCCGAACATGTAAAGCCTTCTGCTAGTTGCATCACATTTTCTGGGTTACAAGCTGCTTCCTCCACAGTAATAATGGTATGATCCTTTAACATTTTCAGCTTCCTGTGTGCTTTCAAACAATCTATACACATAGACTCTTTGCATACTACACAAAACCCTTCAGCCGGGGCATTGACACTCTCATTTTTACAAGCGTCACACAAACGATCTACTTTCGATTTCGCTGGCAACATTGACTGTAAGACTGTGTTGACGGGAAATAAAGTCGTCCATTCACCTGTCGGTCTATCCTTAATGGCGGGACTCGCATAATTTCTACATACCGGACACTTAACATAGCTCAGCTTCTCGTGCTTGGCAGCCTCAGTTGTTATGTGAGACTGTAAACATTTCTCACAAAAGGAGTGGGCGCACGGCAGCTGTCTGGGTATGTTGAACTGTTCCAAACAAATTGGACAACAAGGTCCATCGTCAGTCTCTATTTTAGCAGCCGCCATCTATAACATTAAACCGTTATATAACTCTGAATGGAAAACATCTAAATGTTCTCCGGTATGAATGTATTTAGAAAATAAATTTACAAATATTTCTTGGCTTGAATAACGTTTGCTGTGACTTCCTAGTTTGAAGCTATAGGATATGGGCATGCTCGATTGGTCAGTGACGATTAATCGTACATGTGCTCCAGATGTTCCGAGTTTCCCTTCCGCACTGTACCAAATGTTACGTTTTAGAGGACGCAGTCTATATCTTTATTAAGTTACTTTTTAAACAAAATAAACACTAGCAGAATAATTCTCCCTATATAGTATCTTCACCGTTTGTCATTACTAAACTTTCCATTGTGTTCAAATCCTAATCAATCACACTAATCTACAGCATCTTCAAATACCCATAAATGCCTCTAAAGAAAAGATGATTTTATTTAAATCAATACAAAGAATGCAAATATTAAGTCAAATATCACATCAAACCGAGAGAAGAAACAATGCTTTACAAATAGCGGAAGGTCGTGGGTTCGAACTCCGGCCTAGTCATGTCAAGACTTACAAAAATTGTACTAATAGCTGCCTCGCTAGGCGCTCAGTATTAAGCGGTTTGTGTTAAGAAAGGTCAGCCTGGTGTCAGGATAATGTGACTGGGTGGAACATAATGCTACATGTCTGCGGCATGATGTCCCAGTGCTAGACATCACTATAAACTGCCAAACTGCAGACATCGTAGCGACGTGACTGAAAAATTGTTAAAGCTACGTTAAAAATCCTAATCACACACACACACACACACACACTACAAATAGACTGGGACAACATTCTTCGGTATTGATCCTAAACTGATAATTGTGACCTTAGTCTATATGTGTATTACATGCTGTTTTTATTTTCTGAAGTAAAAGAGTACTTCCTTGTTGGACTCTCATTCTTATTGTCATAAAAAAAGGTTTATCATAATAGCAGAATGGTGTACCAGAGACAGATATGATGTAAATAGAATGATGTGTTAACACTATCGAACCATCCTTCATACACAATTAAAGATACAATTATTTTTAATAGAATAATAGTGTTCCCGTCTCTCACGAAATAAATCAGAAGTTCTTTTTTCTTCTTTTTTTTTTCTTCTTCTTTCTCCATGATATCGTATCCTTTTTATCCTACTTGTACATGATTGCAAAGGAATACGTGGCAACGTTGAAAAGCAGCAAATAATGTTCTGAATACGTAGCCTCAAATGCCTGGGGCTTATATATTCTATGGCCATCCTTCCTTAATCAGATATTCATTAATTTTAATGTACAATGCATTTCAAAGGAAACTGACAATGCATTTGTTTCAAATTAATTAAACTTTTTTTGCAACATACTCACTTTCTTCAGTCAGACGTGTACTGCACAGTGTCTTCGCCAGACGTTCTGAAGAGCAAGTCCAAAATAGATTTGTCTAAATTTTCAGTGCTATTAATATGAGCAGTTTAAATTAATCGCGACAAGGAAGACTGTTCAAGGAACACTGTTTGAAAAGTTTTCTAAATTTTACTTTAAATGTGTGTTCTCTGATTCATTTTGCCGAATTATTATGAAATTAAAATTGTGTTTAATGGAAAAAGTAAAAAGATCTGTTGTCAATTTTGAACATGCATAGGGGTTTTACCGTCTGCAAATAGAATATGACGAGTCATATGGTCATATGACGCCTCCGTGTATCGTCTGAGTGGAAACTAACATGTAGACCTCTACTTGTTTTCAGGTTAATTTAAGGGGTAATCACGGACTACCTACTGCTGTCACGAATGGATGAAATCGCTATAATGCACATTGATGCATTCTCCAATGAGAACATAAGTTTTAATCCGATATTTTACAAGAATAGAAAAAGCAAGTCGTCTGCTACGTAATGGGATTATTTGGGTCGTTTAGTGTGTTACTGGGTCACAGGTTACGGTATATCCCCTCTCTCACTCTCTTGTCTTCAACACATATTCACACACGTATATAATACTTGCTCTGGTCTACGCTTCAAAGACACTGTTTCATATATGGTAACGCATATACCCGTATCTCTCATATTAACATCTATAAAAGGTGAATGTGTTTGTTGTGACCTACATTTCATGCTAAAATGGCTATCTCAAGTTTCCTGATTATGTACTGTAGGGTCAAAGCAGGCGAGACATCATTCAGACAAATTTATTTTTGTTGGTTAATTTTTTTCACAGTCCATCAAATTCGTTTTCAATCATTAACCTGATGGAGGAGAAGAAATCTTTCATTTTGAATTGATTTCATGCAATATTTCATTCATACCGATTTTACTCTCGAGTATATTTCGATTGGAATTCAACCTATTCCGACTGTACTAATTCGTAAACACGTATAGCTGATATTTCTCCATGTTTGGCATGACACAATGTGCAATACGCTATTTGTATCTATCTTAAAAATTATTACTATTTGGGTGTGTAGACGAATGCTTCTTAACAATTTCCATACTACTATAAATGCACTGCAATAATGCATTCATACATTTTCCACATGCGTTACTTCTTCACCGCCTTTTCTCTCAACGCTGTTCACAATGTTATAGAATTCAATTATGTGTTATTAGAGATGTTCAAGTGTCTGCTTTATCATTAGGCTGGTTTTATGACATATTTCTGATCCGATTTTGATCAGACATGGAATATAAGCTTATATGATCTAGACGTTGAAAATTTCAAGACTAGGTGAGATAGACACATAATGACGAGTTGTCTTTGCGTCTGATTGGCTGAGTTTGCAACTGATCTGAAATCCATAACATTTACATGATTTGGATAGAACATTGAATATTGGCTTATTTGATCAGTAGCGCACACGAGTTTGATATAATGTGCAAAATATACTAAATTATGTAACATAAACATTAAAACTGGGAAATAGTTTGGATAGGTTATGTTCTTCCAAATCTACAGTTTATGCATATTTAGTGAAATTGTCAACAGTTAAGATATGTTAACAGGTGAGTGGTATTCTGTCAACTTAGGCCTCTTGCTACAACTATGAAAGCAAAGTATTTTATATTTAGCTCTGACATAAAAGCTAATATCATGCAGATCTCGGACTGTTTTAATAAGAAAAACCCGTTGTACTATATAACGCATTTCTTTTGTATCCTAAGCCAGCAAATTTTAGACTCGGTTGTACATTGTGTTGAACTATCAAATTCCTTTTTGCAGATTATCCCATAAAGCTTCCACGTGTTTCTTAAAACAAATAAGCTGTTACAGCAGATTTTTTTTTGTCTGATGACGTACACAGACACACATAATATCTTTGTGGGAGACAGTAGCCTCGTTCTGATTCGAAATGAACGAACACAATAAGTAACTAGACGAATGTCCATATTTAGCCTTGAGGATATGTCACAAATGGTGTTTAAATCCAGAACAAGCTTTGGGCAAATCAGTTCATTCACCGAGAATCAGAGATCTGTTTTCTTTACAGGTAAGCAGTGTCTGTGTTCATAGATTTCTTTAATGTTCAAGATTTTAACGGTTACAATTCGGTCTAGGCTCGACATTTTAGCAACAATTGTTTGTGTTCTTTTCTATGTTATATAATAATGTATTGGAGTGTTTAATTGTTTAAAGAATTTATATTCATTTGCATTAATATTATTGATTATTTTAAAAGACGAATTTGCTACCAACTTCATGTTTAGTAAAATTTAATTTGGAAATAAAATATTCTTTATGTAAAAAAGAATAATGTTTTAGTATTCTATTCAAAATTCGTATTCTATTTTGAATTTAGTACAATACATATCTTCAAAATGATTATTAGATTACTGGCAAATACTGAATTTTATACTCTTTGGCTGTCATGAATTTATTCGATATTTAATTATCTATATTATATTCAAAAAGGCAAAAATTATGCAAATGCATAAAGTTGGTAAGCTCGAAGGAAATTTGTAATTTTATATGTATTTCTTGTATTTTAAATATAAAGTTTTTGTAGATGCATCTCCGAATGGTATTATATATATATATATATATATATATATATATATATATATATATATATATATATATATATATATATATGTAATTCATATGAACTGGGTCCACTCATTAAGAATCAGTGCGCTGTCTTCTTTACAGTCGGTCCGGTATCTCCGCTTGCCATATTCCCTAAAGAATGTACACGTCTCTATATCATTATGAGCGACACCTCTTGTTAAGAGAGCCTTCACAATCTCTCTCTCTCTCTCTCTCTCTCTCTCTCTCTCTCTCTCTCTCTCGTGAGAAAGAAAGGTTATGAAAAGTCGTTTCCTAACAACAATGGAAATCTTTTCAAAGCATAAGCTTAAATCGTCTAGACCTCGGACAAGTTTGATAAGAAAGCAGATGCATGAATAATAATTAGGTAATCTTACACCTGATTAACCGAGCAAGTTACCTCTCTGGAAACCATATATCTAATCAGTCACAAAATATATGGTAACATCATCAAAATGTTGGATACGTTTAATAATAATGAATAACTAGACATCTTACCTTGGTGATCTAGCATATGGTTGGCTAAGTATATCAGGGAATCATATTTTGAAATTAATTTCGTTCGGCCTTGCCATACAGGCTTACTGACCGACATCTTGCAAGTATATGTTAATTAGCTAGATCCACAAATATTAATGAGGTGATTTTACATCTGATTGTGTGAACATGTTGCCACTCTCAAAAGTGTATTTTTTTATTAATCCACATTCCTGAATGCTAAACACAAATGTAAAATGGAAGAAACACGGCACGTTGAGACTATTTTTTTATGAACTTTAATTACATTCATGATAGATAAATCCTTGGTACAACGCATTTTTAAATCTGCTGATAGCCCTCTGGGCAACCAGGACAAGAATCCTTAAGCCCAGTTTGAGCTGAGTAGTCCGCATAAACCACATTAGCATACAATTGTTTGCTTGATGAGTTCGGTTCTCCTTTGTATCAGTCATTTCTATTTATTTTCTGTTGCTGAATTATTTGAAATGAATATGTGACTATCAACATTGTGGATGTATGTAATGATTTGTAATTGTATTTCTTACAAATGGATATGTGTATGTACATTCATAACCTAAACGTGAATAACTAAACTCTGATTTTAGGTTCCACAACTTGTTTAACAGTAACTTGCTAAATATTCGTTAGATAATATTTAACTTAACAGGACACAGTTTCGTTGTGCTTAAATATACAAAACAGAATCTACTACAAAACTGCAGAAATTTTGTAACGCTCATTAAAACTAGCGATGACCTAGAAGTGAACCCGAGCGAGGTCACTGCAATGAGGTCAAAACACCGGATTAGACGGAACATTGAAGGGGAAAAATATTCGCCGATCACAGACTCAACACACTATTCAGTAGGATAATTACATAATAAATCCACTTATTTTTTATGTTATATCTAGTTGAATTCACTGTAAAACAGACTGGTTTGGTGATTATTCATAAAAACATGCTCAACACTACGGTCACACTATCCATGCAACACTGCTGCAAACATTTAATTCTTCACAATATATTCTAATCCGAATGTTCATCAGTCTACTTGTCTTTTTGTCAGAAAGTGTATGTACGAATAAAATAAAAATAATCTAAAGTTTGGGAGAGAGTTTCCATAAGTAATATGTTGGGTACAGATGGGTAAAATTAGCATGCCATAAAGTTGGAAGTTTATTTTAAAATGTCTTTTTCTTCCAGTACTAAAGTAAGCTCTGTTTATGAGACAGTCAACTGTTAAGATATGTAAGCAAGGTGAGTTATATCAGGTCCACCTGGGTCTCTTGTTACTGCAATGGAAGACACATTTTTGTCAGATTATCAGACTTTGATGAAACTTTGAATATATTCATATATCATCAAGATTTCTGACAAGGTTGACCAGAAGCAAGATTCATACATACTAATGAGGTAATATTTCCTCTGATAGGCTGAGCATCCTGCCCCAATGGAGGTAATACATTTTATCTGAATTTGATCAGAGTTGGAATACATGCTTATATCATTAAGATCTTGGTCTGTTTGATAAAGATTCATTCATATTAATTATTAATTATTCATTCACTTTTTATTCTGGTGTTATGTACTGGTGAATTTACCCATTTCAGTACTGCAGTCAATAGAATACAACCTCTTGAAGAAACAATTAATCATTGACGAGGCACTTTCATATCAGTCATTCATATCACCTCTACAATATGGCAGTATCGATCACACTGTAGATACACTACATTTTAAAATGTTTGAACTAATTGTTTCCATAAGCATTGGCTTTTCATATCTATCAAGTAATAACAAGTGAAAATCTTCATGGTTTTTCCACTCAGAAAGACACAGGACAGTGTTGACATTTTGTGTTATTGTAGTGAGTTATGGGCCCCGTTGACTGTCACGTTGCCTGCCCGCGATTTCGTAAGTCAAGAACACAAGAATTGGTTAGAAGTCATGTATATATACTATACCCCGCGGCTATAGTGGTTCTGTTCGTATTTGTTACGAGAGCCCAGCCTTTTGGGGTGTCAAAAATCTAACGTGGACGTTGAAAGCTTTGTTGAAGAACAAAGGACCCTTATTGGCGTCGTAAATATGACCACGCTGACAGACGGCAGGAGCATTGTCTGCTAAGTTGAATATAACAGGATAGAATCGATATCCAATCGGAATTGTGGTCACCGTTTCAACCCGAATTTAACTGAGTACTTTAGACTAGAAATCCCAGTCATTGTGAAACATCGTGCTAAGAAGTTGTAGTAATAATTCCGGGAAGCCACTCGTGAATTGGTGGGAAAACATAGGCAATTCTAAGGAAAGACAAAGCTTCGTAACGGTCAGTGAGTTATTTGCTCGATTGTTGCAGAATATTACGACATTGTAATTGTAATTATGTGCAGCATGTATACTTCATTACTAGAATCGTTAGTACGTAGAATTACCTTTGTAGTGTTAAATTTACATGCGTATTTGAGAAATGGTCTATCATTCTGTAAAGAATTATGTAGATTGCTAGCTCGTAGTTAGAATTAATACTGTAATTCGCTATTTGGTTAATTCGTAGTAAATTAGTGCATCTATTCATGTGATATTCTAGATTTTGCAACTGCTGAATTGAATTGTAACTTTTGAAAATGGTTGCAGTGTGTAAAATTAGTTAATTTGGATATTTGAATATGTGTGTACACTTGTGGGACTGTAATGTAAATAGATGCGTCTGATTGCTGTGATATTGTTCAGTATAATGAGATTAAGAATATATATATATATATATATATATATATATATATATATATATATATATATATATATATATATACGGATGTGACGCAATTTATTGATGTCTGTATGATAAGTAGTTCATAACGAGCTTTTATTACGACGTTGTTTACCATACAAGAGCGTTTTGGTATTTCGATGTCCATGAATGCGTGACCTAATAATGAAATAGCCTTTATCTGATGATTGATTGTTGGTGTAGTGTGAGACGAGATGGCTAAGGAAATATGCTAACGTCTTTGTGTTTTCACATGAATCCTTTAGGGGACAGACTTCCGGTGTGGTCTAGTCCCGAGTCTCTAGGAGAGAGACGGAATAGAGACTAGTAGGAGAAGTCGATTGTGAATTGAAGGTTAGTCGGAGAGCAGAGTCAATGAGGAGCAGGAAGAAGAGGAGTCGAGGAGGAGAAATTGGAGAAAGAGCAGTGAAAGAGAAGGAGTTAGGAGGGAAGTCGGAAGGAGATAATGAATTGGCGGGATAGGAGAGACACAGATGAGTAGAAAACAGTGACAGGTGGAAAAGCGATCTCACACTATAAATCACAAGATGAAATAGGATATCACTTGGTCGAGAGGGAG
Organism: Sinohyriopsis cumingii; assembly: GCA_028554795.2. Lineage (NCBI taxonomy): Eukaryota > Metazoa > Mollusca > Bivalvia > Unionida > Unionidae > Sinohyriopsis > Sinohyriopsis cumingii. The sequence continues at coordinate 53,982,027 of CM068837.1, read as the reverse complement.
AAGAGTGATTAGGAAATTATTATCATTTGAATATTGAATTGTATTAATATGTTATTCCTTTGAATTCACCTTTGAGTTCCCAATAATGTAACTGTCAGGCATTGCTGGCTTTGGGCTCGGAGCATTACCTCTCTCTATCACTACTTTTACTTCCTACAAAATCGAGCCTGGGTGGGACTTCCATACGTAATGTAAATAAGATATTGGGAGCACCCCACCCCAATCCTACCAAACCCCATATTGACATAGAATTGTTGCATCAGTTGCATCATATTGTTTAGGACATCAAGCTTATATCACATTTCTGGTCCTGTACAAGGTCTTAGTTAGCCATGCCACACTAATCAAAGTGCAAACAGTGTAGACCCATGTATCATGCACAGAACTGTGTTGCCAGATCGGGAATAGTTCTTTTTTGGCAAATAGTGTAATATTGTATTATTGGTTACATCTGAGTGCATTAAATGAATTCTTCAATGCAGTAAAAAATATTCTTTTGTTGTTAGTCAGACTTTTGCAGCCATAGAGGCCTTATTTGTCAGTTGTATCAAGATGGGACTGTCTTGGAATCTTGCAATTAAAAAGGCAGCCAAGACATATCTGTATTATTAATGATAACCATCTGAGTGTGGATTTGTATAAACCATCATGACAGTAACATGATCATGTAGTGTTGACCTTTGTCATACAGCCATTTATAACACCTTGGTTAGGTTTTTATGCCCCACCATGACTGTAATAGTGGCACCTAGTATCACCCTGGACCATCAATCCATTGAACACACCATCACTGTAATAGTGGCGTGTATTATCACCCTGGACTATCAATCCATTTATCACACCATCACTGTAATAGTGGCGTGTATTATCACCCTGGACTATCAATCCATTTATCACACCATCACTGTAATAGTGGCGTGTATTATCACCCTGGACCATCAATCCATTTATCACACCATCACTGTAATAGTGGCGTGTATTATCACCCTGGACCATCAATCCATTTATCACACCATCACTGTAATAGTGGCGTGTATTATCACCCTGGACTATCAATCCATTTATCACACCATGACTGTAATAGTGACATCTAGTATCACCCCTGACCATCCATCTACTGGTCACACCATGATTGTAATAGTGGCATGTAGTATCAACCCTGTCAATCATGCATTGGTTCGGTTTTGCATCTAGGTTACTTTCAGACAGTATGATGGGCCATCCATGTTCTGTCAGCACATTATTTTTCTTCTTCATTCCACACTAAATGGGAGTTGCAAGAGATGGCAGGCACTTTTTTGAGAGGCAAGTCACTGTCAAGGTGTTCTTTATAATCTGTTTTTAGGGAATGTAGTTTATATAACAAGTTTTGATATATATGTTTATGAAATTGTCCTTTACTTTGTTAATGTATTTATTGCATTTATGTATCTTTCACAGAAGTTTTGCATTTTTACTTAGTATCTTTTATCTTATCATATTATATGGTGTATTGATACTTTATGTGTTTATATAGTACTTTATAATGTATTTGTTCTATATGACATATTTGTACTACATATACTTATATAATACTGTATGATGTATTTGTACTGTATGTACTTAATATATTGTGTATTTTTTCTATTTTTACTTATATAGTACAATATGTTGTACTTGTACTGTGTGTATTTATATAGTACTGTAGGGTGTATTTGTTCTATATGGCTTCCTTGTACTATGTGTACTTATATAGTACCATATGGCGCATTTGTACTATATGACATATTTGTAATTTATGTGCTTAAATAGTACTTTATGGTACATTACTTATCTAGTACTAAGTGGCATTATATTTGTACTGTATGTACATATATAGTACTATATGGCATATATGTACTATAGGTATTAATTGAAACAACCTGGTGTTAAATCCAACATTCTAGTGAATTCACATAAGCAAAATATTTGGAAAGAAAACTCCACAAATAAGCGTAGAATATTAAATCACCATTTAGGAAATGGCATGCATGATATGCAAAGATGACAGTGGTAGTATGCCACTCACATATAGGACACACATACCTGGTCCAGGCATACCTCCTGAAGGGTCAACCTTGACTACAGTGCATATCTTGCTAGTGTTCACTGGCAGTGGAACACATTCCCATAGCGTAATGATTTACATCTGTGAAACAGGTGTGTTTTGGTGTGAATGCTAGTGAGATTACTGAAACTGTACCACATAAGAAAATCCATGAATATTTTAAAGAAAGAAATTTCTCTTACAAACTTTCTCCCCAAAAGTTTAAAAATGTATACTTGTTATTTTTATATTTTACTTTGTATAGTTTTAGAAGAATCTAATATTATTACATTGTCTTTAATATTGTAGGACTACATGTTTATTTTTATTTGGAAAAGTTTATCTTCCTGAAGTTCTGTTAACTTTTTACTTTTTATATTGTTATGTCTCTACTGCAATAGCAATCTGCTGCTCTCTCACCACATGACCATGTGATTGAAAGTCTATAACATGTCAAACAACATGTTGGGAGTGGACGACCTTATTAGATTTTCAATTCTTTATAGCAACTTTATCTTTACACATTTTTGTAACTTTTAGATTCTGGTTTTACTTTATGACAATAGCATTGTTAGTGAAGACCACACATGAAATCTGGTAGTCTTATTTGTATTTGAATGTAGATGAGCATATTTGATTTTCAGTTCAGTACAAAAGATTAAATTTTATTTGACACATTTCTAACTTTTGGGCTTAGATTAATTTAAAAGAACTGTGTTATCACAATTGACTCTAAACTACTTGTGTTAGAAACCATAAATTGGGTAGGCCTATTTGTATTCATATGCAATTGACCCAATTAGATTTTCAGTTAATTACAGCAAGTTTTCGATCTTTTTTCTTGCACATATATGAATTGTGGGACAGTGGCATTAGAAGAAAAACAAAACATAGTAAAATGAAAGAAATTTAATAGGCACCTTTGTGATTTTGGATTGTCAGGACTTTTCATCAGTTATTGTTATTTTCTTACTCCTCTTCGACTTTGTGTACAATAGCACTATTTGCACAATTTAACAAAACTCACATAAGATAGACAAATGGAATTTGGTATACATGTTTATCTACATAAATATTTGAAATGATTCTATTTTCAAGCAAATATATCAGTTTCTCAAATTCTCACTAATACTTGGCACTATGTATCCATGATTGTTCTAAGTGTTGATATTCCCCACGCCCACACCCACCCACATACATAAGTACTGCTGGAACCTCACAAGGTTAGCCAGTATGTTACGTAATAGGTCTGTCAGACTAAAGGGTTTTCTAATGTATCTAATATATCAACCTTTTAACTTAAGTCTGTATGATATTATGTTGTAGCTGGAATGATACAATGAATGGTTTATAAATACTGATGGATTCTTTAACAGTAGTTAAACAATTTGTGCATAATTACAGGTAGTTAATTACATGCAATATTTCTGTTGTGAATGTCATGTATGAATATGTTACAAAATCCAATGATGTTGTCTTAATTTTGGCAAAACAATAATACATAGTAAATATTTCTCTACGTTAAATATTACAATCAGTAGAAGTAAAGATTTATTTGGGTCTGGGTCATATTTATTGGAATTCCCTCATACAAATACCTAGCCTACCCGATGTTGGCCACATTCTATTTTACAATTTTAGCATCAGAGTGTTCTAGAAATTAACTTTTGTCCTGCTTCCTGGCATTTCTGTTCATACCTACCTACCTACATACATACATACATACAAATATACATACATACCTGCATACACACACACACACACACACACACACACACAAAACATACACACATACATACATACATACATGCATGCATGTGATGATACAAGTTGCTGTTTATTCAAATTCTAAGTGTAACTGGCAATTGTATAGCCAGGATTATGCTGAAGTATTGATAAACCGCATGCACACTTTAAGAGATTAGCCATTGTATAATGTAATATGTCTGTAATGCTAAGGGGTTTCCTATCCCTTTAATATATCTAATGTTTAACACGTCTGTATGATATTCTGTTGTATCTGGAGTGATAAGATGAATGGTCTTTAAACACTGATTGAATGTTTAATGTTAATTGAGTAATATTCCATACAACTGAACAAGACTTCAGTATCTCCATTACCAGATATGATATTTCAGCTTAATTTAAATGCAAATGAGGGTGAAATGGTAACTCACAATATGAGTGTCAGGACGAGGGTCAAAAGTTCATTCGTTGATCATTCTAAGTTGTCAAATATATCAGGCCATATTACTACAACATTAGTAGCGAACATGACAAACAACAGGTATACCATGTATTTCCAAGTGGAAAACCCATATATTGAAATCAAATCCAGATGAACATGTATACCCACAAATAATAATCTTTGTAATATATAATCTACAATGATATAAAAAAGTTAGCTATGTCATATATTATTCAAGAAAAAGACATTATTCAAGAAGGCTAAAACTCCTATCCCAGATCATTCACACAAATAAAAAACGAATATACATAACATATAACGATGGACAAAAAACCAACACACAATACAAATTAAATTTACATAACATATAATGATAGACAAAAATTCCAACACACAATACAAATTAGATATACATAACTTATAATGATGGACAAAAAATCTACACACAGTACAAATTAGATATACATAAATTATAATGATGGACCAAAAAACAACACACAATACAAATTAAATCTACATAACATATTATGATTTACAACAAAAAAAACCCCACACAATGCAAATTAAATATACATAAAATATTATGATGGACAAAAAAACCCACAACACACAATACAAATTAGATGTACATAGCATATAATGATGGACAAAAAACCAACACACAATGCAAATTAGATAAACATAACATGTAATGATGGGCAAAAAAACCAACACACAATACAAACTAAATATACATAAAATATTATGATGGACAAAAAACCCACAACACACAATACAAATTAGATATACATAGCATATAATGATGGACAAAAAACCAACACACAATGCAAATTAGATAAACATAACATGTAATGATGGGCAAAAAAACCAACACACAATACAAACTAAATATACATAAAATATTATGATGAACAAAAAACCAACACACAATACAAAATATATATATACATAACATATTATACTGGTCAAAAAGACCAACACACAATACAAATTAAATAAACAAAACATATAATGATGGCCAAAAATCCAACACACAATACAAATTAAATATACAAAACATAGTGATGGACAAAAAAAAACAACACGCAATGCAAATTAAATATACATAACTTATTATGATGGACAACAAAACCAACACGCATACAAATTAAATTACATAACATCTTATGATGGACAAAAAAGCAACACACAATACAATGTAGATATACATTACATATTATAAATGGATAAAAACCTAGCACACAATACAAATTTATATATATATATATATATATATATATATATATATATATATATATATATATATATATATATATATAATGATGGACAAAAAATATTCACACAATACAAATTAGATATACATAACATATAATGATAGACAAAAAAACAAAACAACACACAATGCAAATTAAATCTTACAATAATGGACAAGAAACCTACACACAATACAAATTAGATATGCATAACACATTATGATGGACAAGAAAACCAACACACAATACAAATTAGATATATATAACATATTATGATGCACAAAAATCGAACACACAATACAAATTAAATATACATAACATATTATGATAGACAAAAACGAACATACAATACAAATTAAATATACATATGGTGGTTTCCCACGTTTGATAGCTTCGGGTGGGATGCTGTTCTTTCTCTCACGTTTGTCTGCCACCATCTGGCCTCTCCTCACATCAGTGACTGTCATGCCCTTGCTTACCATCAGTCACCAGGTGCCTCGGTCCTTGGCCTGCAATTCCCAACCGTCGGGTAAGATGTCGCATCCATTCATGTCCCTCTTGCACAAATCCTTCGAATGGAGTGAGGGGCGCTGACTCTTCTGGTGCTGGTGGCTAGCTGTCCATATAGGGTATCCTTTGGCAGCCTCCCATCCTCTATGCGTCGGACGTGTCCTAGCCATATAAGGCTGTATTTGCTCAGCGTGGAATACATGCTGCGGATACTGGCACGCTGCAGGGTCTCGCTTTGTGGGACGCGGTCTTGCCAGTTGATTTCTAGGATGCGTTTTAGGCAACGTATATGGAAGTTGAGTATAGGAGAGGGGAAGGAAGAAGAATGGTCGGCACCAGAAAGCAGCCCTGCTTCATGCCACTGTTGATGGGGGAGGAGTCTGAGGAGAATTCATCATACAGGACTGTTTCCTTCACATCGGCATGGAAAAATATTATCATGCTGCAGGTTTTTTGTCTGTATGTATAGGGGAGGGGGAACCGATCTTACTGAGAATTTCAAATAGGCCCTTCCTCCTGTCCAGGTCGAAAGCCTTGGTGAGGTCAATGAACATCATGTAGAGTGTCTGATCTTGCTGTCTGTAGGCTGTTGAGTATTATGCGGGAGTACACTTTGCCAACAATGCACAGGAGCGAGATCCCTCTAATTATTGCAGTCACTACGGTCGCCCTTGTTTTTGTAAAGGGTCACAATCGTGGCGTCGCGCATGTCTTGGGGGACTGCTCCTTCCTCCTAGCAGAGGCAGAATAGCTCATGCAGTGGCTGAAGCAATGTTGGTTTCCCAAGTTTGACAGCTTCTGACGTGAAACTGTCGCTACCTGGTGCTTTGTCGCTTGGGAGGGAGTCGATTGCTTTGCTGAGCACCTATAAGGTGGGCACTTTGTTGAACTCCTGCAAGGTGGGCAGATTCTTTCTGCTGCTAAAGGCCACATCGGGGATTGACGTTGGAGTATATCTCTTAGTAGTGCTCCACCCATCTGGCAATATGTTGCTCACGGTCTGTGATCTTCTCTCTCGTCAGAGATTTCGGGGGATGGGGGGTGGGCAACCCCTTTCACTGTAGGCCTAGAGCCTTCTTAATGCCACTGTACATAACTTGGATGTTTCCAGACTCGGCACTGCGCTGGATTCCTTCACACAGTTACTGTCAGTACTCGTTTACGCACTGTCTAGCGATGAGTTGGGTGGTGATTCAGACACTTATGAGGCCAGCAAGCGTCTGTTCATCGGGGCATTTTTGTAAGCTACAAAGGCCTTTCGTTTGTCCTCGATTATTGGTTCAACCATTGAAAGGTGTGTGTTGAACCAGTCCTGACTGGGCTGTTCCTTCTTGCCAAATATGGACATTGCTGTGCTGTTGATGGCACCTTAATGGCATTCCACTTGGCTGTGGCAGGTCCCGGAGAGCCTGGTCCAGGACGGACACATACTCCTCCACCTTGGAGGGGACCAACGTCTGCGCAGTGTTGATGCGAGGGCGACCTTTTGGTTTTAACTTGGATTAATATAGGCTATTGTTCTAAGGTAAACATTGCTATCTTTTAAATAATGTATTTATTTGTATGATGCTAAACTATAAATATTAAATAGGTTTTTCTTGGTTACAAATTCAAGAAGGTCATGGAGTGGGTCTTCATGTTGACATTTAGAAATCACATTTTCATATGCATTTAGAATGGAAATTTGCGATATTTTGTACACTTTATGAATATCACTTTGCCTAATTGAAAAAAAATATTCGTTCTTACTTGATATAAATTTTATTTTCGACCAAAATTAACACGTGATCCAATATTTACAGGAATGACATAGTGGTATATACGTAGTGAACACAGAGTTTAACTCTTACCGGTATAGTAGGTATAGTAGACATACATACAGACATACATACTACATGTTCCCGGTATATCGCTGGCCATGTAGAAATCGGTGCAGGGTTTTCACAACTGGTTCCGGTTCCAAATTAAGGTCAACAATACATACATATCAACCCGGACGATAACCTGAACTATCACATATGCTAGGCTACATGTTAGAGGCAGATAAGTGAAACACTCAAGGCCAGTTATCGTTAAAATAACTTTATAAACGTCTGACAAATCTGTCTTTCTGTGTTTGTTTAAATGGCTACTGCAGTCACCGATTCTTACTCTAAAGATCGACAGGAATGTCCGATTTGTCTGGATGTGTTCACCTTGCCCCGTCAGCTGCCGTGCTTGCATTCATTTTGTGAACACTGTCTTCAGGACTATATAACAAAAAAGGCTAGTTGTACCGGGAAGTCATTTGATGGATTTATGTGTCCAGTATGTAGAGCAGTAGCTAGGCCTGCAAATACAGAAAAATCTGCAGAAAAATGGGCTTCTTTATTCCCTCACAGTCCATTTCCGCTAGGTGGCATATCGAAAGTAGAGCGTTCATGCGAGGTGTGTGTGAATAAATCAGACAGTTCTACCAACCATGCTAAGAAATTTTGTGTTATATGTGAAGAGTTCATGTGCGATAACTGTGCTGTATATCATCAAAATATGAAAATGAGTAAAAGCCATCGGATGATAACCACAGATGAATGGGAGAGCAATCCTGAAAACCGATTAAGGCTTACCGAGGTATCAGGGTGTCCGGAGCATGATAATGAGGATATTAAGTATTACTGCATGGGCCATGAGATTGCCTTGTGTGGCATGTGCTTTTTTCATATCCACAAAACCTGTCAGAATGTGCTCGAGTTGAAACACAGTCTTCCAGGTCTCCTGAAGAAGATGAATTCACAGAAAATAATGGAGCAAATGCGCAAATTAGAAGATCATCTCAAGAATTTCATGGAGATGAATGAAGAAAACTTAGGCATGCTCGAGTCAGATGTTAATAGTATTTCTGCTGAGATCGGAGACATCAGAAAGAAGCTGAATGCAGTGCTGGATGATATTGAGCAGATGGTGAAGCTTGAGGGAAACCGAATTTACAAGGAGTGGTTGATCACAAAACAAGAACAAAATCATCAATGTCATTCTTTGGTAAGTGCCATTAGAAACTCTCTAGTGCTTTTAGAGACAGTTGGTCAGTATGGGTCTGATACACAAATGTTTCTGGTGAATAACAAAATAGTGAAGCAGCTACAATGTTACGGTGATCAGATTAGAGAAAAGTTTGAAAGAGTGGATTCCTTAAGAATAAGACTTGAACTCGATAGCAATATGAAAGCGATACTTTCTCAAAATGGAAGAGGTTTAGTGACAGTAGCATGTCAAAGAGATAGTAAGGAAATGCATTGCACAAATCTTATGGTACCGCTTCATAAACAAACGTTGGAGTGCTTGAACGTTGTTGGTGTTCACTGTCCAAGTCACGACAACCCTTTATATCAAGGTATCATCCAGTTACCTGATGGATATATAGTTTTGGCAGATAACAGGAACAAAACCTGCTGCATGTTTGACAAGTCATATAACTTCATCACAAGCTTTATATTGCCTTCAAATCCTTTTGATGGCATGTGTCTAATAGGAGACAATGAAGTTGCTATAACACTGCCTGATAAGAAAATTGTCCAGTTTATGTCCATCAGGGACCACTCCATCAGTGACACAGGAACTCTAACAACTAAGTATAAATGTTGTAGTATTGCTTCAATGACCAGGGAGGAGATCCTAGTCTCTGGCCCATCTGGTGATTCTTATAGTACGAAATGTTACTGGAGCCTTTTCACTAGGAATGGAGATGTCAGACTTCACCATGAATTTGATTGTCAATCAACATATTGGGCTCATGCTGCTTTAGATATGTCAAAGTCACGTGTCTACATATCTGTCAGTGGTGCCAATGCAGTGTACTGTTTTGGTGTTACAGATGGAAAACAGTACTTCGTCTACTCATCCAAAGACCTGAATTATCCAATGTCTGTAGCAGTAGACAGAGAGGATAATGTCTATGCTGTGGGATTCGGCTCTACCAACATTCATAAACTTTCACCTGATGGCGTTACACTCCAGATAATTACTTCTGGAGTTCCAAAACAACCAAGAGGAATTTCCTTCAATGACAGTATGGATAATTTTGTTGTCACAAATCAAATGAATAGGAAACTTCACTATTTTGTACATAAGTAGTACTTACCCTGAAAAACAATGAAGAAAATGAACAGTCTTTTATTCACAGGGGAATATAAATAATAGCTGCATTTAATTTTAGTTTTGAATGAAAGTCTTATGGGAATGTTTATTGTATGAAGCAGTTTATCATTACTCATGAATGATAAAATAATCAAACTATTTCTTATTACTATTTCTAAAGTTAAATTTTCTACCTATCAATCTGTGTATCTTTCTTGATTTCTTGCTGATCATTCACAGATCTATTTATATGGCTGACTGCATGCATGCATGCATGCATGTCTGTCTGTCTGTATGTATGTATGTATATATGTGCACTTGACTCGACAGCAGAGACATTAATTAAATATGACCGGAGGTTCCTTCCATGGGTCAATTATTTTAATTGTTTCTATTAGTGCAATCTGTCGAGTCCATGAGATTTTCTTTCCTCTCTCATCAGGCATATGGATATCACAAGGACTCTTAGCATCACTTGAGCAAATTTAATTTAAGTAACAAGAGAGACTTGGTACACTTTCTGCAACACCCCTACTCTGCCCTAGTATAACTGCTTGTACATGGTTTCTGGAACAATGACCTTAATGAATGATATGATGTTCTTCATATGTGTTGATATAATGAAGAATTTATTGTAATGTTAAACAAAATTGAATGCTACCACGCTGTTTAAAAAAAACTATATGTCATATTACTGATTTAATTTATCTACTAAGAAAAGATTCAATTATAGGGTGTTAAATACATCATAAAATAAATTGTCCGATGCAAACAACTTTATGCAATGTCAAAATATTTGTGTCTTCTCGGATCTACTAAAAATGAAGTGATTAGGATGATCAATTTAAAATTTACAATGCATATCATGGTTGTTTCAGCAACACATGCATGGTAAGCATGCTAAAATATGTACACTTAATTATGTAATATCTTAAGAAATTTTTGAGACTACAACCACTGTGACAGACACATATAGAAACGGATCCTTGCCATATGTCTTGCAGCCTAAATTCTCCTTCTTTATGATATGCAACTACCTACCTACAAAACCACCTGTCAGCAGAAAATGCAGTCCTTTAATTTTTGCCTCTATCTATCTGTCTGTCTGTCTCTCTGTATGTATGTCTATCTATCTATCTATTTATCTATCTATATGTATGTATGTATGTATGTCTATCTATCTATATATATGTCTATCTATCTATCTATCTACTATATATCTATGAAACCATCCATTCCTCTCAATGATCAATGTATTGTTATTTATATTTAATATGTATTATGTCCTTGACCTTTGTCAGTAATTGAGTGAATTTGAGGTTTTTCATAGCTGACTATTCTTATTGTTTTTGTTATATTTGTAATGTATAAATAAGTTGTTTGCTCATATATGAGTTCAAAGTTTAGCTTTATTTACAAACTTTGCATGTTTCAGAAAAAAGGTCTTGTGACACACATCCTGGTCATTTTATTGTGTCTTTGGTTTTTATATAAGGTTGTGGTAAACAGAAGTATTGATTCTATCTTAATATCAGTCTGTTGAATCACGTTTAGTTGTGTTAAGCTATATTTAGAGAGGTGTCAATGTGATACATCAAGACTAATGGTACATCAACACATTCAATATTGTTGGTACATCTATAAATTCAATATTAGAATTCTTGTGATCTAACATTTAGGATTATTTGGGATTCATATTTAATGTTACTCTTAACTTTTCACTTTGTAACTTGGACAATAAATTTATCTGTTGAATTTGACAAAATTTGCTGATTTTGCTTCTTTCTATTACATAGATTAGGAATATAAGTGTATAACAGTATATAGTTATTTGCGTGTGTTTTGTTAGTATCTTTAACATGCTTATAACAATGTTAATCAATTTGTATGCAATACTATAACTGGATCAAAACTAGAGTGGACATTCTTCTGCTTCCTTTGTCCACTTCCCTTTGAATGATACTCACCTGTCTACTTACAACCCTTTTTTATATATCATGGCTTTATGTCCATAAATCAATAAATATATATCATATATGTCCAGTAATGATGGCTCACTCATCAATCAAATTATATAACTTATGTACGATCCTATTCATATGCAGATGGCTACATACAGGTATATATATATATATATATATATATATATATATATATATATATATATATATATATATATATATATATATATATATCGTATGTCTGGTAATCCCTTGGAATCTTAAACAAAGATTATGCTCATGCTTTAGAGATACGCATTGAAGAGCATGTAATTTGCAATGTGAGCCATTTTATGATTTCAGTTGTATTTTGTATACTATAGGATTTTGTCCTCAAGAAGTCTTTCACGACAGTATTCACAATTTTCTCAATACCCCCCCTCCATAACAAGCACACTCATCTAAAGTTACCGCTAATCTTCAGTCTGGGCTGTCAACAGAGTTTCAGGGTGAGGAGTCCTGGTCTCTTGACTCATGATATGATTCACTCTTCACTCATGATATGATCCACTCTTCACTCATGATATGATTCACTCTTGACTCATGATATGATTCACTCTTGACTCATGATATGATTCACTCTTCACTCATGATATGATCCACTCTTCACTCACGATATGATTCACTTTTGACTCATGATATGATTCACTCTTCACTCATGAAATGATCCATTCTTCACTCATGAATCACTAAACTCTTCACTCTTCACTCATTCAACTCAGTCCCCAGCATATGTCTGAGAGTCACTGACATAAACTTGCAGGTTCCTCATTTTCAAAGAGAGAAATAAAAAGGAAATTTAAAAGGTATATTATCATTAGTTTATTACATAACTGGATTCTCAGTTTCATAAAATTACATTATAGAGAAAATATTTATCAAATATCTTGATCAAATTCTCCACTTCATTAAAGTACATTGTTGAAAAACTATTTTGCATTTATTATCAATAAACTGTATACCATACTGCACTCTACCATCTGCAAACTAGTTTTTCAAATCAGAAAGTTTCCTTGTTTCCTTTTAAATGACATTTATAATCTTATGAAAACAGCATACACCCTGATCCAACAGAATATTGTATAGACTAACCATGTCTAGACCAGCTGTGAGAAGTATATGCTTTATGGGTACATTACCTTGGGTCCTCCAATCAGCATGTTTTCCAACCTGCAATTTCCAAAATGTATTTTTCCTCCTTGTAATATCCACCACGCTAGCAAACCCTTGATTTGCTAATAGTTTACTCTGTTGGGTAAAAGGTTCTATTTGCCTGTATTTAAAAAAATACTTTATCATAAAATCTTCCAAAATACCATACGTCAGATTCCTGAGCTATTTACAGTATAAAGAGTGTCATAATTAACTAGATGGACAAATATTATTAATGAGATTTTGCACCCAACTGAATGAATTGCTGCCACTATAGAGATTATATTTCTTGATTAATCCAAATTGTCAAATGCTGATTGCAGCTGTACAAATGTAAGAAACCCAACAGTGAGACTTTCTTATCATTTTATAGCACCAAGTTAGGAAAGAATTGAATATAAGCCACATGAGATAACTTATATTGGCCACGGAGAAATTTCAAAAGTTTTTAATCATTGGCCATGAGACATCTTAAATATTATTGTCATGGCCTGAAGTTGCACACATTGTCAAATTACTTTACCCTGGAATTTTTCATTTATTTGGTAGTAAGGCAATGTAACTGTATGCCATGTCCCTGTGTCTGTCATCTGTCTATAATCTGTACATCAGTATTTGCTTCTTATCACTCTGTAGGCCATGTTTTTGATCAAGCTTTGGATGTAGGATTATATCATTATCTTCAGCTGGAATTGAAATACAAGATTAACTATCAAGATCTAAGACATGTTCAGCATTAAGAGTGATACACACTCATTCAGTATTAAGAGTGAGATACATTCATACAGTATTAAGGGTGAGATCCACTCATACAGAAAGAAGCGTGAGATACACTCATATGGTATTAAGAGATAGATACACTCATTCTGTATTAAGAGTGAGATACCCTAATATTAATTATATTAGCATAGTAGCAAGACCAACACCTGTTAATGCTGTGATTTTGGGTTTAATTGCATCAACTTGTGTAACCTCGAGTGAAAGTGTTTCTGATCTAAGTTTCAGTAAACATAGTAAATTGATTTCAAACATCAAGATCTTATATGGGTACGATTATAAAAGCTGCATTGAGACTTATTAATCTCAGCATTTTCGTGACTATTTCTGATTAGAATTCTTTCAAAATTAATAAATAAGCTTATATCATCTGAATATCCAATTAGATTTATTATGAGAAAAAATTTGTTCAGTATTGTTAGAACTTGTTCTTAATATGTTTTGCAACAATTGTTTTCTCTATTAAATAACTTTCTCTCATTAGAGAAAGGGAACCAATCAATGTCTGTTACAAATAGGTTTGATAGAGTTAATCCCCTGGTGATAAAAATACAGACTAGATATATAATAATGGGAATTAAAGTAGAATAATTTATAAAAGATAGAAAAATAAAAATCCTTAGTGATTAAACTAATAATTTGAGCTTACAACTTAATCATAATAAAATGTGACAGGTGCTACTCTAAGATGATAACATATCTAGTTTTAAATTGAGTTTGTGAAATAGGGTATCATTACAATATTGAGAGACACTATTACAATGATGCAATGTGAGAGGACAGTAACTGATGATGTTTAGTAACATACCATATATGGAGCATGGTGTCTCATTTGTTAACATGCTGGAATCCTATGGAGGAGTGGTGGGTTTGATTTCTATGCCAACTAGGCTGTATGAGCTGCCATGTTGTATTCTTGGGCAAGACACTTTATTCTCATTTCCCAGCAATGATACATAAAGCCATAAGGCAAAACACATTAAGGAGAGCTTAACCCACATGAACCATTATATTCAATGCCATTACTAATATATTATTTTAAATTTATATTGTATTTTTAGCTTTTAATAACAGAAAATATTCCCAAACTTGCATTTGTCCAAAAGCTTCCAGATGTATTTATCAAGAGTAAAGAAAGCTATGACTTTTAATAGAAAAATAAATGGTGAATAATAATTTAGATTTGTGGGAAAGATATGCAATTGTTTTAACCACCAATTAGATTCTTGAATGTCTTTAATTATTAGCAAATATCAAGGCACATTAATTATCCTTTGAGTTATTTATGATCAGACTATATTAAAATTTATACATTTGATATGATGTAATAATGGGGAAGTAGTTTACAGAGGTTGTGTTCCTACAATACTACAGAAGTGTTCTTAGTGAAATTGTCATCTGTAAATTTAGGTAATCCCAGTGAATGATATTGGGGTCACTTGGGCCTCTTGTCTAAAAGTGCTTTTATCTTGCTTCTTTATACATTCTTTCCATATACTAATTGCATTCATTCTAATTAGGTCTGCATTCTTTGGTTCTTTTAGTGGCAAAATTACCCAATTGAAATAAATACAAAGCATCCTCAATATGTAACGGACCACTCAAGTGGCTTAGTGGTTAGAGCGTTCTCCTTGGATGCAGGAGGTCGCAGGTTCGAACTCTGGATGAGTCATACCAAAGCTTTATAAAAATGTTACTAGCAGGTGCTCCGCTTGGCGCTCAACATTAAGTGTTTAGTGTTAGGACTGGTCAGCCTGTTGTCCAGATAATGGGACTGGGTGGGACATTATGCTACTTGTTGGTGGCATGATGCTCCAGTGCTAGACATCACTTTAAACTGTCACACTGCAGACATCTTAGCAATATGACTGAATGATGCATTAAAAATAAAAAACACAAACACACACATTATGTAACTGACATGACACTGACATTATGCATTCCTATACTGATACATTTTACCTTTGTATGATGGCATTAACAAAACACTTTAGGCAACTCAAATTTAAAGAGTTTTGTTTAGAACTTCATGTACATTTGCAATATTTATCAAGATGATATCTATCAGATAATAGAGAGTGAAAATCTTCATCTTTGGGCTGAATAGAGGTAGGTCAGGTTTGATTGTAATTGTTTTCCAGCTACATTGTACTGAGTTATGGCCCCTGTTGACCTTTTTACTTCAGTTACTTCATATTGTTAGACATGTCTTGTTGCCACCCTTTTCATCAATTACAATGCTGTTGACAAGATCTTAATTTCTAATCATGTACAGTGTTGTTGACAAAGCCGTAATTTCTAATCCTGTACAGTGTTGTTGACAAAAACTTAATTTCTACTCCTGTACAATGTTGTCGACAATATCTTAATTTCCAATCCTGTACAGTGTTTTTGACAAGATCTTAATTTCTAATCCTGTACAACAACACCCGTACAGGATGAACCCTCTCAAACAGGAATAATTGAAAAAAGAAATTCAGCATTTGCTGGAGAATGATTTTATAGAACCGAGTAAAAGTGACCGGAGTTCACCATGCATACTTGTTTCGAAACCAGATAAAACTTTCCGCATGTGCACTGATTATGGAAAGGTGAACAGTGTGACTAAAACAGATTCATTTCCATTAACAAGAATCGATGACTGCATTGTTAATTGGAAGTGCCAAGTATGTCACCAAATTTGACTATCTGATAGGAATTTGGCAAATTCCACTGACGGAAAGGGCAAAGGAAATATCGGCATTCGTAATTCCAGATGGACTTTATCAATATAAAGTGATGCCGTTTGGGATGAAGGGTTCGCCGAGTACTTTTCAATGTTTAATGTACGTGATTACATCTGGTCTAGATAATGGTGATACTTACATCGATGATGTCATCATCTACAACGACATCTGGAAAGAACGTTTAGCAACAATTCAGAAATTCTTTACCAGACTCACTGATGCAAGTTTGACAATTAATTTATCCAAAAGTGAGTTTTGCCGTGCTTGTGTAACATTTTTGGCCATATCGTAAGACATGGACAAGTTAAACCTATAGATGCTATGGTCCAGGCTATCTCTGAATTCCTTGTGTCTATCAGTAAAAAGCAACTGATGCGATTTTATTTTGATATCGCTGGATACTATCGAAAATTTTGTTCCAATTTGTTCATAATGGCTGAACCCCTGACAATTTTATCGAGCAAGAAAACCAAGTTTCAATGGACGGAAAATGTAAGGGGGCTTTTGATAAGTTAAAAGCTATACATAAGAGTGCACCAGTTCTTACGTCTCCAAATTTCAGTCAATCATTTAAACTATCTATTGATACAAGTGATGTTCGGGTTCGAGCAGTATTAATTTAAGAAGATACAAACGGTGTTGATCATCCCGCGTAGTATGTTTTCAAGAAATTAAATAAGAACCAGCGAATATATTCTACAATTGAGAAGGAATGTTTGGCTTTGATATTGGAGTTACAACACTTTGAAGTTTACATTAGATTAGCTCCTTCTCCGATTATTGTGTTTAGTGATCACAAACCCATTGCTTACATCGGCAGGATGAAAAACAAAAATGTGAGGTTACTAAACTAGGGTTTGTTTTTGCAGGAATATAATATTGCCATCAGGCACATTAAGGGAAAATAATTTAATGGCAGATGCACTTTCCCCTGTATAGAAATGTATAATTTCATGTATACTTTGTATTATTCATAAGATTTCTTATGTTATTTTTTAAACATAAAACACATGTATGATTGACCTTTGGTAAAAGAAAAGCTTTATTATATATATCTTTCTTTTTCTTTTATGGGAGAAATGTTTTGTATATTTAATTTAATTGTTTGTCTGTTAGTTTTTAATTTTTTAATGCCATTACATGCTATTGTAATGTAATATTGTTTACTGGATTTGATCGTGTCCAGAATAGAGTTCAGTTCTGTTGACCTGACTGATTTTTTCTTGTTTTTACGTAAACAACTAATAATAGAAACATTACATCTAGTTGCTGACCTTGTTTCACATTCAGTAAGTTTTAGTAAACAACTTTTTTAAAATTAAATTTATTATACTTCTCAGAGTAAGAATCATCAAGTTGAGTCAAGGTCATACCTTGGACAACGTGAATTAAGCATGTGTTAATTGACAAGCAAATTTCTATTTTTTCCAGAAGGATGAACTCTTGACCCCATCCATGAATCTGTTTTGCGTGTGTGTTAGTCTTATAACTTATGTTATTATAACTGTTGTGCCTTAACACTTGAGATGTCAAGTTGTTTTATGTTGTGTCCAGAATAGGCTGAGTTTTATTTTCTTCAAATTATTGAATTTCAAGTGATTGTTTTCCGTGGAAATACAAAAGTTCTCTGATAATTCTTGGACAAAGACATTTACTGGATTTTATACGGAATTCAAAAACTGGAATAATATTTTCTGTGGTTCAACAAGAGATTGTTGACACATCTGTACAACTCTGAGTATTACAGACGTAATCGCCTTCCATTTTGGATTTTCATCTGGATTTGAACTGTGATTCATTTAGAGACTTTTCATTGGTAGGACGTGTATTTTAATTCTTGGATTTTTTTCGGGATTTCATTTGAAATACCGTAAGCTCTTTTTTCTCGATTTTTTTCTCACTTTTTATTCTAGGGAAATAAATTATATGTTAAAATTTTATAAAGCTTGTTGTCTTCACTCTTTTCTGTTACTTATTTTAAGAGCATAGACTCGTGACGCCATAATAGAATATAATAGCATAAGGTATGTAGAATGTCCAATGTACCTACTGTTGACAAGGAGTATAAAAATTGCTTTAAAGTATTATGTGTACCTAGACTATAGTAGCATGAGTTCGCATAGAATGTCCAATGTGCATACTATTAACAAGGAGTATAAAATTTTTACTTTAAAGTATATGCATCCCATAATAACCTATAATAGCATGAGGTTATGTAGAATGACCCACGTACATACCATTAACAAGAAGTATAAAACAATTACTTTTATAGACATCCCATAATAGACTATAATAGTGTGAAGTTGTGTAGAATGTCCAATGTACATACCATTAACAAGGAGTAGAAAACAATTAATTTTATAGACATCCCATAATAGACTATAATAAATAGCATAAGGTTACATTCCATAATAGACTGTAATAGTGTGAAGTGTGTAGAATGTTCAATGTACATATTATTAGCAAGGAGTATAGACCAATTACTTTATAGAATCCCATAATAGACTATACTAGCATGAGGTTGTGTAGATATTAGGAATGTTGGATTTTTCCCATCAAAGTTTATTATGAGTTTCTTTTAATTGATGTAATGAAGAAGAAAAAAATTGCTTTTCACAAACTGAATGTTTGTATCACATTTATTTTCAACTCAAATCATATATTAGTATATCCTTTCGTTTCTTTTCTATGTTATGCATCACCTATTTTAATATGCCCTTGTTTTTATAGTATGTACACTTTATCATTGTTATACCATGAGATGTATGCATTTTCCAATAAAAGGCTTGTCGGATAATCTTTCGATGACACATTTATTTAACTAGTGGTATATTGAAGATACAGTATATATACTTTACATATATTTTATTTATATTGAAAACAAAAATACATATGTGCCTTTGAACAGAGTTAAGATTGATTGCAAATAACTGTGTATTGACTGAGTAAAGGAACTTTGCACAACCCAGCCCAGTATGCCTGCTACAAAATGTAGTTCTTTTCCATTTGAGGCTATTCACAATCCCCTTTTCAAATTGAGAAGTTGCTTGCTTTCTTTTCTGAGTTCTGTTTGCATTCATATTGATTAAATATTAGACACATTTATAATTTAAATATGAAAGATGGTTTTAATGAGGAAATTACAGCACTACAAACACATAGTTAGCTTCTTGAACACTAAACGCTCAGCCATTCACATACTAGCGAATGCATGGAAATTAGTGTGGAATATAAACTAATCGACATGAACCAACAATATACGATGTCTTTAGTTTACATTACTAACAACCATAACATTGCTTTTGTACTACATCTCAGTCTCTCTTTCATCTTTCCTTTTGTCGGTGTATCTGTAACTTTTACCAACATTCATTGGTTCCGTAAACTCGTCGCATGACACAGGCAAAAACGTATCTTGCTATGAGAGAGAGAGAGAGAGAGAGAGAGAGAGAGAGAGAGAGAGATTGTGTTAGAGGGTAGGGGGTTAAGGGAAAACCACCATATCTGCATTTTTGTTATTGTCAATCCCTTTGTTGTCGATTAAGCTGCTGCCTGACCAATACATGTATTGATAGAATGGGGAGGGGGTGGACTTCTGATATTTTGATATTTAAAATCAGTTTTACAACCTTATTTTAGGTTTAAGAAAAAATACCCCATCACGATCCCCCAACCCAAGCATTATATAGATTATAGTAGGTGTGCCTCGTAACCAAGACATTTAAAATATAGTGTCGACAGGCTATTGCAACTTTGTTTCATTGACACTGTGAAAACTGTAGTTAAATTTCAAATAAGGAGTACATTTCGTTGTGATGGAAAAGGTTCATATAAGTTCAGATTAAAGGGTTTTGTCAAGCACAAATTCTTTTTTCTTTCACTCTGAATTTCTGCGTATTTTGTCCCTTATTGCATGGTGGAGGGGAACAGAAAGGATTGCGATAAAATTGTACACAATGTTAAACTTATTTAGACAAAATTACCTCAGATTACCCTCAATAAAAGAGATTTTTAAAGTATGAAAGGGTTATTTGTTAGAATGGGTCAGATGGGTAATCTGAGGCAATTTGGTCATGTTGGCATGATTTTTTTCCCATTAGATTATTGTTTTGTTTTTCAACATCAAGCTCGCGTTGAGCACCAGTGCTTATGCTTGCATAAGTACATTTATGGGTGGTGTAATGAGGTTCGGTCTACATTTCACATTTCTATGTTATGATAATGAGATGATTTGCCCCTCAGCAGTTGCATAGGTTTAATTGACCAATTACAGTGTCATTGTAATGTATTCTTTGATATGATCAATACCAATGTCTGTAACTCATTTATCCTCTCTTCACTGAATTGTTTGTATGTCATCATTGACCTTTCATTATCTTCATTGTTTTGAATTCACATTGTGGCCATGGATGGTCTCATTATGTTTAAGGTGGTCTGACCCCAAATTTCAAGCTTATAAGCCTGTAAAGTAATGTTAAAGAGTACATGCTATTATTGCTTCACTAGTTCTTAACTCTACTGATCCTCAACTTGCAATTTCATTCTTAATTCAATTATCTGTCTCCGTGTTCTTGCTGTTCCTCCTGCAGTAAACAAACACCTAAATATAAAAGCAACTGAAAGACGTGCAATTATATTGAGATTTGTGTATACAAGAAATATTGCTTTGTGTATGCTATTTATGTTTTTCTCAAAGAAGCCTTTGTTGCTCAGTGGTTAGTGTGCTGGAGTCACAACAAAAGAATACGGGTTCGAATCTTATCACAGGCGCAGCCAGGGTCAAGTACTGAGTTGCATCCTTGGGTTAGGTATTTTACTCTGTTTACCTTGGCACTAAATAACCTACTTGTGTTGATGTGCTGTAAAACACAAACACCAAACCAAACCAAACCAAGTTTTTCTTATTTACATATATGTTAATTAAATATTTTCCTAAATAATCCTATTTCTGCCTTTATCTTCTCTGGTACCAAACTTGTCCTTCAAATGTTCTCGTTACAAATTTGATTCAAGTATTGCTGAAAAGAAGCATGTTATTTAGAAAAACACCAAAATTCAAAGCAACTTACAAGTGACATCACAAAAAGTTATGTACAACATTACATGGATCAAGGTCAATTTTTATTAAACAGACCAATACAATAGTCTTTCTCTCTCATGTTAAAGTTTGAAATAATCTTAAAATAAATTTATATGTTGGTGACATGAGTTGTTTATTTATCTACAATATAGTACGTGTTTTCAGGTGAGTTCGATTAAACAAGTCATTTTTAGTAATAATGGAGTACGTTGTAGGAGTGTGAGGATGGAGTACAGAGCAGCAGAGCATGTGAAAATTGTAATATCAGTTAATAGTTTATATGGTGCTCCAGAACTCTCGTATACTACACTACTTTCCATGGACCATGTAAATGACCCTCAATGGAGCAACAACAACAAAATCAGAAACAAGAAAAAGATGTTAAATTGCACATCTTTAAAATAGCTTGCACAAACATGCATGACAATACAGGTATGCAATAAATAATAAGTATTTCATAAATAATCTCTTTGGGGTCACTGCAGCAAGAGAATTAATGTTATAGCATGGTATTGTCATGTCACAATAAATTTGTAGCAGGACTGATTTATTTCTGTTCCAATTAAGGCAGGGGTTTGAATTTAAATGCAGATATGTGTAGAGATGGGAACTCCACTCATCAAAGTCATACGCATGTGTTCAGAATTTTAAGAATTTGAATACACATTCTTTTAAATGACAATTAGTATTTTATTTGGATTCAGACATGCATATTCATTTGGAAAGTCATTATTTACATGCTACAAGAAGAATATACATCAAAATCAATGTTACATTACACTGACATTTTTGGATGAGGTCAACCTAAAGGTGTGATACAGTACAAACCAGATTCAATGTCATGCACTGTGATGTCGGAATAAAAGTGTACTACCCTAGTGTTTGTTATGATAGACCCATTGTCTTTGTTTTCTTACCGAATTTAGTACCTGGCCACCATTGTAAAAATTAAGAGATATAAATTCATCTCAGTGGGAGATTTTGTGATGACCTTAACAGTACATTCAGCAATCATGATTGCATGAACTTTGTTTATACTATTTTAAGTATTAATTTTAGAATAACAATACTTAATTTGAGTAAACATACCTACATGACCAAATTGACATAACTGATGTACACTGTAGCTTACAGTTTGATGGGATCTTATCAAACCACACATATCCCCATATATATATATATATATATATATATATATATATAAGATTATCATATGTGTTAGAGAATTTTTAATTCATACCCTATGGATATTTGAACCCCAGTCTGTGTGTGGATAAAGTGTACCCATCGCATTGCCTTTTAGTACCAATGCCTATACCATACTGACGAAGCACATGACTGAAACATTGTGCTACACAGTCAGTAGTATAGACATTCACACATAGCAAATACACCCACATGTCAACCTAGTCATTTTGCACATCTAAGTATACAGTCATTATAGATTCCTAAGGCAGAAATAAAGATACAAGGCCCTATAGTAAAGCTGGTGGAGGAAGAACTGTATACACATATATATATATATATATATATATATATATATATATATATATATATATATATACCAGAACTGCATATATATATATATATATATATATATATATATGTATATATATATATATACACATACATATATATATATATATATATATATATATATATATATATATATATATATATATATATATATATATATATATAGAGAGAGAGAGAGAGAGAGAGAGAGAGAGAATTACAAATTACTCCAACCAGAAGTCAATATAAAGGCAGCACATAATGGGCTGTAAATGGCAGCTAGTACAGCTGGTGGAGGAAGAACTGTCAACTGAGAGGGCAGTGATTTTTAAAGATAAGTGCTTTAGATCACTGGGTCACCCAGGACCAGTCCATATTGCTTGTGAGTTGATCATTACACATACATTACACCTATTGCTGTTGCATTGACCTTTGCACATTCTGCTTGTGTACTGACAATTACTCCTAATATTTTTGTACATGTTTGGATTCATATTACAGTTGTCAGCATGTGTGTGTTTAATGTGATTTTTTGGACTATTAATCATAATAAGTTTCATATTACACTTGTCAGTCTGTTGTATGTGTCCTTTTGGGCTATTAATTATATAGTTTCATATTAAAGTTGTCAGACTATTGCCAATGTGTCATGTGGATTATTAATATTAGAAGATTTATATTTTACTTGCCAGTCTATCTTGTGTAGGTGTCATCTGGACTTAGTCTATTAATTACATATGGTTCATATTACACTTGTCAGTCATTCTGTTGTATATGTCATTTGGACTAATAATCATACAGGTTTCATATTAACATTGTCAGTCTTTTGTCAGGTTTCATTTTGGCATCACAGTCTCAGATAAGCTAAGTCATGCATACTAATAGGATGATCTAGGCTCTGACTGACTGAAATTGCGAGCACTGTAGTTCATTTATTATATTATTATATGAAAGCATACTATATTGGAGGAACTGTGTCATTAGATGAACTTGTGAACACTGTATAAACAATATTCTCTACATATTTCTATACTTGTATCATCAAAATCACAGATGACTTTGATAATGCCATAGATATGTGTACTCATTAGGATCCAGGCAGATCAAATGGTGGGAATTTAACCTGCGACCTTCATGAGTCCAACAGTTTAAAAACTGAGACACTGCAGCTCCCCATTGGAGTTGATTTCAATGGTTTCCAAGTTATGACTCCATGGGTGGGTTTATAAATGGGAAAGGGCAGACCAGGAAATCCATGGTGGGCACAGATTACCTCCCCTTGTAATACCAATTTAGTGTATATACTTTAAGGATGTGGATGTGCTCAGTTTCTGAGTTATGAATCAGGACCCAAGATCCACTCTCATTGTGAGATCAAAGAGTTACTGCTGGCAATGTGAATGACCTCTGAAAAAAAACATCAAAAATTAACTGTGTTGCATCATGCTTTTATTTCCCTTATCGTTTTAATAGTTATGTATGAAACTGCATTTACAAGATGACATGTCAACTAACCATGTGAGAGATACTGACCTCACATAGGCCTCATATTGTACATTTAGTTTTTTACTTATATACTTTGGACAGCATTCTTTCATAATTACATTTTATCTTCTATTATGTAATGCTGTGAATTTCCTTTTTTAAAGGCTTTAACTACCTCAATTGTGTTTTACAGTACTTTACTTTTTCCTTTTTTGGACACATTTTTCTTTATCACCATAGTATAGCCAGTATTGTGCTAACATGCCATTAAATTATGCATACATAAGTATATTCAAACATTTTTCTGAAAGGGTGCAGAATAAATATAACAAAATATCTTCTACAAACTGATATGTTTCAAATATCTTTCATATTGGTTCCTTAGTAGTAATGCATTTCCCACAGATCATACAGCAGTTACCATGAATAATAATTAAGTCATACTATATTAAATTCTTCTAATAGCAGCCATCAGGAATAATAATTAAGTCAAACTATATTGTTTACACAGCAATCATCAGGAATAATAATAAAGTCATACTATATTGTTCATACAGTAGTCATCAGGAATAATAATAAAGTCATACTATATTGTTTACACAGCAATCATCAGGAATAATAAATAAGTCATACTATATTTTACATACTGGAGTCATCAGGAATAATAATAAAGTCATACTATATTAAATATTACCTACAGCAGTCATCAGGAATAATAATTAAGTTATACTATATTAAATATTACATACAGTAGTCATCAGGAATAATAATTAAGTGATACTATATTTTGCATACTGGAGTCATCAGGAATAATAATAAAGTCATACTATATTAAATATTACATACAGCAGTCATCAGGAATAATAATTAAGTCATACTATATTTTACATACTGGAGTCATCATGAATAATAATAAAGTCATACTATATTAAATATTGCATACAGCAGTCATCAGGAATAATAATTAAGTCATACTATATTTTACATACGGGAGTCATCATGAATAATAATAAAGTCATACTATATTAAATATTGCATACAGCAGTCATCAGGAATAATAATTAAGTTATACTATATTTTACATACTGGAGTCATCATGAATAATAATAAAGTCATACTATATTAAATATTACATACAGCAGTCATCAGGAATAATAATTAAGTTATACTATATTTTACATACTGGAGTCATCATGAATAATAATAAAGTCATACTATATTAAATATTGCATACAGCAGTCATCAGGAATAATAATTAAGTCATACTATATTTTACATACGGGAGTCATCATGAATAATAATAAAGTCATACTATATTAAATATTGCATACAGCAGTCATCAGGAATAATAATTAAGTTATACTATATTTTACATACTGGAGTCATCATGAATAATAATAAAGTCATACTATATTAAATATTACATACAGCAGTCATCATGAATAATAATTAAGTTATACTATATTAAATATTACATACAGTAGTCATCAGGAATAATAATTAAGTTATACTATGTTTTGCATACTGGAGTCATCAGGAATAATAATAAAGTCATACTATATTAAATATTACATACAGCAGTCATCAGGAATAATAAATAAGGTAAACTATATTAAATTCTCCTGATAAGAGCCTTGCTTTACCTTTTAGCCGTGTTTGTAGGATTTTGTCAAGTTTTTCAAACTTTCTTTCTAGAATTAAATGGTTTCCATGTGTTCAGTTTTAAAATTAAAGTGTGATTTCACTTCAATTTCCCTGACCCTAGATGTCAAAGTTATGAGATCATCTTGAAGTATCAAAAATGGAATAATCTGATATGAAAAGTTTTAAAAGTGTTTTGAAATATTATAGATAGCATAAATAACATAACTGATGATATAAAGTCACAATGAAATAAAGATTTAGAAAATGTGATAAAACACGGTCAACGGTGAGTTGAGCATGAATTTAACGTGCAGGAAATGGACATTTGGGTTTGCAAAATCAAGCAAAGCTGTTATTCATTATTAAATTTGTACATGCAATAAGTCTTATTACATAGTCTCATTTGCACAAAGTAAAAAAATACAACACTTTCATGATATTCAGGATGGTTGACTCTTCAGCAACTGTATATATTGGTCTTTAAAAAAAATCATAAAGTTTTGTTCTTTCACTGAATTTGTTAAAACATTTATGACCATGAAGGTTTCCATATTTGCTATTTACAGCTATTAAGTCTGAATTAGCATTGCTGCAAAATATGTGTGGAAGAAAATGGGTGAATTGATGTATTCAAAATGCATGCATACAAGCCACACTGGTAAGGATCATAGTGAAGTTTATGTACGGCATCCATACAATAATTTAAGATCCAGACCATGTGCCTTAAACAAACTGCAATGATCGTGTACACTCTGGGTAAGGAGCAACCCATTTATTTTGGGATCTAAGGCTCTAGCCATGGTCACTGTGTCTTATAACAGAAAAAATACTTCCACACACTGCTTTAAGTTCTGTATTATAAACTTTGACCCTGTGGTAATCGTGCACATGGTATAATGAAGAAACATATATTTTGGCATTCAATGGTCATTGTGTCACATTAAGGGGAAATGTGTCTTTAATTAAGTGCAACATGATGTCACCAAAATCTCAAAATGGCTTGCATTTATGGGAAGGACATTAGCTAGAAATATCACCACACTCTAAAGTAAGAAAATTTGTGCGTTATGTGTGTGTAATTTTTGTACTACACCATTCTTTTTCCCCTGAAGTTTATAAATGGTATGCCTTTTGTAGATTTCACTTGCTTAAAAGGACATAGACAAGGTGTCTTTTACCACTTGGTTAGTGTTGTCTAGCATTATGACAATTGTGGTATTGGCCATGCATGCTGTCTAGCGTTATGACAACCCTGGTAATAACCATACATGCTGCTTAGCATTAGGACAACCCTGCTATTTGCCATACATGCTGTCTAGCATTAGGACAACCCTGGTATTGGCCATACATGCTGTCTAGAATTAGGACAACCCTGGTATTAACCATACATGCTGCTTAGCATTAGGAAAACCCTGGTATTAACCATACATGCTGCTTAGCATTAGGACAACCCTGGTATTAACCATACATGCTGCTTAGCATTATGACAACCCTGGTATTGGCCATACATGCTGTCTAGCGTTATGACAACCCTGGTATTAACCATACATGCTGCTTAGCATTAGGACAACCCTGGTATTAACCATACATGTTGCTTAGCATTAGGAAAACCCTGGTATTAACCATACATGTTGCTTAGCATTAGGAAAACCCTGGTATTGGCCATACATGCTGCTTAGCATTAGGACAACCCTGGTATTAACCATACATGCTGCTTAGCATTAGGACAACCCTGGTATTAACCATACATGCTGCTTAGCATTAGGACAACCCTGGTATTAACCATACATGCTGCTTAGCATTAGGACAACCCTCGTATTAACCATACATGCTGCTTAGCATTAGGACAACCCTGGTATTGGCCATACACGCTGTCCAGCATTAGGACAACCCTGGTATTAGCCATACATGCTGTCTAGCATTAGGACAACCCTGGTATTGACGATACATGCTGCTTAGCATTAGGACAACCCTGGTATTGGCCATACATGCTGTCTAGATTAGGACAACCCGGTATCGGCCATACATGCTGTCTGGCATTATGAAAACCCCGATATTGGCAATACATGCTGTCTAGCATTAGGACAACCCTGGTATTGGCCATACATGCTGTAGTATTAGGACAACCCTGGTATTGGCTATACATGTTGTCTAGCACTGTCATAGAATTGTATAAATCACTTTATGTATTATATATGTACTCGGGGTTTCGTTTTTTTGTGTACAATGATACCTGAGAGTGATTTATGTCTATTGTAAAATATTTCAAAATAGTGAGTTCAGTTCATCCTATGCCATACGTGCGAAGTGCTTTTGATGGGAAAAACCGATTTATCTAGCGCACAGACGATGTAGTGCTACATTGTCTGTGTATAAAAACCTCACCGTAAGACTAAATCTTCACATTACGGAATGTGTTGTCAGTGAGCTGTCTACTTAAAAGACTTGCACATCTTTGGCTGCTGAGGTATGTGAATTATTTATTAATTTCTTGTGTATAAGTTCTGACTTTTTTACTACCACATTTACTTTTGTGTATTTTCTATTTAGCTTCGGCTTACTTAGTATAATGCAAATATTTTCTATTCTTGTTTGTGACTTAGCGAGAGATTTATATTAGCAATAAAACTGCATTTTATTAAGAAACGTTTAGTACCATAGGATTCTTAGCGGACATGGGCAGGTTCACTTCTGAACCTGTTTACTGTTTTGTAATGTCATGCCCATAATGTAATTTGCATAGCTTACCATATAAAATGTCCATACGTGTTATCATATATGCCCGTGTCATTATTAGTACACGGTGTTAGATTTATTTTCAGCTGATCAGGGTCGATGTGGTACTAGCTGTAGAGATAACCATCGAAGTTGACCAAAGCAGCTGTAAAGCTGAACCATAGCAGCTGTAGAGCTGAGTGAACAGTATTGCTGTCAAGTAGCAGGTGACCGATTGGTGGGCACTGATTGCTTGATTGAGCAACAAACTGAATGGTAGTCGGTGGACTACCTGGAATACTGACTGCTTGATTGACCAGTGTAACTGGTAGCCAAGTGTCCTGGTGATGGAGTGTGTAACTCCATACATGTAATCTTTTATCTATGGGCTAATTTTGGGGTTTGTGATACACAGTGTTTTGGGATTGTACAGATATTTTGTATATCTGTCCCTTTGTTTTCATCATTTTACCATTTGAGTAAAATACCTCATTTTTCACTATTTGAGCAAATTCATTTTTACTATTTGAGTAAAACACATCATTCTTTTCATCATATTAAATTACCATGAATCATTTATCTTTGTCCTTGTACTGTGTAAGGTTGTTCATTTATATATTTGTTGCATTATTAGGTTCATGCGGATTACATTAATTTGTCCAAGATTTGGATCTTATATACACATGTATTAATCGTAATTCTTTTCTCATTCAAGTCATTCATCATTAAACATTGTACTTGTATAACCATCAAAAGTGTTCTGCTGTAAATCCAAAATTCAACCCATTTATCGTGTTACAAGCACACAACCCTGGTATTGGCTATACATGGGATCACATTGGTTTTTATGAATAGAAAACCTGCAGTCATGTTTATAAATAGCTGGTTGTTAAGTATAACTGATTTCTAAAGGTCTTGTATATTTTTCAATCCCTTTATCATTTTCATTCATATGACTCTTACTCTCATTATTAAAATTGTATAGACCTTTTAGTTTTATATTACTTAGAAATGACAGAAGTCACAAATACATCTTTTTATGTGCTGTTTATCTAGCAGTGTTTACAGAAAGATTGTAGCATACACAGATTCATAGATTCAGTAACTAGATTCACATACACTTACGATACAAGAACATATAATGTTAAATCCATGACACAGCAATTACATACACATGTTACAAGCAATACCAAATCCAAGGCATAATGAAACAATTGAGTCATTTTGAAGAGTGCAGCAAATGTTGATGTTGCAAATCAAGCATCCTTAAGGCATATAGATTTTTGTTTGATATCAAGGTATATGATACTGCGCAATAAAAAACAAGGAAAATAAAACAATTCTGATAAATATACCTATTTTTAATTTTTAACCAGTAGAATTTCAGTCTCTTATTTGTTTGATAGAAAGGAATAGGAGTCTGCTACAAGAAGAATCAGTAAATATGGATCTACTAATTATTGCAATCAAATCAACAAGTGAAAAGACGTTTTTGATTGGGACACTTGCTGTTCTAAAATTCTGGTACATGTTGTCTTTTAATATTTGCATGTAAACTCAGTATATATTTGCACAAAAATGTGAAATGTTTTTTTAAATCATATATATCATTGTCAGGAAGTCTATATTTGGCACTCAGTTATAAGCTTGACAAATCATGGGAGACAACTCAAAGTGCATGTCTACATTAGTCCACATCAAAGCATTGTCAGGGAAGTCTACAATATAGTCTACATTTTGCACTTAGTGACAAGATTGACAAAACAAAGGAGACAACTGCAAATGCAAGTCAATATTACAGTCTCTATTAGACACTGTCAGGGAAGTTTACATTATGTCTACATCTGGCACTTAGTGAAAAGACTGACCAATCAAGGGAGACAACTGCACATATTTAGCAACATCATTTGTAACCTTACAGTTCTGATGGAAGAACAAAATGGACAAAGATCAGCAATCCACTAAAAACCAACTGACTTAAAAAAATCAATAATTCTGAGTATGAACATTAGTTTCTCCCAAAACTTAGTCATTAAAATTCAAAGCACCTATAGCATAATATGTAAATAAAAACATATGATGTTTTGTATTCTTCTCATTTAACAAGTACTATGATTGTAAGATTCCAAGATAGATGATAATCAGCTCATAAAATAACACTTGCTTTCTAATAATTTTGTTTTAACACATCTGTTAGGTTTTGTTTTTGTTCCTCATTATTTACCTGATGAAACAGTGATTGCTGGATATAAATATTTTGTCATTATGTTTTGTGTTTGTATTTGGTTCTAATCCACATGGATTTTGCCAGTTGCAGATCCAGGTTAGTAGCAAAAATAAACGTAATTTTTTCATTTTTCATACAGTGTACTGTACATATGGTATGTAATATATAAATTACACAATTTATACTGAGATTATGCTTGCCACTAACACTAACTTTACATTATAAAATACAAATGACACTGCTGAAGCATGCCACTAACACTATCTTTACATTCTAATATACAAATGGGACAGTTGAAGCATTGTGGTTATCATTTAAAGCATATAATGTCAAAGGATAAATATCTACAAAAATCATAATATAATCAAATTATTATTGGTCTTTTATCTTGTACACCCATTCAATGAATCTTATCATCTTTACATTGCAAAATTGTATGTGTACAACTATACTGTACTTAGCTTTAAGCTGCACACTGTAGCCAGCATAACAAACCAATCCTGCACATTTAGATCATTTTGAGATAATTTAGAGATTATTTTTAGATAATAATGATGTTATTTTGAGGCCCAAATACCAAACCTCATATAATTAGAAAACAAATTTTATTCCAATGTTTCTTCATGTGAATAGAGGTGATATAGCAGTGATCGGTAGGGCTAAGCTATTTAGACCACTTGGCCACCCATGGCCCCTGGTCCAGTATCCTTCTATTATTACCAAACATCCCAGTATACAGAAAGTTATATGGGTGAAGGCAAAGATGCATATGCCTTTTGAACAGTCCACAGCACTGAAGAAAGCCTCCTGTTTGAATTAAACCTCTTTGAACTGCATTGAAACCTCGGGCAGAAAATTTCAGATTCCCTTCATACAAACAATGCCTTTATATAATTCATTTAACGAAAACAAGTTTAACTGACATACAGATAGATGACACATGTATGTGACACATTTACTAGCGATCAAGTATTTCAACCACTTTTCAATAAGACAAAAACTGGTGACAGTTCTAAGTAAATGTATGATTCATTAATTATCTTAATACTTTTTTATAAGACATAAACTGATGGCAGTTCTAAATAATTATTTTGTGTCACACTAAGACAAAACTAAACGCTAAGGAAAAAAAAAGTGAATAGGAAAGAAAAGGAAATGCTTATCACATAACTACTGTGGTACATTGACATAACCATATCGTAACTGACATGCATTTAACACATACAATAACACCTTGTGACATCACAAACTAATATCATAATGTAATGCAATGGAAAGGCATAATGACTAATGTTTCTGAATGTATTTCAAACTCATTACACTGTTTTGTGCTTTAGTCAAATAAGATCTGTTTTTCATGCCATACATACAAATTTTGTACGTGTTCTCAAATCAAATGGCATTTATGAAAGTCTGAAAATTTAAATATTTTCCTCACTAATGTTCACAAAAAACAAATTATTTGACTTTCATATGTCAGTTTTCATACGAAAACTCAATCAAAATTATATATATATATATATATATATAGAAAACATATTAATACAATATATATGATCAATTTTGGCATTTCTACAAAACAAACAAAGCAACCTCATTGTACAGAAAAGAAAATAATTCAATCCAGAAAATAAATTGTAACACAAAAGCCATGACATATTCTTGGTTCCTATATTTGAACGACATGAAAATTTACATGTCAGGGATAATAAATAGAAGCAAAAAAGAAGAAATATTAAAAGAATTAAAACATATATTGTACATGCTCCATTTTGCTACCATCATCCCAGCAAAGTTGTATTACACGAATCAAAGAAGGAAATGTCATGCCTATCACATTTAGCACCAAGGCTGTATGACCGAAGTCCAGGGAATGTGTGTGTGTCTATGTGTGTGTGTCTATATTAGGACAAAGTTATTATTCAAAATATGAAATAGCATGAATGTAGCAAATGGATATTTTTCTTACAAAACTTTTTGACATGGACCAGGCCTTAAAATTTCCGTCAAGTTTTACCTTGCCATGGGAAAATAAATATCAAATCTTCCTAATATTAACCAAATGTTTTTCAAACTCATTACGCTGTCCTGTGCTATAGTCAATTAAGATTGTTACGTCATGGCATAAATAAAAACAGTACATGTCTAATCATATCAAATGATATCTTTGAACGTCCAAAAATGTTCACAAAAATAAATTTTATTCGACTCATTTCATTTGTTCATAAATGTCAGTTCTAAAATGAGAACTCATACAATATCCTCTAATTTTATGTACAGAAAAGTAGGGTAAACAGCACATACACATGCACAGTCATATATATATATATATATATATATATATATATATATATATATATATATATATATATATATATATATATATAGACATGAACCAATCCTTAAAATTTTCTTTAAGATTTACCTGGCATACATATTCCTCTTTTTCTGATGGGGAATCTATATTTGAAAATCTGTGTGAGAAAACTGAATCAACAGACACTGGAAAAGTCAAAGCCCTGAAAAAAGTTAAACTATTACTTACTCTCCACCCATTGTGGTGTATCAAAAAAGACAAATCTTTGTTATCTGACAATCTTCACAAAATACAATATTGCCTCTGTTTTAACACAGAACAGGAAGAGCGCTTGCATGAAAAAAATTTGAATTCTTCTCACAAATACAAGTATATTCATAGCCAAAATTCTATTTCGTACTTCCTGGCTTCAAACATTGAAGATTTGGAGCTTTACATAATAGAAAGAAAAATTAATGCCAGTCTTTGTATTTTAAATCACCAAACTATAAATTAAATTTCCTTCTGGCAGTTGGCATTATTATTATTATCCAGTCATTTTGTCTTATATACTTATACCCAAGTTTTTATTTTTTATGATATTATTTATGAAAGAATTTTGTAAATTAGAGTCATAGTGAATACTGAATTTGTGTTTAAATAAATTAATGTTACAGTAATAAAAGCTAACAAAGCATATCAAGAAGCAATTCTCATTAACAAAAAAAAAATGCTATTCTGTAACTGTTTCATATCACACAAATGTTCCATCAATTGTAACATAAAGATTTTAATTTTGCCTATTTAAAGTTACCATATTGCAATCTAGATTTTTCCACCAGTTAGAATTCATTGCAATGTAAACTTTGTGCAAGGTTTATTTGAAGTCATATATATGGTTTAATAATTAATATCATGTAATGACATTTAAGTTGCATGCTTGTATATACAATGCTGTTTATCAAATGAAAATATATATGTTCCTCAAAATTATAAAATCAAAAGACTGACTTACCTATCTTTATGTATGTAATTGCACAGGATGATTAATTATTTATGCATCTTTATTAGTATTCTGGTAAATAGAATGTGCTTACAGGTAGAGTGGAAATAGTAAGCAAGACTGCTCTTAACTATATTCCGATTATTGCACCATGTCCAATGGAAGTAAAATTACATTGAGTAACTATTTCTAAAGCTAGGACTAAATTGTAGGAAAATATGTTACTATACAACAGAGATAGCTAGACTGGTTTTACACTGTATTCAGATGATTGCATCATGTCCAATGAAAGTGAAATAAATACATTATGATTGATTAACTATTTCTAAAACTAGGACTAAATTGTAGAAAAATATATTACCATCCAACAGAAATACATAGACTGGTTTTACACTGTATTCAGATCACTGCACTCTCTACTTTATCCACTGAAAAAAGAAATCACATTAACTACTAAAAATAGAACTAAATTGTTGGAAAATACATTGCCAGCAAACCCAGAATGACCTCCCTTTACTAGATAAATACACGTTCATGAAGGTCAACAATATGATTGCGCTATGCTGATTTAAATGGTTTCCAATGGCGAAACCTAACATTTAACAAACCTGATATTATATCTAAAAATCCTGTATTAAATTTGACATCCTGGTAATATCCTAAATTTACAGAAGTAAGATGACTGCCTTGTCACATTGGGAATTTAATGAGAGGTTAGTACATCAGTCAAGGCTTCTGTTTAGTCTTCCATATCTGAATATAGTTCCTTATAGAGACTTCAAATATAAATGTGAATTCTCATAAACTGCATGATTGGAAAAATATGTAGAAGGAAAATAAACTGTGGAAATTTAAATCATTGTTGGGGAGCAGAAGAAATTGTAACGATGAGATGGTATGGTGTCACTCACATACTGAACACATATATATACCTGACCATGCATACCTCTTGACGTGTGAATCTTGACCACATGAACTGACATGATATACAAAAGTAAAATTATAACCTTCCATTATCTGTTTCATTCAGTAAAGTTATATAACATACAGCAACATTCAGTTTCTGACATCATGGCTCTAAGCAGAATACTACTACTACTACTATGACTACTAATACTGTAATCAACAGATGCCATGCAAGCTATGTGTGCATAAAGTAAAATCATATCTACCTAATATTTAGGGGGCCCGAGTGGCAAGTGGTCTAAGGCGCTCACTGTTACGGATCACTGCCTTCTCACCTCTGTCCACGTGGGTTCGAGTCTTGGATTCATTCAATGTGGATAAGTGAGAATGCTTGCCAGTAGCTTCTTGTGGATTGGTGGTTCTTTCTGGGGTTTTCCGTGTTTCTTCCTCCACCATTTATATTGGCTGCCATGTATAGCCTATCTTGTGCTGAAAAAATAGCGTTAAACCCTAGAACAACAACAACAACAACCTAATATTCATTGTATTTATGTAAATGCAACAAGTAAATAAATAATTTTGTATAGAAGTCATAATAGTTTGCACTTTACCATTAAATATCTGTAGACAATTCCTTTATGAAAAACTTTATACACACTTTGCACTTTACCATTAAAGATCCATAGATATTTTCTGCATGATAGACTGTATAAATAGTTTGCACTTTACCATTAAATATCCACAGACATTTCCTATATAATAAACATCAAAAATAGTTTGCACTTTACTATTAAATATCCATAGATATTTCCTAAAAGGAAGACTTTATAAATAATTTCCACTTTACCATTAAATATCCATAGACATTTTCTGCATGACAGACATAATAAATAGTTTGTACTTTACCATTAAATATCTAAAGACATTTCTGCATGATAGACTTTATAAATAGTTTGTACTTTACCATTAAATATCCAAAGACATTTCTGCATGACAGACATAATAAATAGTTTGTACTTTACCATTAAATATCTAGACATTTTCTGCATGATAGACTTTATAAATAGTTTGTACTTTACCATTAAATATCCAAAGATATTTCTGCATGATAGACTTTATAAATAGTTTGTACTTTACCATTAAATATCCAAAGACATTTTCTGTATGATAGACATTATAAATAGTTTGTACTTTTCCATTAAATATCCATAGACATTTTCTGCATGACAGACATTATAAATAGTTTGTACTTTACCATTAAATATCCATAGACATTTTCTGCATGACAGACATTATAAATAGTTTGTGATGTGATGTGATTTTGATATTTAACGTAGCTTTAACAATTTTTCAGTCATATCGCTACGATGTCTGCAGTGTGGCAGTTTATAGTGATGTCTATCACTGGGGCATCATGCCGCAGCCATGTAGCATGATAAATAGTTTGTACTTTACCATTAAATATCCATAGAACCATAGACATTTTCTATGTGATAAACAATTTAGATAGTTTGGATTTTACCATTACATATTTATAAATCTTTTCTACATGATGAGTTTGTGTCTTTAGAAAAATATAGCACTAAAATTAACTTCCTTTCATTTCATTCAACATGTATAAATAATTTAAAGAAAAGATCATTTTGCTTATACAACAACACTGCCACCTCCTTGTTATACATACATAGATGTCAGACACAAATGTAAGATCTACCCATTCAATTTCAGATATATATATATATATATATATATATATATATATATATATATATATATATATATATATATAATACTATTTGTTGCATCTCCTCATTCAGCTTTGCCTTTCTTGGCAGCTAGATTTCTATTTTTGATTTATTATCAAGGTAAGAGCAAATAGTAATAATTCATATTTTATGAAAATGTAGGCACCAGTGATGTAAAGAGATTGTTGGTCTTTCCTTAAACTGTGTTTTTCTAAACAAATTAATAAATCAATTGATTTGCTACTATTTTAAAACTATTTCTGGATAATTGGTTGATAATGCTGTAACATTACAGACTACTGAAAAAGGCACCAGTATCTCTATTACTGGATATTATGTTTTCATCAAAATGAACTGTCATATACAAATTTGAATCTACACTGGTGATTTTAAAGATCTATTAGGCTAGATTAATGAAGCTGAGAAATTTGATTGTTGAAATATAAAACATGACTTATAACCTATGTACACTAATCCTGTACTCTGTACACATAATTGTCATTTTGACATAAAATAGTATATTAAGCCAATTAACGATCTTCTGTTTATTTATGCAACTTGAGTAATATGATCAATATTTTTCTGAATGGTCTTCCAATGATTATCATAATAATAATAATCAATAAAGCAAGTTACATGTACACAACTGAACATCATAAAATATCAACTGTATGAAAGCAAGTATAACCATACCAATTAAATTACTACGTTTCCTCAGCACATACATATTTAAATGATGTGCATCATATCCAAGAACGTACATATACACTTTGCTTTCATATGGTTAACATGCCTAACTATGAATGCAGCACTAAAATGAAGTATTGTTCAATTTTATTTTAATTGATAAATGTGTAGTTTTGATGTATGTGCACCATCTGTGAGGATTAATATATCTTTATACTTGTGAATGCAAATAGCAACTGGAGATTGCGGCACTCCCGACGTTATGAACTGTAGAAAAGTGCCATCTGCAGACAGCTGATGAATGTTGCGAGAGAAGAATCCAAGAACACAGATATTGTCATATCTGTCCACAGCTACTCCACGGATACCTCTAAGATTGTCATGGTTGTAAGTAAACTGCTTCCGACCATCCATGTCAAAACAGAGAAGTGAATTTATCCCACCCACGGTAACATACACTCGTGTTTTCATGTTATTCAGAGTTACATAATTTTTTATCAAATATGAATGTCCTGTCATACTGACGAGTAGACTTAACACGTCCTCTCATGTTGATCAGACTCCAGTAACCATGGTAAATACCACAGATACCATTCACAACTATCTCCCCTTTCCCAACGGCTGCTATTCCATTACAACAGTATTCAGTAGTTATCGTTCTGACTGGCCTGATGACGTCACCCACCACAGACAGAATCTGGATAGTAGTTCGACTATACAACGACACTGCCACCTCCTGATCATCCAGTACGCAGATGTTCCATGGCGTACCTATTAGTTTATGACTTGTGATGAACTGATACGAAGAACTTAGCAGGATGCATTGGTTATTGATATGCTCAGCAAGCATCACTCTGTCTCCAGGAAGAAATGTGACACCAGAAAAAAATGGTTTACCAGTAGTAGGGACTTTAAGATCAATTACATCAACTCTCTCTACCCTTAAGTCTTTCGTTGGCTTGCGGTAATTTAATAGAGAAGGGGGTTCTTCTTTTATGTCTGTAACTCTGGAGCAAATGTTATGACCCTGGAAGAAGCACGTGTCACAGCAAGGAACCTTGTGATCTTTGCAGTCGTATTTTATGTTTTCTTCGTGATGCTCCGAACATGTAAGGCCTTCTGCAAGTTTCATCTCAATTTCTGGGTTACAGTCTAATTCTTCCACACGAAGAATGGTATGATTATTTGACATTTTCTGTTTCCTATGAAATTTCAAGCAGTCTCCACACATTGCATCTTTGCATGCTGCGCAGAACACAGCAGGGTTCAGCAGCTCATATCGTCGATAGGACTCGTATTATCTGTACTTAGAAGCACGTAACATCTGTGCTGAGAACCATTGGCCAAACATAAAACGCGCGTCGAAAGAATATTGAGTCCGGTACGTATGTGCATTATTCCGGATTGTACTTATTATTATTATTATTATTATTATTGATGTTGTCTTGTCGTTGTTCATGACCAAGCTGCTGTTTAAGTTAAAATATTATAATTTTTAAATCATTGATGTAGCAAATCTATTGGAAGCATGTTATTGATGTAGGCTTTGTCATCATATATAAGGATATCATATTTAACATTTAAGGAAATACAATTTTCTTGTTTACTGATTTGCATTAATCAAACTGGAAATTTTCTGATGAACTTACATTGTATCAACTGCAATTAATTCAAAATCTATGTAAATCTGACAGAAAGGCTTGTACTAATTACCTGAATTGGAAATGAATGCATGTTTCAGTTCATACTTAAGACAACTTTGTAGATTTATCATATTTTCATTACGCATTACTTTAAATATACAAAGTATTTCTTCTTCCTGCTTTTCGCAAAATAGCAGAATGTGATCATCATCATCATCAAAACCATCAAAACCAGATGCGGTGTTCGTTTATTACTTCATGTTGTGTCTCCATTTATATTTTATTTGTTAACCTGAATATAAATCCTTCTCAAGATTTGTGGCTAGGCTTTACATGATAATTTCTGTATCATTTGATGCAACATTTCAATGCTTTTTCACAATTCTTACCTCTATATGCAATCTGCATTAAAAAAAAAAATAATAGTAAGTATACTGATATCTCTTAGTAAAGGGATATCTGTCAAATTCAACAAATTAACAAATTACTTTAAAGGTTTTATTCAACTCCTTTTATAACAAGAGTACTAGCTGTCTAAATAAATGAAGAAAAAAATGATGTAGATGCGAGAAAAGAAATAGCAAATAATATCATCAACATCATTTGCAGTAGTTGTAGTTCCCATGGACTGACCAGGAATTCTCTTTGCTGGGTTGAGTTTCGAAAAATGTTCCATTGTTGTGCTTTTAATAGTTTAGTTTTTCAATACAAATTATGCTATTTCTTTCTGAAACTGACACCCCCCCCCCCTTCCATCATCTTGTTGAACCCACGACCTGTGTTTTTATTAGTATTTAATACCTCGGCATAACTTGTCAATCAAGAACTTCGCAAGTGAAACAATAATAAACGTTACTTCTAGATTATATTGAACAGCACTTACTATTTTGTCTTGGAGATAACTTGTAAAATATTACAATGCAAACAAAATTGTAAAATGGTGCATAAACAGTGCCTATAACTTTTGTTTTCTAATGAAAATATTAACAGTAACTATTTTTAGCTTTGTCCTTTCCAACAGAGTACTTGCTAAATGTTTCCAAAGCTTTAGATCAAGGGTATACTCTCGAAGCCATTGGTAACGGTATGTGATAAAGAAAGTCAGTGCCATCCATCTTATCAGGCTAAAACATGACTAAGTGAAAAGATGAAGAAGTTCTACATTATGTAATAGTGATGAAACCAATTAAAAGTTAGAGGCTGCATTTTATATTTCAGTTATAAAAAGTATAGTGTTTTCCTCCAAATTGCGTTCAATATTTCTATAAATACTTCACGTGGAGTCTTATATTACCTTTCTATTATTGCTTCGTCCGTCATCTTCAGGACTATAATCTCCTTTCCATGAGAATTTGCCTTTTCCTAATAATGACAGGCGAAGCAAGCTTGAACAGTACGTTTTCTCCTACTCATCTCTCAACATTTACAATTATAAAGTGTTCGATTAAAGTAGTACACCTAAATATTGCTAATACGTTAGTAATAGTGGGGAATATTATGCGGACAAAAGACTTCTA
Organism: Sinohyriopsis cumingii; assembly: GCA_028554795.2. Classification (NCBI taxonomy): domain Eukaryota; kingdom Metazoa; phylum Mollusca; class Bivalvia; order Unionida; family Unionidae; genus Sinohyriopsis; species Sinohyriopsis cumingii. The sequence goes on along the minus strand of CM068837.1, from coordinate 53,940,780 downwards.
TGTCAGATTTTTGGGGTTGTACTATACGGACAAGGGCTAATTAAACATGGGTGGGACCACATACGGACAAGTGAAATTTACCATATGGAATGTATAGCGACAATATAATAGGACAAGGGGAATATGATAGGGGTGACGTCACGGAACTGGACACTGGGGAAACATATATAATCTATGTTGGGGTTTGGACCGAGACAAGAAAACCCCAGTCAAGAGGTTACATTATTTGTCTCCCCACGAGGCTTGCCGAGGGGAGATGGAGACATATAATGTAACCCCGCGACTGTGATTTCCTTGTCTCGGTCCAAAACCCAACGTAGATTCTTTTTCTCACCCAATAATTTCCTTTAAAGTAAAAAAGAACGTCTCACTTTTGCAATATAGTTCACGCGCAAATGTTTACATGCGGTGCATTAATGTGCTGTCCTTAATATTGATTGTAAATTTACCACCGTGTATAAAAGATCCTCCAAATACGGACCCTAGAGGATAACCATGTGCGAAACTTTCAAGTTCACGGATTCTTTGAAAATTTACTTTTCTGCTTGGAAATATGGCAAGTGCTACCATGGAATTTGCTTATGGATTAAAGTATTGATGGATAAATAATTCCTGCTGGCTGGTAAGTGTATTATTTGTCATTAAATATTATAGGTATATTTTTTATTCAACTGGGGCACAAAGGAGATGCTTAACACAATTGGAATAAAGCATGTTTGACATAACACATTTTCTGTCTGTTACTAAGTTTTCTGAAGTTGTTAAGTGGGTTGGGAGGCTATGAAGTGTATAGGTCTATAGCCTATGTGCATGGATCGATGTTTTCTGTCATAGTTCATTTTATACAGCATTGAATATTTTATCCTATCTGTAGCAGTCATTTTTCAGGTCAACGTCATTAAATGTAGCTAACAGTATGTAATTTGTTTCACACGAGGTATTTAAAACTAGTTACGTAGCTTTAGCTACATTTGATGACGCTGACCTGAAAATGTACTGAGCTAGGCCTGCATATAGATAAAATTGACCATGATGTGTGGAACCAAAACGTTCGACATCGTATGCGTGTGTCTTCGTCTCTCTAAATGTTCTTGTATGGTGTGTTCTCAAAGATGGATTTACCTTAGGTTACTATGTATTTGTTATATATTCGTTGTTGCTTTTGTTGTTTGATTTTAGAATAACTACATCAGGCATAGCAAAATACAACAAGGGTTTCTTTTTTTAAAAGTAGTTCTGAGCGCGTGGACACCTTGACTGAGACGACTGGTCTGAGATGACTAGACTGAGATAAAAAAGTAAGGTTAGCAAAACAGCTATATTTCTCTGTCGCATGGCTGAGAAAATGGCAACAATGTTGCAAGTGGCTGACCTCAATCGAACGAAGCAGTTAGGAACAGCGTTGCAAGCGGCTGACCCGATTACGCGCTACTCTAGGTAGAGACAAATACAACAGACGTAAACGTGGAGACATGTATAGAGATAAAAAACATAAACAAGGATGTATTTTTCTACATAAATCTGTCACACAAGCAACTATACAATCGACAATTTTCTTTCTAGGCAAGAAATAATAGTCATCTTATCGAGACATATGAACGGCCCTGAAAAGGGCCGTTTAGCTTTCTTTTACTTTTTCTCTTCCCTTCTTCTTCTCCACCAGCACCACGACTTTTCACGGACATTTTTCTTCTTCTTTTCTCATCTGTGTCCACCTCCATCTCCTCCTCCTCCTTTTCGTCCTCTTATTTCCTCTTCTCGTTCTCCTCCTTTTTTAATTTGTCATTATATTTTCTCATCGTTTCTTTTCCTCCCTGTCCTCCTTGTTCTCTTTTTCCTGTTTTATCATTTCCCTTAATCTTATATTGGCCATCCTCAAATTGTTGATCGCCATCTTGACTCTGTGTAGACAATGGCATCCATACTCCAACCTTACTAACATTTCTAACTAGCTTGCCTAATGTTGAGGGATAGAGAGAAGTGAAAGAGCATATATCTTTATACAGAGTTTATTTTTTAAAAACAAACCACAGACAATACATTTTTCCATAATACAACATTTTTGTTCAATAAACAAACAACCAACAAATATAAAAAAAGATCACCGTGAGGAAGGAAGTTCATCTTTATAGCTCTCGACAGGATTCCAAGAAGCGGTGAACGAAATGTTTTTCTAAACGTCATAAAGTAGCCAGGTGACCATTGTTTTCTCTTTTTTCACAGGTAATGATAAGTCATCAATTCAAGCTTGACATTCTGCTTGAAAATCTATCAAGTAAACGTCTTTTTGCTTTGTCTCCGTACTCGATGCAAAGAGAGATTTGATGCGACGAATATGTAGAGAAGTCAATGGAGGAGAGGAATGATCACGCAAGTTTTTATACCACTGATGCAACGCTGCTTCTTCTGTGATGAGACCCAAAGAGTCGCCATATACTCCTTTCACGTAGAGTCCGGCTTCTTGGATGATGGTTTTCTACTCGCTGGCATTGGTCATTAAATTGAAAACGGTACTGCTTCGATTCAGTCTTAGGCTAACACCCACACCGTTCAGCAAATACTTTTCTTTCAACCACAGATCCAAATGCAAACGATCCATCAGTTCTAAACAACGTCCTTGCATGATTTTCTTTCGACTGTTGTTAAAGCCCACATTGTGAAGATCGTCAGTTGCTTTTCCGACTGTGTCGTTAAATTTGTCATCGCCCGCTGTATCAGATTTCCATACTATGCAAGCATCCAGATGAGTATTCTTGGCGTCTTTCCCGTACGTCAAGAGATTTTCCAGGTAGGCTTGGTAAGGGTAAGTATTCATGCTGCTGCTGACTAGATTGTTATTCAGATACAAATCGACTTCGCTGAACCAGGAATGCGTGACATTGTTGACGGGAGCAATTTCATCAGCCGGCGACGAGCCACTTTATGGAACTCGATGGATACGCTTCGTTTCGTTTTGTCCAAGGCTTTGCCAAACTACGCATTGAATTTGGAAGCAATCGTGTCCAACAGATGTTGACCGTTAAAATATTAGCTTGCAGGAATGGAGTATCGGGTGACACTGCTCGTTTCATAGAGGAATCTACAGTTTCGTTTTCATTCAAGTATTTTTGCACTTGGTCGCTCAGAACTTCGACCTCGAAAGTGTTTTGATTTGTTGTGATGTTTTTGATTTGTGTGGGTTGAATCATTTCGACCAAAGCTACTTCCCAATGGGCATCGTTATCCAATTGGATGGCCTGAGGTAATCTGGCCGTGAAAAAGCGCATGTTATTTTGGGGAAACACATCCATGGAACTCTCACTGGGTAACGTTAAGCAAAATTGGTCATTCATAATTACAGATTTCTGCTGTCCTAGGGGTATGTCTAGGTCAAATATGTGTCTAAAAGAGGGCTGTTGTTGTGGTGGTGGTAACTGTTGTTGGTTGCAAGGCTCCCGTTGTTACCCTTAGAGTATTTCAGGGAGGGGATGGGTAGAAGGTAACCGATGCAACTGCTCAGTAAATGGTCCACAATTGTTTGTCTCCTTGTTGCAAACTCACACCAACAGAGGTTGCTTTTGAAGATCTTGCAGAGAAGAGCTTGGAGAAGGAGTGTGCGCTGCTGTTGTTGAGGCTGTGTTGAAGGGCATGATGGTCACTTCTTTTTATAGTCGATGATTTGCGAAGCGTCGATCCAAGAATCAAAACTCGGGAAGATATCGTTCCCAATGTACTTTGACATTTTTGACCCGACATTTTCCCACTTTACGGGTTCTTTGGTCGAGAATGCTTTCGATGTTGTACACTTCGTCTTCTTTCTTGGTCACTCGTTGTAACTCGGTCAAGTAAAACGTTCCGTTTAACACTTCCCTTTCATGTCTTCTAATTTATAAACGGCAGGATGACCTTTGGGTAAGTAACCTTTGTCGAAAGTGCGTTCGGTTTTGCCAATGCGCACCCAATGACCCGTCGTCAACACTCCACCTTTCTTGGGGACATCCGCAGTTAGGTACGTACCAAACAGACGCTCAAAAACGATCACTTCGTTGTCGGGAGTCACGTCTAAGGGGCGCATCCAATACGCCGATGGTAAGATTGATTGTAGGCTTTGACCAGGTGTGGTAAGACGTCGATGTACTTAAGAGTGTTTTCCACAGAAGTTCTTTCAAGGCGCGTTGAAAACGTTCCACGTTGCTGGTTTTGGTTTGTGGATTCTCGGTGGTGAAAAAAAATGTCTCGTTTGTTCAATTCTTTTTTTAAAGCTTGGATCAGAAATTCAGTGCCTTTGTCGATTTGCCATCATAGAGGTGACGAATGATTTGTTTCAACACCGGTTGTAAGGCTCGTACTAAATCAGAGCTTGATTAGGAAGCCATTGGCACGACCCATGCAAATTTGGAAAAGACGTCGATGAAAGAAAACAACTATTGTAGCCACGATTGTACATGGCCAATGAGAGACGTCAGCTAAATCGGCTTGCCATTGACGATCGATAACCTCCACTCGGGTGCGACGTCTGGAAAATTTTCGTCGAATGGGATTGTGTAAGGTATACGTGGCTTGTTCTTGTAATCATCGTTGCACTTAAGGTAAACGTACACTTTTCAGCCGGGATTTGGCAGCACGATACAATTTTTGAAGGATGGGGTGGATCATAGTAAATGCTGGCTAACAAATTCTTCATCAGGACTCTCTCTCTCTCTCTCTCTCTATCTATCTCTCTCTCTCTCTCTCTCTCTCTCTCTCTCTCTCTCTCTCTCTCTCTCTCTCTCTCTCTCTTCAGTAAGTCAGCCACTCTCCACAGATGCTACTCTGGCTGGGGTGAGGTGGTTTGTAACCAGTTTTACGTGTCCAACGTGACACGGGAGTAGACGTCGAGGGTGGTGGTGGTGGCAATGGGAAAGTTTTGTCTTTCTTCCTTTTTCACCGCTGGTTTCCCTTCTTTATTTTTCACTTCTGTCGAAGGAGGAGTGTACATCGATTTTTTAACCCAAGCTTTGAGTTCTTCTCTTTGGAGAGTGGAGAAGGGGTCAACAAGGATTTTGCAATCTTACTAGGCGTTTAGAAGACTTATGTGCCTCTTCTTCCTCTGCTCTCTGTGGTATTTGCAAAATACACGTCTGATATCTTTTCACCTAAAAGGTCCCTTTTATTTTCTTGATCCTTTTTGTTTATCTTGGATCGCTTTGTGAAGCAGCTCCAGTTAAGAACCTGTAGTCCTTTCACCAAGAGTTCTAACAACAGGTGCATAAATCGTCAGCGTTGCAATAACATCCTTTTTCGTCTGACAGATGGGTATTTTCTTTTTCATCATTTGGCGCAGAACATGTGGACACATGGGTAGGTATTCTTTCTGATGCTTGGACAAAAGCATCGTTCCTTTCAAGACATTCAGGCAAAATTCGCATACGGTTTTGACGTCTTTTCGAGGCTGTTTGAGTGAGTTGTTTTCTCATGGGTGGAGGGGCTTTGGACAGGACCGACAACATGTCCCAATATTTGGATAAACGAGGAGGAAGTCCTTTCCTTTTCTTTCCTTTATGAGGTGAAGAGGGATGGCTTCTGTTAGGTGACATCTTTATTCGTTCCGGAGCACACACAAAATACACTGATGTAAATTACTTGGCACACGTCCTTTTATCTTATTTTATGCAGGTGCATTTTTGGAGTAGGTCGAAGGGTTCGTAACCAGTCTGTTTGACGAACTTTTTATTTATCACATCAAATAATCATCCCCTTTGGTTTCTCCTTTTGTTTCCTTGGACGATAGGGTCATTTCTTGGATGAACGATGTTGGACTGGACGTGTTTACGGATGTGGGGTCAAACGACGATAATTTCTTTCTTTTTCCTTTTTGGACAGGAGATAGGTGATTGTGGTGTACACTTCTGTCGGGTGACATCTTTTTGCGTTCAGGAACACAAGAGCACTGTTGCCCATCGTCTGGCACGGGTCATGTTATGATGAATGTGTCGCCACTGATGGTTTGGAGGTCATATTAACTTTATGAGAGACAACACTCGACGTTGAGGGGTTCGCAACGGATTCAATAGGGACAGTTCTTGCTTTGATAAGTCTATTAAACTCAAATGGGGAAAGACGGGTGATGGGTTGGGTTTATCTGACATTACTAACAGCGGTGAAGTGGAAGAACCTGAGGTTACTGGAGACGTGGTCACCGTCGCTGCAGGTCGTGCCTTTGGAATGTAAAGTTGGATCCTTCCCGCCGTGTCTCTCTTGCGGAAAGAAGCTGTTTTCTGGGTTATTTTCTTGGGACTTTTCTTTTTCTGGGGATTTGACCTGGTCTTGACTCCACTACTCTTTTTCTTCCGGGTACATTTGTGTCGGAGAGAGGCTTTGGGGGGGGGTCACTTCTGGGGCATTGTGATCCCAGTTTAAGAGGGAGCGAATGATGACATCTCCTAGATAACCGTTACCTCCAGGTTTCAGAATGATTTGCTTTTAAATTTGAGTGTCGATGCGGGGATCTGCCAGATGCATCAAGGCTACTTTTTTCTCTCAAAAGAGTATTTGGTTTGATGAGGGATGTGAATGATTCCTTGGAGTATTTGACGGGCTGTCACCGTAAACCATCGTAAGACTTCTTTTAGACTGGCTTCTAAGACACAAGCACGTTTTTGTGGACTTTTCGCGACTGATGCCGTACAAGTCACGAATCAGTTTGACGGGAAGATGAGACTGAAGGGACGTCATGTTGTCGATGTGTGAGACAGACCAGAAGTGTCCGAGGTTTTGATAGATATTATTTTAAGTCGACGGGAACTTGTACACGACTGGCCCTCTGTCTTGGCACCAGTAGTGAAACAAATGGGTACTAAATCGCAAATAATCGGAGGTAGTGGGTTTTAAATCCACGAGTAAATAGGCGTGAGGGGTTTGAGTGGCATAGTCGTATGCATGAGTTTGGCTAACACTTGCATGAGTCAGCCAAGTCATTCCTAACTATTTTGCTAAGACTTGCATTTGCGATTTAACTCTGGAGCTTTTAAAGAAGACTACGGAATGAGCATTGCGACTGATGATGCGATGGGCTTTACTTTGTTGAAACTAATTTTGGGTGACGTAAATGACACTGTCATTATGATGATGCCTTTTGCGTGTAAACCACAGTTTAATTTCTTCGTCTTGTCCTAACATATCGTCAAAAATGACCAGATATGTTTGACTGGAATCAGACACGAGCTCATCATCTTCGCGAGGAACTCCTTTCACAAACACGATAAAATCTCCTTGACTTTCTGCTAGGAGGCTGTACGCCGATTGCCGTTCTTTGTAACACCACACGATACGTTGGGGTGGACGATCGATCAAATAATTGTTATGTTCGATCAAACGTTTGATATATTTGGATTTGCCTGAACCGCTCGGTCCAGCTATTAACATGTTAAAAGGATGACGCAGATAAAGGGCCTCCCAGCTTTCACGATCTAAGGTTTGGTCGATGACTTTGAAAGCCGAGGAAGAGGTAGTCATACAACATGTTTTTGTGTGACGAAGGTGTGGTGTTCAAGGGACACTTGGTAATGTTCTTATAGTCTCTACACCACTAGAAACAGTCTCACGGGTGTCCTCCCGACATTTTCCTCGGTGTCGGGTTCTTCTGGAACTGCGGCTAACACAGTTTAAAAGTTACTTTTCTCACTGGGCACTTTAAGTTCACTTTTTCCTCTGAATGAATAACACAAGCCATGGGCAATGTAAGCCACTTCTTTCGTCCAAGCCTCGGAACGAAGACATTTCCAGTCACGTACATCTTTCCTGTGAGAGTGAAACCAACAAGTATACACACATCTTCGTAAGTATCCAGAGTTGCTAAAATTACACAAAGAAACGTTTCTTCAAACAGAGGTCGAGACGTTCGGAGAAGAAATCTCAACGTTTTTAACAGAGTTAGTTTCTCATGAGCATTTAAAGGAAACACCATCATGATTTTGTGGTAAATAATGTTCATAAAGAGTCCAGAAGGAATCGGCTGCTAAACGAAATCCCAGAAAGAAAGTCACTAAGACGCATACCACACTACGACCCCAATTCAAAGGATACGGTTCTTATGAAAAGTGTTGGTAAGCCTCCACAGTCTGAACAGTGTAATTGTCCTCCTTCCATGGAATCACTACTGATTAAGGTCGTGGCATGGTAGCAAGTTTTATACCCTCTTTTTCGGAGGTAATGAATGTACTTTTTGCAAAGAACTGATTGTACTCAAGTGGCGAATATACATTGTTTAGTCACTAGGTCACACTCCATACACCGAACAACAGTTTCCTCTACAAATAATAGCTATTGATGTAAAAGATTTTGATAGTCCTCTAAAAGTCTTACTTTGGAATTCGTTTTAGTATGGACACCTTGTAAGTGGAATGAGTAGCAACCAAAGTCTTCTGCCCTTGGGTAGCTTATCAATGTCTGACTAGTGGAACGCTTTCAAATGAGCCAGTCCTCTCATAGCTCTCATGTACCAATGGTTAAAATATTGGTGACGTAAAGGATGCAATTGTTCTTTGCGTTTCACTTGCATCTTGGAGAACATCGAGCATATTCCAGGTAAGCTGAATATTTCTGCTCCAACTCGTGAAGTGACACACCGCAACTAACACACCTGGCTTTATCGCCTTCGCCCAAGTAGACAAATCCGGCTCTGGCTAATTCTTCGGGGGTAGGTCCTCCCAGATATTTAGGACACTTTCCTTGGAATGTTTGGAATCGACTTTCAAAGTAGCAGTATTCAGACAAGCGCACAGAGAACGAATATTTTTTTTTCACAGGTTCATTTCGATGAGGATACGTGAAACCCGATGTAGTTTGCTCAGGCATGGATGATATCTCTAGGGTGGTAGTTGCATGGCTTCACGTTGATGATAAAACCCAATCAAGAGTCCACGATAACGAGTGGCATCGCGTTCGTATCTGTCACGTTTGACACGCACAGCGTCTCTTTTCATGGTAGGTGTAGTAGTAGTAGTAGTCATAGCGAAGTTCCCATGATGTTGTCCTGAATCGCTAAGGTCGCAGCGTACGGCATCCCTGCAATAGCAAGGCACAGCATCGCACTCGACTTGAAAATTACTGAACTTGAATTGTATCAGTCTGAAAGGATTTATATTTCTCGATTGACGTTTGTAGTTACAATGAACTAAAGTGGAGTGATTGGGAAGCTGTCGCACTTGCTTCTGGTACATGATTTGATACCGCTTTTCCAACGGTCCACTGACGATTTGATGTTTGGATAAACGTACAATCTTGTGAGGTTCGTAGGTGGTGACTTTAAAATTTTGATCCTTTCCAGCTTGCTATGCTTCTTTCAGTACGCCAAAGTTCACCACTTGACTCGTGCGATGATTTCGAGACAATCGTTTCACTTTACGTTTACGCTCGGTGTGTAATTCTCCTTGTTGGTCCCGGTAATTCGTAACCGTAATATTTTGGATCTCCTCTAGCAAACCTTAGAATCGAGTCGTTGGGGTGCTCGTTAGCCCAGTCTCCTAAACGGTCTCCTTTGATGTCAGGGTTACGGTGACCAAGGCGATCGATGTAGATGCAAATGTCCGTATCAAAATACAGCACACAATCTCCTAACAGATCTAAGGCTTCGTACAATTTTAAACGAGCATGGGCTGTCACGTTGGCTGCAATGATGATATTTCCAAATTCGTCAGACAGTACAAACTACAGTTCTTTGTAACTGACTCATATCAAATCTTCACGAAGGTCGTCCACGTGTTTCATGTATTTTGGGTTTTTTGTGAATCATCTGGAAGAAGCTGGAAGGTTCTAACAAGTTCTCCGTCTTTGGTTAACAGGGTCGTTGTGTCATTGTTCCCCACAAACACCTCTACATCACATTAGCAAACGATCGCCTTCCTTCGTTTCTCTCTAAGTGATTTAAAGTGATGTCTTCCTGCTCAAAGTTTTTCACTTTGAATTTCGTTTGGCCTTCGGGGGTTTGACCGCAGGAACGTTAGTCGCTGGCTCCTTGTTCCAGTTTTAAAAGGGCATCCACAGAGTCTGCGAAAGTGCCTTTTTGTGTCTCGTCACCCTTGTGGTAATGTACTGTCTTTGGCAATTTCGTACACTTCTAACAATTGGCATCCCAGGCCAGAGCCTTGAACAATTCCATGCTAACCCACGTTCCTGTCAAGGCGCGTTCTTCCTGAGTGTGATGACAAGGTTGGTCATAGTTGCACGTTTCGGTGCAATTACGGCACAAGGAAAACATCAGTCTTTCTTTTCAATGGTGAGGTAAAACGGGATTGTACCAGTCCGTGAGAGGCAAGATTTTACATATGATCAATCCTTCTGATTGTCGAATGTTGTCCACGTCGATTTGTTCCGCCAACAAATGTGGGTGCCCTGCGGAAAAGTAACAATATCTGCACACGTAAGGATACAGCGAACACACGTATAAGAATTTGATTTCTTCTCCTTTCTCCTTGTCGGCGCGGTACAGGAAAGAGGCGGCATTCGTTCGTCCTCCATACAAACTGTCCTGGGGGTACAGAGGGTCCACCAGTTTGTAACTTTCCAAGATGCATTTAAACTCGGGATCGGTTTTCAAACGGTGGTCGTCCTCGTGTTCCCACATGTCCACGACTTGGTAACCTTGCTGTTCTAACTTTAAGAGACACTGACATTGTAAAACTGATTTTTAGTGTCACGTTGAACGTAGCAGGTTGGACATGCTTGAAATAAATAAGCGTTAAAATCGAACACGATCTTAGGGTTTTCTTAATCCCAGCCATCCACCGAATTTCCAATTTTTGCCTCTGACGTTTCCAAACTATCAATCCCTCCGCGCTCCATGAACATTTTTCGAATTTTTCATTTTTCAGTGCGCATGTTGTCAGGGTGGTAGTAGTGAGTATCAGTTAAATGTGGTTGAACGGCGTGTTGATTGGCTTCGGTATTGAAAAAGTGTGGAAAATGGCCTTTGGCAATTTCTGTCTTTCCAAAAGTATTAGGCATTCAACTTAAAGGCATGGTTAAGTAACTCATCGAATCTTTAAACTGCTCTTGTCCCACGTGCATGGAAATGATTTTAGCAACGTTCAAAGTGACTTCAGGACGTTCGGTGCTTTGTTCCGTACATTATTTGAGAAGAAATTATCCATCGTATAACCGAGAAATTGTGGGTCATCACCATGGAATGGCGATGACAATCTCCGTATCGTTCGATGTCCTCCTGACTCGACGTGTCGTCGATATGGTCTAAGATCCATGGAGCAAAATCGGCTAGCATGTCCGGTCCTCAAAAGATTTTGTCAAGACCTCCAGGAAACTTGCTACAGTGAGGGGAATGACAAAAGATAGGTTCTTGGATGCACTTCTTGCACGCTCTATGAGCCACGCAGAAATTAGGAATGTGAATGCCGGTCCCTTGTATTCATTCAAAATTGAAGAAGATGAAATGCCCCTTCTCGTGGCCATCTTCCTCCTCCTTCTCCTCCTGTTGTGGTCAGCATTTCTGAATGTAGCATTCGTGTTCCAAGTCCACTATTTGGTGACACACTTGACACCGTTTCTTTCCTCGACAAACGTGCGTTTTGGTATTATTGGCACGTATGACTATAACATGGTGCCCCACTTTTGCATTTTCTCCTAAAATACTGTCACATCTACTTACCAAGAGTTATGAAAACTATGACCTTAAACAGGAAAATAAATACTGAAATATAATTTCCCAGAAGGCCATGGAACTCTTTAAATCTAAAATTCCATCTTCACATGTACACTTAACTTTGAAAGATCTTGGATGATATAGTTTAATTATTTTAGAATTTTTCACCTGGTAGTAAACAAGTAAAACTGATATGATATTATGTTTGGGAGGTAGTTTATACAGGTTGCATCCTTACAAAACTACAGAGGTGTACTTATTGAAATGGTCAACTGTAAAGTTATGTAAGCCCACTGAATGATATTGGGATGACTTGGGCCTCTTGACTCTTAAAAATATATTCATCATTTTATTTTTGCTTATGTTGCATTTTATTTGCATTCATTGCGTATTCTATTTCCAGTCATTCTTTTATTGCTCTACATTCTGCTGTTGCATCATGGTAAGAATCTTAATTTCAGTACTGCACTCATGACAAACCAGCCTAATAATTTACCAAACACATGACATGATGATTTTATATCATTTATATATTTTATATGGCAGTAACAAGCACACAGTAGATACATTAAATGTTAACGTGTTTGAACTAAATATCTCCATTAGCATTAGTTATTCAGAGTTTTGTGTATACTTTCAATATTGACTGATAAATGTAGTATCTATCAATAATATAGAGTCAAAATCTTCATGGTCTTCCTTTCAAAAAGACCTAGTTCAGCTTTGATTTTAATTTTTATCCAGCTGAATTTCAGTGAGTTATGTCCTCTGTTGATTTACAATTTTTACCACAGTTGCATAATATTTTTGGAGGCATCCACGTCATGTGGACACATTTCTAGTCCAGTAGTGTTGCTTCCATGATCTTACTTAGCCATTTTACACATTTCTAGTTCTGTGTAGTGTTGATTCCATGATTTTGTTTAGCCATGTAACCCAAACAAAATGAAGGCAGCATAAACATGGATGTTGCAGAATTGAATTTTGATGGCCATTCAGGACCTACAAAATCTTGGTTCACATTCCTAATTTGCACAAATGATGTCCATTTTAAAGTTGGATCTGAGTCAATGCTGTTGGCATGATTTTTAAGTGTATAAATGTGATGTACATTTGAGTGTATATATAATATTATAAATGAATAAATGTGATATACTTTGAGTGTATATATGATGCTATAAGTGTATAAAAACAATATACAATTGAGTGTATACATGATGTTATAGCTGTATAAATGTGATATACATTTGAGTGTATACATGATGTTATAACTGTACAAATGTGAGTTTGAGTGTATATATGAAGTTATTATTGTATAAATGTGATATACATTGAGTGTATATATGATGTTATTAGTGTATAAATGTGATATACATTTTGAATGTGTATATGATGTTATTTGTGTATAGATGTGATATACATTTGATGTATATATGATAAGTGTATAAATGTGATATACATTTGAGTGTATATATGATGTTATTAGTGTATAAATATGATATGCATTTGAGTGTATTTATGAATTATAAGTGTATCAATGTGATATACATTTGAGAGATTTTGTTGTAACTGTATTTATGTGATATAAATTTAAGTGCATATATGATGTCATAAGTGTATTAATGTGATATACATTTGAGAGTGTTTGTTATAACTCTATTAATGTGATATACATTTGAATGTATTTGCTATAACTCTATTAATGTGACATACATTTGAGAGTATTTTGCTATAACTCTATTAATGTGAGATACATTTTAGTGCACATATGATGTTATAAATGTATATATGTGATGTGCATCTAAGTGTATAAATGATGTTACAAGTGTATAAATGTTTTATTCATTTGAGCATATTTGTTATAACTGTATCAATGTGATATACATTTGAGTATATTTATTATAACTGTATCAATGTGATATACATTTGAGTATATCTGTTATAACTGTATCAATGTGATATACATTTGGGATTATTTGTTAAAAGTGTATAAATGTGATATACATTTGAGTATATTTGTTATAACTGTATCAATGTGATATTCATTTTAGGATATATGTTATAACTGTATCAATGTGATATACATTTTAGTATATATGTTATAACTGTATCAATGTGATATACATTTAAGTATATATGTTATAACTGTATCAATGTGATATACATTTTAGTATATATGTTATAACTGTATCAATGTGATATACATTCAAGTGTATATGTTATAACTGTATCAATGTGATATACATTTAAGTATATCTGTTATAACTGTATCAATGTGATATACATATGAGTATATCTGTTATAACTGTATCAATGTGATATACATTTTAGTATATATGTTATAACTGTATCAATGTGATATACATTTAAGTATATATGTTATAACTGTATCAATGTGATATACATTTAAGTATATCTGTTATAACTGTATCAATGTGATATACATTTTAGAATATATGTTATAACTGTATCAATGTGATATACATTCAAGTGTATACGTTATAACTGTATCAATGTGATATACATTTAAGTATATCTGTTATAACTGTATCAATGTCATATACATTTTAGTATATATGTTATAACTGTATCAATGTGATATACATTTTAGTATATATGTTATAACTGTATCAATGTGATATACATTTAAGTATATCTGTTATAACTGTATCAATGTGATATACATTTTAGTGTATATGTTATAATTGTATCAATGTGATATACATTTAAGTATATATGTTATAACTGTATCAATGTGATATACATTTAAGTATATCTGTTATAACAGTATCAATGTGATATACATTTTAGCATATATGTTATAACTGTATCAATGTGATATACATTTTAGTATATATGTTATAACTGTATCAATGTGATATACATTTAAGTATATCTGTTATAACTGTATCAATGTGATATACATCTGAGTATATCTGTTATAGCTGTATCAATGTGATATACATTTTAGTATATATGTTATAACTGTATCAATGTGATATACATTTTAGTATATATGTTATAACTGTATCAATGTGATATACATTTTAGTATATATGTTATAACTATCTCAATGTGATATACATTTAAGTGTATATGTTATAACTGTATCAATGTGATATACATTTAAGTATATCTGTTATAACTGTATCAATGTGATATACATTTTAGTATATATGTTATAATTGTATCAATGTGATATACATTTAAGTATATATGTTATAACTGTATCAATGTGATATACATTTAAGTATATATGTTATAACTGTATCAATGTGATATACATTTAAGTATATCTGTTATAACTGTATCAATGTGATATACATTTTAGTACATATGTTATAACTGTATCAATGTGATATGCATTTTAGTATATATGTTATAACTGTATCAATGTGATATACATTTAAGTATATCTGTTATAACTGTATCAATGTGATATACATCTGAGTATATCTGTTATAACTGTATCAATGTGATATACATTTTAGTATATATGTTATAACTGTATCAATGTGATATACATTTTAGTATATATGTTATAACTGTATCAATCTGATATACATTTTAGTATATATGTTATAACTATATCAATGTGATACACATTTAAGTGTATATGTTATAACTGTATCAATGTGATATACATTTAAGTATATCTGTTATAACTGTATCAATGTGATATACATTTTAGTATATATGTTATAATTGTATCAATGTGATATACATTTAAGTATATATGTTATAAATGTATCAGTGTGATATACATTTAAGTATATCTGTTATAACAGTATCAATGTGATATACATTTTAGTATATATGTTATAACCGTATCAATGTGATATGCATTTTAGTATATATGTTATAACTGTATCAATGTGATATACATTTAAGTATATCTGTTATAACTGTATCAATGTGATATACATCTGAGTATATCTGTTATAGCTGTATCAATGTGATATACATTTTAGTATATATGTTATAACTGTATCACTGTGATATACATTTTAGTATATATGTTATAACTGTATCAATGTGATATGCATTTTAGTATATATGTTATAACTATATCAATGTCATATACATTTAAGTGTATTTGTTATAATTGTACCAATGTGATATACATTTAAATTTATCTGTTATAACTGTATCAATGTGATATAGATCTGAGTATATCTCTTATAATTGTATCAATGTGATATACATTTTAGTATATATGTTATAACTGTATCAATGTGATATACATCTTAGTATATCTGTTATAACTGTATCAATGTGATATACATTTTAGTATATATGTTATAACTCTATCAATGTGATATACATCTGAGTATATCTGTTATAACTGTATCAATGTGATATATATTTTAGTATATATGTTATAACTGTATCAATGTGATATACATTTTAGTATATATGTTATAACTGTATCAATGTGATATACATTTCAGTGTATATGTTATAACTGTATCAATGTAATATACATTTAAGAATATCTGTTATAACTGTATCAATGTGATATACATCTGAGTATATCTGTTATAAATGTATCAATGTGATATACATTTTAGTATATATGTTATAACTGTATCAATGTGATATACATCTGAGTATATCTGTTATAACTGTATCAATGTGATATACATTTTAGTATATATGTTATAACTGTATAAATGTGATACACATCTGAGTATATCTGTTATAACTGTACCAATGTGATATACATTTTAGTATATATGTTATAACTGTATCAATGTGATATACATTTTAGTATATATGTTATAACTGTATCAATGTGATATACATTTAAGTGTATCTGTTATAACTGTATCAATGTGATATACATTTAAGTGTATCTCTTATAACTGTAACAGTGTGATATACATTTAAGTGTATCTGTTATAACTGTATCAATGTGATATACATTTTAGTATATATGTTATAACTGTATCAATGTGATATACATTTGAGTATATTTGTTATAACTGTATCAATGTGATATACATTTGAGTATATTTGTTATAACTGTATCAATGTGATATACATTTGAGTATATATGTTATAACTGTATCAATGTGATATACATTTGAGTATATATGTTATAACTGTATCAATGTGATATACATTTGAGTATATATGTTATAACTGTATCAATGTGATATACATTTGAGTATATATGTTATAACTGTATCAATGTGATATACATTTGAGTATATATGTTATAAGTGTATCAATGTGATATACATTTGAGTATATTTGTTATAACTGTATCAATGTGATATGCATTTGAGTATATATCTTATAACTGTATCAATGTAATAAGTGTATATATGATGGTACAAGTGTTTAAAGGAGGTATAAAATATTCTTCTCTTGTCATGATTTGCTGTGGCAGCAGCTGAGGCCATATCTGCTGGTAGTGTCATAATGGGACTGAGCATGTGTCACACTGTCATCCATCCATAAATCACACCTTCAGACGGTTTGTCTGCCACACCATAATTACAATAGTGCCATAAGTGTCACCCTTGTACATCAATTTCATGGTGCTTTGTTTTCTTTCCCCACTTGACAACAGTAATATGGCATGTCACCCTTGTCCATCCATTCATTCACCATACTTCGATTCTAATGTCCAACTGTATCAATAATAAAGGTATCCAGTGCTTGTCTATCAGTATGTCTATCACACATTAATTATGTTTTCATGCCACACCTCAACTGTAACAGGTGCTTGTAGTGTTAATCTTGTCCATCCCAATATCACACCATGGCTAGGTTTTGCTTCTAGATCAGTTTTCAAGCACCATGATGGGGAGTCCAAGTTCTGTGAGCATGTTTTTGTTCTTGCTAAGCCACACTAAAGGAATAGCAAAACAATGCAGTCACTTTTACAGTAGGGTAGTCATATTCAGGATTTTGGTTTTAGACTTTTTTCGTGAGTACAGTTTATATAGCGCATGTTCTGTGAATACTGTTTATATAGGACATGTTGAGTGAATACATTTTATATAGCATAGTGTGTAAGTACAATTTATAAAGCATATGTTTAGTGAATGTAGTTTATATAGCACATGTTGCATGAATACAGTTTATATTGCACATGTGTGAATACAGTTTATATCACAAATTTTGAGTGAATACAGTTTATATAGCACATGCTGAGTGAATACACAGTTTATATAGCACATGCTGAGTGAATACACAGTTTATAATGCACATGTTAGTGAATACAGTTTGTATAGCACATTGAGTGAAAACAGTTTATATAGCACATGTTGAGTGAATACAGTTTGTATAGCACATGTTGAGTGAATACGGTTTGTATAGCACATGTTGAGTGAATACGGTTTGTATAGCACATTGAGTGAAAACAGTTTATATAGCACATGTTGAGTGAATACGGTTTGTATAGCACATTGAGTGAAAACAGTTTATATAGCACATGTTGAGTGAATACAGTTTGTATAGCACATGTTGAGTGAATACGGTTTGTATAGCACATTGAGTGAAAACAGTTTATATAGCACATGTTGAGTGAATACGGTTTGTATAGCACATTGAGTGAAAACAGTTTATATAGCACATTGAGTGAATACACTATATAACACATGTTGAATTAATATAGTATGTATAGGACATGTAGAGTGAATACAGTTTATACAGCACATTTTCAGTGTATATTGGAAGGACTTTTTATCTTTATCTGACCTGGCTAAAGATCAAGTGAGCTTATGGTATATTTTGTCAGGCATCAGGCTTTTAATGAGTTCAGTTTTGAGTGATATACAAATGCTATTTATGGGGTGATTTTGCAGATTGGCTGGGTTTGTGAACACTCTAGGAGCCATATTTCACACAAATGTTGTTGATTTTGTTTTGGGTTAAATGCCATTTCTCAGCACAAGATAGGCTATACATTGTGGCCAGTAGGTGGAGACAGAACCAATGAAAACCATAATAAGAACCACTGACCCATGGGAAGCTTCTGGCAGCTTTTCTCATGTACCTTCATTGGCCACACCCAAGACTTGAACCCAGGGAGACAGAGGTGAGATGACATTTATAGGTAAAGGCACATGATTTAGACTATTCAGCCACCAGAGGTCTCATATTTCAGACAAGATATTCATCAGGTCTGGTAATAAAGCATATGTCATCAAGAATTTCGGTTAGTTTCACTGTGATCTACATCCATGCATATTAATGGGGTCATCTTGCATGTCATTAGCTAAGCTAGATGCCATATATCTGATCAGATCTGGAATATATGGGTGCATCATCAAGATCTCAGATGAATTTAATTATTAGTACCATCAAAGGACATTAATTTAGTGGTCTTACATCATACTGACCAAGCCTGTGAAAACTCTAGAGACCATTTTTCATAACAGATTTTTATCTGAACTGCTCTATACTTTTTTCATAAAGATATCAGATGAGTATGATGGAGATTATGGATAATAATTATAATAATAATAATAATAATAATAATAATGATAATAATAATAATCAATGCTGATCAGTGATGTGTGATGTGATTTTGATTTTTAACGTAGCTTTAACAATTTTTCAGTCATATCTCTATGATGTCTGCAATGTGGCAGTTTATAGTGATGTCTAGCACTAGAGCATCATGCCGCAGACATGTAGCATGATGTCCCACCCAGTCACATTATCCTGACACCGGGCTGACCAGTCCTAACACTAACCTCTTAATGCTGAGCGCCAAGTGAGGCAGCTGTTAGTACAATTTTTGTAAGTCTTTGGTATGACTCGGCCGGGGATCGAACCCACGACCTCCCGCATCTGAGGTGGACGCTCTAACCACTAGGCCACCAGAGCGGTCAATGCTGATCAGAGTATGGGAATCAAATATACAGACTTCATAACAATACAGGAATCAAATCTGCAACCTTCATCATAATAGATCGAAAACAAATATGCAGAATTTTTCGTCAGTGCATTGGAATTAAATCTGTATCCTTTTTCATCAGAGTATGGGAATCAAATTTGTATCCTTCAACAGAGTGTGGGAATCAAATCTGCATCCTTCATCATAATAGATTTGAAACAAATATGCACACTTTTTCATCATTTCATGGAAATCAAATTTGTATCCTTCAACAGAGTGTGGGAATCAAATCTGCATCCTTCTTCATTAGAGTGTGGGAATCAAGTATGCAACCTTCTTCATAATGTATTTGAAACAAATCTGCAGAATTTTTTATCAGTGCGTGGGAATCAAATCTGCATCCTACCAGACTATGGGGAAAAAATCTATATCCTTCATCAGAGTATGGCAATCAAATATGTAGCCTTTTTCTTAAGAATACAGGAATCAAGTCTGCAACTTTCTGGTAACAATTACAAGAGCTTGATCACTGAATTGCTGCAGTTTGTAACCTTGGTGGGTGATCTCTGTGGTTTCAAGGTTATAATTCCAGGGGCTGCACAGGGCATTGTGGGTAAGGAAAGACTGAACAGATTAACTCCTCTCATAATGCCTAATAAATGTAAATATTGAATGGCAGGGCTGTAAACAGTTTCTTAGTTGGATCAGAAGCATACCATTTTGGTTTATATTGTTAATAGGAACAAATAACAAACAATATTCAGTTGGGTCCAGGGCAACGTTGTTTGCATAAGGTCATAATTAGAACAAAGATCATAGACCTTGATTTGCAGGTCAAAATTTGACAGAAATATTTGACATTATTTTGTATATGAGTACATGTCATGCATGATTAAATACGATATAAAAATATGATTATTACATGTTTAGTTTGGCCTTTGTAGCAATTGAAGCCGTATCTGATGGCGATATCAAAATGGGAATGTCTCGAGAATGTCTCTTAAGTTAGTGAACCAGACATTGCTGGTATGTATCAGAATATTTAACAAGATGTAAATAGATGTATTGTTGGATGATGATGTAAATAAATGTATTGTTGGATGATAATGTAAATAGATGTATTGTTGGATGATAATGTAAATATATGTATTGTTGGATGATAATGTAAATAGATGTATTGTTGGATGATGATGTAAATAGATGTATTGTTGGATGATGATCTAAATAGATGTATTGTTGGATGATGATGTAAATAGATGCATTGTTGAATGATGATGTAAATAGATGTATTATTGGATGATAATGTAAATAGATGTATTGTTGGATGATGATGTAAATAGATGTATTGCTGGATGATAACGTAAATAAATGTATTGCTGGATGATGATGAAAATATATGTATTGTTGGATGATGATGTAAATAGATGTATTGTTGGATGATAATGTAAATAAATGTATTGCTGGATGATGATGTAAATATATGTATTGTTGGATGATGATGTAAATAGATGTATTGTTGGATATGATGTAAATAGATGTATTGTTGGATATGATGTAAATAGATGTATTTTTGGATGATGATGTAAATAGATATTTTTGAATGATGATGTAAATAATTTGTTATGTGTGAAAGACAAAGGAAAAATGATGATTGTTAGGGATCCACAATGACCTTACACATTATCTACTCTGGCTATGCCAAGACTATTCTTTAAGAGTGGTGCTATGAACAGTTTGTAAGCTATCAATCAGGGCATAGTTCCCATGGACACTTAGAAACTCAATGAAAAATGTGGGTTGTTTAAATGACTTGATTCTTTATACAGATAATGTTTGTATCTACATGGTCTAGTAAAGTATAAAAGTGATACCAACATTAATAAACAAAGTAACAACTTTTTCTTTGGCCTTACAATTTATATATGCTTGTAGATTTGCATTCTGAAGCTGAAATGTGTCAACCAATCAAATGACGGATACCCATTGAGCCTCTGTTTAACCATAATCTTAGGTTGTATATAAATTTTACAGGGTTTAAAATTTGTTTTAATTACCCAACATGTTGTACATGTACTTTGTGTTAAAGTTTAATTAGAAGGCTTTATTTTTCTCATGTGTTTTTTTTGCAATTTTCTGTCTTTACTTGTGTAGAATTTTAATTTTAAATTGCACAATAAAGCTATTATTATTCTGACATTCCATCAAGCCTTATATATAATTTTTCACCAAAGGGTAGTCATATACCTGTGTACCTGTGTGTTCTGACGAGCAGATATAGAGAAGACCTGATGTGTCCTGCTGCGTGTAATCAGATGGGATATAGCATAGACATGGTGTGCAATGCTGCATGTCATCAGATGGGATATAGAATAGACATGGTGTGCAATGCTGCATGTCATCAGATGGGATATAGCATAGACTTGGTGTGCAATGCTGCATGTCATCAGATGGGATATAGCATAGACTTGGTGTGCAATGCTGCATGTCATCAGATGGGACATAGAATAGACATGGTGTGCAATGCTGCATGTCATCAGATGGGATATAGAATAGGCATGGTGTGCAATGCTGAATGTCATCAGAGGGGATATAGAATAGACATGGTGTGCAATGCTGCATGTCATCAGAGGGGATATAGAATAGACATGGTGTGCAATGCTGCATGTCATCAGAGGGGATATTGAAATGACATGGTGTGCAATGCTGCATGTCATCAGATGGGATATAGAATAGGCATGGTGTGCAATGCTGCATGTCATCAGATGGGATATAGAATAGACATGGTGTGCAATGCTGCATGTCATCAGAGGGGATATTGAAATGACATGGTGTGCAATGCTGCATGTCATCAGATGGGATATATAATAGACATGGTGTGCAGTGCTGCATGTCAACATATGTGATATTGAATAGACATGGTGTGCAATGCTGCATATCATCAATGAGATATAGCATAGACAGTGTGCAATGCTGCACATCATCAGATGGGATATAGAATAGACTTGGTGTGCAATGCTGCATGTCATCAGATGGTATATAGAATAGACATGGTGTGCAATGCTGCATGTCATCAGATGGGATATAGAATAGACATGCTTAATGGACCCTTCATTTTTTCATATGGAGACCACTCTTTATTCCAAATGCCCATCTTATCCTACTTTTTTCAAAGGTTCACCTGTCTATTTTCAGTTCACTGCGTTCTGCCTTAGATATGAGACCAAAAAGTCTAGTACCTACAAATACAACAATATTTTAATATGTGTTAACTGTAAAATTCAGTTATATGGCTTAGAACTTTGCATCTTACTTTGAATGATGTTTTTGAAAACTGCTCTCAATGAAATGCACAAAAAACTTTTTTGAAAAACACTTCTAAAAGTAGCCACCCACTGGTATGTAATAACCATTTTCTGCAATAGTTCATGATTAGATACAGTATATGATGGAAAAATGAACACAATTTGATTTGTAATCTTTCTCATTTTCTATGTGCCTGCTAAATGGCAAAGTATATCTTATTTTCATGTTGTCTAACTGTCTGTTACTGTATGGTTTCTACACAAAACCTTTAGTTGTCCTGCATTTACAGTTAGCATAGTTTGTGGATGGCTTGCACTTGGAGCAGGGAAAAGCCCCATTGATATCAGTGCCAAAGGTTAAGGCCATAAACGATGTGAGTGTGATAAAAAAATAGCTCCTGTACATTCATTTGAATCTTTGATCACATTTGGTTAAATTAAAACATTGTAGCGTCTTGCACATGGTGTAAGACTGAACCTCTGTGCTGAAATCAAAAGGCCAAAGTCATTATTTATGAAAGAAGAAGAATAATATTTTCACAATGGCATTAGATCTACATGACATGCCTGGACCAAACTTTGAGGATGACTTGAACCTGGTTAAGCAAGAAGGATGTTGATTTGGGGTTCAAAGATCAAAGGTCAATGTCACTGATTGAATCAGTAAGAATGGCTTTTGTAATAGAACATTAGCTGTATGCACACATGATAATGTATGTAATGTGTATTGGGTTAATGCCCATTGGTCATGATCCAGGGTGGGGAATGAGATCAGGCATGTAATAAAAATATCCCAGAGATTTGTCATGATATGCCATGGTCATATATTTAGTACTGATCCTGTTGTTAACATGTGCAAACATCATAACTCCCAATAATAAATAAAATAATCGGGTATTTCCCAAGCATAGTTAAATATAAAAGATAAATAAATCATCTAGATGGTAACTGTGCCTCAATGAATATATCAAACAGGTCAGTGACACAGACTAATTCAGGATGCATTTGATTATATAACTCTGTTTGTGTGAGTGTTCTCACAGTGATCATGTACAAATGTTCAAGGAACACCTGGAAATTGAGCTGACACCATAAGTTACTGTATGTTGATCAAAATAAACCATCATACACCATGGACATGGACTGGGCTTATGGCAGGGACAATACACTGACAGTTTTAGTCTGAATGCTGAAACTGAAATTGTTTTGCATAATTTATACACATTTAGAAAACCAATATTAGTCAAACTGTATGCAGAAAATATATTAATCTGCTACTTAGCTAGAGCTCAGGTCGGGGGATGGAGACTTTGTTACTTTTCCAGCATTTGTAGTCCCTCAGTGGGGTGATTAAAGGTCAAATATACAGAAATTTCTAGCCAAGTTTCATATATGCAGTCATTGCAAGAAGATCCATTACAGATCTGCCAACTCTTACAATTTTGCAATAGGTCTTATAAAAATGACCCTTAAAATATGGGCTTAATGGAATCAAAGGAAAAAACTATGGAAATGTGATTGTTGCGGTAAAGTCTGGATACTTGATTTG
The DNA here is from genome assembly GCA_028554795.2 of Sinohyriopsis cumingii. Taxonomy (NCBI): domain Eukaryota; kingdom Metazoa; phylum Mollusca; class Bivalvia; order Unionida; family Unionidae; genus Sinohyriopsis; species Sinohyriopsis cumingii. Next base: position 53,916,460 of record CM068837.1, on the reverse strand, counting down.
TCTGTGTTTGATTTGGATCTGGGTTTCATATTTTGGTGGGTTTAAGAATAAGCAACATGCATACGTTTGAGAAGCTTGGGGATATGCAGTGATGAGCCATTTGATGTTTGCATTCTATGAAATATCAAGAGGTTTTGTATGATAATATTCATAGTTTTCACACAATAACCCCCTCAACCCAGCAACACACACATTCATCAAAAGTTATTAGCATATCAGACATGTTCAGTATTAAGAGATACACTCATATTAATGTGTTGATCGTGCATCTAATTTGTTGATCTTCTTACCATTCTGGAAAACATTTTTCTAATACTAAATGTCCAAGTTTGATCCCGTTTATAATACTTGCTTATATCATGAAGATCTCAGATGAGTTTTATGATGAGTGAGATTGAAACATACATGGCTTGACAACATTGGTGATATTGGATCTGATTAGCTGAGAACTTTGGTAATTATTTTTAATCTAATTTTGATCAAACTTAGTAAACAGGCTTATATTATCAAGATATCAATCAGCTTTTTATGAGATGTAAAGACAAGTATCTCAGACCACTCAGGACCCATTGATTTTAATTGTTTCCTAGATGCATTTTACTGAGTTATGGCCCCTGTTTATTTTGAATTTCAGTGCCATAATATTGTCAGAACATCCATGTCCCATGGGCACAGTTCTAGTCCAGTACAGTGTTGTTACCAAGATCTTATTTAGCCATGTCACACAGTTCTAGTCCAGTACAGTGTTGTTACCAAGATCTTATTTAGCCATGTCACACAGTTCTAGTCCAGTACAGTGTTGTTACCAAGATCTAATTTAGCCATGTCACACAGTTCTAGTCCAGTACAGTGTTGTTACCAAGATCTTATTTAGCCATGTCACACAGTTCTAGTCCAGTACAGTGTTGTTACCAAGATCTAATTTAGCCATGTCACACAGTTCTAGTCCAGTACAGTGTTGTTACCAAGATCTTATTTAGCCATGTCACACAGTTCTAGTCCAGTACAGTGTTGTTACCAAGATCTAATTTAGCCATGTCACACAGTTCTAGTCCAGTACAGTGTTGTTACCAAGATCTTATTTAGCCATGTCACACAGTTCTAGTCCAGTACAGTGTTGTTACCAAGATCTTATTTAGCCATGTCACACAGTTCTAGTCCAGTACAGTGTTGTTACCAAGATCTTATTTAGCCATGTCACACAGTTCTAGTCCAGTACAGTGTTGTTACCAAGATCTTATTTAGCCATGTCACACAGTTCTAGTCCAGTACAGTGTTGTTACCAAGATCTTATTTAGCCATGTCACACAGTTCTAGTCCAGTACAGTGTTGTTACCAAGATCTTAATTAGCCATGTCACACAGTTTAGTCCAGTACAGTGTTGTTACCAAGATCATATTTAGCCATGTCACACAGTTCTAGTCTAGTACAGTGTTGTTACCAAGATCTTATTTAGCCATGTCACACAGCTCTAGTCCAGTACAGTGTTGTTTCCAAGATCATATTTAGCCATGTCACACATTTCACACCACTATTGATAATGTAGAAAGGAAGGTGAATAATACTTCATTGTGTATGTAACTGTTATTGTCAATTATCTTTTCCATAAATCATATATATGACCACCTTTTCTGCATAGAAATGGCAAATCATTTAATGAATAAGCATTTGGCATATGATCTTTACCTGCATATGGGTACTAGGCATTGATTTATACCTCAGACACTATTCATAGCCCCACCCTTCAGTTGTATACACTTACTTGGCATTACAAGGGGAGTTAATCTGTCCAGTCAGCCGGGACTGTCCTTATCCCCCCATGCAGTCATAAACTGGAAACGAATATCACCCCCACCCCCAACTTACTGTGGTAACTCAGTTGTTAAGTTGTTGGTATCATGGCCAGAAGGTTGCCAGTTCAATTCCTAACATCAGTTCAGCCGTTATGGATGGACAAGGGTAACATAACATTAACCTATTACTGTCATTATTAGACATATATGACTAAAGGTATGATAGGCAGATCAACAATATACTCTGAACATTGTTAGAATGAGTCATATAATGCTAATTAAGGTGAGATAGACAAAAAGATGAACAAGGCAAACACGACATGCCCCTATTATTGTTGTGGTGGTGTCTAACAGACCACATGCAATGGATTGTTATATGTAATACATCTACATGTATTTACACTGTGCTTCATGTCCTCAGACACACCTGCATTGTCAAGGCAGATATTGATTTAAAGACTTTATCTTCCTGAAGTTTGGTTTGCAGTTATCTATCTTTACATTCATAGCACTTGAATTTTAATTGGCACAATGCATCCAGTTTGTGTTGACATGTGAGTAAACACCTAAACATACATAAATATAGACATTTTTCCAAAAGGGTAGACATGGTTAGGTTTGATTAAAGAATTTAATTGGCATTTACAGGAGATCAGAGTGTTCTGTCCAGGTAAGTAACCTATGACCTTATATACAATAGATCCATGTGTTCTGTCCAGGTAAGTAAGCTATGGCCTTATATACAGGGGATCTTAGTGTTCTGTCCACGCAAGTAAGATATGGCCTTATATACAGGACATCCCATTGTTCTGTCCAGGTAAGTACAATAATGGTCTTATATACTGTAGATCCCTGTGTTCTGTTCAGGTGAGTAAAGTCTGTCCTTATATACAGGAGATCCCAGTGTTCTGTCCAGGTAAGTAAGCTGTGGCATTGTATACAGGACATCCCATTGGTCTATCCAGGTAAGTAAACTATGGCCGTATATACAGGAGATCCCATTGTTCTGTCCACGCAAGTAAACTATGGCTTTATATACAGTAGATCCCAGTGTTTTGTCTAGGTAAGTAAGCAAACACCTTATATACTGCAGAACCCAGTGTTCTGTCCAGGTAAGTAAACTATGGCCCAATATACTGTAGATCACAGTGTTCTGTCCAGGTAAGTAAAATATGGCTTTATATAAAGAAAATCCCAATGTTTTGTCCAGGTAGGTAAGCAAAAGCCTTATATACTGTAGATCCCAGTGTTCTGTCCAGGTAAGTAAGATATGGCCTTATATATTTTAGATCTCATTGTTCTGTCCAGGTAAATAAACTATGGCCTTATATACAGAAGATCCCAGTGTTTTGTCCAGGTAAGTAAGCTATGGCCTTATATACTGTATCCCAGTGTTCTGTCCAGGTAAGTTAACTATGGCCTTATATACAGTATGTAGATCCAAGTGTTTTGTCCAGGTAAGTAAGACATGGCATTATATACTATAAATCCCAGTGTTCTGTCCAAGTAAGTAAACTATGGCCTTTTATACTGAAGACCTCATTGTTCTGTCCAGGTAAGTAAGATATGGCCTTTTATACAGTAGATTTCAGTGTTCTGTGCAGGTAAGTAAATAGAGGCCTTGTACACAGGAGATCCCATTGTTCTATCCAGGTAAGTAAGTAAAGGCCTTATATAGAAGATCCTAGTGTACTGTCCAGATAAATAAACAATGGCCTTATATACAGGATATCCTAGTGTTCTGTCTAGGTAAGCAAGCTATGGCCTTAAATACAGTAAATTCCAGTGTTTTGTCTAGGTAAGTAAGCTGTGGCCTTATATACAGTAGATCCCATTGTTCTGTCGAGGTAAGTAAACTATGGCCTTATATTCAGTAGATCCCATTGTTTTTTCCAGGTAAATAAGCAAAAGCCTTATATACTGTAGATACCAGTGCAATATCAGGGTAAGTAAACTATGGCCTTATATACTGTAGATCCCAGTATTGTTGTTGTTGTTGTTGTTCTAGGGATTAACGCCATTTTTCAGCACGTGATAGGCTATACATGGCAGCCAGTATTAATGGTGGAGGAAGAACCTGGGAAAACCCCAGAAAGAACCACTGACCCACAAGAATCTACTGGCTAGCTTTCTCACATACTGAATCCAAGACTCGAACCCATGCAGACAGAGGTGACATAGCAGTGATCCATGATGAACAGCGCTTTAGACCACACGGCCACTCGGGGCCTCAGATCCCAGTGTTCTGTCTGGGTAAGTAAACTATGGCCTTATATAAAGAAGATCCCAGTGTTTTGTCCAGGAAAGTAAGCAAAAAGCCTTATATACTGTAGATACCAGTGTTCTGTCCAGATAAGTAAACTATGGCCTTATATACATTATGTAGATCCAAGTGTTTTGTCCAGGTAAGTAAGACATTGGCTTATATACTGTAAAACCAGTGTTCTGTCCAAGTAAGTAAACTATGGCCTTTTATACTATAGATCTCAGTGTTCTGTCCAGGTAAGTAAACTATGGCTTTATGTACAGTAAATCTCAGTGTTCTGTGCAGGTAAGTAAGCAGAGGCCTTGTACACAGGAGATCCCAGTGTTCTATCCAGGTATGTAAGCTTATGCAATAGCTGAATTTTCCATACCAACTTTCTGTAAGCGTCAATCTTTCCCTACATGATATTTATCCTAATAGTTACCAATGAGCTACCAAATCCATATTGCTTAAGTACTGACCATAACACACACTTCTTTCACACTGATCTTTACACATGCTACTTATTTACTGATGGCTACTCAAAATATATGTGTATTGACCACCACAAATACTGGGGGCAGGGAGAAACTTATGTTCCAATAATTGAGTTTGTTCCTACTCTGGATGTCTGATCATGAACCTATTTACACAATAAATTATTCAATTCTGTACCATATGTATGTTTGGCTAAGGTTTCACATTGTTGAAGTCACAGGAAGGTGGTGTTAAGGTTCTATATACTGTACTTGAAGTCAGATGAAAGTGGTTATTCAAGTTCCATTTCAGGGGCAGTCATAATGTGATTAGACCTTGCACCAGGAGTCCCTGAGTTAAAGCTTAAACAGGAGGAGTGAGAGGTGGGTTTAGGAATATGAATATAGGCTTAAGAGCTTTCACCTCACCTGGAATATTTTGCTATCAAGATCTCCAACATATTCAGTATTAAGATTGATATATACTCATTAATATGTAGATTGTATTTCTTCTTGGCTGAGCTAGTAATGATCATAGAAGACACTTTATTTCTGATTCAAATTTGATACAGCTTGGAATATATGCTTACATGATTAATATTTCAGATGAGGTTCATAATGAGTGAGATCCAGTAATATTGATGAGGTGATTTGATTACATGTGCTTATTATCTCACCTGGCCATAACTTGGTTTATGGTATGCTGCTGTGTCCATCATTTGTTGTCAGTCAACTTTTGCATGTTGTATTTATGTTGGCCACATTATTATCTGATTTGGTTACACTGGAATATAGAGCCGTATTATCAGTACCTCAAAAATGAATGAACATAAGTGAGACATATGCATATTAATGACTTGATCTTAATTTTCATTGGCTGATTTTGTTGCCACTCTGTATGCCATATTTCATATCAGATTTTGAATCAGTCCTGAAATATATCCTGACATTATGAAGATCACAGTGCACATTGATAATAACTTAGATCCATGAGTAAGATGCATGTGTATGTATTAGGTGATCCTGCATCTGATTGGCTGAGCTTGTTACCTTCTAGAAACCATATTTCCAATTCTGACCAAAGTTGAAATATGGCCTTATGTCATCATCATTGCAGACAAGTTTGATAATGAGCAAGATTCATGCATATTAATTAGATTGTCTTGTATATGTATCTGATTGACTGAACTTGTTATCAGTCTGGAGATCATATATCTGATAGTAAGTTTGGTCAAAAGAGGAATATAAACATAAACATCTATCATCAAGGTGGGTGAGACAGATGGACAGTAATGTGGTGACCTTGCATCTGATTTGGCAGAGATTGTTGCCATTCTAGAAGCCATATGTTTTGTCTCATCTTGATCAAACCTTTAAGACAGGCTTGTATGAGGAAGATCTCACTTGATTTCAGTAATGTGCAGGATGTAATAAAATAGGTGAAAGTAACATGATATAAAATTTGTTAGATAGTTTACTTAGGTGTCAATACTACATAAGCCTTATTTGTAAATGTAAACTGTTATGTTAGCAGGTAAATGATATCTGGCCTAATTGGGTCTCTTGTTACTACTGCAAGCACCATATTTAGTGTGTGTGTGTGTGTGTGTGTGTGTGTCTGTGTGTGTGTGTGACTTGAATTTTTAAGGTAGCTTTGCTGTCTGCATTGTAGCAGTTTATAGTGATGTCTAGGACTGAGTCATCATGCCTTCTTTGTGAATGGTCAATTGTTAAGTTATGTTAGCAGGTAAATGATATCTGGCCTGCTTGGGTCTCTTGTTATCACTGCATAAACCATATTTATTGTGTGTGTGTGTGTATGATTTGAATTTTTAAGGTAGCTTTGCTGTCTGCAGTGTGGCAGTGTATAGTTATGTCCAGGACTGAGGAATCATGCCATAGACATGCAGCACAATGACCCACCCAGTCACATTATCCTGACAGCAGGCCAACCAGTTCTAACACTAACCTCTTAATGCTGAACACAAAGAGAGGCATCTCTTAGTACATTCTTTGTAAATCTTTTGTTGGACTTGGCTGGGGTTTGAACCCATGTCCTCCAGCATCTAAGGCAGACACTCTAACCACTAGTCCACCAGAACAATCAAACCACATTTTGATCCAACTGATCAGAATTGGAATACATACTCAAGGCCAAAGTTGAATTTGCAGACTTGCAGTATAGGCTTATATGATCATCATCTCACTTGAGTCCAGTAATTATCAAGACCCACATATATTAATGAGTCCAATAACTAGCAAGACCCACATATATTGATGAATCATGTAATTAGCAGGAACCATAGATATTAACAAGTCTAGTAATTAGCAGGAACCACATATATTAAGTCCAGTAATTAGCAAGTCCCACAGATATTAAGTCCATTAATTAGCAGGACCCATATATATTAAGTCCAGTAATTAGCAAGTACCACATATATTAAGTTCAGTAATTAGCAAAAGCCACATATATTGATTAGTCCAGTAATTAGCAGGAACCACAGATATTAATGAGTTCAGTAATTAGCAAGAGCCACATATATTGACAAGTCCAGTAATTAGCAGGAACCACTTATATTAATGAGTCCAGTAATTAGCAAGAGCTACATATATTGACTAGCTCAGTAATTAGCAGGAACCACAGATATTGAGTCCAGTAATTAGCAAGACCCACAGTATTGATGAGTCCAGTAATTAGCAGGAACCACATATATTAATGAGTCCAGTAATTAGCAGAAACCACCTATATTAAGTTACTCATTTATCTGTGCAAGGATAAGATTATTCAAATTAGAAAAGTTTTTAGTTTTCAGTGAGTTTGTGGCTGAGGGACAGTTGTATTCCATTATGTACCACTTACATATACTACAATATTTCAGGACGTGTTAGCTGTGAAATTCAATTACATGGTTTAGAACTTTGCATATTACTTTGAATCATGCTATTGAAAACTGTACTCAATGAAAGTGCACAATAAACTTTTTTGACAAGTACTTCTGAAAGTAGCCAGCCAGTGAAATTATCAAATTTGCAGCATGCAAAAACCATCTTATGCAACAGTTCATGATTAGATACAGTATATGATGGAACAATGGACACAATTTGATTTGTAATTTTTCCCACAGTAACAATAATAAAGGTATGTAGTGTTACCCATGTCCATCCATCTGTCTATCACATTTTAGTTAGGTTTTAAAGCCTCATTATAACAGTAATAAGGGCATGTAGTGTTACCCATGTCCATCCATCCATCTATCACACCTTAGTTAGGTTTTAAAGCCCCACTATAGCAGTAATAGGGGCATGTAGTGTTACCCATGTCCATCCATATGTCTATCACATTTTAGTTAGGTTTTAAAGCCTCATTATAATAGTAATAAGGGCATGTAGTGTTACCCATGTCCATCCATCTGTCTATCACACTTTAGTAAGGTTTTAAAGCCTCACTATAACAGTAATAGGGGCATGTAGTGTTACCCTTGTCCATCCATCTGTCTATCACACTTTAGTTAGGTTTTAAAGCCTCATTATAATAGTAATAAGGGCATGTAGTGTTACCCATGTCCATCCATCTGTCTATCACACTTTAGTTAGGTTTTAAAGCCTCACTATAACAGTAATAGGGGCATGTAGTGTTACCCATGTCCATCCATCTGTCTATCACACTTTAGTTAGGTTTTAAAGCCTCATTATAACAGTAATAAGGGCATGTAGTGTTACCCACATGCATCCATCTGTCTGTCACACTTTAGTTAGGTTATAAAGCCTCATTATAACAGTAATAAGGGCATGTAGTGTTACCCTGGCCATCCATCTCTGTGTCACACTTTAGTTAGATTTTAAAGCCTCATTATAACAGTAATAAGGGCATGTAGTGTTACCCACATGCATCCATCTGTCTATCACACTTTAGTTAGGTTTTAAAGCCTCATTATAACAGTAATAAGGGCATGTAGTGTTACCCTGGCCATCCATCTCTTTGTCACACTTTAGTTAGGTTTTAAAGCCTCATTATAACAGTAATAAGGGCATGTAGTGTTACCCTGGCCATCCATCTGTCTATCACACTTTAGTTAGGTTTTAAAGCCTCATTATAACAGTAATAAGGGCATGTAGTGTTTACCCTGGCCATCCATCTCTTTGTCACACTTTAGTTAGGTTTTAAAGCCTCATTATAACAGTAATAAGGGCATGTAGTGTTACCCTGGCCATCCATCTCTGTGTCACACTTTAGTTAGGTTTTAAAGCCTTACTATAACAGTAATAGGGGCATGTAGTGTTACCCTGGCCATCCATCTCTGTGTCACACTTTAGTTAGGTTTTAAAGCCTCATTATAACAGTAATAAGGGCATGTAGTGTTACCCACATGCATCCATCTGTCTATCACACTTTAGTTAGGTTTTAAAGCCTCATTATAACAGTAATAGGGGCATGTAGTGTTACCCTGGCCATCCATCTCTGTGTCACACTTTAGTTAGGTTTTAAAGCCTCATTATAACAGTAATAAGGGCATGTAGTGTTACCCACATGCATCCATCTGTCTATCACACTTTAGTTAGGTTTTAAAGCCTCACTATAACAGTAATAGGGGCATGTAGTATTTGCCTTATCCATCTGTCATACCTTGGTTAGGATTTGCATCTAGGTAAATTTTGAAGCACCATGATGGGTCATCCATGTTCTGTGACTACACGCTTTTTCCTGTTAGGCCAAGCCTAAAGGAGTAGCAAAATAAAGCAGTCACTTTTACAGTAGGGTTATGAAATGTTAAGGATTTTGATATAAGACTTTTTGAGTGAATACAATTTCTATAGCATCTTTTGAGTGTATGTTGGGAGGAGTTTGTATTTTTAATTCACCCGGTCAAAGATCAGGTGAGCCATACATCCATCTATCCTTGCATCCATCCACATTTGCTTATGAACTAGAGCTTTCATTTCTGGTAAGATACCATTCAGATATGGCATGTATTAACTTCAATCAGCAAAACATTGGATGAACTTTGGTGAGTTTTACTATGAACTATATATATGTATGTTAATGTAGTCATCTTGCATGCTATTAGATAACCTGGTTAAAACAGGTAACATTGGTGCCCCAAGTGGTCGAGTGGTCTAACGTGCTCCTCATTACGGATCACTGCCATCTCACCTGTCTGCATGGGTTCTTGTCTCAGGCTCGGCCAATGTGGGTACATTAGAAAGCTTGCCAGTAACTTCTTGTGGGTTGGTGGCTCTTTTCGGGGTTTTCCCAGGTTCTTTCTTCACCATTTATACTGGCCACCATGTATAGCCTATGTTGTGCTAAAAATGGCGTTAAACCCTATAACAACAACAACAACAAAACAAGTAATGTTAAATCCATGATGCATCAGTTACATTTAGTTAGGTTGCAAGTAATGTTAAATCCATGATAAAGAACTTACATGTAATAATCTGATACACATGGGTTATAAGTAATGGTAAATCTATAACATCATGTAATGATCATTTCGTTTGGAGATGCAAAGTCAATTTGATAAAGGATAGGTTGTAAAGGGTTCAAATTTTCAAGGTCCTGTTTACTTTTCACCGATTCTCATTTGCGTGACTATTATTGCCATTACTAAAATTGTATAGTCAGTTTTTGTTTCACATTGTTTATAAGAGACATTAGACATAACCATGTCCTTGACTGTAAAATCACTGCCAGAGTTTGTAGCAATATGACACACTTAGTGGACAGGCTATGTCATATCGATGACATCATCATGCAATGACCACATTATTTTGTGTACCGAGGTAAATGTTCATTTTTTTCACAAGTGGTTATCCTTAATGCAGATGAATTTTTGGGTGATATCAAGGTTACACAGAATTGTTAATTAAAGAAATATGAATCACAATAAATTACTTATTACTTGTTAATATATTGATCATCCCTTGAGGGACTCTTGTTTGATATATGTAAATGAATATGTAAAGGGCATGTAGATTAGGAGGAATCACAACAAATATAGCACTATATATGTTAATCAGTGGGCAGTCAGTCCCCTTAATTAGGTCCAAATAAATATAACACTAATTAATTTTTAATCAGTGAGCAGCCAGTCCCCTTAAGTAAGTCAAAAAAAACTATATCACTAACTAATTGTTAATCAGTGGGCAGTCAGTCCCTTTAAGTAAGTCAAAATAAATATAGCACCATAATTGTTAATCAGTGGGCAGTCAGTCCCTTTAAGTAAATCAAAATAAATAAAGCATTATAATTGTTAATCAGTGGACAGCCAGTCCTTTTAAATAAGTCAAAAAAAATATAGCACTATAATTGTTAATCATTGGGCAGTCAGTCCCTTTAAGTAAGTTAAAATGAATATAGCACTTATTAATTGTAAATCAGTGGGCAGTCGGTCCATTTAAGTAAGTCAAAATAAATATAGCACTATGATTGTTAACCAGTGGGCAGTCAGTCCCTTTAAGTAAGTCAAAATAAATATAGCACTTATTAATTGTAAATCAGTGGGCAGTCAGTCCCTTTATCTAAGTCAAAATAAATATAGCACTTATTAATTGTTAATCAGTGGGCAGTCAGTTCCTTTAAGTAAGTCAAAATAAATATAGCATTATAATTGTTAATCAGTGGGCAGGTGGTGTCTTTAAGTAAGTCTTGTTTGTTTGATATCAAGGAATAGACACCTGTTAATTAAGAAGAAGAATCAAATGAATCATGATCATTAATGCATTTGTAGTTGTCAATCAGTTGAAAGTGAGTCCCATCATGGGACTCTTGTTTTCATTGATATCGTAGAATAGAAGCCTTCTAACTAAAATACAAAAAAAAGAACTGGAAGAATTGCAATATTAATGACCATTATTAAAAACATAAATTAGATCTGTGTGTACAATACTACTACAACTACTACTACTATTAACAATAATAATATAGTTTATACTATATTATTTACCATTTGTATGAGTCATTGAAGACAGAGATAGTAGGAAAGATTTATATATATATATATATATATATATATATATATATATATATATATATATATATATATATATATATATATATAGACACTCATTATTAACCAGTAAAGAGTCTGTCCATTCAAGGGACTTTTCTTTTAATATCAAGAAATAGGTGTCCATAATTAAGAGGCAAAAAGATGAATATAATAAATATAAATACTAGAAATTGTTTAAACAGTAGAGCATCATTCCCTTTGAGGGACTCTTGTTTGTTCAAAATCAAGGAATATGTATCAGTAATTAAAAGGCCAAATGATGAATATATTAAATATAGCTATTAGTAATTGTTTAAACATTATTCCCCTCTAGGGACTGAGTTGTTCATTTGATATTAAGGAATACGTATCAGTAATTAAAAGAAAAGAAAAAGAATGATAAATGAACCACAATAAATATAGAACTTAATTGTCAAACAGTTGAGAGTTAGTTCCAGCATGGGACTCTTTTTTGTTTGTTTGAAATTCATCATAAGTATCTGTTATTTAAATGACAATAAGAAAAATTACAATAAAAATGCCACTTTTAATTGTTTAGCAATAGTGATTAAATGACTTTGATGGACTCTTGTTTGTTTGATATGCATCCGAAGTTTGATATTAAAGAATAGGTCCCTTTAATAAAAATGCAACAAGAAGAATAAGATAAATATAGTCCTTACTAGTTGTTAGCCAGTAGAGCATCATTCCCTTCAAGGGACTCTTGTTCATTTGTTATTAAGGAAAAGCTACTTAAAAGACAAGTAGAAGAATCAGAAGAGTCACAAAAATAGAACTTAACTGTCAAACAGTTGAGTGTCAGCACCAGCATCCATCTCTTGTTTCTTTGATATTTGTCATAAGTACATGTATCTATTATTTAAAGTACATGAAGTAGGAACACACTAAACATGCCACTTTTTAACTGTTAACTGTAATGAAACTTTGTTTTCTGTTTCTTACAGGGTGCAGCAAAAATGAACTTAGAGGCAAGAAAAGAAAAAGAACATCTAGACCATCAGAAGGATATGTTTGCTGCCTAAGAGGCACCCACTGCCTGCATGTTTTGGAGGTGGGGAAGAGTCTGATACAATGGAAGCAGTCTTTGAAAGAAAATATCTGGAATCACATAATTCAGTTTCTCAGGGGACATTCCTTTCTATCATACAACAACAATGTCATATAACTTGAGATAATGGCACTATAATTCTACCTTCTGTCTTGTTGTACTTTTTGGATAAATAATTATTATGTATGTATATATAATTCTTGTTCTTCTATATATCGTCAGGGAAGTCTACATTACAGTCTACATGAGACTTCATTGTCATGGAAGTCTACAATACAGTCCACATCTGGATTTGAAGATGATATATTGGCTGATAAAGGGAGACAACAGCAAATAGTTATCAGCATAGAATAAACGTGATAGTTCAACCAAGGGACATAACTGCATTAGAATACCCTTAACCATTGGACTTCAAAAGCAATTGTCTTAAGCAATAGAATTGGTTCCAAAGAAAATCAGGCTATTAAAGTTCATAGCTCTTCTAACAAAATGTAAATAAAAAATATTAAATGTGTTATAATATTTCTTTCTATTTAAGAGGTAATATGATTGTAAAATTCCTATTCAAATCTATTCTCATATGTTACAGTACATATATATATATATATATATATATATATATATATATATATATATATATATATATATATATATATATATATATAGAGTGGGCGACCCAATCACCATCAACGACCAGCCTCTGCAAGAAGTAGACAAATTCACGTACCTGGGCAGCAAGGTCGCCACAGATGGAGATTGCACAAGGGAAGTCACCACAAGAATCAGCAAGGCCAACCAGGCCTTCGCAATGCTGAACTCATCTGGAGGACATCAAACCTCAGCGCCCACACGAACATCCATATCTTCAAAAGCAATGTGCTGAGCGTCCTTTTGTACAGGTCAGAGTGTTGGAAGACCACTGCTAACATAGAACGCAAGCTCGAAGTCTTCCAGACCATGTGCCTGTGACGGATAAGGAGGATCTTCTGGCCAAACATGATCTCGAATGAGAAACTCCGGCACAGAGCAGGTGCAAGCACCATCACTGAGACCATGGCAACTTGTCGATGGAGATGGCTCGGCCACGTCTGTAGAATGCCCCCGACTCACTACCAAGGGTGGCACTGAGATGGACTCCACAGGGGAAACGGAACTGTGGCAGACCCAAAGAGAACTGGCGCCAAACCGTGGAGCGAGAACTCAAGACCAGAGGCCTCACCCTGCAGACCGCCCCCACAACAGCAGCTGACAGACCAAAATGGTGCTCCCTTGCTGTCACCTCAAGCACCAGATGGCGCAGAGAGGATTGATATATATAAATATATATATATATATATATATATATATATATATATATATATATAATAATAATAATAATAATAATAATGTACTATAACATGAGAATAGATATGTGTATTGTATGAATGTAAGGGCATTTGTGTGTGCATGTGACATTGGTATATGGAGATTGTTTCATGGTATGTGTTGTTTTCATGGTTTTGAATTGTTTTCAGATTATCTCCTAAATGTCTCACATAGCTTATGCCTCCTCCAGTTTCCTCCTATTATGTTCTGTGTGTGTGTGTGTGTGTGTGTGTGTGTGTATCTGTGTGGGGTTGAGTGCTGTAAAGTGTATCTCTGGAATCATAGACTACCCAGTGACCTTTATTGATTATACAAATTCCACTGATGTGAGATGACGTTACTTTATTGATAACACAAACTCCATAGATGTGAGATAACATTACTTCACTGATTATACGAACTCCATATGATGAGAGATAATGTTACTTCATTGATTACTCAGACTCTGTTGATGTGAGATGACAATGTTATTTTATTAATTACACAAACACTACTGATGTGATGTGACGTTACTTTATTGATTATACAAACTCTATTGATGTGAAACAAACTCTATTGATGTAAAATGACATTACTGATTATACAAACTCCACTGATGTGAGATGACAGTGTTACTTTACTGATTATATAAACTCCATTAATATGAGATGACAACATTACATTATTGATCATACACACTTTACTGATCAGGGATGACATCATTACTTTATTGATTATACAAAACTTCATTGATGTGAGATGACATTACTTTATTGATTATACAAACTCCATTGATGTGGGATGATGTTACTTTATTGATTATACAAAACTCCATTGATGTGAGATGACATTACATTATTGATTATATAAAACTCCATTCATGTGAGATGACAATGTTACTTTAACTGTTACCAAATACATCACCTTCCATTTATCTCCTCCACAGTTTCCAGGGTGTGTCATGTTAAAGGTCTTTTGTCTCCAGGGCATGTCATATTAATGGTCTTATGTTTCCCATGTTTTCGGTTAAGTGAAAGTCCTTGAAATAACAAACAGGACACATATGTAAAAGGGTTTATTTCTCCTAGGCTTTGGTTTAGTTTTTCTTTTCTTTTCTTTTAAAGAGGAAATTGTTTCCAACTTACATATTTATCTGTGAAAGAAGACCACTACAGTGGTCAAGTGGTTAAAGCATCCGCCTCTGATGCGGGAGGTCATGGGTTCAATCCCCGGCTGAGTCATACCAAAGACTTATAAAAATGGTGCTAACAGCTGCCTCACTTAGCACTCAACATTAAGAGGTTAGTGTTAGGACTGGTTGGCCTGGTGTCAGGATAATGTGTCTGGGTGTGACATCATGCTACATGTCTGCGGCACGATGCCCCAGTGCTAGACATCATTATAAACTATCACATTGCAGACATCTTATACATTCTATAAAACTCATGACATTATAGTCTATTATGGGATGCATATACTTTAAAGTAATTGTTTTATACTCCTTATTAATAGTATGTACATGGGTCATTCTGTACAACCTCCTGCTATTATAGTCTATTATGGGATGCATATACTAATTGCTTTATACTCCTTATTAATAGTATGTACATGGGTCATTCTGTACAACCTCCTGCTATTATAGTCTATTATGGGATGCATATACTTTAACATAATTGCTTTATACTCCTTGTTAATAGTATGTACATTACACATTCTACACTACCTCAGGCTATTTTAGGATGCATATAATTCAAAGTAATTGTTTCATTTTAATTTACTGGTCTATATTTATATAATGTATTATGGAAATATGTATAGTAACTGGTATGACGGTGAAAAAGAAAAAGTGTACACCTTAATTTTATGTTTCATTCATTAAAGTTACATAATCATGTTTTGACAATAATTAACATAGTAATAATCAATAATTAACATTGTAATAATCAACAGCAGAGTAATAATAATAATAATAATAAGCAGTATTATTTAGTCATCAAGTGATTTGCTCACAAAATGAAACTCTACCTACCTAATATTTATTGCATTTAAGTAAGTACTGTACAAAGAATTATAAAAACAATTCTGTATATGTTAGTCATTATAAACAGTTTACACACTTCATCAGTAAAGATTGATAGACATCTTCTACATCTTGCTTGTATCTTTAGAGAATTGTAGCACGAAAATTGCCTTAATTTTCATTTAATTTGGTATATTATATATACCAATTCTTCTTTTCTCTTTCTATTATTTATCTTTCTTGGCAACTGTATTTTTTACAATTATGAAAAGTCCTCGTAATGCTGACTTTTGGAAAGCTTAGTCACCAGGGCTAGAAGCACTTATGGAGAGTGTAGGTCTTTCTTTGAACAACGTTTCTTTTCAAATTAATAATTCATGCATTCAGTGTTAAACTCTGTATACCTGCAAGGTTATTGGTTAATAGCGAAAAAACATTCCCGACATCTGAACAAGGCTTCAATATCATCATCACCAGTTTGAAATAATTTGCACATTTTCATCACCATTGGTTATGCTGTAGACTGACAGGGAGAAACTGTATTTGTCCATAACTACACTTAGCTTGTAAATTATGCACACTAATCCAGTAATTCAATTCATATAAATATGTATAATAATCATAAAATTAAAATACTCGATTAGTCATTTATCTCTTTTAGTTATCTAACTTGAGGAAAATTAGATAACATTCATTTTCAGACAAAATTTTCTAAATGTTATTTGTCCATAAATACACTTGATTTGTAAATTATGCACACTAATTCAGTAATTTAATAAACATAAATATGTATAAATATTCTAACTGAATTAATATACTTGTTTAGTCAATTCTCTGTTTTATCTAACTTGCATAACATGAGATAACATAAATTTTCAGACAAGATTATTGTGAATGGTCTACCATTAATAATAACAACCATAGTTATTAGCAGTACTCCAAGCCATATGAACACCAATGTCCATCATATGAAAATTAGTGCAACAATGTTTCAAATGACAAAAATTTCATCAGGATTTATTTACCTTTCAAAACTGATTCTTTTGCACATAAGAATTTAAATATATATTTATTCATAAGGCATACATGTATATCTTTACAGGAATGTAACACTAAAAGTTTACTCAGCATTTATTTATACATTTAAATGGATTGTTTTACCATAAAACTTCAATATGCATTTTGTTTTCATGGAACTTACTTAACTTTACAGGTATGAAGCACCTTGTGTTAAATTTATTTCAGTTGATAAATGTGAATTTTTTTCTTATCCGAACCATTTGTGATGACTAAGATATCCTTACTCTTGTGAATGCAAATCGCCCATGGAAATTTTGGTTCTCCTGTATTTACAACCTGTATCACAGACCCATCTGGAGACAGTTGATGAATGTTGTTAGAATTGTTTCCAACAACATAGATGTTGTCATATCTGTCCACATCTACTCCCGTGGGGTATATAAGATTGTCAGGGCTGTAGGTAAACTGCTTCCTGCCATCCAGGTCAAAACATAGAAGTGAATTCTTATTATACAAGCTAATATACACTCGTGTTTTCATGTTATTCAGAGCTACATAGCTGTCGTTGTAGTGTTTAGAGTCATACTGATGAGTACACTTTACATCTCCTCTTGTGTTAATCAGACTCCATTGACTCTTGTTACCACAGAAAGCACTCACAACTATCTCCCCCTTCCCAGCAGCTGCTATTCCATTACATTTATATTTGATTGTTATCGTTCTGACTGGCTTGATGACATCATCAACCACTGACATAATCTGGATAGCATTTTGATTATACAACGACACTGCTACCTCCTGGTCACCTAGTACACAGATGTTCCATGGCTTATCTGTCAATTTATGACTTGTGATGAACTGGTAGGAAGAGCTTAGTAGGATGCATTGTTTATTGTCATGATCAGCAAGCATCACCCTGTCTCCAGGGAGAAATGTGACACCAGTATACCATGGTGTAAAACAAGTAGACACTTTAAGATCAATCACATCAGTTTTCTCTAACAGTCTACCTTTCGTTTGCCGCAGCAAATATGTCAAAGGTAGAGTGTTGGAGCTGGCTGTAGTCACAACTTTCCCCAACTCAGACAAAGAGTCAGACAAAATGGATTGTATTGTAGGAGAGAATTGCACCTCTACTGTTATTTTGTCGGTTTTCTCATACTTTTCTCGAACCTGATTGCAATAGGAATGTAACTGCGACTTCATCTTTCCCACCATTAAAAACTTTTGCAAATCGCTCCCATATTTATGTACAGCTTCAAGAAGATAGTGAGAATTTCTCACAGAATGAAAAAGTGATAAACACTGATGATTTTCTTCCTGTTGCCTTAAAACTATTTCTTTGCAAATTCTGATTCCCTCTGTCTTGACTCGTTTCTCTAATTCGTCTAGAACTGAATTGATTTTCTTTCTTACTTCTCCGATTTGGTCAGTCATCCTATTAATGTGGGGCTCAAGATTATTAACAAAGGCCTCATTTGTCTCCATAAACTTCTTTAAATGGATCTCGATGTTGTTCATATCATCAATTATTTCGTCTGGTTTGCTTTCACTAAGCAGTGCAGGCAGTTCTTTTTTTAAGTCAATAACTTTGGGGCAAATTTTATGTCCATCGAAGAAGCATGTGCCACAGCAGGGAATGTTGTGATCTTTGCAGTAGTATTTGATATCTTCTCCATGATGTTCCAGACATGTAAATCCTTCTGCAAGTTTCATGATATTCCTTGGATTACATTCTAATTCCTCCACGCTAAGAATGGTATGATCCTTTAACATTTTCTGTTTCCTATGAAATTTTAAGCAATCTCCACACATTGCCTCTTTGCATACTACACAGAACCCTTCAGCTGGGACAGAGACATCCTCATTCTTACAAGCGTCACAAAAACGATCTACTTTCGATTTTGCTGGCAAGATTGATTGTAAGTCTGTGTTGACAGGAAATAGGGAAGCCCATTCACTTGAAGGTCTGTCCTTAATGGAGGGACTTGCTGAGTTTCTACAAACCGGACACTTAAAATATCTTAGGTTCTTATGCTTGGCAGCCTCGGTTGTTATGTGAGACTGTAAACACTTCTCACAGAAGGAGTGGGCGCACGGAAGCTGTCTGGGTATGCTGAACTGTTCCAAACAAATTGGACAACAAGGTCCATCCTCAGTCTCTGTTTTGATAGCCGCCATCTTTAACATTAATGCATTATGTAACTTTATATGAAAACACACAATTTTCTGTTTTATGAAACTATCTGGACAATAAATTTACAAATACTTCTTCGCTTGACTAGCGTTCTTGTGTCTTCCTAGATGTTAGCTTTGGCATGGGTATGCTCGATTGGTTAGTTCCCACCTAAGTCTAAATTGCTCTAAGTGTTCCGAGTTTTTCTTCCAACATAATCCGCACTCTTCCAAATTTATTTTTTTAGAGGAAGCTAAAGATTCCTCTTTCTTATATCTTTTTTTTTCTAAATACCGACTCGAGCCGAGATATTTTCCCTACATAGTCCCTACATTTGTTTGTCAGTACTGACCTTTCTACTGCGTCCACCGTATGTTAAACCATAGGTTAATTTAATGTAGCTTCAAAGCTTAACTCACGGTTAAGTTCTTGTCGTAGGTTATGCGTCATCCTTTGGAGAGACTTATCTATAAATAAATTAGAGTGAAATCACAGACTTCACATTCAATATTTCCAAAGAAAAGACTTTAAATTAATACCAGGAATGCATATAGTCACGTTCAGTATCACACTAAAACACGAGAAGAATCAATTGCTCTAAATTAGACTGGGGCAACATTTCGGTATGAGTAGTAAGGTGGGCCACCCTAGCGTCAATGGAAATTAGCATTACAGAGACCCCTGGGCCACTCTAGCATCAATGGAAAATTAACATGGAGAAAAATCGTGGGCCACTCTAGCGTCAAGGGGAATTTAACATGGGAAAAAGTCTTGGGCCACTCTAGCGTCAAGGGGAATTTAACATAGAGTTTGGGCTTGTCTAGGGACAAGGGAAATTGAACATGGGATTTTTTTTAAAAAAAAAAAATAAAATAAAATAAAAAAGGGGTAGGCAATGGAAAGGCTATCTCTTTTCGAGAAATATGGGGGCCCTGAAAAGGGCCTTTGGGTTTGTCTTCTTCTTCTTTTAACTTCTTAACTTCTTCCACCATCCTCTTATTTTGTCCATCATTCCTTTCTTCTTTTTCTTTTCTGTTTCCGGCAACCAGTCCGGGTGGCCCATGGCCCGGAACTTCTCTTGGATTTTCATCCAGTTTGTGTTCAGTTTTTCGAATTCATCCCTTTTTTTTTATTTTCTTCTTCTTTTCTTTCCTTTGACCACTTTTCTTTGATCTTCTTGACCTCTTCGGTCAGCACATTCCTCATTAGTTCTTCAGCTTTCTTAAGTTTTTCTAACCCCCACTTCACGAAACACCAATCTGTCCATTCTACAATGTCTTCTAGAAAGCACCTTGCACTCGTCACATGATCTATCGCTTCTTTTAACTTACCCACTTTGACATACGGTGGGTTAATTAAACCTCTGATTCTCTTCTCCTCATCCTCTATCATTTCTTTTACAATATTTACGGATAAGTGTAGGCTGGTTACTTGTCTTGAGACGAAGTCTTTTGTCACTGCATACCTCCATTCCTGTTCAACCCTTTCTACTACACTCAATCCATCTACCATCCAATACCAACTTCCCATAAGATCGTTGTATAAAGCTGAAGCTGCTGGCATCTTCTTGTTTGCTTATTCTGTAGAATGGGTTCCAATGGCCAACACTGTTAGTTTTATACTGAAAGCGCGTACGTGAAGGAAAACATCCCCTAAAAACATAAAATTGATCTTACCTAGATCATGACCGAACAACGCGCGAACGTGAAGGAAAACATCCCCCTACTTTTTCATTTCATATAATATAACCCCAACTATACTCTTCACATACGCTAAGAAACCCATAATCTACTATTCACACAAACATACCTTAGCTCTTACAAACACACAATCACACAAACACATACCCTCACATTTTTAAAAAAAAGAGTTAGTGTTTATATTCACACTACTCTACCTACACACATTGGCAAATTAATAGTTATTTCTTTTCTAGAGTATTGGGTAGCCCTGAAAAGGGCTGTTTTTTTTTTAAACTCCTGATGCACCTATCTAATGGTTGCACCTTCCTGGCCTGGCGCCACACACGCATCTTCTTCCCCAGTCTTCTTTCACCTTTCTTCTGGGGAGCGCAGAGGGAGGATGATTCGCTTCAACACCCCAATCCTCTGTCTCGGGAATATTGAACGACATCCTCTCTTCTCTTTTCTTTTCCTCTTCTTCTCTCTCTCTTCTCTCCTCCTCTTCCTTCTTTACTCTTGCTTCTTCTACTATAGCCTCCGCTGATAGTTCGTTTACTATGCGCCTGGCATATTCCAGGTGCATCTGGAGTTCTAACAGTTTCACTATTCTGCTAGTCATTCTTCTGGCTGTGTTGATCAATCAACAAGGGTAGCTAGACTGCCCAGCGAGTTTCAATTTATAGTGAAAGCGCGGACGTGATGGAAAACATCCCCTAATAACATAAAATGGATCTTACCTAGATCATGACCAAAAAAACAACGCGCGGACCTAAAAGAAACACTCACTCACTTTTTTATGCTACCCATCACTATTGTAAAATTTTTTATAAATCACTTCAATAGACTATCACATAAGCAAAGCAATCCAATCTAACCCCAAATATACACCTCAAACACCAAAAAGACATAATTTTAATCTACTATCCACACCAACCTACTTGATCACTTACAAACACACAAACACACAATCCTATACACAAACACATACCCTCAAATTTTTTGAAAAAGAGTTAGTGTTTATTTTCACACTACTCTACCTACACACATTGGCAAATCGATGGTTATTTCTTTTCTAGAGTATTGGGTAGCCCTGAAAAGGGCTGTTTTTTTGTTTTGCTATGGCATTCTTTTTTTTAGTTTCTAAGAATGCGATGTCCTCTGAAGATAGACTTTCTGGCGATAGGTCTGCTTCTTCGGAAAGAGAAGAAGAACTCTTTGGTGTCGATACGACAATCGACAAAGCCTCTGTCAGGTTCAGGTTGCAGCTGCTGCTGTTGCTGTTGTTGCTGCTGTTGCTGCTGTCTCTGAAGTCTGTACTTCTCTGTCCATTCTTCTTTTTCCCTGTTCATTTCTTCTCTGAAGAGCTCTTCTATCAGGTCTTCAGTGATTTTTAACATTCTCACATTCTCTATTTCTTCTGGCTTCGGTATCAGACTGTGTCTGACCCTATGCAAATTCACCTAGGCTTCGTTGAGCTTAGCTAGTTTGGAGCACATCTTCTTAGGAGGATGAGTCGACAATGGATGGTTAGACTGGAAACAACCCGGTTCTTAAAGTCAAAGCGCGGACGTGAAGGAAAACATCCCTCTACGGTTTTCGAGCCGCAACGTTTAGTGAGTGTCATGAGAGGGATAGTAAGAAATCAAAGAGCATCAATCCAACATTCTTCTAGCTAAACAAAAGACAAAAGCATTTTTTTCAAAACACAACATTTTTTTATTCAAAAATCACTTAACACTAAACAACAACTCTAACATTTTTTAACAATAATCCAACACTATAACATCAAACAATTTTTTTCAAATCACAAACATTTTTTCTTAATATACAATCTACTTTGAACAGGGCTGACAACGTTGTGAATGAAATTGTGATTTCCACTGTTGGAAATCATTAGGCCATTGATGGACACTACGGTTCCTAGCTTGAGACAAAAGATAAGCATAATGGTCACAAAACCATCGATCTACTTTCACATCGTTTCTAGCAGAAGAACGAGGATCGAAATGAGTCACTAAATGTTCTAAGGAATAGCCCAGGCTGCGATGATGCAGAAAATACACACAGTACTGTCCACACACCAAGGAATCTGTGCCTTGTAATTTCACGTTATTGAATCGGGTGGTTTGAGCATTTCTTCTCATAAAGTCGATGATATCGTCTTCCAAAGGGGGCAATCCGTACGAATCGAAATATTCCACACATCCTTCTTGAGGAAAGTAGACGGCTACCCAGTGGGTTCCTGGGAGATGACTGTCGTCCGTGTTGATCACGTAAGCTTGATGGTCTTTAGGTTTGCGATGAGGGAGTTCATCTTTAGCACAGACGACAGGATTCCAAGAAGCCGTATACGAACTGTGGTTCAAAAGGTAATAAAGTTCCCAGGTATCCATTGTTTTGTGTTTTTTTCTTCTTCTTCACAGGTAATAATACGTCGTCAATTCGATCCTGACTTTTTGCTTGAAAATGTCTGACGAATAAACGGTTATTCGTTCTGTTTCCTCACTCTGATTCAGGAGAGCTTCGATACGATGGATCTCTTGAGTGGTTAATGGTGGACAAGAATGTTCACGCAAGTCTTTATACCACTGGTGCAACACGTCTTTGTTCGAGATGAGACTCCAAGCTTCGTCCAGATACTCGTCCAATTTTTCTTCTTGGCTCAACATTAGGCATTTATCGTGTTGAATTTGACTGGGATGATCGTTTTGACATCCATAGCAATTTTTCTTGATCAATTCCGTCATTTTGTCAACCAAGTGTTTGGCAAAACAGGAGACTAAATGGGCTTCTTGTTCTGGCCATCTCGACTTCATTATGATATCTTCTTCGTCTTTGTCTTGAGATTCTTCTCCTTCCACGGTCTCCTCACATTCCATCTTTAAAGTTTCTCCACTAGGTAAAGAGGGATAACAGTCTTCCATGGTTTCTAGTAATCTAGAATGACTTCTCTCAAACTGTTGATTTCTATGGTATTATCGAATTCTGCATACAGGATGACATTCACTGTCTTGTCCAGTTTATCTGCGAACTGAAGTTCCACACGAATCTGGCCTGATTTTATAGGGTGGAAATGTCCCTCGTCGCTGCCTTGGTCTGGAGTGAAATCGAAAGCCCACAAAGCATAGCCTCCGTCATAATCGTCGTACTCAATGCCGTGACTGGTGTTGGTTCCTAACTGGCCGGTGGCTTCGTACAGGGACAAGTACGATCTTAAGTAATTTTTGTTGACAAAGTCAGGTTCGAAAGGTCGGGTACACAAGGTCTTGCCATCGCGACTGACTTCGATTTTCTTCACGTTGAAGTGTTGAAAGTTAAAAGGATTTTCTTTGAAGGCTCCGTTGAAGGCTGAATTCAGGACCATACCAAGGATTAAACGCTTGGGTAGCTGTCCTTGAAACAGATGATCTTCGATCATGGAATGATGTTGAGCGGGAATGGTGAACATTTTCACTTCCACACGGCGTATGGGATACTTGGCAGTCGTTCTGCTCAACGTTTGACTGATCTCGTTACCCACTTTGGGTAACACTTCCACGCGTCGTACGTAGAGTTTGGCCTCTTTGATTATGCTTTTAGGAGCCTTAGTAGCATCAGCAGCCTGCAAATGGAAAGCGGCACTGCTGCGATTCAGTCTCAAGCGGACATTGACCCCGTTCAGCAAATATTTCTCTTGCAACCACATGTCCAAATGCAAACGATCCATCAGTTCTAAACTCTTTTTACCTAGGATTTTGCTTGCTCTTGCCTCAAAGCCGGAATTGCTTCCATCTATTGTGTCGAACTTGCCCGCTACGTCAGGTACCCACAGCACACAGGCATTGAGATGACTATCCTTGGCATCTGTTCCGTACGTCAAGAGATTTTCCAGGTAGGCACGGTAAGGGTAAGTATCCATGCTGCTACTGACCAGTTTGTTATTCAAGTACAAATCCACTGAGCTGAACAAGGAATGCATGAAATTGTTGACGGGAGCTATTTCGTCAGCGTCATCTACTCCACTATCATCTTTTTCTAGAACTTGGACTTTTAAGTACAAGTAACTGCTATTCAGATCGATGTAATCTTCGGGCTGTCCTTTGATTTCAAACTCGATGGGAGCGGAATCGGTCAATGAGGAGACGGGATGAAATTCCACCCATTGGGATTCTTGCATGGTCATCATGGTGGGGGGCATGGCAAACAGATCCAGTTCCGTCTTGGAACAAGCGCAAGACTCTCGGTGCATCATTTTTTTCTGTGTTTCAATAGTCGAAAACGTCTAAGTCTCGAACGGTTCTTCTTTTCTTGGCCTTTCTCGCTTGAAGTCTGGTGAAAGGGTGTTTTCTTCTTCGTCGTCTCTTTCTGCCTTGTCCTTGCTGAATGCTTGACTCGGTAGCGTGCAGGGCATTTATAGGTGTGTCTCCTCGGCCTAAAATGTCTTTGCCCGTTTGCAGCAAGACATTTTTGCCAGCCCTCATGAAGGCTTCTTTAGGGTTTTGTCTGTCGATGATGACATTTTGGAGAAATTCTTTGCCTTGCGTCAGTGCCGCATCTTTCAAGGCGTGCAATCCGCGTGTCACCATCGGTTTCAACACTGGGGCCACTGAACGAAAGGCCGATTTTAACATGTCTCCTAAACCGTGTCCTCGCTGTCGAGCCACCCCTCGGTACACTGGATACATGACTTACTTACGAGTCGTGAGAGAACCGTTTTCGAAAATGGAGTTTCACCGTGACTTTTCCTTTGGTGAATGGAATATCTTGTCCCAAATCTCCTTTTATAGTAATGTTGACCGTGTCCAAATACGACTTGCTGACAGGCAAATAGTGAGGATGGACAAATTCGCGGTGGACGTGATAAGTGTTTCCACCTTCCTCGTCAGCGTTCGTGGCAGAATCCACTTTGAAAGGAATGACACGCAGTAACGGCACGGAGGTGTGTCCCACCACGTTGTACTCCACCACATCGGAATACACGAACATCAAATTCAGTCCTTGATTCAGTTCTACCGGGGTACGAAATAACTTGGCAAAAGACTCGTTGTCGTAAACGCTGGGTAATTCGTTGTTATTGAGTATGGTCGTTCTCATGTTCATGTCTCCGCCCAACATGTCAAACAATTCAGGACAAAATAAAATGGACAGGACTTTACTTCGCTCAAATTTTATTAAGAAGCGACGAGCTACTTTGTGGTACTCCATGGTGACACTTTTGTTCTTGACATTGACATTGGAACTCTTAAAAGCTTCCCCAAACACACCATTAAACTTGGTAGCTATGGTGTTGACCAAATGTTGACCGCTGAAATAATAGCCTGCGGGAATCAGCACGTTGTAGGTCCACGTTTTAGTTTTGTCATCATAGGTTTTATTGGTATGTGTGCTATTAGTCTTATCCAACTCTTGCTGCAAATATAAGTCATGAACTTCCACCTTAAACCAATTTTGCTGGTTAATGACATTGAGGACTTGGGTCGGGTGAATCATTTCTACCAAAGCCACTTCCCAATGGGCTTCGTGATCTAAGGGGATGGCTTGAGGTAATTTGGCCGTGTAACAGCACAACGTGTTATTGGGAAACACCTCCATGGAACTGTCACTGGGTAAGGTTAAGTAAAATTGGTTTTCGTGACTCATAATTCCAGAGTTCTGTGGCTGTCCGAGGGGTTAGTGGACGTCAGAGGCGTGTCTCCGCCCAAAATGGGGTTCTGGTTGTGGTTGTTGTTGGAGTGGTGACTGGCACTGGCACTGGACACAACGTTCCCGTTCGAGGTGAATGTCAGGGAGGGATTGGGAAGCAGGTAACCGATGCAACTGCTCAATAAAATGGTCCACAATTGTTTGTCTCCTTGTTGCAAACTCAAATTGGCGATGGCTGCCCCGATGACACAATACACCACGAAGATTTGGCAGAAAAAGACGATTTGCGTTTTAGGCACACGTTCTCCACACCACACCCACAAGGGCTGTTTTTGTAAATCTTGCACTGAAGAACTAGGGGAAGAAGGACTGGTCGACGTAGCTGCGTCTGATGTGTGAAAGTGCATGATGGTCACTTCTTCTTTTTATAGTCGATGACTTGCGAAGCGTCGATCCAAGAATCGAAACTGGGTGGATATCCTTTCCAAAGTACTTTGACTTCTTTGACACGTCGTTTGCCCACTTTACGGGTTCTGCGTTCGAGAATGCTTTCGATGTCGTACACGTCGTCTTCTTTTTTGGTGACACGTTGTAAGTCGGGCAAATAAAACGTTCCTTTGAGCACTTCTCCGTTCATGTCTTCCAATTTATACACGGTAGGATGACGGCCATGCACTCGTCCAGTGACGCGAAACAATTCGGTCGTCCAGTTAGGTAAGTAACCTTTGTCGAAAGTGCGTTTGGTTTTGCCAATGCGCACCCAATCTCCTACGGTCAACTCTCCACTTTTCTTGGGGACAGCCCTCGTCGGGGACGTACCGAACAGGCGCTCAAACACCAGCACTTCGTTGTCGGGAGTCACGTCTTGCGGGGCACGTCCGATGCTTCGATGGTAAGATTGGTCGTACGCTTGCACCAGGTGCGGTAAGATGTCGATGTACTTCAGAGTGTGGTGATGCGTAAAATATTTCCACATGCGTTCTTTCAAAGTGCGTTGAAAACGTTCCACGATGCTGGCTTTGGTTTCGGGATTCTCGGTGGTAAAAAAATGAATGTCACGTTTCTTTAATTCTTTTTGGAAAGCTTGGTTCAGAAATTCGGTGCCTTTGTCCGTTTGCCATCGAAGAGGGTGACGACCGCTTTGTTTCAACACCCGTTGCAGGGCTCGCACTAACTCGCTGCTCGATTTGGAAGTCAAGGGCACGACCCAGGCAAATTTGGAAAAGACGTCGATGACACAAAACAAATATTTGTAGCCGCGATTGTAGCTGGCCAAATGAGAGACATCGGCTAAATCGGCTTGCCATTGATGATCGATGCCTTCCACTCGGGTGCGACTTCTGGCAAACTTGCGTCGAATGGGTTTGTGTAAAGTGTAGGTAGCTTTTTCTTGTAACCATCGTTGCACTTGAGGTAAACGGAGACTTTTCAGTCGCGTTTTGGCAGCACGATACAATTTTTGAACTCCTGCGTAACCTGCAGGATGGGAGGGATCGTAGTAAATGCTTGCTAAGACTTTTTCCATTTTTTTGTGTTGATTGGTGTGTTAATAAGGCACCCACTCTTGGAAGAGGCTACTCTTTTTCTCTTGGGGTATTTTCTTGGATTGCAAGGCTTTGCGTGTGCGACCGGCAATAGGTGTCGAAGAGGAGGAGGAGGATGTCTGAGCGGGGGATATCGGTTCTTGTTTCACTTTTGTCTTCACTTCTGTCTTCACTTTCTTTTTCTCTTGTGAGGAAGAAGGGGTGGCCATCATCTTTTTAATCCATCCAATTCTGGAGGTAGGTGGTGTTGTTAACTTGCATACTTTTTCTGGTGGAGTTTGAAACCCTTCCTCTTCTTCTTCTCCTTTTTCTGTCTTGGTCACGGGTACTGGTGGTACTGGTACTGGTACTGGTACTGGTGATGGTGCTGGACTTTTCATCAAGGTCTTAAAATCTTTCAGAGTGGGTAAAGCTGTTTCGTCTAAAGCTTTCTGGTGAAAGAGTTGCAGTCTTTGCAAGAGTTGACCGTACTTTTGCGATTTTTCTGTTTCGGACAAATCTTGGCGATCCATCAAGGATTGCAATTCGTGTTGTAACTGGGACATCTCGCTCAAATGGGGATTGGGAGGTAAATGCGGGGTGCGTTGTTCTTGCCACCGATGGTATTCCATCCATCGTTTGTAAGGCACTAAAGCTAGTTTTCGTCCTTCCATGGGTTGTCAGGGGTGAATTCTGAGATCTTGGGACTTCCGAGGGCCTTTTTATCTTGCTCCCACCAGTCCTCCCAACATGGTTCCCAAGACTCCTTTCAGTATGGGGCCTAACAAGAGAGGTAAAATGCCTCCACGTTGGACCAACATCTTCTTTTTTTGACGAATGGGAATTTTCTTTTGAACCATTTTCCGAAGAACGTGACGATGTTTGCCTAAGCATTGTTTCTGGTGTTTGGACAAAGGGATCGTGCCTTTCAAAACGTTCAAACAGCATTCGCACACGGTATCGATGACCTCTTTGGAGGCCGTTTGAATGAGTTTTTTTCGTAGGGGTGAAGAAGCTTTGGACAGGACAGATAACATGTCCCCATGTTTGGCTAAACGTGGTGGCAGTCCTTTCCTTTTCTTTCCTTGGGGTTTTCTGGAGGGTGACATCTTTGAGTCTTCAGGAGCACCAAAAAAAACACTGATATCCTACTTGGTCACAGGCCTTTTTTATACTGGAACGCGTCGCCACTGATTGTCTTTACGTTTTATCAGTTTGAGGACTGGCATGACACGTCGTGCAGGGGTACGCAGCGGACTAAATCGAGCCAGTTCTTGCTTGGACAAATCCAGTAAACTTTGTAACATGCCCGATCTTTCATGGACTTTGATTTTGGGAGAAGGTACTTTGTGAGCAGCAGCCACTGCCGCTAAATTGGAAGGTCCTGCCACTGGGGAAGTTCTTTTGGGGGTCATCAACGGAGAAGTTCTTGGTGTGATCAACGTCTCCAAGTACTCTTCAGTTCCTGGTGACATCAACGGAGAAGTGGACAAACGTGAGGCTGCCGGAGACGCAGTCACTGCCGTGGCAGGTCGTGGTTTGCGAGTGTAAGGTTGCGTCCTGGCCGAGGTGCCTCTCTTGCGACTAGTTTTCTTCTGTGGACTTTTCTTTTTCTGGGGACTTTTTCTCTGTTTCTTTTTCTGGG
Organism: Sinohyriopsis cumingii; assembly: GCA_028554795.2. Classification (NCBI taxonomy): domain Eukaryota; kingdom Metazoa; phylum Mollusca; class Bivalvia; order Unionida; family Unionidae; genus Sinohyriopsis; species Sinohyriopsis cumingii. The sequence goes on along the minus strand of CM068837.1, from coordinate 53,886,856 downwards.
GGCTTCTTTTCTTTTTCCGGGGTGGTGTCTGGTAAGAGGAGGGTCCTGCCACTGGAGAAGTTATTCTTCTTGGGGACCTGGTCTTTTTCTTTTTCTTCTTGGGGCTTCGTTGGACTTTTGTCTTGGGAATAACTTTGGGGGCATTAGGATCCCATCTTAAGAGTGAGCGAATGATGACCCCTCCTAGAGTACCGCTCCCTCCAGGTTTCAAAATGATTTGTTTTTTGGTTTGAGTGTCGATGCGGGGATCGACCAGTTGGACCAAAGCGACTTTGTTTCGATCGAAAAAGCGTTGGGTTTGATGAGGAATCTGAATGATTCCTTGGAGTATTTGACGTGCCGTCACCGTGAACCATCGTAAGACTTCTTTGAGACTAGCTTCTAAGACACGAGCTCGTGTTTGTGGATCTTTTTCTCGACTGATGCCATACAAGGCACGAATCAATTTGACGGGAAGATGCGACTGAAGGGACGTCATGTTCACACTGTGTGAGACAGACGAAAAAGGGTCTGAGGTTTTTATAGATTTTTTTCATGGGGAGTGAAATGAAGTCGAGGACGGAGACGTGTACAGGACAGGCCCTCCGTCTTGGCACCAGTGGTGAAACAAGTGGGTACGAAATCGCAAATCCTCGGGGGTCGTAGGTTTCAAATCGACGAGTAAATAGGCGTGTGGCGTTTGAGTGGCATCGTCGTACGCCTGAGTCAGCCAAGGCGTTCCTAACTGTTTGGCTAAGACTTGCACTTGCGATTTATCTCGAGGGCTTTTAAACAAGACCACGTAATGCGCATTGAGACTGATGGTGCGATGGGCTTTACTTTGTTGAAACAAATTTTGGGTGATGTAAACGACACTGGCATTACGGTGATGCCCTTTGCGCGTGAACCACAGTTTAATTTCTTCCTCGTCTTCTCCTAACATGTCGTCGAAAATGACCAAATGGGTTTGACGGGAGTCAGAGACGATGCCGTCGTCTTCTTTAGGAATGCCTTCCACAAACACGATGGAATCGCCTTGACTTTCTCGCAAGAGGCTGTACGCCGATTGCCACTCTTTGTAACACCACACGATCCGTTGAGGGGGCCGATCGATCAAATGATGTTTATGTTCGATCAAACGTTTGACGAATTCGGTTTTGCCTGAACCGCTAGGTCCAGCAATGAGCATGTTAAAGGGATGGCGAAGATACAAAGCCTCCCAACTGGCACGATCTAAGTGTTCGTCGATGACTTTGACAGTAGAGGAAGAGGGAGCAGAGACAGTAGAGGTAGCCATGGTGTGAGAAATGTCACTTGTGACACGAAAAACAAACAAGACAAGAGTTTATATACTTTTTTCAGAACACGTTTATTGAATGTTTTTTTTTTTTCAAACATGAATACGAAAGACAAAAATACATAAAAGCCAAAGGCTTAAGTACAAGGATAAAAGGCACATGATAACTATGAATGTGGAATAAACACAAGTGTCTGTACAACAACCACATGTTTTGGGTAATGTTCTAACCAGTTCTATAGTAGGGGGTAAGGTCACACAAGTGTCCTCCCGAAAGGGTCTTTCAGGCCTGTCCACGACAGTCCCGTCCTGGGTGACGGGTTCTTCTGGCACCGTCACTAACACGGGTTGAAAAGTAAGTTTTTTCCTTGAACAACTCTCGTGCATACTGGGCCACTTCTTGGGTCCAAGCCTCAAAACCCCATTCTTTCCAGGCACGGACATCTGTCCAATGGGGATGTAAGTCACAAGCTACACACACATCGTCATACACGTCTTGGGTAGCTAAAAGTTGACGAATCTTTTTTTCCTGTTGAGGTCGAGAAGTATCCAGATGAAAACGCAAGGCTTTGAGCAAAAGGAGTTTTTCGTGACCATTTAAGGCCATTGAGGTGGTAAGTACTGATCGTAAAGAGTCCACAAAGAATCGGCTGGTAAACGAAATCCCAGAAAACAAGTCACTAAGACACACACCACTTGTCGTCCCAAATTGAATGGATACAATTCTTGTAATAATCGATGGTAATGATCCACGGTTTGAATATGGTCATTGAGTTCCTTCCACGGAATCTGTTGGATTACATACGACATAAGTCGTGGCATAGCAGCCTGTTTTTATAGTCTCTTTGTTTCGAAAAGAATACACGTACTTTCTAGCCAGTGATCTTCGTTCTCCAGTTGGGAATGTAAATCTTGCATACTGTAACCGAAACGTCAGAGTTCGATTAGAAGTTTCCTCTTCCGCTAAGTAGATTCCACGTAACAAATGTTGGTAATTCTTTACCTTGTCTTCCTCAATGGGTTGCTCTAGGTGAATCTCGAAGTAACCAAAATGATCAACACGTGAATCATCGGGGGCCTGGAAGTATTGAACAAGGTCTGACCACTGAAACAATTTCTGACGAATCAGTTCTCTTATACCATTCAGGTACCAGTGGTTAAAGATCTGGTGACGTAACGGATGCAGTTGTTCTTTACGTTTCACTTGTATTTTCACCAGCTCTCGGTAAATGCGTTCTCTCAACTCCACAGGCAAAGCACGAATGTTCTCTAGCAAAGTATCCATGAATAGGTCATACTAAATCCTCTTTGGTCTGACACAAGAAATGTACTCTTTGCACAAACATGGTTTCACTTCAGTGTCGAATTTAAATCGTTGAGTCACTAATCTACACATTACAATTCGTTCAGAAGTTTCCTCTTTCACCAAGTTGACATTGTGTTCAAGATGTTGGTAATTCGTTAACTCTTCCTCTGGAATTCGATGCAGTACGTTTACAATGATGTAACTACAATCGTCCATACCAAACCAATCCTTTTTAAAACTAGAGGATCGTTGATCAATGTCTGTCCGATGGAACACTTTCAATTGAATCAATCCTTGTATAGCCTTCAGGTACCAGTGGTTCAAACACCGGTGACGTAACGGATGCAATTGTTCTTTACGTTTCACTTGTATTTTGACCAGTTCTCGATAAATGCGTTCTCTCAACTCCACAGGCAAAGCACGAATGTTCTCTTGTAAAGTATCCATGAACAGATTATTATGGTAAGAAGTTACTTCAATGTCTCGGTCCCACTAAGGGTAAGTAATGACAATTCGGTGACCATCGAGCATGTTCTACGTAGGCCGAATCTTGCGGTTCCCAGTGGTGAAGTGACACACCGCAACTGAAGCACTTGACTTTATCTCCTTCGCCCAAGTAGAAAAATCCGGCTCTGGCTAATTCTTCGGGGGTCGGTCCTCCCAGATACTTTGGCCATTTTCCTTTGAACGATTGAAGACGATTTTCAAAGTCGCAGTATTCCGACAAACGCACAGGGAACGAATATTCGTCTTTCACAGGTTCGTTACGATGAGGGTTGAGTGACATGGGCAGGAGTTTGCTCAGGGCTGGATGACATCCGTAGGGGGGTAGACGTGAAGGTGAACATTCCCCTTTAAAACGAAACCCAGTAAAATGTCCAAGAGGACGAGCGGCATCACTTTCGCATCCCACAGGTTTGACACGCACAGCATCACTTTCCATGATAGGGGTAGGGACACTAAAGTTCCCATGATGCTTTACGGCATCGCTCAGATCACAACGTACAGCATCGTACCCATCGCAAGGCTCACAATCGCACTCGTCTGCAAACTCCGTTACGCAATTACAATGGTAACCACATGGACAATCGCAGTTTCCTTCCGGACATTTTCCGTCGCAATGCATGGGTCTTATCCATCCAATATTAGTCACACTAGAGGAAGATACAACTTTTTTACAATCCCCAAACTGGAACGATGTCTCTTTCAAAGTATTCATCTTGTTCGCTCGGTCTTGGTAGTCACAATGAACTATCGATCTTGACCATAGCCCTTTTTTATACTAGTCGCAATGCAGTCTCCAGCTTGTACATCTTTCCTTTTTTACGTTTTTTATGTCCTGTTCTGGAAGGTACCGTCTCTAGGGTACCGTCAACATTGTACCGTAGTGTGATGGGTGGAAAGGCCATAGAAAGGTAAGGGCAGTGCGGAGACCATCGAGTATGCTCCAGAATAGCTCAATCTTTCTAGATACATAGATCCATTCGTAACTTCAGTCCGCAAGCGAAACACTGTACCTCGTATCCCAATCCTGACTCAGGTCCCAAGTAGACAAATCCTGTTCTAGCTAAAACATGCGAAGAAGGTAATCCTTCCCTATCCGTAGGCCATTTCTGAAACGTGTCCAATCGACGGGCACAATCACAATAGTCAGGTAAGAAGACTGGAAAATGGTAGGGTTTGAACTTGGAGTTCTCATCGGGTTTCTCACTCGATTTTTGCTGTGGCGAAGTCATCTTTCTGGTGGGTGACTATCCTCTTACAACCAATGTTTTATACCAACGTGTCCATACGGTAAGGTAAAATGATTGGGAAGACTAACTCGCTTCTGGTACACGATTTGATAAACTTTTTCCAAAGGTCGACTGACGATGTGGTGAGTGGGTAAACGTACAATCTTGTTCGGTTGGTGAGTGGTCACTTTAAAGTTTCCATCCTCTCCCGATTGCAAGGCTTCTTTCAATACCCCAAAGTTGACCACTCGACTGGTACGATGATTCAGAGTCAGTCCTTTCACTTTGCACGTCGTGTGCACTTCTCCTTGTTTGTCCCGGTATTCGTAGCCGTAATTTTTGGGGCCGCCACTGACGAAACTTAGAATCTTGTCGTCGGGATGCTCGTCTGTCCAGGCTCCTAAACGGTCTCCTTCGATGTCAGGGTGATGTTGAATCGGGTGATGGATGTAAATGCAACTGTCCGTGTCAAAGTACAGGACGCGTTCTTCTAACAGTTCTATAGCTTCGTACAATTTTAAGCGAGCATGAGCTGTCACGTAAGCCGCAATGATGACATTTCCAAAAGGGTCGTCTTGTACAAAGTCCAGATCTTCTTCGTAATTGACCAAGATCAAATCCTCTCGAACGACGTCCACGTGTTTCATGTATTTGGTTCTGTCGTGAATCATCTGGAAGTAGCGGGAAGGTTCTGTCAAATATTCCGTCTTGGGTAAACACGGTCGTTGTGCCATTTTACCCCACAAGCAATTTAACATCACTTTGGCAAACGATCGCCTGCCTTCGTTTTTCTCGATGTGGTCTAAAGTGATGCCTTCTTGTTCGTAGTATTTCTCTTTGAATTGTATTTGGTCTTCGGGAGTGTGACACCAGGAAGGATAGCCGCTGGCTTCTTGTTTCAGTTTCAAAAAGGCATCCACGTAGTCGGCGAAAATGCCTTTCTGAGTAGGGTCACCCTTGTGGTATTGTTGTGTCTTGGGAAAGTGGCAAATTTCGTACACTTCTAACAGTTGGTATCCCATGTCCATAGCTTTGAACAATTCCACGCTGACCCAGGTTCCCGTCAAGGCACGTTCTTCCTGGCTGTGATGGCAAGGTTGGTCCTGGTTGCACGTTTCGGCACAAGTACGGCACAAGGGAAACATCAGTTTGCCTTGGCAATGGTGAGGTAAGACGGGATGGTATAGGTTCGTGGGAGGCAAAACTTTACACTTGATCAAGCCTTCGTATTGTCGAATGTTCTTCAGGTTGATGTGTTCCGTTAACAATTGCGGGTGCCCTACAGGAAAGCGACAATATTTGCACACGTAGGGATACAGCGAACACACGTCCAAGTATTTGATTTCTTCTCCTTTCTCTTCGTCGGCTTGTTACAGCAAACAGGTGGCATTGGTCCTTCCTCCGTACAAACTATCCCTCGGGTTCAGCGGGTCCATGAACTGGTAACTTTCCACGAGGCGTTTAAACTCGGGATCGGTTTTCATACGGTGATCGTACTCGTGTTCCCACATTTCCACCACTTGGTATCCTTGCTGTTCTAACTTCAAGCGTAGCTGACAAGTGTCCTGGTACAGGTCTTCCATGGTCCGTTGTAAAAACTGATTTTTAGTGTCACGGTCAGGATAGCAGACGGGACATCCGTGAAATAAGCAGCCGTTAAACTCGTACACGATCTTGGGGTTTTCTAAGTCCCAGCCATCGACCGAATACGTTCCGATGGTCTTTTCGCCTCCTCCGTTGCGGGCATGCTGAATCCATTTATCTTCCTTGTCGCACAAGTAATGTAACCAACGTAGGGCTTTGACCGAGTATTGTCGCTTGACAAAGTGGGTCGTTTGAGGACTGATGACAGCCACGGTGTTTTCAGGCATGAATCGTTGTCGATACACTAAGGAACACGCTTTGGCAATGGTGCAAGCTTCTTTCAAAGGATCGACCCCTCCGTGTTCCATGAACAGTTCTCGAAATTTTCCACAGCAACGCCGTAAAATGTCCACGTCGGAACGACAATACTTTAACATTTCTTCCTGAAAGTCGAAAGGGTCCGAGGCGTGAGCCTGGTACCAAGCGTAGAAAGCTTCTCGTTGTTCGGTACGCATGTTGTCGGGGTCGTAATAGTGAGCCTCAGGTAAATGGGGTAGAACGGCGTGTTGATTGGCTTCCGTATTGAAAAAGTGTGGAAAGTACCCTTTAGCCATTTCTGTCATTCCAAACGTTTTAGGCATTCGACTCAAAGGCATGGCCAAGTAGCTCATCGAATCTTTAAACTGTACTTGTCCCACTTGCATGAAAATGATTTTGGCTCCGTTCAAAGTCACTTTAGGACGCTCGGTGCCTTGTTCCGTATAGTACCTCAAAAGAAACTGTCCATCGTATCCGGAGAAATTGTGAGCCATCACCGTGGCATGACGATGACAATCTCCGTAACGTTCGATGTCCTCTTGGCTCCACGTCTTGTCGACGGGGTCTAAGACCCATTGGGCAAAATCGGCTAACGTGTTCGGCCCCCGAAAGATTTTTTCACGCCCTCCGGGAATCTTGCTGCAGTGAGGGCAATGACTGAAGATAGGTTCTTGAATGCACTTCTCGCACGCTCGATGAGCCACGCAGAAATTAGGAATGTGAATACCGGTTTCTTGCATGCATTCGAAATCGAAAAAGATGAAATTGCCTTTCTTCTTGTGACCGTCCTCTTTCTCTGGTGGGGGTTGGTATTTTTGCACGTAGCATTCGTGTTTCAAGTCCACGATGTGGTGACAAATGTGACATTTTTTCTTTCCTCGACATACGTGTGCCTTGGCATTATTGGTAAGTATGCCTTGTCCACAGGTAGGGCACAATCTCAGGAGTTGACGAGCACATTTCTTCTGTGAACCTTGTGTTTTCAAATGTTGTTGGTAACAGGTAGGGCTGACAAACGTACGCAGACAAGTCGAACAAGGCACTGGTTCTTCACTCAGACAGGGTGGAGAGGCCAAACATCCTGGGCATTTCATTCCACAATGCTTGTGTTGCTCTCGATTATTATAACCATAGTCACATTTCTCACAGTAATATCTGTATCCCAGGAATCCAGTGATACTGGTAATGGTATCGAAATGTTCATCGTGATGATAAAGGTGAATGTATTTTCCGTCCTTAAAATGTTGGCCTCGAAACAACAGAGACCCGCGCATTTCTTGAGGGTGCACTTTCAAGGTGTAGCGTGGAGCTAGGGCATCTTGCAATTTTTGCATCTCAGGAATGCCACAGGGGGTGTCTTTGGACAGTCCGGCTTGTTGTAACAGGAGTTCTGCTTCGTTTCGTTGTTTGGCTCGGTCGGATTGTTGAATAGTTTTCCAGGTTCTTTTCCATTCTACCGTGTCGTTCTTGTTGGCATAGGTTCGTCCCACCACGATGGCACGGGCTAAACACATCTGGTCATGAGGGTTGTTAATTCGGACGAGACTTGTTTTGGTGTTGCGAAGGTCGTCCACCAATAACATCTTTTTGCGTCCTGTCCCTTGAGGAAGAGAGACGTGGGCCATTTTCAGTGTGGCTTTACCATCGGTGATGTCAAACTGGTCATTAGATTGTTGTACGTGTTGAATCTTGTCCATGATTTTGGAAGGGGTTAGTTCTGCGGGTCTGCTAAACTCGATCCAAACAGGGGATTTCAAACCGTCGTGATCTATGGATAGTGTCAAGCGATCGTCTTCTTTGGGTTGACATTGTCGCTTGAGTGCGGTGAGCAAAGAATCCCACATCTCGGTGATAAACCCTTCTGCTTTCTCCAAGGGTACGTCGGCCTTGAAATCTTTAAACTTCACCGTGTATTTGTAAGCCGTGGTTCTAAATTTTCTAGAGGAGCGCTTTTCCGTCTCTCGAATGGAATAGTATTTTTCAGGGTTGACTAAGGGTGGTGAACTTGGTTTAGAGGGTTCTAATTCTGGTTCACTCATGTCCTCTTGAAAATCACTGGCATGAATTTGTGCCAAGATTTCAGCTCTGGTACGAGGCGATAGATCACGTTTCTGCCTCTTACTTTCTTCTTCTTTCTTCTCGAATGAATGGGATCGTTTCATCTTGAGTGTAAAACGTCAAATGACTCAAGTGTAAACACCATGAGCTACTTTATAGTCATAGCAGACCAGCGTATATAAAAGGGTGTGTGTCTTGTCCTTTCACTATTCATTTCACTCTCAACCCGAGCACAACGATGGAAGAGACTAACCAGATGGAACGTTTCGTCAGAGCTTTGCGAGGGGTCATTAGAAAATTCTCTTCAGACCAGCCGACGGACTACTCTCCTTCCTTTCGAGATAAAAGTCAAGATACTTGCTATATCTGTCAGAAGAAAGGGCATTGGTCTTCAGAGTGTCCAGACCGTGAAAAAAGAACAAAAACAGGGACTAAAAAAGACAAAAGTCAAGATACCTGTTATTATTGTAAAGAAAAAGGACATTGGTCTCCAGATTGCCCAAAAAAGAAACAAGAGGAGTCAGAAGAAAAGAGGGATTCTTCAGAAGAAGAGAGGGATTCTTCGGAAGAAGAGAGGGATTCTTCAGAGGAAGAAGAGGAAGAAAAAAGACAATTCTATTTACAAGAGGCAAAGAAACAGGAGAAGAAAAAAAGAAGAAGGGAAGATAATGAGGAAAAGACAGCGAAGAAATTCAAAAAACAGAGAGACTAAACAAGGAGAAAGAAGAAGTCAATGAACTTTTCATTAAAGTGTTGTGTTGTGAATTGTGAATTGGATTGTAAAAAATGGATAAAAGAATAAATTAATGATATAAGATAAGAGTCTTTGAGTTTTGATTTTAAAATAAGAAGCTACACTCACGCACTCATACAAAGACACGTACTATAGGGGTAAAAATGGGTGGTTTTTTTTTTGAGTTATTGGCAAATTGAAATTGTATTTCTTTTCGAGAAATGTGTGTGGCCCTGAAAAGGGCCTTTGTTTCTTTATGGTGCAGGGGTGAGTTTAAGCAATCAATTTTAACTGCCTTAAGCCTTTGCCACGGCCAAGGCCTACTTCTGGACTGCGTAATGTTGATGATGATAATGATTGGGTTGAAATCACTAAGGGTGGTACGGTAGGCTTAGTCACAGGGTTGACATGTTTGGCTCGGGAAGGTCGTATTCTCTTCGGTCGTAATAAAGAAGTTTGATACATTTGTTTAAGACTTCTTAACTCCGCTAAAATGTCCAACAGCACCGTGACCGTTTCATTTTCACCCTCTTGTTTCTTTGCTGCTACTTCTTCTTGCTGTTGTTGCTGTTGTTTCTTTCTTACCTCTTCTTCTTGCTGCTGTTGCTGTAGGAGAAAAGCCTGTTCCGCTTCCTTTTGTCGTTGTATAAATTTCTCCAATTCTTCTTTCTGTCTCTGTCTAAAATTCTCCACTTGCGGTAATGAAGAAGGTAACGAAGGTTCCGGAACAAATTCTTGCGAGGTAAGAAAATCCACAAAATCCCAATTCACCTCTTCTGAAAGTAAGTCCGGGTTCCCTTGGGCAGTCTCCCCTGTTGGTGCACCCCAATGGATCGTTTTCTGAGTTTCCGTCATGTTGAATCACTGTCGCATAGATTGACTGCACATAAGCGCTAACGAATCTATATAGACCAACTGACGTCACAGACTGCTCTCTTCGGATTGGATGCGGGGTAACTGAATTTTGTAACGCGTGTTTGGATTGGTGAATGAACTCAATCCGTTTCAATCCTACCTCTGCCTATAAATAAGCGCAGTTCAGTGCATTGATTCACCTATTCTCGTCGCTTCAAGATGTGGACCGATGTGCAATCTTCTACGCTTGTGTCTTCCATGATGTTCAGGACGGACATACCCATGTATGTCCGATCCAAGTGGACCGTTGTCCACAGGACAAACACCAGTCTGTGGATACGTAGGATCTACGTAGAAAGACAAGGATGCCTCAAAAGAGTGCTGATTTACGGGCCAACAGTGAGACGCAGCCTAAGGACAAGAAGAAGACCAATGCGGTGTCCTTTATGTTAATGAATACATTAACATAAACCCAAAGGCCCTTTTCAGGGCCCCCATATTTCTCGAAAAGAGATAGCCTTTCCATTGCCTACCCCTTTTTTATTTTATTTTTTTTTTTTTTAAAAAAAATCCCATGTTCAATTTCCCTTGTCCCTAGACAAGCCCAAACTCTATGTTAAATTCCCTTTGACGCTAGAGTGGCCCAAGACTTTTTCCCATGTTAAATTCCCCTTGACGCTAGAGTGGCCCACGATTTTTCTCCATGTTAATTTTCCATTGACGCTAGAGTGGCCCAGGGGTCTCTGTAATGCTAATTTCCATTGACGCTAGGGTGGCCCACCTTACTACTGGTATGTATCCAGAAGCAATAATTGTGACCCGAGTCCATGCGGGTATTTCGGGCTGTTTTAATTTCCCGAAGTAAAAGAGTATTTCTTTGTTCGAATGCCATTCATATTTCCATAAAGAAAGGTTACCTTAATAGCAGAAAAGGTACCAGAAATAGACATGATGTAAATAGATTGGTGTGCAGACAAAATATGACCGTCTTTCACCCTATAATGCGAGAGGAAATTATGTTATAATAGAAGAATAGTGTACTCGTCCTTCGCGAAGCAAATCGGCAGGTTTTATCGATGATATCGTGTCCCTTATCCCCTCCTGATCATGATGGCGCAAGAATCAATGGAAACGTAAAAAGCATAAATTTTAAAGTACAATACATCCTCTCAAATGACACTAACAATATTTTATCAGTATCTTCTATTTTATTTACAGGAAGTCTATCAAATCTTGCAGGCTTACAATTTTGGAGATTAAATTTTAATAGTCCTTTTGCATCATTTAAGGGAGCATTTTAAACTATTACCAAAGATTAATATTAATAAAAAAGAAACTGCACATTTGGTTCAGATTGACACTTGAATTTCTTGCTTAGCCAATTCAACAAATCATCGATATTGTTGCAAACACCCCTAATTTCCATCATGAATCGTTGGATCAAACTGAGTATGAATGTAATCAAACTGTGCTGAATATAACATTCATATCGGTTTTAAAATTAGTTACATAAAAACATTCTTTGTTTCCTTTAATTGCAAACCCATATTTGCCTCTACTGATGAGGAGGAGTGTTTTAATTTCAATCTTAGTGTCAGCAGAGCAAAGTTGCCAAATGACGAATTTCTTTATGTGTGATTCAATCTGACCCCCACCACATCCTCAAACCCACCCATCAAAAAAAAAAAAAAAAAAAAAAAAAAAACCACGCCCAACAAAACAAATCATTAAAATATACTGGACTGGTCTTTTCTGATTTGTATCCCAAAATGTGCACTTGCTGTCTACTTACTAAATGGTGGCGACATTTCATGTTTAATTGGTCAATGTCCAACTTAACCGCTTATTTTGTCGTGTTGTCTCTGATGTTATCTTAGAACTCTTAGAAATTTTTAATCTTTGGACTGTTGTTGCGTTCCTGCTTCTTTTTGCTTTCCTTCATTTATCAGTCTTCCACATTTGGACCCTGTTTCACTGCGAGAGTCAAAACCTTTATGTTGCCTATGTTTGAACTTCATCAGCAATCGTTCATTCTATTATTATGCTTGAGTTTATCAAGTGTTGTTTGAATTTTTATTTGCTTCGTCCACGTTTTGTCTACGTTGGAGGACCTTTTCTGCTTTTGTATGTTTGCAGTTATATCCGGCTTCGCTGACATTGTTCGTGCCCTCAATAAATCACTAATATCTGAATGTTTTCATTCATCAGTGAAAACTGATTTATATAACAAAATGTCTTCAATTTACTCCTTTTGAATAGTATTATTATCACAGGAGTAGTAAGGTGGGGCACTAGAGCCTCAATGGGAATTAGCATTACAGAGACCCCTGGGTCACTATAGCCTCAATGGAAATTTAACATGGAGAAAAATCGTGGGTCAATATAGCCTCAAGGGGAATTTAACATGGGAAATAGTCTTGGGCCACAATAGCCTCAAGGGGAATTGAATATGGGAAAAAAGTCTTGGGCCACTATAGCCTCAAGGGAATTGAACATGGGATTTTTTTTTTTTTAAATTTTTTTAAATTTAAATTTAAATTTAAAAAAGGGGTAGGCAATTGAAAGGCTATCTCTTTTCGAGAAATATGGCTGGCCCTGAAAAGGGCCTTTGGGTTTTTCTTCTTCTTCTTTTAACTTCTTAACTTCTTCCACCATCCTCTTATTTTGTCCATCATTCCTTTCTTCTTCTTCTTTTCTGTTTCCGGCAACCAGTCCGGGTGGCCCATGGCCGGGAACTTCTCTTGGATTTTCATCCAGTTTGCGTTCAGTTTTTCTAGTTCATCCTTTTTTTTCTATTTTCTTCTTCTTTTCTTTCCTTTGACCACTTTTCTTTTATTATCTTGACTTGTTCTCTCATCACTTTCCTCATCATCTCCTCTGCTTTCATCATTTGGTTTAAACCCCATTTCACATAGGACCACTCAGTCCACTCCAAAATATCTTTTAAAAAACACCTCACTTCAATAGCATAATCAAGGGCCTCTTTCAGTTTACCTACTTTCACATAGTCAAGTTTTATGAAGCCTCTTAACTTTTTAACTTCCTCTTCAATCATGTCCACAATCAGATCCCTGGCAAGTTTTAGACTCGTCACTTGACTTTTGACAAAGTCCTTAGTAACTTCATGCATCCACTCCTTCTCTAGCCTTTCCACCACATAGGCTGCATCTGTCATCCAGTACCAACTATCCTTTAGCTCATTAAATAGTTCAATACTCATTCTCTTGGATTCTTCCGTAGAATGGTTCCAACGACAAACTTGGTGGGTTCTTATAGTGAAAGCGCGGACGTGATGGAAAACATCCCCTAAAAAACATAAAATTGATCTTACCTAGATCATGACCAAACAACGCGCGGACGTGAAGGAAAACATCCCCTACTTTCTCATTTCATATAATAAAACCCAAACTATACTCTCCACATACGCTAAGAAACAATAAACAAAATCCATAATCTACTATCCACACAATCGTACGTGAGCGGTTACAAAACCCAAACTATACTCTCCACATACGCTAAGAAACAATAAACAAAATCCATAATCTACTATCCACACAATCGTACGTGAGCAGTTACAAACACAAACACATACCCTCGCACTATGAAAAAAGAGTTAGTGTTTATAATCACACTACTCTACCTACACACACACACACACACACCCACACACACACACACACACACACACACACACACACACACACATTGGCAAATCGATAGTTATTTCTTTTCTAGAGTATTGGGTAGCCCTTAAAAGGGCTGTTTTTTTTGAACTCCAGATGCACCTATCTAATGGTTGCACCTTCCTGGCCTGGCGCCACACACGCATCTTCTTCCCCAGTCTCCTTTCACCTTTCTTCTGGGGAGCGCAGAGGGAGGATGATTCGCTTCAACACCCCAATCCTCTGTCTCGGGAATATTGTACGACATCCTCTCTTCTAGTTTCTTTTCCTCCTCTTCCCTCTGTCTTCTCTCCTCCTCTTCGTTCTTCATTCTTTCCTCTTCTACTATAGCCTCCGCGGCCAGTTCATTTAACAGGCGCCTGACATATTCCAGATGTATCTGGAGTTCAAGAAGTTTGCTTATTCTGCTATTCATTCTTGTGTTGATCAATCAACAAGGGTAGCTAGACTGCCCAGCGAGTTTCAATTTATAGTGAAAGCGCCGACGTGATGGAAAACATCCCCCTAAAAACATAAAATTGATCTTACCTAGATCATAACCAAAAAACAACAACGCGCGGACCTAAAAGAAACACTCACTCACTTTTTTATGCTACCCATCACTATTTAAATTTTTTTTATAAATCACTTCAATAGACTATCCACATACGCAAAGCAATCCAATCTAACCCCAAATTGACACCTCAAACACCAAAAAAAAAAGACATCATTTTAATCTACTATCCATACCAACTTACTTAACCACTTGCAAACAAAAACACACAAACACATACCCTCACATTTTTTTAAAAAAGAGTCAGTGTTTATATTCACACTACTCTACCTACACACATTGGCAAATGGATTATTATCTCTTTTCTAGAGTATTGGGTAGCCCTGAAAAGGGCTGTTTTTTTGTTTGCTATGGCATTCTTTTTTAGTTTCTAAGAATGCGATGTCCTCTGAGGATAGACTTTCTGGCGATAGGTCTGCTTCTTCGAAAAGAGAAGAAGAACTCTTTGGTGTCGATACGACAATCGACAAAGCCTCTGTCAACTTCAGGTTGCTGCTGCTGTTGTTGTTGTTGCTGCTGTTGCTGCTGTCTCTGAAGTCTGTACTTCTCTCTCCATTCTTCTTTTTCCCTGTTCATTTCTTCTCTGAAGAGCTCTTCTATCAGGTCTTCAGTGATTTTTAACATTCTCACATTCTCTATTTCTTCTGGCTTCGGTATCAGACTGTGTCTGACCCTATGCAAATTCACGTAGGCTTCGTTGAGCTTAGCTAGTTTGGAGCACATCTTCGTAGGAGGATGAGTCGACAATGGATGGTTAGACTGGAAACAACCCCGGTTCTTAAAGTCAAAGCGCGGACGTGAAGGAAAACTTCCCCCACACGGTTTTTGAGTCACAACGTTTAGTGAGTGTCATGAGAGGGATAGTAAGAAATGAAAGAGCATCAATGCAACATTCTTATAGCTAAACAAAAGACAAAGTCATTTTTTTCAAAACACAAACATTTTTTATTCAAAAATCACTTAACACTAAACAACAACTCTAACATTTTTAACAATAATCCAACAATATAACATCAAACAATTTTTTCAAAACACAACATTTTTTATTCAAAAATCACTTAACACTAAACAACAACAACTCTAACATTTTTTAACAATAATCCAACACTAAAAGTTTCTCCACTAGGTAAAGAGGGATAACAGTCTTCCATGGTTTCTAGTAATCTAGGATGACTTCTCTCAAACTGTTGATTTCTATGGTATTATCGAATTCTGCATACAGGATGACGTTCACCGTTTCATCAGGGTCTCGGTCTTTAAACTGAATTTCCACACGAATCTGGCCGGATTTTATAGGGTGGAAATGTCCCTCGTCGCTGCCTTGGTCTGGAGTGATATCGAAAGCCCACAAAGCGTAGCCTCCTGCATAATCCTCGTACGTAATACCGTGACTGGTATTGGTTCCTAACTGTCCGGTGGCTTCGTACAGGGACAAGTACGATCTCAAGTAATTCTTCTTGGTAAAGTCAGGTTCGAAAGGTCGGGTACACAAGGTCTTGCCATCGCGACTGACTTCGATTTTGGACACGCCAAAGTGTTGAAAGTAGAAAGGATTTTTTTCGGCAGCTCCGTTGAAGGCTGTATTCTCGACGATACCAACGATCAAACGTTTGGGTAACTGTCCTTGGAACAGATGATCTTCGATCATGGATCGCTGTCCCTTGGGAATGGTGAAGGTTTTCACTTCCACGCGTCGTATGGGATAGTTGGCGGTCGTTCTGCTCAACGTCTGACTGATGTCGTTTCCCACTTTAGGTAACACTTCCACACGGCGTACGTAGAGTCTGGCTTCTAGGATTTTGGTTTTGTAACCGTCACTATCAGCCATCAAATGGAACGCGGCACTGCTACGATTCAGTCTCAGGCGGACATCCACCCCGTTCAGCAAATACTTTTCTTGCAACCACATGTCCAAATGCAAACGATCCATCAGTTCTAAACTTGTGTCGGCTCCCGTGATTCTCTTTCTTCGTTCTACAAATCCATCATTGTTGTCTTTCTTTTCATCAGTTTCCAATATTTCAAACTTGGTAGGTTCGTCAGCTTCCCATACCACACAGGCATTGAGATGAGTGTTCTTGGCATCTATTCCGTACGTCAAGAGATTTTCCAGGTAGGCACGATAAGGGTAAGTATCCATGCTGCTACTGACCAGTTTGTTATTCAAGTACAAGTCCACTCCACTGAACAAGGAATGCATGAAATTGTTGACGGGAGCTACTGCTTCATCGTCTATAGCACCTCCAGTCTTATCTAGAATTTTGACTTTCAGGTACAAGTAACTGCTATTCAGATCGATGTAATCTTCGGGCTGTCCTTTGATTTCAAACTCGATGGGAGCGGAATCGGTCAGTGAGGAGACGGGGTGAAATTCCACCCACTGGGATTCTTGCATGGTCATCATGGTGGGGGGCATGGCAAACAGATCCAATTCCGTCTTGGAACAAGCGCAAGATTCTCGGTGCATCATTTTTTTGTCTCTTTTCTCAATAATCGAAAACGTCTAAGTCTCGAACGGTTCTTCTTTTCTTGGCCTTTCTCGCTTGAAGTCTGGTGAAAGGGTGTTTTCTTCGTCGTCTCTTTCTGCCTTGTCCTTGCTGAATGCCTGACTCGGTAGCGTGCAGGGCATTTATAGGTTTTTCTCGTTGGCCTAAAATGTCTTTGCCCGTTTGCAGCAAGACATTTTTGCCAGCCCTCATGAAGGCTTCTTTAGGGTTTTGTTTGTCGATGATGACATTTTGGAGAAATTCTTTGCCTTGCGTCAGTGCCGCATCTTTCAAGGCGTGCAATCCGCGTGTCACCATCAGTTTCAACACCGGGGTCACCGAACGAAAGGCCGATTTTAACATGTCTCCTAAACCGTGTCCTCGCCGTCGAGCAACCCCTCGGTACACTGGATACATGACTTACTTACGAGTCGTGAGAGAACCGTTTTCGAAAATGGAGTTTCACCGTGACTTTTCCTTTGGTGAATGGAATATTTTGTCCCAGATCTCCTTTTATAGCAATGTTGACCGTGTCCAAATACGACTTACTGACAGGCAAATAGTGAGGATGTACAAATTCGCGGTGGACATGGTAAGTGTTTCCACCTTCCTCGTCAGCGTCCGTGGCAGAATCCACTTTGAAAGGAATGACACGCAGTAACGGTACGGAGGTGTGTCCCACCACGTTGTACTCCACCACATCGGAATACACAAACATCAAATTCAGTCCTTGGTTCAGTTCTACCGGGGCACGAAATAACTTGCTAAAAGACTCGTTGTCGTAAACGATGGGTAATTCGTTTTTCTTGAGCATGGTCTTTCTCATGTCCATGTCTCCGCCCAACATGTCAAACAATTGAGGACAAAATAAAATGGACATGATTTTACTCCGTTCAAATTTCATCAAGAAGCGACGAGCTGCTTTGTGGTACTCCAGGGTGACACTTTTGTTGACATGCTCCAAAGCGTTCAGAAACACGACATTAAACCTGGAGGTTATGGTGCTGACCAAATGTTGACCACAAAAATAATAGCCTGGGGGAATGAACAAGTGATAGGTGGTGTACTTTTGTGTACGGGTTTTCTTGTCATATTTGGCATTGCTATCCATCCACTGTTGCATTTGCTCGTCATGAACTTCCACATCAAAAAAATTTTGATTGGGAAGGACATTGAGGACTTGGGTCGGGTGAATCATTTCTACTAAAGCCACTTCCCAATGGGCTTCGTGATCTAACTGGATGGCTTGAGGTAATTTGGCCGTGTAACAGCACAACGTGTTCTTTGGAAACACCTCCATGGAACTGTCACTGGGTAAAGTTAAGTAAAATTGGTTTTGGTGACTCATAATTCCAGAGTTCTGTGGCTGTCCGAGGGGTTAGTGGACATCAGAGGCGTGTCTCCGCCCAAAATGGGGTTCTGGTTGTGGTTGGAGTGGTGACTGGCACTGGCACTGGACACAAGGTTCCCGTGGTTCCCGTTCGAGGTGAATTTCAGGGAGGGATTAGGAAGCAGGTAACCGATGCAACTGCTCAATAAAATGGTCCACAATTGTTTGTCTCCTTGTTGCAAACTCAAATTGGCGATGGCTGCCCCGATGACACAATACAACACGAAGATTTGGCAGAAAAAGACGATTTGCGTTTTAGGCACACGTTCTCCACACCACACCCACAAGGGTTGTTTTTGTAAATCTTGCACAGAAGAACTGGTTGAAGGAGGAGTGGTCGACGTAGCTGAGTCTGTGTGAAAAGGCATGATGGTCACTTCTTGTTATAGTCGATGACTTGCGAAGCGTCGATCCAAGAATCAAAACTGGGCGGATATCCTTTCCAACGTACTTTGACTTCTTTGACACGTCGTTTGCCCACTTTACTGGTTCTGCGTTCGAGAATGCTTTCGATGTCGTATACGTCGTCTTCTTTTTTGGTGACACGTTGTAACTCGGGCAAATAAAACGTTCCTTTGAGCACTTCTCCGTTCATGTCTTCCAATTTATAGACGGCAGGATGACGGCCATGCACTCGTCCAGTGACGCGAAACAGTTCGGTCGTCCAGTTAGGTAAGTAACCTTTGTCAAAAGTGCGTTTGGTTTTACCAATGCGCACCCAATCTCCTACGGCCAACTCTCCACTTTTCTTGGGGACAGCCCTCGTCGGGGACGTACCAAACAGACGCTCAAACACCAGCACTTCGTTGTCGGGAGTCACGTCTTGCGGGGCACGTCCGATGCTTCGATGGTAAGATTGGTTGTACGCTTGCACCAGGTGCGGTAAGATGTCGATGTACTTCAGAGTGTGGTGATGCGTAAAATATTTCCACATGCGTTCTTTCAAAGTGCGTTGAAAACGTTCCACGATGCTGGCTTTGGTTTCGGGATTCTCGGTGGTAAAAAAATGAATGTCACGTTTCTTTAATTCTTTTTGGAAAGCTTGGTTCAGAAATTCGGTACCTTTGTCCGTTTGCCATCGAAGAGGGTGACGACCGCTTTGTTTCAACACCCGTTGCAGGGCTCGCACTAACTCGCTGCTCGATTTGGAAGTCAAGGGTACGACCCAAGCAAATTTGGAAAAGACGTCGATGACACAAAACAAATATTTGTAGCCACGATTGTAGCTGGCCAAATGAGAGACATCGGCTAAATCGGCTTGCCATTGATGATCGATGCCTTCCACTCGGGTGCGACTTCTGGCAAACTTGCGTCGAATGGGTTTGTGTAAAGTGTAGGTAGCTTTTTCTTGTAACCATCGTTGCACTTGAGGTAAACGGAGACTTTTCAGTCGAGTTTTGGCAGCACGATACAATTTTTGAACTCCTGCGTAACCTGCAGGATGGGAGGGATCGTAGTAAATGCTGGCTAAGACTTTTTCCATTTTTTTGTGTTGGTTGGTGTGTTAATAAGGCACCCACTCTTGGAGGATGCTACTCTTTTTCTCTTGGGGTATTTTCTTGGATATCGGTTCTTGTTTCACTTTTGTCTTCACTTCTGTCTTCACTTTCTTTTTCTCTTGTGATGAAGAAGGGGTGGCCATCATCTTTTAAATCCATCCAATTCTGGAGGTAGGTGGTGTTGTTAACTTGCGTACTTTTTCTGGTGGAGTTTGAAACCCTTCTTCTTCTTCTTCTTCTTCTTTTCCTTTTCTGTCTTGGTCACTGGTACTGGTGGTACTGGTACTGGTACTGGTGATGGTGCTGGACTTTTCATCAAGGTCTTAAAATCTTTCAAAGTGGGTAGAGCTGTTTCGTCTAAAGCTTTCTGGTGAAAGAGTTGCAGTCGTTGCAAGAGTTGACCGTACTTTTGCGATTTTTCTGTTTCGGACAAATCTTGGCGATCCATCAAGGACTGCAATTCGTGTTGTAACTGGGACATCTCGCTTAAATGGGGATTGGGAGGTAAATGCGGGGTGTGTTGTTCTTGCCACCGATGGTATTCCATCCATCGTTTGTAAGGCACTAAAGCTAGTTTTCGTCCTTCCATGGGGTTGTCAGGGGTCGATTCTGAGATCTTGGAACTTCCGAGGCCTTTTTATCTTGCTCCCACCAGTCCTCCCAACATGTTTCCCAAGACTCCTTTCAGTATGGGGCCTAACAAGAGAGGTAAAATACTTCCACGTTGCACTAACATCTTCTTTTTTTGACGAATGGGAATTTTCTTTTGAACCATTTGGCGAAGAACGTGACGATGTTTGCCTAAGCATTGTTTCTGGTGTTTGGACAAAGGGATCGTGCCTTTCAAAACGTTCAAACAACATTCGCACACGGTATCGATGACCTCTTTGGAGGCCGTTTGAATGAGTTTTTTTCGTAGGGGTGAAGAAGCTTTGGACAGGACAGATAACATGTCCCCATGTTTGGCTAAACGTGGTGGCAGTCATTTCCTTTTCTTTCCTTGGGGTTTTCTGGAGGGTGACATCTTTGAGTCTTCAGGAGCACCAAAAAACACTGATACCCGACTTGGTCACAGGCCTTTTTTATACTGGAACGCGTCGCCACTGATTGTCTTGACGTCGTATTAGTTTGAGGACAGGCATGACACGTCGTGCAGGGGTACGTAACGGACTAAATCGAGCCAGTTCTTGCTTGGACAAATCCAGTAAACTTTGTAACATGCCCGATCTTTCTTGAACTTTGATTTTGGGAGAAGTTACTTTGTGAGCAGCAGCCACTGCCACTAAATTGGAAGGTCCTGCCACTGGGGAAGTTCTTTTGGGGGGTCATCAACGGAGAAGTTCTTGGTGTGATCAACGTCTCCAAGTACTCTTCAGTTCTGGGTGTCATTAACGGAGAAGTGGACAAACGTGAGGCTGCCGGAGACGCAGTCACCGCCGTGGCAGGTCGTGGTTTGCGAGTGTAAGGTTGCGTCCTGGCCGAAGTGCCTCTCTTGCGACTAGTTTTCTGTGGACTTTTCTTTTTCTGGGGACTTTTTCTCTGTTTCTTTTTCTGGGGGCTTCTTTTCTTTTTCCGGGGTGGTGGTGTCTGGTCAGAGGAGGGTCCTGCCACTGGAGAAGTTCTCCTTGGGGACCTGGTCTTTTTCTTCTTGGGGCTTCGTTGGACTTTTGTCTTGGGGATAACTTTGGGGGCATTAGGATCCCATCTTAAGAGTGAGCGAATGATGACCCCTCCTAGAGTACCGCTCCCTACAGGTTTCAAAATGATTTGTTTTTTTGGTTTGAGTGTCGATGCGGAGATCGGCCAGTTGGACCAAAGCGACTTTGTTTCGATCAAAAAAGCGTTTGGTTTGATGAGGAATCTGAATGATTCCTTGGAGTAATTGACGTGCCGTCACCGTGAACCATCGTAAGACTTCTTTGAGACTAGCTTCTAAGACACGAGCTCGTGTTTGTGGATCTTTTTCTCGACTGATGCCATACAAGGCACGAATCAATTTGACGGGAAGATGCGACTGAAGGGACGTCATGTTCGCACTGAGAGTGAGACAGACGAAAAAGGGTCTGAGGTTTTTATAGATTTTTTTAATGTGGAGTGAAATGAAGTCGAGGACGGAGACGTGTACAGGACAGGCCCTCCGTCTTGGCACCAGTGGTGAAACAAGTGGGTACGAAATCGCAAATCCTCGGGAGTCGTATGTTTCAAATCGACGAGTAAATAGGCGTGTGGCGTTTGAGTGGCATCGTCGTACGCCTGAGTCAGCCAAGGCGTTCCTAACTGTTTGGCTAAGACTTGCACTTGCGATTTATCTCGAGGGCTTTTAAACAAGACCACGTAATGCGCATTGAGACTGATGGTGCGATGGGCTTTACTTTGTTGAAACAAATTTTGGGTGATGTAAACGACACTGGCATTACGGTGATGCCCTTTGCGCGTGAACCACAGTTTAATTTCTTCTTCGTCTTCTCCTAACATGTCGTCGAAAATGACCAAATGGGTTTGACGGGAGTCAGAGACGATGCCGTCGTCTTCTTTAGGAATGCCTTCCACAAACACGATGGAATCGCCTTGACTTTCTCGCAAGAGGCTGTACGCCGATTGCCACTCTTTGTAACACCACACGATTCGTTGACGGGGTCGATCGATCAAATGATGTTTATGTTCGATCAAACGTTTGACGAATTCGGTTTTGCCTGAACCGCTAGGTCCAGCAATGAGCATGTTAAAGGGATGGCGAAGATACAAAGCCTCCCAACTGGCACGATCTAAGTGTTCGTCGATGACTTTGACAGTAGAGGAAGAGGGAGCAGAGACAGCAGAGGTAGCCATAGTGTGAGAAATGTCACTTGTGACACGAAAACAAACAAGACAAGAGTTTATATACTTTTTTTCAGAACACGTTTATTGAATGTTTTTTTTTAAACATGAATACGAAAGACAAAAATACATAAAAGCCAAAGGCTTAAGTACAAGAATAAAAGGCACATGATAAGCATGAACGTGGAATAAACACAAGTGTCTGTACAACATGTTTTGGGTAAAGTTCTAACCAGTTCTATAGTAGGGGGTAAGGTCACACAAGTGTCCTCCAGAAAGAGTATTTCAGGCCTGTCCACGACAGTCCCGTCCTGGGTGACGGGTTCTTCTGGCACCGTCACTAACACGGGTTGAAAAGTAACTTCTTTCCTTGAATAACTCTCGTGCATACTGGGCCACCTCTTGGGTCCAAGCTAAACCAATCTGGTTTCTTCTTCGTCAACGACATGGTAAGTTACTTCAATGAACAATGAACCATCGATCTTGCCTAGGGTTCCTTTTCATATACAGACCAATACCGACGTGACCGTACGGCAACGTAAAGTGATTGGGAAGTCGCACTCGCTTCTGGTACACAATTTGATAGACTTTTTCCAAGGGTCGACTGACGATGTGGTGAGTGGGTAAACGTACAATCTTCTCCGGTTGATAGGTGGTCACTTTAAAGTTTCCATCCTCTCCCGATTGCAAGGCTTCTTTCAATACCCCAAAGTTGACCACTCGACTGCTACGATGATTCAGAGTCAGTCCTTTCACTTTGCACGTCGTGTGCACTTCTCCTTGTTTGTCCCGGTATTCGTAGCCGTAATTTTTGGGGCCGCCACTGACGAAACTTAGAATCTTGTCGTCGGGATGCTCGTCTGTCCAGGCTCCTAAACGGTCTCCTTCGATGTCAGGGTGATGTTGAATCGGGTGATGGATGTAAATGCAACTGTCCGTGTCAAAGTACAGGACGCGTTCTTCTAACAGTTCTAAAGCTTCGTACAATTTTAAGCGAGCATGAGCTGTCACGTAAGCCGCAATGATGACATTTCCAAAAGGGTCGTCTTGTACAAAGTCCAGATCTTCTTCGTAATTGACCAAGATCAAATCCTCTCGAACGACGTCCACGTGTTTCATGTATTTGGTTTTGTCGTGAATCATCTGGAAGTAGCGGGAAGGTTCTGTCAAATATTCCGTCTTGGGTAAACACGGTCGTTGTGCCATTTTACCCCACAAGCAATTTAACATCACTTTGGCAAACGATCGCCTGCCTTCGTTTTTTTCGATGTGGTCTAAAGAGATGCCTTCTTGTTCGTAGTATTTCTCTTTGAATTGTATTTGGTCTTCGGGAGTGTGACACCAGGAAGGATAGCCGCTGGCTTCTTGTTTCAGTTTCAAAAAGGCATCCACATAGTCGGCGAAAATGCCTTTCTGAGTAGGGTCACCCTTGTGGTACTGTTGTGTCTTGGGAAAGTGGCAAATTTCGTACACTTCTAACAGTTGGTATCCCATGTCCATAGCTTTGAACAATTCCATGCTGACCCAGGTTCCCGTCAAGGCACGTTCTTCCTGGCTGTGATGGCAAGGTTGGTCCTGGTTGCACGTTTCGGCACAAGTACGGCACAAGGGAAACATCAGTTTGCCTTGACAATGGTGAGGTAAGACGGGATGGTATAGGTTGGTGGGAGGCAAAACTTTACACTTGATCAAGCCTTCGTATTGTCGAATGTTTTTCAGGTCGATGTGTTCCGTCAACAATTGCGGGTGCCCTACGGGAAAGCGACAATATTTGCACACGTAGGGATACAGCGAACACACGTCCAAGTATTTGATTTCTTCTCCTTTCTCTTCGTCGGCTTGGTACAGCAAACAGGTGGCATTGGTCCTTCCTCCGTACAAACTATCCCTCGGGTTCAACGGGTCCATGAACTGGTAACTTTCCACGAGGCGTTTAAACTCGGGATCGGTTTTCATACGGTGATCGTACTCGTGTTCCCACATTTCCACCACTTGGTATCCTTGCTGTTCTAACTTTAGGCGCCGCTGACAAGTGTCCTGGTACAAGTCTTCCATGGTTCGTTGTAAAAACTGATTTTTCGTGCTACGGTCAGGCTAACAGACGGGACATCCGTGAAATAAGCAGCCGTTAAACTCGTACACGATCTTGGGGTTTTCTAAGTCCCAGCCATCGACCGAATACGTTCCGATGGTCTTTTCACCCCCTCCGTTGCGGGCATGCTGAATCCATTTGTCTTCCTTGTCGCACAAGTAATGTAACCAGCGTAGGGCTTTGACCGAGTATTGACGCTTGACAAAGTGGGTCGTTTGAGGGCTGATGACAGCCACGGTGTTTTCAGGCATGAATCGTTGTCGGTACACTAAGGAACACGCTTTGGCAATGGTGCAAGCTTCTTTCAAAGGATCGACCCCTCCGTGTTCCATGAACAGTTCTCGAAATTTTCCACAGCAACGTCGTAAAATGTCCACGTCGGAACGACAATACTTTAGCATTTCTTCCTGAAAGTCGAAAGGGTCCGAGGCGTGAGCCTGGTACCAAGCGTAGAAAGCTTCTCGTTGTTCGGTACGCATGTTGTCGGGGTCGTAATAGTGAGCCTCAGGCAAATGGGGTAGAACGGCGTGTTGATTGGCTTCCGTATTGAAAAAGTGTGGAAAGTACCCTTTAGCCATTTCTGTCATTCCAAACGTTTTAGGCATTCGACTCAAAGGCATGGCCAAATAGCTCATCGAATCTTTAAACTGCACTTGTCCCACTTGCATGAAAATGATTTTGGCTCCGTTCAAAGTCACTTTAGGACGTTCGGTGCCTTGTTCCGTATAGCATCTGAGAAGAAACTGTCCATCGTATCCGGAGAAATTGTGAGCCATCACCGTGGCATGACGATGACAATCTCCGTAACGTTCGATGTCCTCTTGGCTCCACGTCTTGTCGATGGGGTCTAAGACCCATTGGGCAAAATCGGCTAGCGTGTTCGGTCCCCGAAAGATTTTTTCACGTCCTCCAGGAATCTTGCTGCAGTGAGGGCAATGACTGAAGATAGGTTCTTGAATGCACTTCTCGCACGCTCGATGAGCCACGCGGAAATTAGGAATGTGAATGCCAGTCTCTTGCATGCATTCGAAATCGAAAAAGATGAAATTGCCTTTCTTCTTGTGACCGTCCTCTTTCTCTGGTGGGGGTTGGTATTTTTGGACGTAGCATTCGTGTTCCAAGTCCACGATGTGGTGACAAATGTGACATTTTTTCTTTCCTCGACATACATGTGCCTTGGCATTATTGGTAAGTATGCCTTGTCCACAGGTAGGGCACAATCTCAGCAGTTGACAAGCACATTTCTTCTGTGAACCTTGTGTTTTCAAATGTTGTTGGTAACAGGTAGGGCTGACAAACGTGCGCAGACAAGTCGAACAAGGCACTGGTCCTTCGCTCAGACAGGGTGGAGAGGCCAAACATCCTGGGCATTTCCATCCACAATGCTTGTGTTGCTCTCGATTATTATAACCATAGTCACATTTCTCACAATAATAAACATATCCCAGGAATCCGGTGATACTGGTAATGGTATCGAAATGGTCATCGTGATGATAGACATGAATGTATTTTCCGTCCTTAAAATCTTGGCCTCGAAACAACAGAGGCCCGCGCACTTCTTGAGGGTGCACTTTCAAGGTGTATCGTGGAGCTAGGGCATCTTGCAATTTTTGCATCTCAGGAATGCCACAGGGTGTGTCTTTGGACAGTCCGGCTTGTTGCAACAGGAGTTCTGCTTCGTTTCGTTGTTTGGCTCGGTCCCATTGTCGAATAGTTTTCCAGGCTCTTTTCCATTCTGCCGTGTCGTTCTTGTTGGCATAGGTTCGTCTCACCACGATGGCTCGAGCTAAACACATCTGGTCTTGAGGATTGTGAATTTGGACAAGGCTACGCTTAATGCTGCGAAGCTCGTTCACCAATAACATCTTTTTGCGTCCAGTCCCTTGAGGAAGAGAGACGTGAGCCATTTTCAGTGTGGCTTTACCATCGGTGATGTCAAACTGGTCATTAGATTGTTGTACGTGTTGAATCTTGTCCATGATTTTGGAAGGGGTTAGTTCTGCGGGTCTGCTAAAGTCGATCCAAACAGGGGATTTCAAACCGTCGTGATCTATGGATAGTGTCAAGCGATCGTCTTCTTTGGGTTGACATTGTCGCTTGAGTGAGGTGAGCAAAGAATCCCACATCTCGGAGATAAACCCTTCTGCTTTCTCCAAGGGTACGTCGGCCTTGAAATCTTTAAACTTCACCGTGTATTTGTAAGCCGTGGTTCTAAATTTTCTAGAGGAGCGCTTTTCCGTCTCTCGAATGGAATAGTATTTTTCAGGGTTGACTAAGGGTGACGAACTTGGTTTAGAGGTTTCAAATTCTGGTTCACTCATGTCCTCTTCAAAATCACTGGCATGAATTTGTGCCAAGATTTCAGCTCTGGTACGAGGCGATAGATCACGTTTCTGCCTCTTACTTTCTTCTTCTTCTTTCTTCTCGAATGAATGGGATCGTTTCATCTTGAGTGCAAAACGTCACATGACTCAAGTGTAAACACCATAGACTAATTTATAGCCATGGCAGACCAGCGTATATAAAAGGGTGTGTGTCTTGTTCTTTCACTATTCATTTCACTCTCAAGCCGAGCACAACGATGGAAGAGACTACCCAGATGGAACGTTTCGTCAGAGCTTTGCGAGGGGTCATTAGAAAATTCTCTTCAGACCAGCCGACGGACTACTCTCCTTCCTTTCGAGATAAAAGTCAAGATACTTGCTATATCTGTCAGAAGAAAGGGCATTGGTTTTCAGAGTGTCCAGACCGTCAAAAAAGAAAAAAAAAACAGGGGCCAAAAAAGACAAAAGTCAAGATACCTGTTATTATTGTAAAGAAAAAGGACATTGGTCTCCAGATTGCCCAAAAAAGAAACAAGAGGAGTCAGAAGAAAAGAAGGATTCTTCAGAAGAAGAGAGGGATTCTTCGGAAGAAGAGAGGGATTCTTCAGAGGAAGAAGAGGAAGAAAGAAGACAATTCTATTTAAAAGAAGCAAAGAAACAGGAGAAGAAAAGAAAAAGGGAAGAAAATGAGGAAAAAACGGTGAAGAAATTAAAAAAACAGAGAGACTAAACAAGGAGAAAGAAGAAGTCAATGAACTTTTAATTAATGTGTTCTGTGGTGAATTGTGAATTGGATTGTAAAAAATGGATAAAAGAATACACGAATGATATAAGGTAAGTGTCTTTGAGTTTTGATTTTAAAATAAGAAGCTACATTCACGCACTCATACACAGACATGTACTATGAGGGTAAAATGGTTTGTTTATTTTTGTTGATTTTTGAGTTATTGGCAAATTGAAAGGCTATCTCTTTTCGAGAGAAGTGGGTGGCCCTGAAAAGGGCCTTTTTATTTTGGTGTAGGGGTGAGTTTAACCAATCAACTTTAACTGTCTTAAGCCTTTGCCACGGCCGAGGCCTACTTCCGATGATTGGGTTGAAATCACTAAGGGTGGTACGATAGGCTTAGTCACAGGGTTGGCGTGTTTAGCTCGGGAAGGTCGTATTCTCTTCGGTCGTGATAAAGAAGTCTGATACATTTGTTTCAGACTTCTTAACTCCGCTAAAATGTCCAACAGTACCGTAGCCGTTTGATTTTCACCCTCTTGTTTCGTTGCTGCTACTTCTTCTTGCTGTTGTTGCTGTTGTTTTTTTCTTACCTCTTCTTGTTGCTGTTGCTGTTGCTGTAGGAGAAAAGCTTGTTCCGCTTCCTTTTGTCGTTGCATAAATTTCTCCAATTCTTCTTTCTGTCTCTGTCTAAAATTCTCCACTTGCGGTAATGAAGAAGGTAACGAAGGTTCCGGAACAAATTCTTGCGAGGTAAGAAAATCCACAAAATCCCAATGTACCTCTTCTGAAAGTAAGTCCGGATTCCCTTGGGCAGTCTCCCCTGCTGGTGCACCCCAATGGATCGTTTTCTGAGTTTCCGTCATGTTGAATCACTGTCGCATAGATTGACTGCACACAAGCGCTAACGAATCTATATAGACCACGTGACGTCGCAGACTGCTCTCTTCGGATTGGATGCGAGCTGACTGAATTTTTTAACGCGTGTTCGGATTGGTGAATGAATTCAATCCGTTTCAATCCTTCCTGTACCTATAAATAAGCGCAGTTCACTGCATTGATTCACCTATTCTCGTCGCTTCAAGATGTGGACCACAGTTGAGTCATCCACCCTTGTGTCTTCCATGATGTTTAGGACGGACATGCTCATGTATGTCAGGTCCAAGTGGACTGTTGTTGATAGGACAGATACTAGTCAATGGATGAGGAGAGTTTACATAGAAAGACAAGGATGTCTCAAGAGGGTACTTGTGTATGGACCGGCAGTTAGAAGGAGTTTAAGAAGAAGAAGAAGAAGATGTGACAGATGCCATCTATGTTAATATTAATATTAACATAAACCCAAAGGCCCTTTTCAGGGCCAGCCATATTTCTCGAAAAGAGATAGCCTTTCAATTGCCTACCCCTTTTTTAAATTTAAATTTAAATTTAAAAAAATTTAAAAAAAAAAAAAAAAAATCCCATGTTCAATTCCCTTGAGGCTGTATTGGCCCAAGACTTTTTTCCCATATTCAATTCCCCTTGAGGCTATAGTGGCCCAAGACTATTTCCCATGTTAAATTCCCCTTGAGGCTATATTGACCCACGATTTTTCTCCATGTTAAATTTCCATTGAGGCTATAGTGACCCAGGGGTCTCTGTAATGCTAATTCCCATTGAGGCTCTAGTGCCCCACCTTACTACTCACAGGTTCATCCTTGTTATATACTGAAGCAACATTGTTATTTTTCTAGTGATAAAATATTTAACTCATTCACGTTAAAACTCATTTACTTAGAATTTGATTTTGCTTGTACTCGTTAACTTGCGACTCTTGTCATTCTTGAAGTGTTTGAGGTAATGGTTTAGTTATTATTCTTATTTTGTTATATAAAGATACGCCTCATGGAATAAACGTTTACTTTTCTTTCGCATTGGCAATGAATAGTTCTGTCTCATTTTGGTATCTCAATGTTTCCACTAATTTCAGTCTTAGGCTATTTGTACATCTCTTTCGTTCTTTGTTTCTTTCAAAATTTTTACGTCTTATTCATTCATTTTTCATTCCTAATAATCCCTCTGGAAACTAATTATTCTGGAAAACTTCTCTCAAAGGAAACCAGCAATAGTTTATCATTATTCTCTTTCCTTTACCGAATATCTATTACAATTGCAGGCTTATAATTTTGAGGATTTAATTTGATAGTCCTTTTATATAGTTTCAGAGAGTATTATGGACTAATTCAAAAGAATAATAATTGCTTTCCTTTAACAAGATGCAAATTTGATTCACATCGGCATATCCATTTCTTGTTTGGCCAGTCCGATAAATCCTCGATATTCTTCCAAACAGCCATTAAATGTTATTAGTTATTGGTGGATCAAACGGAGTATGAATATCATCAAACAGAGTATGAATATCATCAAACGGAGTATGACTATCATCAACCGGACTATGAATATCATTAACCGGAGCATGAATATCATCAAAAGGAGTATGACTATCGTCAAACGGATAATGAATATCATTAACATTAACCGGAGTATGACTATCATCAAATGGAGTATGACTATCATCAATCGGAGTATGACTTTCATCAAACGGAGTATGAATATAATCAAAGTGAGTATGAATATCATCAACAAGTGTATGAATATCATCAAACGGAGTATGAATATCATAAAACGGAGTATGAATATCATCAGCCAGTGTATAAATATCATCAAAAGGAATATAAATATGATCAACCGGAGTATGAATATCATCAACCAGTGTATGAATATCATGAAAAGGAGTATGAATATCATCGACCATGTATTAATATCATCAAAAGTAGTATGAAGATCATCAAACGGAGTATGACTATCATCAAACGCTGTATGAATATCATCAAACGGAGTATGAATATCATCAAACGGTGTATGAATATCATCAAACGGAGTATGAAACGTAGTATGAATATCATCAAACGGAGTATGAATATCATCAAACGGTGTATGAATATCATCAAAAGGAGTATGAAAAAAAATGTCTTCAAGCGGAGTATGAATATCATCAAACG
The DNA here is from genome assembly GCA_028554795.2 of Sinohyriopsis cumingii. Lineage (NCBI taxonomy): Eukaryota > Metazoa > Mollusca > Bivalvia > Unionida > Unionidae > Sinohyriopsis > Sinohyriopsis cumingii. Next base: position 53,856,384 of record CM068837.1, on the reverse strand, counting down.
GAGTATGAATATCATCAAACGGAGTATGAATATCATCAAAAGGAGTATGAATATCTTCAAGCGGAGTATGAATATCATCAAACGGAGCATGAATATCATCAAACGGAGTAGGAATATCATCAAACGGTGTATGAATATCATCAAACGGAGTAGGAATATCATCAAACGGTGTATGAATATCATCAAAAGGAGTATGAATATCATCAAACGGAGCATGAATATCATCAAACGAAGTATGAATATCATCAAACGGAGTATGAATATCATCAAGCGAAGTATGAATATCATCAAACGGAGTATGAATATCATCAAACGAAGTATGAATATCATCAAACGGAGTATGATTATCATCAACCAGAGTACGAATATCATCAAACGGAGTACGAATATCATCAGAGTATGAATAGCATCAACCGTATTATGTATATCAACAAACGGAGTATGAATATCATAAAACTTAGTATGAATATCATCAACCAGAGAATGAATATCATCAAACAGTTTATTGAATCCGAAATTCGTATCAGTTTTGCGTAGCATAAGTATACAATAAGTTGTATCAAAATATTCTTTGTTTCTTTAAGCCGTTAACCTATATTTATCTCTTTTACTGAGAAGGTTTGTCTTAACTTGACTCTTCGTGTCAGCAGAGGAACGTTTCCGAATTATTATTTTCTTAATGTGTGAGTCAATCTGACCAAAAAAATGCATACTGGTCTGTTATATTCTGCATTACAAAATGTGTATTTATTATCTACATTAATAAATGATGCTGCCTTTTCAAGTTTAATTGATCTCTGACCAATCTTAACTATTTATTTTGTCGTGGTGTTATTTTAGAACTCTTTACCGTTTGATTTGTTTCAAGTCTTTGACGCTTTAGTCTTTAACGTTGGAACTGATGTTGACTTTGCCGTCATTGCTGAAGGAACCTACTTAACTCTCATATCCTGCTTCCTTTTGCTTACCATTATTTATCAGTCTTCCACATTTGACCTTGCCTTACTGCAAGAGTCAAAGCCTTTCTATTATTTGAGTTTGAACTTTATCAGCAATATTTCATTCTAACATTGTGCTTGAGTTTATCAAGTGTTGTTTAAGTTTGTCTTTGCTTCATCGTTGTTTTGTCTACGTTGGAGGTTTTCTTGCCTTTGCTATATTTGCTGTTATGTCCGGCTTCTCGTGCATTTGTCGTGTACACAATAAACCACAAATCTCTCAATGCTTTTAATCATCACTGAAACATTCTCTGATGTATACAACAAAAATGTCTTAAATTGACTCCCTTCGAGTATCATCACACCCTCAGCCTTAATATCTATAGGAGAAATATTGTTCACCTTTTATAGATAAAATATGTGAAAATATTTAAGCTAAATTTCTTTTAAAGTTTGATTTATATTTACGTTTGAACTCGTCAACTTTGTCATTCTTGTACTATTTTAGGAAATGGTTCGGATATTAAATTCTTACAACTTTGTTTTTGGGTACGTCTCATTAAGTACACTTTCATTTTCATTCGCACTGGCAATACAGGATTTTCTCACTTTGGTATCTAAATCTTTCTACTCATTTCAGTCTGTATTTATTTCAATATTTATTCATCTTATTCATTTATTTTTCTTTACTACATCTGGAGGTTTTAGACAATGCTACTTTCAATAAGTGATTTTGAAAAGTTGTTACCAATAGATTCATCGTCGTCTCGTCAATTGGAAAGTATATTTGAATCATGTGCTATGTTGTTGGATAGATTTATATTAATTTTTCTGATTATTTTTTCACTTCATTTGGGTACCTTCTAGTTAGTAACATTTGGTGTAAATGGGTGACAGTTAGTAATAATTTCTGAAAATGAGTTATCTACAAAACTTTGAGCAGTAGCAATTAGTAACCTATAGTGACTGATAATGACAAATAGTTACTACCTATTAGTGACCTTCAGATATTTTTATCGCAAATATAACGTATATTGGTGACTTTCGTTTACTTAGTTTTGTATATCTAGAGAGTTTCATTCCTAAACAGTAATTTTATTGTTCTCACCTTACAAGGGTGACGTGGAATCTTTCACAACATTTTTACAAATTCTAAAGAAATAAATGAAATTGTATACTGACAAACCCAGCAAATTATTATTATTGGAGATAACGTCAATAGCAGTAGAATGATAGAAAGGGACCATACAACAAGCACTAGTAAATAGGTAGGAACTTAATTTGAAAAACTATAGCATCTAAAATCGTGCTAATGTGGACCAAACATGACCTCGTAGAAAGTTTTCAAATCGTCCTTGAAATGATTTTGCACTGCAGATATAACAATCAGATACTTTGTCGAGCTAGAAAAAATAGGAGAACATTTGACATAGAATGCTGCAATTGTCATATCAACATAATGTTGCAATTCCTAAAGACATGAATAATCTGATTTCATCGAACGTCATGTGCATCGAGGATGATATTAAGCATATAAAGGAAAATCAATAAAAAGGAAACGATCTCCAACTAAAGGAGATGAAATGCGAGCGAAGACAAGAAGGAAAAATTATCGTTTGGGTACCTGTCCATATTAAATTTCCCGTTGGTTAGTGATGTGCGCTTCATTATATCCATACTAGTGGCATTGCCCACGCTACCACCTGTACAAAGTACAAATGCAACTCGAGAAAGTGAAATTGTACAATATACAGCAAACAAAACAATGTTACATCGTAGCAATCATTTTATCTCTCAAATGTTGTATTTTTGCATCATATTAAGCTGTTATAAATTAGATCGTAGAATTTCAAAGTAACAACAACAACAACAACAAGAATAATAACAATAAGATGAATTAGATCAATAATAAAATTAAAAAAAAAAAGAAAACACGGACATTCAGATTTTCGAAAATTACATATAATAGTATACATAAAGACTGACTGGTGAAAATTGCAACTTTACAACCCATTAGACTAATAAAATTGCATGAAAACTAATAGTTTGACAGAAAATGTACTAGCTCCGGGCTAGCGTACTAACGCTAATATAGAACACGCACTATAATCAATTATGTCTATTTTAACAGTGGATATGAAACCAAAGATAGAGCTTATCATGGCAAATGTAATAATGCAATGGCTGGGTCATCGTAAATTGAAGATAACATTACCTACAGTGGTATGCATAGTTCTTGTATCATTCCCCTGTTTTTAATTTGATAAATGGGGTATTTTGTGACCATTGGAAAAAATAGTCCAGTCTTAATCATCAAGATGTTAAGAACGCACTTCGGAATGCAAAAAGCAGCTTAATGACTAAAACTTATTTGAAGCACGTTTGATTATTCAAGTAAGTTTAAGTAAGAGGACTCCTGAATATCATAAACAAATATGAAAGGAACAAGTGGGTATTGAAATTGTTTTATGAAACTGTCTAATGATCGAACAAACCATCAATTAAGATTAACATGAAACGTGCTTATGGAACAAACAATACATCAACAACTTTTATTTCTAAGTCCATTAAAGTAAATTTTCCATCGTGAACACCCACATTTAAAAGCAAAGGGAATGTATCGTAAAAAGGATCGAGCGGTCCTAGTAAATATTGCTAGGAACTACACGATCAATTAGGGATAATTAGAAGGTGTCCTTTTTTAAAGGTACAAACCAAAACAAAAGATAACTACCGGAACATAAAATGACTTTAACGGAATGGTAAAAAACTGTTCATAATGATCGCAGAATTAAAATGCTTCATAAATTTAATTAACACTTTTTGACAGTACAAATTATTGACTTTTTAAGGGGTTAAGCAATACCGAAATACACACAAAACCCCAAGCAGCAGAGAGGGTGAACAGACCATAGAATTCCGACAAAATAAATAAAACAAACAAATAAATCATCTTGTAGAAAGGTCCAGATTTTACAAATGAACTTTCCTTGAGATGTTTATTTTTGCAATGACCGATTGTGCTAATAAAACCTCAGTTTGAAATAGTAGCTGAAAAAATAAAGTACTCTACGTGTTTATTTATTTCTTGTTTATTTTTTTGACGACCAACGTTGGTAGGTACCCTCTCTGCTGCTCCTCTTCTGCTGATATTAATTAAATTATTATGTTATAATAAAATGGTACATCCAGAATCTCATACTGCAAGAACAGCACGAGAACGATTAGAAACAATTAAAAAATTTCTTCCTGTCAGAGACTCATTTAGAAAAAACTTGCAAGCGCAGCAAGAAGCACAAGTTGAGTATGAAGAGGACACTAAAAAACTGTTTAAACCCGTCACTGCAGCTACTAAGAAAGCTTCAGCGGCTGTTGAAAAAACTATATGGGGAGATATTAAAGAGGAGGATAAGAAGAGGAAAGAGGGTATTTTTCCGGTATTAGAACAAACTGCGGTGCAGGCTGAAAAAACAGCAAGAAGAACCAAACAAACAAAAAAGATTTTACGAGACCTTCCAACTGACATAGCTGCAGCTCAGCCTCCACCTGTTGATGAGGAAATACTTGAAGGTATTGGAGAACTTCGTGCTGAAGTCGCCGATGTGAGAAAAGAACTTGCATCTAAATCCAAACCAGCAGGAGAAAACGTAGAATTAATTGCAAAATTTAAAGAAGGAGTTGTTGAGGAAATTAGAAAAACTGAAAGAGAGAGATTACCTGAAGCAATATTAAATAGTATATCTAATAAATCTAGTATTTTAAAACCCCGTTATGAAAAAATAAATGATGATAATTTCATTAAATGGATATATCGCGTATATTACAACAAAAAACAAGCTAGAGGTCCAGAATTTGAAAGACTTAAAGAAGAAGTAAAAAGACTTTATAGAGAGAGATGGGAACAACCAAAACAAGGAGAGTCCTCCCAGTATCAGCTTCCTCCACCTCTGCAACAAATAGAACAACAACAACAATCTTCTTCGCCGCAGCAAAGGTTGAAGTCGGAAATTAAAACGACTAAAGAGCTAATTAAATTACTCCCCTCGAAGAAAATTTCTGCACCGAAAATGACATTTACACCGACAGGTTCACCACATGGATTTCGAGAAGGTGACTCGCCCCCGGCCACCACTGAAGTACTTACTCCGGTAATGCAACCACCAGTATTTAAACCACCTCAAGATGAACCTAAAACAGGATCTGGTTTATGTCCTGATAATATCATCAATGACGTGTCACGGTTAGAAGTCCTCATAGGAGGAAAACGTGCTGGAAATAATTCACCAGAAATAACCAATGAAGCAGCTGATATTTGTCGGCGACTATTTCAAGGTGGTATCATGGATATCGGCGTTTACCGAGAACTTATTGATGAGCTCGTTGATGACTAGTTGTTAGATAAATGGTAAATAAAATAAGATGATTGTGCATGATAATCATCGTAAACCCACACAGGTTAGAGCGGTAAACTCACGATTACCAATCTATGAAGCAATTTACGGAAATGGACTTGGTGATGTCATTCGAGGATTATTCACGAGGATAGCTCCCAAAGTAGCACCTGTTGCAAAACAATTATCGATGAAGGCTATTGATATTGTTCGTGATAAAGCTCCTGGTGCAATTGTCAATGTTGCTGGTAAGGCGTTCTCGGCGATCAAGGAAAGACTAGCACGATTATTGCGACGAAAACAACAACCACCGGTGAAACTGGCAAGTACTGAGGTGATGCCCGCAGACGTAAGTAAAATAATAAATCAAGCTGCAAATCAAAAACTAGCAGCGTTAGCAGATCAAGGACTCGGTGAATCTGGAAATAATATCTCAAGTTTGATATCCGGAAGTGGAACTTCCCGAGGTGGAACTTTCCGGCGGCGGTGATCAACGTGTTAGACGAAAAATAATTATAATAAAATGTTCAAGCGCGTATCCGACACAGCATTTGACATGGAAGCACCCGTCCTTAAGGATGAATCTGTACGTGATTATCAATTTTATTCCTATGACGCAAAACAACCAGATCAACGTGGAAGAATTGAACTACAAGTTCATGACACAAGTAGATACTTTTTACCCGCTGATGCCTTTCTTGAGGTAGAAGGTACAATTATAAAAACGGATGATACTAATTACTTAGATCCAGTAAAAATTGGGTTTGTCAACAACGGGATCATAGCATTATTTAGTGGCGCCACATATATGATTGATGGAAAAAATATTGAATCAATTCAGAATGATGTCGACGTTGCTACAACAATAATTGGTCTGGCGAGATATTCTGATGATTATACAAGATCAGCAGGTCCCACAATGATGTTTGTGAAAGATAACTCCAATAACCCTGAAAGTGATCCGTATAATATAAGACGACCAAGAAATTTTGCCGATAACAATGATGCTGACGTGTGGCCAGTAGTTCATGGTTCTGGCGAAAATTTCAACTTAGGATTTGCAACACGTAGAAATATGTTGCTAGAAGGCAATAGAGGTTTTTCATGTACAATTCCACTATCGCATATTTTTGGATTTTGCAGGAATGTTAAAAAGGTTATTTTTGGAGCTAGACACACGGTTGTTCTTGTAAGAAAAAACGATGATAATGATGCTCTGTGGAGACCCGTTGGTGATGCTGGTAAAGTAATATTATCAAAACTTTCATTGTGGATGCCGGTAATGACTCCAACGATCGCAGAAGAACAGCGATTAATTTCTTTCATGGATGCAGGTGGTAAATCCTTGTTGTCATGGTTAACAACAAGCACAGATAGTATGCAAACTAACGTTAACGGTCAGTTTACATGGCATATAGCATCACAACAAGGTGTTTCTGCACCACGACATATTTTTATTGCTTTTCAGAGAACTGATCGTTTAAACTCACAAGTTCACTCTCATATGATATTTGACCAACTAGGTCTCACAGATATTTCCTTACGGATAAACGGACAACAGGAACCAACAGAAAATGTACAACTAAATTATGCATTAAATCACATAGGACGTGCATATCATCGTTTGATGTCATTTATGGGACGTGATCAAAATGTTGATACTGGGTTGCAAATATCACAACTAGATTTTAAAAAATTGTACCCGATTTATTATTTTTCATTAGAACATCTTGATCTATCAAAACAATCTGTCGTTGATATACATCTCAAAGCAACATTAAATACCGGTGGTGTTGATTACAGAGCGATCGCGGTCATACTTAGCGACAAGGCCATGTTACTTGAAGGTGGCAGTGGTCGAATGAGGGTCGTTGATGCACCGGTGGAAAATCTTTAATCGTGTTATTTAGAAAAATATATTTTATATAAAAATGTCGTATAGTCATGTTAATGTTACTCTGACCCCGGGTCAGGTAAAAAAGCTTCAATCAAAAACCGCCAACAAATGCGGAACTAAAATATCACTAAAACGAGATCATATTAGTGGTGGTCCAAACAAATTATCGCTGACAAATAATCAGATTAAACATTTCAATAAAGCCCTAGAATCAAAAACTGGAGTTCAATTCCATCTCTCCCCGAGCGCCATCAAAGACATGGTTAAAACGGGTGGTATATTCCCACTACTTGCGGCCATTCCGGCGTTAATAGCTGCTGCTGCTCCAGCCGTAGCAAAAGCGGCCGCGTTAGGTGCTGTTGGAACAGCCGCTGGAATGGCACTAAAGAAAGCAGCAGGGCGGGGATACAAAAAAAAGGGACGCGGTCTAAGATTACCGGGATCTCGTTGGGGGAGAGGCCTAAGGCTTCCAGGGTCATTTCGTTAGACGCTCCAGCATCAAATTTTGATTTACTTGATGCTGCTAAAAAATTAAAAATATCTGCCTTTAGAGGTGTTTTTATGCGAGATCAATTACCGAAACAACCAAACAAACTAGAAACAGGTATTATTAATCTTGACAAACGTTCCGGACCCGGTACTCACTGGGTATCATACGCGATTGATCCGCGTGGAATTGTTTATTTTGATTCGTACGGGTTAGCTCCACCTGTTGAATTTATCAAGTATGTCGCACCACTTCACGCAACAACTAGCGGTTATAAAGTTTGGTATTCAACGCTACCCACACAAACAATGACAGATCCGCCAATATGCGGCCGTGAAGTAATTAATGTACTCGACGCTATATCAAAATCATCCAGGCCGCCACATAAAGTCGTGCACGATTATACAAGCAACCGATATGTTGCGCGTAAAGCATTTTAAACAACGGATCTTATTATAATGGTTGACATTTACGGAAGATCTTCACGCGTTAAGAAAATAAAATCCGACGTTGATCTGTCAAAGTATGCGACTAAAGATGACCTCGCTGATATTATGAACCTTGCTGGAGTTGACCCAGATGAAGTTGTTATTTTTCAAGATCGATATGGTAAACTAAAAACCAGCAATATCAAATGGAATGATATAGTCCGGCGAGTACTCGGTGCAGTTGCAGATAATATTCCCGTGTTTACTGACGGTGGCAGAATCAGGGATTCAAGTATGTCACTTAAAACCATCAGAGATGAAATTGCAAAAAGTGTTGCTAATCGCGTGAGAAACACCGGTGACACGATGACAGGTGAACTCAACATGAGCGGGAACAAAATAGTAGCTGTAACAGCTCCAAAATCTGACAACGACGTCGCAAACAAACTATACGTCGACGACGTGGATGGAAAACTATCCACGCTACGGGCTGAGTATGACGTTCACGCAGGAGCTTTTGGAAGATTTCGAAGAAATTTTCAAAAAATCGATGATACCATAGATAAATTCTTCGGTACTCCACGCGCCATTGACATGAAACTCGTTGATATCAAAACTGACCTAGACACGATCAAACAAAGACAGCAAAACATCGTAGCGGGAATTCCTGAGATTGTCAATAAAACAAATTTGATTAAAATTCCAGCTGCAATAACTCCCGGGCATATTACAAACATCGTATGCACGGTATCATCGGGATTTGCAACATGGTCGCAGCAAAATAATACTATCAAGTATACCGCAACAGTCACTGGCGTGTACAGGCTATCTGTGTTTAGTGCTGCAAAATTTAAAATATTTACAATGTTTCCATGGCGTCATTCCACCGACAGGTTTTCCGGGGTTGTATCTGTTGTATTAAATAGCGGAACCGAAGAAATATTTATCCTGGATGCAGATGATAAGACATTAACCGCAACATCTTACTGGTGGTGTTTGGAATTTGTAGCTGAAACACCTCAATTGGTTACTGCATAAAAATATATATGAACGGTGCGCAATACAGATACAATCAAGCGCGTGAATGGCAGGTGGCGCTAAAAGATCAAGTCGATCAATATACAGTAAAAGTAAAAAAATATCGACGACGATTGGTTATCGTTGATGTGATTGTTTATTCAGTATCCGCTGTTGTTGCTGGAACCGGTGTAATATTATCAGCGTTAACAACGATGGCACCAGTAGCTGTAACTATTTGTATTTCAGCAGCAACAACTATTGCAGGTGTGCTTAGTATCATCACAAAAAAAATATGTACTTGTACGAACGAAAAGTTATCCGATTACAAAATAAAATTACATACAGCGACGGTAGCATACTCGAAATTATCTTCGTTGTTATCAGCGAGTCTCAGTGATGGAATTATATCTGATTTCGAATTTTCAATGATGACCAAAATATACGATGAAGGTATTAAAGATACAAGTATCAATAATGACAGAATTACTCCAGCAGATCGTGACCAACACAACTCCGCCAAAGATAACGATGATCTCGGTAAGTTCAACTAATCCTGAATTTAGTGTTAATTTTCCTATTGCAATTCCAGTAAAAGAAATAGCACTAGCTCAATTACGGGTATATTACAGCTGGCCAAATATCAGATCAAAATCATTTAATGGTACACCAGCAAATAATTCGCTTGTATTTGCTAACAACAACAAACCCGATGGAACACCTGACTGGGTTGTTGTTGGAATACCAACCGGCAGTTACCAGATTGAAGATATCAGTGAGGAATTTGCGCGTAGAATAAAATCAATAACTGGAAAGGAATCAAAAATATCAATAAACGTTCATGAGCCGACGTTGTCCTCGACGGTTGAAATAAACTCGCCTGATTATGCCGTTGATATTTATCAATCTTCAATCAGATCCGTACTAGGTTGGCCTGAAATTCCCCCGGTGCATAAAGGACCACCAGAACCAACTCGGGATGATTTTATCATAGATGAAGCAAAATTTATGACAGTTCCTGAATATAGAGGTAAATATCCATGGATCCAGACCGGTGATCTTTCCGTGTTTACAGTTACTCCTGATGGTGACGTTCCTAAAATAATAAATAATGTACGTAGTAATCGTTCAGGTGTTAGAGTATATCCACTCGTAGATGAAGAATTTATTAAATCATATTCTGATCCTGTTAATTTTGAATTTAAACAATCAATCAACAAACTACGAAATTTCTTTACTGATAGCTACAGCGATGACGTAAAACAAAAAATCATTGAGACGATAAAACATCTAAATCAGGTCATATCAGATATTAGATACGTTAATAAAACTATCATTGTGAACATGGTTAGACACGGTGATGAAGATATTGATAATTATAAAGCTGGACCATGGTTTCTCAATCATTACAAAATAACTAAACAACAATTACCAACATTTGTAATACCGGGGATTGATGCTAGAGAACTAGTAAAATTATTAAACGATCTTATCGACGAAAACTTCCCTAAAATACTCGATGCGTGGAAAAAACTAGCACCACCTCCAACTGTTCTCAGATATGATAATGATCCACATGGCGGCGGAAGACACGTATCCCCGCGGATCGTTAATATAACACCGACGGTCGCGGTCAATCTGGTTTGTGACGTAATCGATGGCAGCTATCAAATAGATCTCGGAAGATCAAATCAGGCTCAACAAGGATACATCCTGTACACGTTCACACCACAAGTTCCCCCTGGAAATTTAATCGTGCAAGAACCAACTAATCCCGTGTATTTGCGGTGTCACAATAATATGTTAACACGAATCAATTTTAAACTCACAGACCACCTTAATCGCTTGATTGACATACGTGAAGAAGAGCTTGTAATAAATCTGTATGTAAAGTCGTAAAGACTTTTGTCGTAAAGACTTCCGTCTTAAGGATTTTTGTCGTAAGGACTTTTGTTGTAGATCTTCATGTGGAGGAGGGTTTTACACGCGAGGATTTCTTAACAGTTAGAAGAACATTTGTAACAGAGATCAGAATCAAATTCGATCAACTTAAAAAAATAAAAAAAATAATATTTATTAATTTTCCTGATTTTTACTGAAATTGCACAAATTACTTGATTTTGACTACCAACTACCCCCTCAGAAACATAAAAATGCACGAACTACTTGATTTTGACTACCAACTACCCCCTCAGAAACATAAAAATGCACGAACTACTTGATTTTGACTACCAACTACCCCGTCAAAATCAAGAAAGTTCTAACCTTGTCAAATTGTTCCTAACAAATTTTATTTATTATAAATTAATTTTATTTATTAATAATATTATTTTTACTGAGATTTTTATTTTTTTTTTACTAAAATACAACGAAATTGCTCAATTTTCCTGATTTTGACTACCAACTACCCCGTCAGAAATCAAATAATTTGTGCATTTTTCTTTGATTTTGACTACCAACTACCCCGTCAGAATCAAGTAATTTGTGCATTTTTCTTGATTTTAGTAAAAAAAAAATAAATCCTCAGTAAAAATAAAATTTATAATAAATAAAATTTATAATAAATAAAATTTATAATAAATAAAATTTATTAGGAACAATTTGACAAGGTTAGAACTTTCTTGATTTTGACTACCAATACACGTGGTCAGCGTTGACTTGGACCCCAGTTACCAAAACTTTCATTTTCATTATCACCAGTAACGAAGTTACCTTGGATCGTTTCACCGGTAACGAAGTTACCTTGGATCGTTTCATCAGTAACGAAGTTACTCTCTGACATAATTTTTCTTAATAGTCTTATGCGAGTACTAATCGTTTTCTTTGCCTCATACTCGTGGGATAATAACAACTTAATTCTTTCTACGGCGGTAGAAAGAGGAACGAACTCCTTCACATGATCATCTTCTACGGTAGCTAGCGACTGAAACATTGCCAATTGAATCCGTTTCATGAGCCTGTATTCAGATGATAGTGTGTGTGTCCCCATGGTTTTACGTTCTTGTAAAATCTCAAAGTCAGAAACTATTTTTTCAGGATTAAGTTCATCAGATATATTAATTCCATCTTTTTTTAATTTTTTAATAGCGACAATTACATCATTGATATTTTCATGGTTCATTATATAATATATAAATCTTTAAAATAAAAAAATATCCCTAGAACACCTATCGAGTGTATTAGCGAGTTCGTCGGGATGTTTCAGGGACAGCACAGCCAAGAACTCATAGCTTGCCACCGCAATCTACCAAGTTCATTAGGCAAATATTCCCTCTACGAGAGCCCCTAACCCGCCAAACAACGGTCTAGAGGCCCAAGAGGGAGGACAGCACAACCCTCATAAACTCGTAGCTTGCCACCGCAATCTATCAAGTTTAGAGGATATACATATAACATATAACTAACTAAGGACAGCACAGTCCTCATTAAACTCGTAGCTTGCCACCGCAAGCTACCAAGCTTAGAGGATATACATATAACATATATACAATGAATGAAGAGCCCCTATCGAGTGTATTAGCGAGCTCAGATTATGAATGAAACGGCACTAACTAAGGACAGCACAAGGACAGCACAGTCCTCATTAAACTCGTAGCTTGCCACCGCAATCTACCAAGTTTAGAGGATATACATATAACATATATACAATGAAATGAATGATATACAATGAAATGGTTATATACAATGAATGAAGAGCCCCTATCGAGTGTATTAGCGAGCTCAGATTATGAATGAAACGGCACTAACTAAGGACAGTACAAACATGTACGCTCAGCAAAATCACACCCACAATAATTAATCCAGTGGGTGATACGAAAATATGTATCAACAACCAGTCAATATTGTGGTTGTGAATTTGCTGAGCGGAGGGGTTCTTGCGGTTCCCCCCACTATTATAAAAATCGCAATTATGCGCACCACCGACAAATTGTCAGCCATGGGGGTTTGATCCTGGACCGCGAGCGCCACAGTCCAATACCATACTGATCGAGCTACCAAACATTGTTACGAACATATGTTTCGGAAGTTAATATATAGCTAGCTATATAGCTAAGGAACCAATATTTACACTAAACAGCGGTTTCTGAATAATAACGGTTTCTGTATTTGCAGCGGTTTCTGTATTTGTAGCGGTTTCTGTATTTATAACAGTTTCTGAATAATAGTTTCTGTATTTATAACAGTTTCTGAATAATAGTTTCTGTATTTATAACAGTTTCTGTATTTGTAGCTGGTTTCCTAAGAGCATACCGAAAATCAATAATAACAGTGGCATTAATGCACCAGTCAAAGAACTTTCCAGAATTGTAAGTTCAGTGAACACACAACTGCAGGTCAATTACAATGAGTAACGGTTTCTGTTTACACACAGCTTCCTACGGATCAATAATATTATCATGTGTTGTATGATGGGAAAATATTTAAAAACCATAAATAATACTTATGAGTCTAATGAGTTAGGTTCGTCGGCACTATACGATGTAATTAGTTAAACTGACTAATTACGATCATAAAAAACCAACCATCTACGAAGAAAACTATATATTACAAAGTAATCTCCCTTATGTAATCAAAAATTCAGTAGTGTATGGAGGACCTACTGTGACATAAATTAAAAAAATTAATTCAATGTGGTGATGATAGTTAATAATGTGGTGATGATAGTTAATAATGTGGTGATGATAGTTATTGATACTTAAAGATAATTTTCTGCTTATATTTTTTCGATAAAGCTGTTTTATATATATTTTCTGCGACTTTTTGTACTGATTGCGGGTGAATATCAAAATATTTCGCAGCAGAAGATATTGAACGAAACATAATTTCTTTGCCAGTTTCTATGTTTGAGGAAATTACCGCCCTCTTTCCGATTGTCTTACATCTTCCTGTATTACCGCGTGTATTATTCTCGCTGTGAGAGATAGCTTGTAAATTGGATAAATTATTGTTTTGAGTGTCCCCGTCAATATGATCAATAACAAGACCATCATTGATCAAACCCTTGTGACACTCGTATGTAAATCTATGACACAGATAATGTTTCTTTTCCCCCCCCCGCATGTGAACATTAGATAACCAGCATTAGTAATATAACCAACTTGTTTCTTCAACTTGCGGTGTCTGATGATACCATTAATATTTGATTCATAGTTTGTTATGACAGGATGTGGGACAAATATATTTTGCTCCATTATAATAATATTATATGTTTAAATCATTGTTTGTCTGAAATCTTGATATATAATCCTTCACGGATTTTATAGCGTTTTCACCGCTATTATTTTTTTTGTCATAATATCTTCTGAGCTCTCTGAACCGTTTCCCGCCACACTTTCCACATAATTCTGTCTTTCCTCGCACTCCAATACCACACCGTAGACATGGTATTGGTCCTAGACTTCCTCGTCGTATGTTTTGTGAGTGCATCCAACAAAATTCCTTTCTACAGGATTTGTTGCATCGATTTACTGAGCCGATCATCAACCATCTACATTGGGACATTGTATATATATATATAATTTTCTTTATTTAAATATTTGTTTTAATTATATGAACGAGTTTGAGAGATTATCCCAAACTAGGCCTGTTAAGTATAAATTCAACCTTGACAGATTATCTTCTGACTTGCCAGTACGAGATCTGGTTGATCCGAAAAATAAAAGTTTGATCTCGAAAATTCATGACGCTAAGAAAGAATTTTACACGGATGGTGCATCTCATACATGGTCAACGTTCAAGATTATACTCGCTGACTCCGTCAAGGACGCTGTCACGGACGCTACAATGAATGACAAGCGAGCGGCAACTATCATTAACTACATCGCTGAGTACGAGGGCAATCAAAAATATTTCTTCAGAGTAAAATTTATTGTATTAACAGAAACAGATAGTTGGATTATCCGTGACAAGTATGATCCTGTCCTTGGCAATAATAAAACTATCATATTAAGTAAAAATTCCAGACCGGGTCTATTGACTGGTATTGATAAACCGTATTATGAGCGAGCGTATCCTGTAACAGCAGTTATTTATGGAATTTATGAGATAAATAAAAAACCCAACGTTGATAAACTAGCGCCGATGAAATTTTCAAGGTTAAATTGTGTGGCTGAACGAGTAATAGAACACTTTACAAACGCGATGCGTGGAAATGGATTAACTGATTTAAGGCGTGAAAAAATAAACTCGTGGGCTGATTCAGTTAAGAACACCGGTGCTACAATAAAAGATGTTGCTGAGTTAGGAAAAATATTAAAATTTCCAATAACTGTGGCGACAATAACGGGAGAAGTACTGTACCAGTCGAAATATAAATCGAAGGGAGCTCCAATAAATATTATCGATCATAACGCGCACGCATGGACTAACGCGGTAACAATATTTCCACGTGATCGAACTGTTAGATTTTACCCCACAGATATGTTTGATTTTATCAACGAAATAAGTAAAACCGATCCTGTATCGGTATGGTTATTCAAAAGTAATGAGGAGGGTGAATTTGATCAGTTTGTCAAACCGAACGGTGAAATATATCGCACAGAATCCCTCCATGACGAGATGAAAAATCTTGCGACGTTTTTACAGTGCAAACACGCGGAAAATACTGACAAATTACTAACTAATTGTTTTACCGTTCCATCTGTTGCGGCTCATTTCGCCAGAGAACGAAATTCATGGAAACCAACACGATTTGATTTACTCGAGGACGTACGCGCAAGTTGCGTCGAATATGGACATGGCGGATTATGGAATACCAAATACAATTACAATGATGTTATTTCGGTTGATATGGTTGCATGTTATCCAGGAAGTTTTCTGGGATACGGAGATTGTTCTACGTACTTTGAAAGATTTGGTCACCCTACAAACGAGATGACGCGAGTGGCAATTAATGGACCATTACCTGATTTTGATCTGACTGGATTCGCCTGTATTGAGTCGTTCGAGTTTAACGAAAATCTTCACAAGATTTGTTATGTTTGGTTTGGCAGACATTTTTGTGAAAAACGTTGGGCACCTATAGTTTTGTTGCGATATATGCTAGATTGTGCGATACTGACATCGTTGGTGGTCAGTGAGGCAATTATATCATATCATGCACAGACCAAAGTTTGGTTGCCCATGTCAGATTCTGAAGTTATTAGCGAGTTTAAGGATGATATTCCTAATAAACTCAAAACCGCAAAAGATCTCGGTAGAAAAATTATAGGTAAATTTACCCAAGGTGGTGCATATGATTATAAAAGACATCACGCACGATTAATTTTAGATGATGCCGAGTACGATTTTATAATCGCTGATACAACGGCGAAAAATACGTTTGTAAATCGAGAGAGTGTTTATTTATCCGACGGAACAAAATTAGGTACGATCGTTAGTTACATAAATGACGTCTCCCCGCAATATACTCATCTAAGATCTTCCATGTTGGCTTATGTTTCTATAAATTTATTATCGATGATTAATAGATTTCCTGAGACCGCAGTCAGAGTCGCAACGGACTCGTTTTATATTTCAAGTAAATATTTAGAACCTGTTATGAAATTTACAAGTAATGATGAACGATGGGGTTCGTGGAGAATAAAAAAGGAACTATTACACAATTATGTAGAATCAGCAGATGTTCCAGTGAGAGATGTTTATCGTGAGGGTAATAAAATATCAGAAATGTCGAAGGCACCATCGTTGAGTGATCCAATAACCAGATATAAGACAGTATATCTCAATGGACCTGGTGGATGCGGCAAAACAACTCGAACGATTAATGTTTTTAGAAATTCAGATATAATCGTGCTGACACCCACACATAGACTTGCACGTGAGATGAAACAGCGGCAAGTACAATCGTGTACGTATCATAGTTTCTTTCGGTGGCGCGGGGATACATGGACTCCTGAACGGATGGGAGAAAAATATATACCTAAAATAATTATTTGGGACGAGATATGCACGGTGTCATTGGATACATTAAAAATGTTTCTTGATTGGTTGTTGACGAAAAATACCGCCATAATAATGTGTGGCGATCATGGTCAACCTCCGCCCTTTGTTGGACCATCTCCACATGATTGGTTAAAAAATTTCGTTGATTATTACGAAGAAATAGATGATGATCATAGAGCTCTTGATGCAAATTTGAAGGAGTTTAAAAAATTAATCAGATTACAATCAAACAAAATTCAGTGTGAAATATTACGTGGAGTGATCTCAGAGACATCAATGAGTGATTTTTTGAACTCATGGAGACCCACCGATTTGATCGTAGCAAGTAGAAAAATAATCAGAGACGCTTTACAGCAGCAGTTATTTCAGCTACATAAAGAACAATATTCAGAACTACCCGTACCGTTGTGTTATAGACCATCAGATACACGAAACAGAATATTAATGTTGATATTCCAG
Source organism: Sinohyriopsis cumingii (assembly GCA_028554795.2). NCBI lineage: Eukaryota > Metazoa > Mollusca > Bivalvia > Unionida > Unionidae > Sinohyriopsis > Sinohyriopsis cumingii. Next base: position 53,838,823 of record CM068837.1, on the reverse strand, counting down.
GACCCTTGACAGAGTCAAGGAAACAGATTCTCGTATTAAATGATATTGTCGCCGTTGATATCAGTGTGGTCGAAGATGCATTACGCGCTGACAAATCTCCATGGGTGTTGGGATACGCTATGACGATCCACTCGTCACAGGGATTAACTATTTCTGATACACGAGTCTGGATTATAGACGATCGTATCGAGTGGTCAAATTTAGTTTATTTAGCGGTATCGAGGGTCAGAAATATATCTCAATTACGTAGAATTATAATTCCTGAAATCGTTGATAAATTTAACATCATCGATGATGATATAATAAGAAAAAAAATAATCGGATACAAACAATCTGACAAAAAAAATAAACGTGACTTTGATCTTGATGTTGAATTTATTATTGAGTTAAAACAGCAGCAGAACAATCATTGCATCAGTTGTAATTGTATAATGTTATGGCGATATTCGAGTAATGATTCAAGACAATTTACCGTAGATAGAAAAGATAATAGTCGCGGTCATACACGAGAAAATACCATGTTAACCTGTCTTGAGTGTAATCGACGTCGGGGTGCAGGCACCCTTGGCGCTAGTTAAGTGATCGAAATCACCGAAGTGATCGCGGCGGTAGTTGTGTATCCGCGGGAATTATTTGTAGTTGTTCACGTGTAAATCCACGTTGAGGAGCAGCAGAATCTAATCTGTAGATTGCAGGTCTGGAAACGCCTACATTTCTTCCAGTGGATCTTGTCACGGTAGATATTTTGTGTGTGGTAACACTCCAAATAGGATCAGTTGCTCTCGCGCTACCACCTTCAAGTTCACCAGGCTCATATAAATATCTGACTGTGACATCACCTAATATTTTTTGTTTTCCAGCATCTTTCCGTTGTGTTCGTATACTTTTTTTTGTGACCGCGCTAATGGGTTTCATGTTGGTTGTTCGTGTGATCTCATTATTTAATGCAGCTATCACGATTGGTAATCTTGCAACCCATTCGCGAGATCTTTTATCCTGAATAAATTCCCTCGCGTATTGATATCCAAATAACCGCTCAGCAAGTGTTCGATTAAATCGCTCAACAATTGCTTGATCACGATGAATTGCAGTATGACCTCGTCGTATTTTGGCATTATGTTGTTTCATCAGCGATGATACTGGACCAAGAAATTCCTTACCAGGATCAACCTGTAGTAGCTGCGGCCATCGTAGACCACCTTGTGGTCCGAGTCCTCGTTGATAAATTCGTTCAAACGCATCGGCTACTTCAGATGATGTTTTCGCCGATAGCGGCTCTGCTTCTTTATATCTACTTGCAACATCAACTACGGTTAGCGCGTACTTGTAAGTTTTTCCACGCACAGTATCATGCGGTAAAAACAGAATATCAGCTTGATGAACTTCATTAGGAACACTGACATCGAAATACGAGTACTGAATTTGTTTAGGACGTGGTAAATAAATTTGCCATATTGCTTGTTTAGATAACCACGTTTTAGCAGTAGAATGTTTAACCGATGCTGCATCAGCGAGTTTACCAATTGCTGCTTTGCCTCTCCAGTATCCTCTCGGTGAATAATAAATTGATTCCATTATTAATTACCAGCCCCAATCGCTAATTTACCTTTCATCGAGGATCTTACTAACCAATTAGCTAATGATTCTCTAATATTTTTATTTTTTATAGAATTTAATGAATGAATTAATTTTACATCTGCAAGATGCCTATCTTGTAGATTTTTACTTTTATAAGCTACATCATGAGCATGACAAGCTCGATCAATAGCATTTATTGGTTCCTCGCCTGGTTTTGGTTGATCTTGATTATCGAGCCTGATATCGAGTCGAGTACCAGGACCGCAATAATTATATCCTGGTAGATGTTTTTCTCCACTATATTTAGCCCATGGAGCACCTGGAAACTTTGACATCAAATTAGCAATATCACCACCCCGCTTATTAGGTAAAAACGAAAATTTCTTTCTACCGCATATAGAACATTTTCCACCGTACGCTATTTTTTTGTTTTTTGTTATAACCGTAGCTAAATCAACAGTTGGAGTTTTAACTTTACAGCGTAAACAATATAAATTCATGTTATAATATATATGGATATAATTGATTTCTCAGCAACTCGGCAGCGAGAGCCAGTTAAGCATCATCCTGCGCTACCGAACTCCATCAGAATGATTATCATAGGACCATCTGGATCGGGTAAGACGCAATTATTACTTAATCTGATAATGAGATGGTTGAAATGGGATAAATTATATTTAGTAGCACCATCCGTTGATGATCAACGATGTTATGATGTACTTAAAGATTTCAATGAAAACGCGCGATTACTGGATGAAGATAATGATGTTATAGAGTTTATAACCGATATTGATGAAGCACCATCCGTAGATTCCATAGACGGATTTATTAATAATTTAGTTGTATACGACGATGTGATGCTAGATAAACAATCAAATCCAGCCAGAATATTTTCCCGAGGGAGACACAAAAATACAGACGTGATCTATGTTACTCAACGATATACACAAATACCAAAAGTGATCAGAGACAACTGCAACATTTTAGTTGTGTTTAATGGCGTAGACACACACACATTACGAAATATTCATCAAACTTGGTGTGGTGGCGACATGGATATAATTAAATTCAGAAATTTCTTCTCACGAGCGCAAGCTACCCCACATGGATTTATAACAATAAATTTACATGATCCAAGAACAAGATATCGTGTGGGTATTGATAAAATATTTGGGTAACAGGGGTGATAATAAAATTAAATTTAATTAAACAGATATCATTAATATAATGAACAACTGTGCGTGGCTGCGTCAAGGAACAACAGATAAATGCAACAAAAGGTGCCGTGGAGAATATTGCAAGAAACATAATTATCTTATAAAGAAAAATCCTCATGCTGGTCCACGAAGATGTGTTGGATGTAACAACGGCGTTAGAGGATTATATCAGATTTGTAAAAATTGCGGTGGAGATCGATATCGAAGTTTGATGATATATTATAAACACAGAAAGAACATAAATCCCAAAATAGAAAAACCACCATCAGAACTTGAATATTACTTGAAACATAGAACAAATTCCGAAGATTCAGATGAAGATGAAACAGATGAGGAAAAACGACAGCGAGAACGAGTTGAAAAATATTCATCAAACTTGGTATGGTGGTAAATTAATAGCAGCAGAGAGGGTACCTACCAACGTTGGTCGTCAAAAAAATAAACAAGAAATAAATAAACACGTAGAGTACTTTATTTTTTCAGCTACTATTTCAAACTGAGGTTTTATTAGCACAATCGGTCATTGCAAAAATAAACATCTCAAGGAAAGTTCATTTGTAAAATCTGGACCTTTCTACGAGATGATTTATTTGTTTGTTTTATTTATTTTGTCGGAATTCTATGGTCTGTTCACCCTCTCTGCTGCTCCCCAAGATACATCGAAATACACAGCGTATATTGCTGTACACGCGTAAATTATGAATTGTCGTTGGCTGAGTAGTAAAGAGCAACGTTGATTAGGGTGAATTTAATAACAGTTGAGTTAATATTTTATCATATTTATAACATAATTCGTGTAATTATGCCACAGTGGAAAGGTATGACACATTGTGAATGATATCAATAAATACACATATTGATGATATTGTAATTAGTTATTGTTATGCATTTTTGCATTCTGTTTTTTATTTTTCATCCATGGTTGTAGGTTATAATGGTAACTTTTGTAAACCGTACATAGCTTCATATTCGTGGATTGTACTTAAATGTGGGTAAACAAGTTTTTGTTTACTTTTGACCTTGTAAAGGTGTGAAGTGATCATGTTACTTATTTGACGGGATTAGAGTTCAGGTGATTGGTTTCCCTGTTTGGAAATTCTGGTCAACTGATTTCTGATTGTTTGGCTGTTAAAGGACCTGACCGTATTTACAACCTGGAAAATTCTGAAAATGAATTTAAGACCTTCATCCTGAAACTGAAATTGTTTCATAGGTTTTTATTTTATTTTATTAGGTATAATAATTAATTATTCCCATCTTAAACATTTGTTTGAGAGTCAGTCATTTAGTTGTGTTCAGTTATTATTGAAGAGGATTGAATTATTTAAAGTATTCATCAGACTCACAAATATTCATAGACTTAAGAACTAAATAACTATTCTATAATTACTGTGGATTAATTATGTTTTGCAAAGGCGCACTATGGGGCCTAATTGCTATAAAGTGGCAATAAGTAGTTATGAATACATTTGTTAATGAAAGTAAAATGAAATTTTTCTTATCTTTTATAGATAAATATGATTTTTGTCATGATACCAGTTACTCAAAAATTTGACAAAACAACTCTTTTGTGCAGTGCGTTATGACTGCATGGATGATCATTCAATATCTGTGGAAGTTTTATCCGTGCAATTTTTGCTGAGATGCTTCAGTGGAGAAGACGTTAAATATTCTATAAGTGAAATTAGTGACCCAGCTACCAAGACCTAGTCTCATCAAATTATTATCTTTCAATCAATAAACTTCAACCAAATTTCTATGAAAAAAATGTTGCAAGCAAATGTTTGTATACCGGTATTGTGATAAATCATGATCCCGGAATCTGGATTGCATATCAGTTTTGGGACACGGATGGTATCAGTTTTGGCATGTGGATGGTATCAACACTTAAGTTATGGTTTACACTTAACTCATTTTATCAGACACACTTGTGCTAACAGATATATACATCAGCATGAGTTTCAAAGGAATACAAAATATATATGATTAACAGTTTCTATAATGAAGAAGGCATTGCTAATTGTGAGATCTCTTTTATCTTTATTTAAAGTATCATTTGCAGTCATGGTACACTTATCAGTTACTTATATTTTGTTATCCTTGTCTGTCTGTCTGCCTTTATGTTTCTAATACCTTGCTTAATTATCTCACCCATGAGAATCATATTCTTGGTGGATTTAATGGCCTAAATGTTAATGTTCATGTTGTTTTTATGGGTTTAACACCACTTTTCTGCACATTATAGGTTATATATGGAATCAGTACATTATGTGGAGAAAGAATCCAGGAAAACTGTGGGAATTACCGTTGTGAAGCTGGGAAGCTGCTGTCAGATGAGGCAGTAGAAAAAATACAGGATAGAATGTATATTTAGTGGAGGAAGAATGCAGGGAAACCCCATGAAGATGGCCAAGCAAGATCGACAAATATTAGTGAGTTGGTTTTGTATCTGATTGTGTGAATATATTGCCATTTTGGAGAATGTATTTACAAAGTTCTTAATACTGACTGTAACCAAAAAATGAAAGAAACACCACACATTGATATATGATTCAGTAATTGTATTCATGATGAACTTATTCTGGATGTGACAAATTTTAAAATCAGATGGTTCTCCTGGTGGCAACCAAGAAATAACCCAAAAGGTCAGCTTGAGTTGAGTAGTCGTTCTGACTCGTATGAGTCATTTCTGTTTATTCTCTGTTGGCGAAGAATATGACCAGATCTAACCCTGTCTGAATAAGAGGAGATGTGTTATAGGAATCCATGTGTCCATACTTCCTTCTAGCACTCAGTCTAGTTAGTGCAACAAGGACTACAGTTTTTGTTTGGCATGCCATATAACTTGGTAAATAATATGGTCATCACCTAAAGATGCACATGTGGTCAAGTTACTTTACTCTGAAACTGTTAGATTGCCTGGCAGGAAGGCTGAGTGAGCTTATGGCATTGCCATGTGTCTATTGCTTGCTACTCCTCTACAAGCCATGCGTTTGATCCAATTTGGGATTTACGATTTTATCCTGATTATCATTGACAAGTTTTAATATGCGTGAGATATATGCAACTGACTAATGTTGTTTTCCATTTCATTGGTTGTTATCACTGTGATGGCTGAGTCTGTTATCACTGTGATGGCTTAGCCTATTACCACATTAATTGCCTGAGGTTTTTTGCCACCGTGGAGGCCATAATTCCAACCTAATGTTGATAAAGCTTGAAATATTTGCTTGTACATCAAAAAGAATTCAGAGAAGTCCTGACTTAAGAGAGATACATCCCTGTTTATGTCATGATACATGCCTTTTAATGTGGTAATCATGCATCTGTTTGACGGAGATTCTGGAAAACATATTTCTGATCCAGTTTGGAATATATATGCTTACAACATGCAAACGTTGAATGACTTCACTGAGAAGCCAAATCCATCATATTGCTGAAGCGATCTTGCATCTGATTACATGTGCTTGCTAGTTTATCTGGCTGGAATTGAGATTTTTTTATGCTCATGTGTCTGTCAGTTTGGAATATATATGCTTACAACTACAATAATTCCTACTTAGTGAGATATAGTCAACTGTTAAGTGATGTAAGCCATGTGAATGATATTAGGCCCACATGGGCCTCATGCTGCTACTTAGGATGACACATTGTTTTATCCAGCTTAATTAAACATGGAATTCATGGTTACATATTATTCAGATCACAAACAAGTTTAATAACAAGCAAGATATATACACATAATAATGAGGTAATCTTGCATCTGACTGGCTGAATATGTAACCACTAAACAGGTTATTTTTCTGATCTGACTTTCATCAGACTTAGAATATATGGTTATATTATCATGATCTTGGCTGGTCTGACAGAGATCAATGCATTTTAATGATGAGGTGATAATTGGTTGTTATTGTAACCAAACCTGGCAGCTATATTCATGATCCAGTTTTGATTAGACATGTACTAGAGACTTATTTGATCAAGATCTCACTTGAGTTTATTACTTACCAAAATCCACACATTAATGAATTGATTTTGCATCACATTGTGTCAGCTTGTTTTAAGTCTAGATATTGTATTTGTGGTATGATTTATAGCAAAGTCGGTAGAATCATTGAAATAATTAAGATCTAAGATGAGTAGTCTTGTGCAGGATTAGCACATATTGATGAGGTGATACAGGATCTGATTGGCTGAGGATGTAAGCACTTTATTTATAATTAGATTTGTATCAAACATTGTAAGTAGGTTTGTATCATCAAGATATCCAATGAGCAACCTGTAAATCAAGCGAATTCAGCATATCTAGAACTAAGTTTATTCTACATAATAATCTGCTTCCTATATTAAATGAATTTCTTCTGTCACTAAGGAAAGCCAGGGAAGAAATCCTTGTGTATTGCAATTTACAGGCTTATTTACAGTTCTTCCCCTTGCAAACCATTTATAAAAAAATATTCAGCACAAGATGAATACCAACATGCTTTTCTCCTGAGCACTTCCTTCATTTACCAAGTCACATGACTCTTTAGGCTACTAATTAAATCTATGTCTATCTTTTGAAAACATTTGGTATCAGACTGTAGTAAAAATGGAAAATTAACATACTACAAAAGTCAACTGTTAAGTTATTTTAAGCCAGGTGAGTGATATGAGGTTCACTTGGGCTTCTTATCTAACAAATATCCTCATCTTATTTTTCCTTATTATTCATTTTATTTGCATTCATTCTGCGTTCTGCTTGCATTCTTTCTTTATTTGCTCTACATTCAAGATATTTCCATGAGGCTTAATTTTTACTCTGTGTACATTTTTAATATTTATGATGTTAGTATTGACCAAATTCTGAACAGTGAAAATTTTCATAGAGTTTGCCTTAAAACATGTTTACTTCATATTTGATTTTAATTCTTTTTCCCGCTGCATTACACTGAGACATGTCCCATGCTAACATAGAATTTTTCACCTTTAATTGGTATCAGATTGTTGGGAGTAACCATGTCTTGTGGAGACATTTATTGTCCTGTGTTGGCTTATTTAGCTATGTGCGTAAGATTGTAAGTGCTGTTAGTGCAACAGTGATGTGCAGAAAATGATTTGTAGGTGTATTAATGCATGAATATTTACAGTTGACTGCATGATATCAATGACTTTATGCATCATAAAATATAAATGTTTTTGTTGTTTTTTGTCAGGATTTGCAGCTGTTGAGTCCTAATTAGACATCTGTATCAAGATGGCACTGTCATGAGATTTGATCATAAAAATGGCTGCCTTGACAAAGCTGGTATGTATCAGGGTATGGAGCATAATGTAAATAGCTGTCAGCTACAGGATGATAATAACGTAAATAGCTGTCAGTTACAGGATGATAATAATGTAAATAGCTGCCAGTTACAGGATGATAATAACGTAAATAGCTGTCAGTTACAGGATGATAATAACATAAATAGCTGTCAGTTACAGGATGATAATAACATAAATAGCTGTCAGTTACAGGATGATAATAACGTAAATAACTGTCAGTTGCTGGATGATAATTTACTATATGTGGATTTTTATTCTCTACCAAGACATTAGTAGGATCATGCAGTGTTATCCTTGTCCAGTTATCCAGCTATTACACTCTGGTTGGGTTTTGCATCTAGATTACTTTTCAGACATTGTGATGAAACATCCATGTTTTGTGAGCACATTTGTTTCCTTCTTAAGCCCACAGTAAATGAATAGTAAATAAAGACATATCAGTCACTTTTCCAAAAGGGTAGTTATGATCAAAGGTTTCATTAAAATCCTTTTATGGATATGAAGTTTATATGACAAGTTTTGGCCATATATTTTTATAATTTTGTATTTTTCTTTTTAACTTTTTCTTTGTTTTTTTTTTACTTACAAGACGTTTGGCATTTTATAGTGATGTCTAGCATGGGAGCATCATGTCACAGACATTTAGCATCATGTCCCACCCAGATACACTATCCTGACACTAGGCCAACCAGTAATAATACCAACCTCTAAATGGCTAGTAAGGCAGCTCTTAAGTACCATTTTTATAAGTCTTTGGTATGACTCAGCTGAGGATGAAACCACAACCTCCTTCATCCAAGGTAAGTGCTCTAACCACTTGGGCCACTGCAGTGGTCATCCATGATGTAGACAAGAGGGCTAATAGTGTATGATGAGTCAGAATGGAGGGAAAATTTTTTATGTGCATGTTGTCATGGTGATCACATTTAGTACACTGATAGTCCTAAATTAAGCTTGGAATTTGAATTTCTTGTGCAAAGAATTTTGAGAATAAATAATCACGAAGCACTTTAACTAAACATCTCAAATTTTAATCCTCACTGTGAGACTGAATATCTTTCCTAATGCAAAGTTTGAAACAATGTTTTACAGAACACTCACAAGGTATCAAGGATTGAAATACATGTACAATCTTTCTTTATTAAATTCTCCATGTTTGGGTCTTTCTTTTATCTTCAAGCAAATTTTGAGGACTTCCTCGTATTTGAGGAGTTCAGCACTTGTTTCCTTTAAGACTAAATGGTTTATTTGGTGTCTAATTTTAAAACTCTAGGGTTATTTTGTGTCTTTTCTACTCACTATCTTGCATAAGATTGCTGATATTTTCTGATGTATCATAATCATGATAATGTAAAATTCCAATCTGAGGTGAAAGTTTTGAAAAATTGGATGAAACTGGGGACTGGTCACAAATTTTACATATATTAAGTTGAGCATGGGTTTTACAAGCAGGAAATGGACTTTTTGATTTACAAAATCATGCTACGCTGATATTTATACTAAATTCATATATGGAGGAAATGGACTTCTTGGTTTACAGTATTAAGCTGTCATTCATACTAAATTCATATATGGAGGAAATGGACTTCTTGGTTTACAGTATTAAGCTGTCATTTATACTAAATTCATATATGGAGGAAATGGACTTCTAGGTTTACAGTATTAAGCTGTCATTTATACTAAATTCATATATGGAGGAAATGGACTTCTTGGTTTACAGTATTAAGCTGTCATTTATACTAAATTCATATATGGAGGAAATGGACTTCTTGGTTTACAGTATTAAGCTGTTATTTATATAAAATTTATCCATAGAGGAAATGGACTTTTTGGTTTACAGTATTAAGCTGTCATTCATACCAAATTCATATATGGAGGAAATGGACTTCTTGGTTCACAAGATCAAGCATTGTATGTAAAGACAAATATAATATGTGTTTTGTTTGTTCATTTAATTAAGAGGTAATGTAAATTGCAACATTCTGTTGAAATATTTTTTCATCTGTTGTTTTATATATGAGCACTGGTATGTATATTTATGTGTATTTGTATGTATATGATTTTACATCCATTTTGGTGTTATATAAATTTGTGTGTATATTTCAGAAATGGTGTATTTCACCTCTGTTGTGTGCCAAATTTTTAGCTTGAATGAGCATTTTGGGAAATTCTGTTCATGTATTAAATGGTGTATGGTGTATGCTTTTTGTATTGGTCTTTAGTGTATTTTGTTTTTGTGTTTATAATGATATATGGAATATTTTGTTTGTTTGTGGGTATATTGACATATGGTGTATTCTGTCAGTATGTGTGTATATTTGTGCATGGTGTATTTTGTTTGTATGTGTGTATATTTGTGCATGATGTATTATGTTTGAGTCTATATAATGATGCATGGTCTCTTCTGTTCGCATGTGTATATTGGTGTTGGTGTATTCTGCTGGTACTGTTGTATGAGTATATTGGTGTTGGTGTATTCTGTTGGTACTGTTGTATGTGTATATTGGTGTTGGTGTATTCTGTTGGTACTGTTGTATGTGTATATTGGTGTTGGTGTATTCTGTTGGTACTGTTGCATGTGTATATTGGTGTTGGTGTATTCTGCTGGTACTGTTGTATGAGTATATTGGTATTTGGTGTATTCTGTTGGTACTGTCGTATGTGTATATTGGTGTTTGGTGTATTCTGTTGGTACTGTTGTATGTGTATATTGGTGTTGGTGTATTCTGTTGGGACTGTTGTATGTGTATATTGGTGTTGGTGTATTCTGTTGGTACTGTTGTAAGTGTATATTGGTGTTTGTGTATTCTGCTGGTACTGTTGTATGTGTATATTGGTGTTGGTGTATTCTGCTGGTACTGTTGTATGAGTATATTGGTGTTGGTGTATTCTGTTATTACTGTTGTATGAGTATATTGGTGTTGGTGTATTCTGTTGGTACTGTTGTATGAGTATATTGGTGTTGGTGTATTCTGCTGGTACTGTTGTATGTGTATATTGGTGTTGGTGTACTCTGTTGGTACTGTTGTATGAGTATATTGGTGTTAGTGTATTCTGCTGGTACTGTTGTATGTGTATATTGGTGTTTGGTGTATTCTGTTGGTACTGTTGTATGAGTATGTTGGTGTTTGGTGTATTCTGTTGGTACTGTTGTATGTGCATAAATATGTATGGTTTATTCTTTTTTTTGGTATGTATATTTGTTTATAGTGTATTCTTTTGGTATGTGTATATATTGGTGTACAGTGCATTTTGTTTGTAAAGTTCATCTTTATATTGTATACCTTTGATGATGTCTAGTCCTTTGAGAGTGACAAATCTAATGGTTACATAAAGTATAAGGTTGAGAAACGGACTTGCCATAAGTCAAATCACATTATGTTATGATGTCAGTCCATCCTTCAAACTGTCTATTATCAGTTTGGTTTGTGCACAGTAAGTTTTCCTCCATCTTCATTTAGCAATTACTGATGATGGCTTGCATTGGGGCAAGGAAGAATACTACTGATTACAGGGTCAAATGTCAGGGTACCTCAGTAAGAAGAAAAATGGTTTATGTACTTTAATACAAGTTCTCCACTATTTACAAATGCCAGATTTTATGGTTGTCTTGCACTATATATAAGTAATAAATGTGTGTATTTTGTGTTCAAAAGCTCAAAGATCAAGACCACTGACTGAATTATATTTTTCTGCATAATAACACCAGTTTTCCTTAACAATGGTTGCCAGCCTTTGTACATGGATTGCATTTGGTGTGAGGAAGAACCCATTTGAATTTGGAGTAAAAATGAATGTCAAAGGTTAATGTCACTGACTGAAAGAAGAGGAAAACTTTAGCTCTACTTGACATACCTCATCCAAACATTATGGACTGCTTGCATTTTGGGTCAGGTAGGAGGCAAATCATTAAAAATTTTATAAAGGTCAAAAGTCAAGGTCACTGGCTGCAACAAGAAGAATGTTTCCTCACAATGTTAGTTTCACATTACAGACCTGGCCCAGACTTTGCGGATGGTTTGCATTTGGAGAGGAGGAAAAATCCTCTTGAATTTGTGGTAGAAGGGTCAAGGTCACTCAGACTGAAGCAAGGAAAATAGTTTCTGCCTATACATTTCAGTTATCAACTTAGACAACTATTAAAAATAGACAGGTCTGTAATGTTTCATTTATGATACTCTTTGTATTTTCAAAATGTCTCTTTTTTCTTCAATTTTTTTATTTCTAAATGTAACTTTTCACTTGTAGATGGATCTGGTCTACAAATTTATAATGTATTTAAATTCATTGTTACAATGAATTTTAAACTTATTTTTGTATGATCTGTAATCCAATTAATGTTTCTTATTTCGTCTCTAATCTTTCCTTGATGTGATCTTCTCAAAGGATCCATCATGAAATGTATGAATGTATTCATTATTTGTCTCATATAATCTGACACTTATCATATGTTGCTCTATGCTTTTTAAATACCTAAATTTCTACTCCATGCACAACTCTGTTACACGATATTTATTGGAATAAATAGGTTACCTCTCCTAGACCATCTGTCTGTAGTTAACATCAACATGGTACATGTTTGAACCTGGTCTGAATTTAACAAGTTTGAACTTTTTCTCAAAAGTTATTTATTTTATATTTGTGTATTTTGTCACTTGTTACATACTTTTTGTGAGAAACATTCCTGGCTTAAAATGAAAGTTTGTCTTATTAAAGTATCTTTTGATTTTCCTCTTACTTTTGTCATTTTTGACATTGTAATATGAATAGTTTATCATTTGAGTTTCATAATGTGACCAAAATCTGTTTTATACTAATATGAATGTAGAGTCTCTGTTTCAAACTTAAATATGAATGTAGTTTATCATTTGAGTTTCAAAATGTAACCAAAGTCTTGGTTTTATACTAATATGAATGTAGTTTATCATTTGAGTTTCAAAATGTGACCAAAATCTCTGTTTGATACAATTAGAAGAATAGCCTGGATTGTTTATATTATATCTTTGAATCAAGGAGAGTTTGTATCAGCTGACAGTCTGGCCACATCTACTTTTGGCTTTTGGCTCCATACCTTTACATTTCTACGTACATGTATCTTGTGTGAATGTTGATGCAAAGCAAAATTAACCTTTTACCTACCATAAACACTTGCTAATATATGATTCAAGAAAAGCAAAAAAGGAACTTTATAGGCAGGAGGAATATAATCATGGAATGAGAATGGATGAAAGCAGGGGTTGTTTAATTTGATACCTCTTATTATGTTATGCCCATAGCTGCATATTTTATACATGAATATATCAGACAAACAGGAAATTAAGAACAACACGAGTGAAACTATTAAAATTACTGCATTTTATTCAAATATCTACATCTATAATGTATGAATATGGAACACATTTATTCATTTATCTATATCTATAATGTATCGACGTGGAAAATATTTATTCAGTTATCTATATCTATAATGTATGAATATGGAACACATTTATTCATTTATCTACATCTATAATGTATGAATATGGAACACATTTATTCAGTTATCTATATCGATAATGTATGAATATGGAAAACATTTATTCAGTTCTCTGCATCTATAATGTATGAATATGGAACACATTTATTCAGTTATCTATATATATAATGTATGAATATGGAAAACATTTACTCTATTATCTACATCTATAATGTATGAATATGGAAAACATTTATTCAGTTATCTACATTTATATTAGATGAATATGGAACACATTTATTCAGTTATCTACATCTATAATGTATGAACATGGCAAATATTTATACAGTTATCTACATTTATATTGTATGAATATGAAACACATTTATTCAGTTATCTACATCTATAATGGCTGAACATGGCAAATATTTATACAGTTATCTACATTTATATTGTATGAATATGAAACACATTTATTCATTTATCTATATCTATAATGTATGGACATGGAAAATATTTATTCAGTTATCTATATCTATAATGTATGAATATGGAACACATTTATTCATTTATCTACATCTATAATGTATGAATATGGAACACATTTATTCAGTTATCTATATCGATAATGTATGAATATGGAAAACATTTATTCAATTCTCTACATCTATAATGTATGAATATGGAACACATTTATTCAGTTATCTATATCTATAATGTATGAATATGGAAAACATTTACTCTGTTATCTACATCTATAATGTATGAATATGGAAAACATTTATTCAGTTATCTACATTTATATTAGATGAATATGGAACACATTTATTCAGTTATCTACATCTATAATGTATGAACATGGCAAATATTTATACAGTTATCTACATTTATATTGTATGAATATGAAACACATTTATTCAGTTATCTACATCTATAATGTCTGAACATGGCAAATATTTATACAATTATCTACATTTATATTGTATGAATATGAAACACATTTATTCAGTTATATACATCTATAATGTATGGACATGGGAAACATTTCTTGAAATATATAATTCATTCTTATTATCTGTTGATATTATGTATGTGTCAGTTATTATCAATTTATGTGCCCAAGTTAACATAGTGCATACATGATATATAAGGTTATCAATGCATATAAATGTAAAAAGATTAAATTCAGTATAGGAATTAGACTATTAATTATTTTACAACCAGAGAACCATTTGAATAGAGTACTAAATATTTGAATATGTACCCAGCAACATGTAAATTAATTTAATTTTATGAATTATAAATTGTGAATTTACTACAAGAAAAATGTATTTTCTTTTATTGTGATATCATCTACTAACATTTCTACTGACAAAATAGCATATAAACTCTTGTTTGTATTATTAGCTGCAGACCAGGAAGTCCCTCTGTTTAGCAGCATGAGGCTGAAGAAAATGCTGCAAAACACTTGTTTTTCAAAGTTGAAAAACTAAATTTAACTCTGTTGAATGGAAACTTATGTATTTTGCATGCCAATCCCATAAAGAAATTACTTTTATTTTTTAATATGTTAAGATTAGTTTCAGTGGGAAGTGAATTAGTGGTGTGATCACTATATTATGGCAAAGAAAGAAACTTTGGTATATTGAAATACTCATATGACATTAGAGTGCTATATACAGGTATGATATTCAACAGTACTGTATACAGACCATGATATTCAACAGTACTATATTCAGACTATGATATTCAACAGTACTATGTACAGGTATGATATTCAACAGTACTGTATACAGACCATGATATTCAACAGTAATGTATATACACTATGACATTCAACAATACTGTATACAGACCATGATATTCAACAGTACTGTATACAGACCATGATATTCAACAGTACTGTATACAGACCATGATATTCAACAGTACTGTACACAGACCATGATATTCAACAGTAATGTATACAGACCATGATATTCTACAGTACTGTATACAGACCATGATATTCAACAGTACTGTATACAGACATGATATTCTACAGTACTGTATACAGACCATGATATTCAACAGTAATGTATACAGACCATGATATTCAACAGTACTGTATACAGACCATGGTATTCTACAGTACTGTATACAGACCATGATATTCAACAATAATGTATACAGACCATGATATTCAACAGTACTGTATACAGACCATGATATTCTACAGTACTGTATACAGACCATGATATTCAACAGTACTGTATACAGACCATGATATTCAACAGTACTGTATACAGACCATGATATTCAACAGTAATGTATATACACTATGACATTCAACAGTACTGTATACAGACCATGATATTCAACAGTACTGTATACAGACCATGGTATTCAACAGTACTGTATACAGACCATGATATTCAACAGTACTGTATATAGACTATGATAATCAACAGTAATGTATACAGATAATGATATTCAACAATACTGTATACAGACCATGATATTCAACAGTACTGTACACAGACCATGATATTCAACAGTAATGTATACAGACCATGATATTCTACAGTACTGTATACAGACCATGATATTCAACAGTACTGTATACAGACCATGATATTCAACAGTAATGTATATACACTATGACATTCAACAGTACTGTATACAGACCATGATATTCAACAGTACTGTATACAGACCATGATATTCAACAGTACTGTATACAGACCATGATATTCAACAGTACTGTATATAGACTATGATAATCAACAGTAATGTATACAGATCATGATATTCAACAATACTGTATACAGACCATGATATTCAACAGTACTGTACACAGACCATGATATTCAACAGTAATGTATACAGACCATGATATTCTACAGTACTGTATACAGACTATGATATTCAACAGTACCGCATACAGACCATGATATTGAACAGTACTGTATACATCAGGGGTGGGCAAACTACGGCCCGCGGGCTGCATGTGGCCCGCAAAGGCTTTCATGTAGCCTAGGAACAAGTCCTATGCTCATGCTATTTAATTTTCTCAAGTGTAAAATTTCTTTCTAATTTTGAGAGAAATGTAACCACGTGAAGTTTTCAAATATTAACAACTGAAAATTAATTATGATGTTATTTAGAAAAACTTTTTGTTTTTGCTATTTCAAATATTAATTATTTTGCTTAATGAACTATGCGGCTCACGACAAGGTGTAAATTTGTGTATGCGGCCCTTGCACTGGAAAATTTGCCCACCTTTGGTATACATACTATGATATTCAACAGTACTGCATACAGACCATGATATTCAACAGTGCTGTATACAGACCATGATAGTCAACAGTAAAGTATACCGACTATGATATTCAACAGTACTATATACAGACCATGATATTCAGCAGTGCTGTATACAGACCATGATATTCAACAGTACTGTATACAGACCATGATATTCAACAGTGCTGTATACAGACCATGATATTCAACAGTACTGTATACAGACCATGATATTCAACAGTACTGTATACAGACTGATGCTATACCATACATACCATTATCCTGCTATTATTACCATACATACAAGTATAATGCTATTATTACCATATCTCTCAGTATCCTGCTATTATTACCATGCATAACAGTATCCTGCTATTATTACCATACATACCAGTTTTCTGCTATTAATTCCATACATCCCAGTATATTGATATTATAGTTATATATCCCAGTATCCTGTTATTACTTCCATACTTCCCCATATATTGATATTATTACCATATATCCCAGTATCCTGTTATTACTTCCATACATTCCACTATCCTGTTATTATTACCATAATTCCCATTAAAGAGACAATTAACAAGATGAAGCCTTTCAACTCTTCACAGCAATGGAAAAAGTCTCCAGTTTACATATAAAATTAAATCTATATTTAAATATTTAATATAAATTTAATTCTGTCAAAAAGCAATTTTGATTATATCTTCAAATTGCTTTCACAAAATGTAATTGTTGCTAAACCTAACCTGAAAAAAAAGGTTTTATTGATGGAAAGATAGATGGTCTTTACATGTGGTACACTGTGGATAGTATTTTAACCACTTTTCCATCGGACAAAATCTGTTAGCAGTCATAAAGTTATTTTGTCTCACTGTAAATTCAAAGTAAAATCTTATGAAAGAAAACGTCAATATGAAAGAAAATGAAATATTGTCTATTATATGACTACTGTACTAATTAAACATGTAACACATTTAAAAACATAATATGACATCACAAAATGATATCATAATTCATGCAATGGAAAGATGTAATGACGTATGTTACAATTCTGTGGTTTTAAAATAAGGAATAGAAAAGAGTGAAACTCATCAAGATTTGTAAAAAGTGAAAATTTTAAAGGAATTTACAGTATTGTGAATTAATTCTTAAATATTCAAAAAAAGTTTTATCACAAGCCAAAATGTATAAAGTATTCTGCATGTATTCCAGTGGTGTTATGAATGTATTCCAATACTGAATGTGCTTATGTGCCACTAGTTTCAAGTGTGCTAAGGTGTCAGCAGTCTTGTTATATCAAAATTATATGATCCAAAATGTCTTTGAACAAATTCACAACAATTCTAAAATATCGTTTTAGTCGCAAATTAATGACCACTTTGTAATTCCAATGAAAAAATAAATAATTCCTCAAAATTATTAAATGAAACACAATAATATTGATTCTTCTAAAGACTGATGCTAAAATATAATGAGTAACTCAAATATAATCAACCTTAATATAAAAACCTAGGGCATAATAACAAAAGTATGATGAGGTGATCCCTTTCCCATCAATTTTATAAACGAGATCCCTTCTAGAAATTTCCAAGGTCAAAATGCCACATATACATGTTTACCTCCATATAACAATGATTTTAAAATATGATATAAAATCATGGGCAACAAATTGTGATATATGTTGTTTATAAAAAAGACATTATTCAGGTAAGACCAACTCCAAACATTAGTTATGAAGTATGATCAATTCCACAATTCAAATTAAATATGCCAACAACAGACATACATAACACATAACACTTAACATCATGACATTAAGTTTGATAAACTGATATTAAATTTGACTACCTGGTAAAACATTTTACAACCCGATATTATATTGGACAGAATGGTATTAAACATGACATACTAGTAATATCCCAAATAGTACAGAAACAAGATGGCTGCCTGATCACATTGGTGAATGAAAGAAGGGCTGATATAGCAGCCAAGGCTTCTGTGCAGCATCATCCTCTGAATATAGGTTTTCTACAGAGACTTCAGATATTATATTAATTCATATTAGAAGTCTACTTGGCAAATATGCGGAAAGAAAACTGCACAGATAAGCTTTAGAACATTACATCAACATTGGCATCCTTCATATGGAACAAATTGTAGAGACGTGAAGGTATGGTGCCACTTACATATTGGAAACATATGCCTGACCCATGCACGCCTTCCAAAGGGTGAAACTTGACCACAGTGCATATAATTCTATTGTCCACTATCAGTGGAAGACATTTTTGTAAGTGTATCGACTTGGACGCCATAGCAATAGGACACATATACCTGGTCCAAAGCAGTAGGACACACATACCTGGTCCATAGCAGTATGACACACATACCTGGGCCATAGCAGTAGGACATACATACCTGGTCCATAGCAGTAGGACACACAGACCTGGTCCATAGCAGTAGGACATACATATATGGTCCATAGCAGTAGGACATACATATATGGTCCATAGAAGTATGACACACATACCTGGTCCATAGCAGTATGACACACATACTTGATCCATAGCAGTATGACACACATACCTGGTCCATAGCAGTGTGACACACATACCTGGTCCATAGCAGTATGACATACATATATGGTTCATAGCAGTATGACACACATACCTGGTCCATAGCAGTATGACACACATATCTGGACCATAGCAGTAGGACATACATATATGGTCCATAGCAATATGACACACAAAGCAGTTCTGCACAAAGACCCAATATCTCTGCAATCTGCAGTTATTAAATATCTAGTCCATAGCAGTAGGACACGTACCTGGTCCATAATAGTAAGACACACATATTGGGTCCATAGTAGTAGGACACATATCTATTATATAGCATTAGGATACACATGTCTAGTCCATAGCAGTAGGACACACATTCCTGGTCCAAAGTAATAGGACACACATATCTAGTCCATATCACAAGGACACACATGTCTAGTCCATAGCAGAAGGACACACATTCCTGGTCCAGAGTAATAGGACACATATCTAGTCCATATCAGAAGGACACACATGTCTAGTCCATAGCAGTAGGACACACATTCCTGGTCCAAAGTAGTAGGACACACATATCTAATCCATATCAGAAGGACACACATATCTAGTTCGTAGTAGTAGGATAAATATACCTGGTCCATAGCAGTAGGACATACATATATGGTCCATAGCAATATGACACACAAAGCAGTTCTGCACAAAGACCCAATTTCTCTGCAGTCTGCAGTTATTAAATATCTAGTATATAGCATTAGGACACACATCTAGTCCATAGCAGTAGGACATACATTCCTGGTCCAGAGTAGTAGGACACACATACCTGGTCCATAGCAGTAGGCCACACATAGCTGGTCCAGAACAGGAGGACACACATACCTGGTCCATATCAGTAGGAAAGAAATATCTGGTCATGCATACCTGGTCAATAGCAGTATGACACATATACCTTATCCATAGCAGTAGGAAACACATACCTGGTCCATAGCAGTAGAACACACGTATCTAGTCCATAGCAGTAAGACAGACATACCTGGTCGATAGCAGTAGGACACATATACCTAATCCATAGCAGTATGACACATATACCTAGTCCATAGCAGTAGGAAACACATACCTGGTCCATAGCAGTAGGACACACATACCTGGTCCATAGTAGTAGGAAACACATACCTGGTCAATAGCAGTAGGACACACATATCTAGTCCATATCAGAAGGACACACATATCTAGTCCATGTCAGTAGGACACACATATCTAGTCCATATCAGTAGGACACACATACCTGGTCCATAGCAGTAGGACACACATAGCTAGTCCATATAAGTAGGACACACATACCTGGTCCATAGCAGTAGGACACAGATATCTAGTCCATATCAGTAGGACACACATATCTAGTCCATATCAGTAGGACACACATATCTAGTCCATATCAGTAGGACACACATACCTGGTCCATAGCAGTAGGACACACATAGCTAGTCCATATCAGTAGGACACACATACCTGGTCCATAGCAGTAGGACACAGATATCTAGTCCATATCAGTAGGACACACATATCTAGTCCATATCAGAAGGACACACATATCTAGTCCATATCAGTAGGACACACATATCTAGTCCATATCAATAGGACACACATATCTAGTCCATATCAGTAGGACACACATACCTGGTCCATAGCAGTAGGACACACATAGCTAGTCCATATCAGTAGGACACACATATCTAGTCCATAGCAGTAGGACACACATATATAGTCCATATCAATAGGACACACATATCTAGTACATAGCAGAAGAACACACATATCTAGTCCATATCAATAGGACACACAAAGCACATAGGTTCTGCACAAAGACCCAGTTTGTCTGCAGTCTGTAGTTATTAAATTTTGAGAGTGGATTGCATATGGCTTAAAGAAGAATTCTGTTCATTTTGGGATCAGCCATCAAGGTTGCTGTCACTGAACAATGAAAATGGTTTCAGAAACATAACTTGAATGTTCCACCATCTATGGTTACCAGACTATGGGTGGTTTGAAAAGAAGAAGTCTATTGATTTTGTGGTCAAAAGGTCAGTGCTCAAGGCCACTGGCTCAAACACTGAATTGGGTTCAACACAATAGTATGAGCTTTCTACTATGTACAGTCATGAAGCTTTGAGAATGTTTTGTACTTGGCATAAGGATGATTATATATTAAGATTATTGCTATTTTTAGATAAAAAGTTTTCCTTGATTTCAGTTTTAATATGAGATTTATTAATTTAAAGGATTCACTGGAATTACAAAGTATTCAATAATTCTTTCAGGCTCAATCACTATTTTCAGATTATTATGAATTCATTTAGAGATGTTTTGGACTATATCATTGTCATCCATCAAGACTATTAAAACAACAACACTATTTCAATCTATTTTATCTTCACTTTCAAGATTAGAAATCATTTGAACACAACTGGGATTCTTTAGGAATAATCTACACTTTTGAAGATGTAATAGAACGTTTAAGATTATTTGTGATTTAATTCACAATACAGTAAGATCCTTTTAAAGTTTCACATTGTATTTTAGGGAAATTGATTTTTTACAAAGTTTTCTAAATGTGTTGTGTTTGCTCTTTTTTGTTACCTAGTTTAAGATCAAAGAATTGTAGCAAAATTACCAGTCCTTTGGTATGGCTTGCACTTACTGTCAGGAAGAATCAAAAGGCCCTAGATCATGGACTCCAAGACGGACACTGGCTTTAACACAATGACTTGAGTTGTCTGCCATGTATTGTTATAAAACTTTGTGAATGGTTTGTAATTGAAGTAAAGAAGAACCCAAAAGAAGCTAACAGTTTGTGATGTTGTTATGGGGTTTAATGCCATTTTTCATAACAAGATAGGCTATGGATAAGTGGCCAGCCTAACTGATGGTGGAAGAACCTGGGATAACCACAGGAAGAACCATCAACCCATGGGAAGTTACTGGCAAGCTTTCTCATGTACCCATATTAACTGAGCCTGAGACTCAAACCCACAGACAGAGGTAAGATATCAGTGATCCATAATGGTGAGCACTTTAGACCATTTGGCCAGTCAGGGCCCCCTAAGACTGAGGAATGAGTGAAGAAGATGATTTCATTGGTAGCTGAACCATTTTTGACAGCTCAGTTTTAGAGATGTTTTAGGCCTTTGATTGAAAAGTGTGAGAGAGACAGTATTGGACAATATCCTTGTTTTGTATAAGCCTGTGGTGTTACATGAAGCCAGCTTTCAGCAGTGGGAACTATGAATTTCTTTAACAGTTATTTATGAGAATATATTTTACAGTGTTCTGAAATAATTGTTAATTTTGTTAACAGTGAAACATGTCAATTTCTTTAACAGTGATACATGGGGATTTGCTTAAAAGTGATGCATATGAATTTCTTTAACAATGACAGACATGAATTTCTTTAAATGTGAGATACGTAAATTTCTTTAACAGTAATATATGTAAGTTTCATTAACAGAGATACATGTGAAAAACAGTGACGTGTGAATTTCTTTAACAGTGATACATGTGGGTTTCCTTAAGAGTGATGCATATACATTTCTTTCACAGTGACAGACATGAATTTCTTTAATAGTGAGATATGTGAATTTCTTTAACAGTGAGATATGTGAATTTCTTTAATAGTGAGATATGTGAATTTCTTTAACAGTGAGATATGTGAATTTCTATCACTGTGGTATATGTGAATTTTATTAATAGTTAGATACTAGCTTAAGTTTAGGCACTGTTATTGCAGCACAGATCATATTTCAGCAGCACAGGTTTTTATCACTGAGCTACACTTAACATCACTCTTAACCAGGATGAGTGTGGTGTTGTCCATCCACTTTGTGTGTATACATTGGGGTACTTCACAGAATACTTTGTGTATATACCATGGGTACTTCATGGCATGATTTGTGTATACACAGTCAGGTACTTCAGGGCATAAATTATGCATATACAGTGGGGTACTTCATGATATACTTTGTGTATACACAGTGAGGTACTAAAGGGCATACATTGTACATGATACAGTGGGGTACTTCTGGGTATACTTTGTGTGCATATCATGGGTACCTTATGGCATGCTTTGTGTGTACACAGTGATGTATTTCAGGGCATACAGCCTTGCATATGTTCGTGACATGTTGGTGCAATGTGAGAGTACTGTCCAGAGTAACACCTAGGTTTCATACTGATTGTGGGAATTTAATGTTGGTGTTGCTGATATTTATTGTTTGAGGTAAAGGATGTGAATGATAAAGTCTTTGTGTTGTGTTCAGAATGGCCTCAGTTTTATCTTCATTCATCTGCAGCTTGTTACATGTCATCCATGATTTCACATCAGAAATGCACCTCTCTACACCTTGGATGGTAGTGTCAACTTCAATTGGGTGGCTAGATTTGTATATTTGGGTGTCATCAGCATACAATTGGTGAGACACTGGATGAAGATCTATGACACTTGAGAGATATTGAGTGACTGTATAGAATGAAAAGTATAGGTCCAAGAACAGACCCCTGTGGAACACCACAACATAGATCAACTGGGCTGGAGTGTATTTCATTTGCAGATACAATTTGTGTCATGTTGACCAATTATAACTTGAACCTCAGTAAGGCTGAATCGTGAATGCCAAATACATGCTGGAGATGGTGAAGTAATAAATCATGGTCTATTATGTCAAATGCTGCAGACAAATCAAGGAGGGTGAAGACTGTAATCTTTCTGCTATCCAACGCAGAGAGAATGTCATTAACTACTTTTAGAAGAGTAGTTTCAGTACTGTGGCAAGGGCGATATGCAGATTGTACATTGCTAAAAAGACTTTGAATTTAGACGAGATACAAGCTGGGATAGAACAACCTTTTCTAAGATTTTTGAAATGAATGGGAGATTAGAAACTGGGCGGTAGTTCTTTAAATTTTTATGGTCTAGTGTTGGTTTCTTCAGCATTGGCTTTACAATGGCAGTTTTGAAAAATGATGGGAATTCCCTGGATGAGAGAGAGATAATAATGACATCAGTTAGTGAAGGCAGTACTGAGGTAATAATAACATCAGTTAGTGAAGGCAATACTGGATCTAAGCACTCAAGCAGCAGTGATGGTGGAATTGGATCAAGTTCACATGACTTTGGTGCACTCTTCATCAGGATTGTACATACAAAATCCACAAAGACAGGTTCAAATGCTGCTAATGGTTTCCACTCAGATTCTGTATCCCAACTGTAATGTTGATGATGAGTCAATTGAAATTGTGGCGTCAAGCTTATCTCTGATGGTTTGTACTTTGTCACGCAAGAAATTTGCAAACATGTCTGGAAGGTCGACTGGAGAGAAGGTAGTTGGAAGTGGTGTAGATTTGTTCCTTGACATAAGCTTGTTAGTAATCTCGAAGAGCTCTTTGCAGCTGGAGCTTTCCATGATCTTAGTAGTGTAGTGGGCTGATTTCGCTGCATGGACCAGTATATTAAAATTGTGACATTCTTCTTAGCAGCTTCATATATTTTCTTATGAATAGTGAGTCTGGTGGAAAGCCAAACCCTTTCAGCTTTACAGTGGTCTCTTTTAGCAGTGTGAAGCTGGTCCCTAACACTGCTATACCATGGAGAACACTTTTAAATTGATACTCTGCACTTGGTAGCTGGGGCATGTTTGTCGAGCAATGAACACTTTGTGTATACACAGATACTTCAGGGCACAGATTGTATATACAGTGAGGTACTTCAAGGCATACTTTGAGTGCATTCAGTGAAGTCCTTCAGGGCATACATTGTGTATATACAGTGGTGTACTTCAAGGAATACTTTGAGTGTATTCAGTGAAGAACTTCATGGCATACTTTGTTTTTACACTGAAGTACTTCAGGGCATACATTGTGTATATACAGTGGGATACTTCTGGGCATACTTTGTGTATATACATTGGGGGTACTTCAAGGCATACTTTGAGTATATTCAGTGAAGTTCTTCAGGGCACACATTATGCATATACAGTAGGGTACTTCAGGGCATACTATGTGTGGATAACATGGGTACTTCATGGCATGCTTTGTGTATACACAGGTACTTCAGGGCATTATGTTGTGAATATACAGTGAGGTAATTCAAGGCATACTTTGAGTGCATTCAATGAAGTCCTTCAGGGCATACATTGTTTATATAAAGTGGTGTACTTCAAGGCATACTTAATGGCATATGCTTTGTGCATACACAGTAAGATACTTCAGGGCATACATTGTGTATATATTATATATAGTGGCATACTTCAAGGCATACTTTGAGTGTATTCATTGAAGTACTTCAGGGCATACATTGTGTATACACAGTGAGGTACTTCAGGGCATACTTTGTAATGGACACATAGTATTTTGTCACAGTTTCCCAGTAATATTCCCACTGTTGGATATTCAGAATAAAACAAAAAATTCAGATTCCTTCATCTTTGTCTTGCCTACTTTAGTTTGGTACTTATGCAAATGGTGCCATCATCAATTTGGTTAATGTTTTCATTTTTCTCGAAGATAGCAAGGAGGAATATATAGCTGTCATATTTGGACTGTGTAATTAGGAAAGTCTGCCATGTCATATCCATGGGATATATAGTTGTCATACATGGACTGTAGAATCAGGAAAATATGCCATTTCATATCCATGTACCACTACATTCCTTTTGACCTCAATGAATAATCAGAGATGTTGCCAGGGAATATGAATGCAGGATTGATGCAAAATTTATATAAATTAGCAGAATTGGAAAGCATTGTTGCATGAGAGCTCCCTGTATGAAACAGAGAGACGGAAACCACCCGTCATTGAGATGGAATCCGCCTGTTTTCCGAAATATATATATTCTAAATGAGGGAAGTGGCACATACCAGATGAGGGAAATATGAATATCCTAATTGAGGGAAACATGCACAACTAGATGAGGGAAACATACATGTAATAGATGCTGAAAGCAATACATACCAGATGAGGGAAACATGCACATATTAGATTAGGGAATCATGCACATACTAGATAAGGGAATATGCACATTAAAAATGAGGGAAATATGCACATTCTAGAAGAGGGAAACAACACATAAAAGATAAAGGAAATATGCACCTTATAGATAAGGGACACATACACATATTAGATGAGGGAAGGAGTACATACCAGATGAGGGAAACATGCATATACTAGAAGAGGGAACAGTCATACCATAGGAAGGAAACATGAACATAATAGATGAGGCAACACATACCTGATGAGGGAAACATGCACATTCTAGATGAGGAAAACATGCACATACTAGATGAAGGAAACATGCATATTAGATGAGGGAAGGAGTACAAACCAGATGAGGAAACATCCATATCTAGACGAGGGAAGCAGGATATACCAGATGAGGGAAACATGCACATAACAGATTAGGGAATCATGCACATACTAGATGAAGGGAATAAGTACATTCTATATGAGGGAAAGTAGCACATTCTAGATGAAGGAAACACACATATTATATGAGGGAAGGAGTACATGTCAGATGAGGGAAACATGCACATGTTCAATGAGGGAAACATGCACATATTATATGAGGGAAACTTGCACCTTCTAGATGATGGAAACATACACATATTAGATGAGGGAAGGAGTACTTACCAGATGAGGGAAACATGCACATGTTGGATGTGATGAATATCCAGACACAAGATGAGGATATATGCATATACTTAATGAGGGAAACAATCATGCACCAGATGAGTGAAGCATGCATATACCATATCCTATATAGAATCTTGGATCTTGGTATACATGATATTTAGCTGGTACTAAATAAAATGGTGTCCATCTCATATCTAGTATGGCCAACATGACTGCAATCTTGGAAATCTTGTCATGTCTTCTAGATGGAAATCCATATTACCATGATATCTTCACCAGAAGTCTAAAAATGAGATCGTGTTGGTCTGTGTGTAGGCCAAATAAAACTTATTTGGTTTTGGTTCTCTATCAACCTTAGGTTTTCTTGATGAACCTACATGGGGGGGGGAAGTAGGTAAAAATAAATAAAATTAAGGAGAAAATAAATAATAAAAGTATGTAACTGCAATGAAATTTAAATTCAAGGTATGAATGATTCTTATTATTTTTAGCTTATTCTTTATTTAAATTTATGTGGTGTTCACTCACAGGGTTTTTATGATATCAGGTTTTACATCCACTATGGCCATTATGGTGTTGATTTTACAAAAGCAGGCATCCTTAATGAGGATGATTTTTTTCTTTCATGTAAAGGGATATGAATCTGCTAATTAAAGGAAAAGGAAAAAATCACAGTAAATATAGCACTTATTAATTGTTAAACAGAAGAGTGCCAAATCCTTCCAGGGACTCTTGTTTGTTTGATATCAAGGTATAGGCATCTGCAAAAATTTAAAGACAAGAAGAAAAAGAAGAATCACAATAAACATAGCACTTATTAATTGTTAGCCACCATAAAACAGTTCTCTCTTTTTCTTACAGGGTGCAACATAAATGCTTTTAGGGAAGAAACAAAACCAAGCCAGCTGAAGGTCCTGCAGATTAGTTTAAATTAATTTAAATTAGTTTTAAGTTGCACATATATATATAACAAGATATTTGCAGTATACAATTTTTATTATATAGGAAGAAAGAGAGATGACTGTTGAAGGACTCATAGTATTAATTCACTTTCCAAACTTCAGTTCCCATAGTAAACCTATGCGAACACCATGATATTAAAAACTCAATAACTTTGAATTTCTGGGTGTTCATGATGAAACAGTATAGATGCTTCCTGGATGACAACTCTGTGTAAAGAATAGGATATGAGCTGAGGCAATTTCTAGACTTGCATTTGTTTGAAACGTGTCCATTCAATTCTGCACCAAAGAGTCCAATGAGTGTTTCAAACTCAAGACTGTTAAAGGACTGAAATTCCATTAATAAAACAATGACACTATATTTTTCCAGTTACAACCTGCATGAGCACTCAAAAATACATTTTACTAAAATTTACCTCTCATTATCAACCATTCCTGACCAGCCAACCCCATATATACTCCTTTATCTGCACCCATTTCCAGACTGGTTCCCATTTTTCCATACAATCAGTACCATGTATCATGAAGTGTTAGGTAAATATTGTATGATGGCTGTTTCGTCCCCTCTCCCTTTCTTCTACTACTCCCTTCATTGTCTTTTTTGGCCAAGGGGGAGCTACCCACTTTAGATAAAATCTTTCCATCATTAAGCAAAAACCACATGAAGCCGCCAGTTTATAATGATAGACTGTGTTATACATAGACACCTTATAGTGAGAGAATGTTATAATTAGAGAGTATTATACTGAAATACCTTATCATGAAAGACTATTAAAGTAAGACACTTTAATTATGTACTTTTATATTGTGTGCTTGACCTCTGTCTGTAATTGAGGGTAGAGGTTAGGCCTATCTGGCTTTTGTCTTGTTGTTTTAAGATATTTACTAAAACTTGAGTTCAAGGACTAATTTTGTTTATGAACATGATATGTCCTGGAAGTAAACTTATTGACAATAATTTGGAATTTTCCATTAGTTTTAGAAAATGCTATTGCAAAATATATATATATATATATATATATATATATATATATATATATATATATATATATATATATATATATATATATATATATATATATATATATATAAAACTAGGTATTGGTAATCAGTGTCTTCAGTCCTATCTTAAGTTCAGTCTGTGGAACATTCCGCATGCAGATGGTATTGAAGCGTGCAAATATTTTCTTGATAACAATCCTAATAATAGCACACTATCTAGCGAAGATATTTGTAAAATAATAAAAAAGTTATCTTGGAAAATAATTATTTTCAATTTAATAATATGAATTACATACTTATAATGGGTATTAATATGGCTCCTATATACTTTTCCCTTTCATGGGTGAATTAGAAAAGGATTTTATTCAAAACGAAAAGTTTAATCCATCTCTTTGGTTCAGATTTTTAGATGACATATTTATGATCTGGAAGCAATCAACTGAAGAACTGAAAAAAATGATTGATCGCCTAAATCATTTTCACCTGATGATTCAATTTACTTATACTGCATCTAGTATGCATGTTTCGTTTTTAGATGTAAATGTAATAAAAATATTGATAACACTATCTCTACAAATATTATTAAAATGCAATCTAATGATTTGAAGAGCAGAGCAAAAGGGACAGATAACACTTATTTTTCGTTAAGTACAGAAGCGTAGTTGATCAAATAGAAAAGTTGAAAACTTGTAAATTTTATAAATTTAATAAGTTATTAAGTTGAAGAAAAACAAGAATAAATAAAACCTTAACCATGTGGCTATATCTCAGAATTACTATATATGATCCTTGGGGCGACTTCTCCAGACGAAGTGGGGCGACTTCTCCAAACCGTTGCGAAATTTGTAAATATATACAATAGCCGAGTCGATATCGACAGAAGCAGCTTGTTGGAGGAAAATGGTGGACGTAAACAGTGCCTGGAGGTGTGTATAATAGCGCTCGCTGATTGGTCAATCAAGCAGAATGATTGACAACTGGCAATAGGTCAATTACTGTTGCATTCAAATAAAATACTAAAGGAATGCTTGTTGATGTTTTGGACTAAAACAATCCTTTTCAATTAGGAATAACTCATTCAAATACATTCTGAATTGTCATTGTGGTACATCAGGACATTCAAGACTTTTAGTTAAAGACTTAAAGACTCCTGGTACATCAGTACATTCGTGACTATTGTGATTATATCATAACATTCTGTATTTTGGACTTGGGATAGGAAGATTTAGGATTATTTGGGATTTAATTGTTCCTTCTAAACTTTAACTTTGCAACTCAGAGAAATAAATTGTTTGTTAATTTTACTTAAATTGTTGGTTTCACTTCTCTGTTATATAGTTTAAGACCTCAGTATATTTGTGACAATTTATAGAAAGAGACTATTATGCTGAGACACTTTATAGTGAGAGACAATTATACTGTAACTTGAATTATTAAGTGAGAGACTGTTATGCTGAGACAATTTATAGCAAGAGACTTATACTAAGACACTTTATAGTGACAGACTCTTATACTGAGAGGAACATATAGTGAGAGACTTATACTGAGACACTTTATAGTGAGATACTGTTATAAAGAGACTATAGTGAGAGACTTATACTGAGACACTTTGTAGTGAGAGAGACTTATACTGAGATACTTAATAGCAAGAGACTCTTATACTGAGATGCTTCATAGGGAGAGACTGATATACTGAAAAATGTATGGTGAGAGACTGTTGTGCTAATACTTCATAGTGAGAGACTGTTATACTTTCTTAGTGAGAGACTATTATACTGTGACATTTTTAGTGAGAAACTGTTATATTGAGACACTTTATAGTGAGAGACTGTTATAGTGAGACACTGTATAGTGAGAGACTATTATACTGTGACACTTTATAGTGAGAGACTGAGACTATATTGTTCAAATTCAGGCAATTGTTGCACATAACGCAGCAAGTACTCAATTCATTGATTTCTACTGACCTGGATTAGACCCACAGGGTGAGTTGCTAGTTTATTTAAAATGACACCATTTTAATAGGCCTATTAGTAGGCTGTAATCCAGGATGTTATCCATGAATCACAAAAGAAACTCACTACAGTGGATTACTTGCCTGCAATAACCTGTGACAATTGGATGTGAAGTGTGTAGCTAGGTGCCATCTACACCAGCTCCAGAGAAACACGGTCAATATACTTTACACACTTTATGTTCATTTGAAACTGTATATTGTTGATGCCAGTTCATGATTGCTTCCCCAGCATGATCAGTGATGCAGACTAGGTTGAATCCCCCTCTTGTATGTGATAAGAGGCAATGAATGGTGGCAGAATAGGCCCAAACTACACTCTTGCATGTCATGAGGGCAATGACTGGAGGAAGAATAGGTCCAAAACACACTCTGCGTGTCTTAAGGGCAATAAATGGGGGCAGAATAGGCCCAAAGGACCATCTTGAATGTCATGAGAGGCAGTTAATGGAGGCAGAATAGGCCCAAAGTGCCCTCTTTAATGTCAATTAATGGAAGCAGGAATAGATATGGCTCAGTAGTTGGAGTGCTGGATATGTCAATGAAAAGGTGCAGGTACAGATCCTCCCATAAGATCAGTCTGTGATGGATACCATAATATGCATATAGGCAAGGCACTTTATTTCAGTTGCACCAGCCCTAAATATCTCACAGTTGATGTCATGAAACACAAAATCAAACCAAACCATGATTGCATGAACCTGATTTTGATGGATGGATGCTTTGGACTGTCATTAACCAATAAAAAGACAATTTATTTGACTGAATGTCATGAACATCAGTTTGGATATATTCTGCTATTGATAATTATTTTTTAAATTATATTGATTATATTTTTCATGATCAATTATGTTATTCAATTAAATAATTTTATTTTAATGACAATGATAAAGTCCAACATCAGCGTAACTTAGCAAGATGTGTATTAGTTTCCACAGAGAGAGAGAGAGAGAGAGAGAGAGAGAGATATTAATAGATGGTAAAGTTACTGAGAAAATGAATATGATGTATTTGCAACTGCATAGCTGAGTTCTGGGAAATGGACATAATAAAATGCCATTTACACAAATACAGGCAGAATTATCTGCCATAAAAAAAAGAAATACAATAAAGAAATGATCTAGAAAATGCAGTGAATTCTTTCAGATCTTGCATTGACATTTTTTCTGAAGACTGAACAGAAAACATTTAAAAAAGTTCAAAGCAAAAATCTTGATTATAATACTATCTTTATTAGTTGTTGTTGTTGTTGTTGTAGGGTTTAACACCATTTTTCAGCACACGATAGGCTGTACATGGTGGCCAGTATTAATGGTGGAGGAAGAACCCGGATAATCCCCAGAAAGAACCACCTACCCTCGAGAAGCTACTGGCAAGCTTTCTCACATACTCACATTGGCCGAATCCGAGACTCGAACCCACACAGACAGAGGTGAGATGGCAGTGATCCGTAACGGAGAATGCTTTAGACCACTTGGCCACTCGGGGCCCCCCTATCTTTATTGGCATCAGCATTTACAATGATTAGGGCATATACATACGTACAGCACATTGTATCTCATTCTTAATCCCAAGGTCCTTGCCAACAGTTGGAATGCATTTAATGGCACCAGCCCGCTCAGGGTTGGGCTGTATTATTTTACATGTATGTTAGTTGTACAGTCTGTATTAAGTATTTTGTTTAGCTCAGGTTTGTTTGCATGCCGTATACATACTTATATACATAGAACTATGAAAATTGGTGAGAAGGTGCATCTTGATGAGTGCTACAACCTAATTACAAAGTTTCATCATATTGACCCATATTTAACATTTCTCTGTTATGTTTTTTTATGTTTCAAGACTTATAACAAAAGAAGGTCACTGTGATGTACATTTAATATTTTGTTGGCATAAATTAATCTTATATTTTGCATTATATATATATATATATATATATATATATATATATATATATATATATATATACACACACACATACACAAAAAAACAAATATATATATAAATATTTTGTGTTTTCATTGTTCATGCAAGAATCTATAAACTAGATGATTGTATGCATCTTTATTACCAGGATAGTACCACTCATGCAAGCAAAGTCACTTTGTATGTATCTCAATTAGTACTAAATGAGTAAGCAAAGTCATATTGTATGCATCTCTATTATTACTACATGGGTAAGCAAAGTCATATTGTATGCATCTCTATTAGTACTAAAATTGTATGCATCTCTATTATTACTACATGGGTAAGCAAAGTCATATTGTATGCAGCTCTATTAGTACCATACGGTTAACCAAAGTCATATTGTATGCATCTCTATTAGTATCACATGGTTAAGCAAAGGCATAATGTATGCATCTATATTAGTACCACATGGTTAAGTAAAGTCAGATTGAATGCATCTATATTAGTACCACATGGGTAAGCAAAGTCATATTGTATGCATCTCTATTAGTACCACATGGGTATTCAAAGGCATATTGTATGCATCTCTATTAGTACCACATGGTTAAGTAAAGTCAGATTGAATGCATCTATATTAGTACCACATGGGCAAGCAAAATCATATTGTATGCATCTCTATTAGTACAACATATATAACCAAAGGTATTGTGTCCCTTATTTCTTATTTTACAAGACTTAGCTGGCTTTACATTTACCATGTGATTAAACAGCTTATTTGCATGCTATTTACATACAAAATCATGAAACTTGGTGAAGGTAGCATCAAGGTTCTACATGAGGGAGCATACACATACTAGATGAGGGAAAAAAACATATACTAGATGAGGGAAATATATGCATACTAAATGCGGGAAACATGCCCATACTAACTGAAGATAAATATGCACTTACTAGGTGAGGGAAAGTAACATACCAGATGAGGGAAACATGTATATAATAGATGAGGGAAGCAGCACATACTAGATGAGGGAATATCTACATACGTGTTAAGCAAACATGCATATGCTAGATGAGGACAGCATGTACATTCTTGATGAGGGAAACAGACACATGCCAGATGAGGGAAACATGCACCTTCTTGATGAGGGAAACATATACATATTAGATGAGGGAGAACTTACCAGATGAGGGAAATATGCACATACTAGATGAGGGGAATATCCAGACACTAGATGAGGAAACATGCACATACCAGATGAGGGAAACAATTATGTTCTATATGAGGAAAACATGCACATTGTAGATGAGGGAAACATAAACATACCAGATGAGGGAAACAATCATATACCTGATGAGGCAATCATACACAAACCAGATGAAGGAAAAAAATACATTCTATATGAGGAAAACATGCACATTCTACATGAGGGAATCATGCACACACTAGATGAGGAAAACATATATCTACTATATGAGGGAAGCACCACATATCAGATGAGGAAAACATGCACAAGTCATGTTGATTGTGGGAGAGATGCATATACTATATAATGGGGGTGTGTGTGTGATCTGGATTTTTAATGTAGCTTTAATTATTTTTCGGTCATATTGCTATGATGTCTGCATTGTGGCAGTTTATAGTGATGTCTAGCACTGGGGTGTCCTGCAACAGACAGGTAGCATGATGTCCCACCCAGTCACATTATCCTGACACCAGGCCAACCAGTCCTAATACTAACCTCTTAATGCTGAGCGCCAAGCAAGGCACCTGTTAATACCATTTTTATAAGTCTTTGGTATGACTTGGCCAGTGATCAAACCCATGATCTCCCACATCTGAGGTGGATGCTCCAACCACTAGGCCACCAGAGTGGTCCCACTATATGATGGGAATATCCTCATACCTGATGAGGAAACATGCATATACTAGATGAGGACAGCATGGACATTCTAGATGAAGCACGCATACCAGATGAGGTATACATGGACATTCTAGATGAGGTAAACATGGACATTCCAGATGAGGGAAACATGGACATTCCAAATGAGGGAAACATACACATACCAGATGATGGAAACTTGCACCTTTTAAATGATGGAAACAACACAGATGAGGAAAGGAGTGCATACCAGATGGGGGAAACAAAAACATTCTAGATGAGGAGAATATCCAGACACTAGGTGAGGAACCATGCATTTATTACACGAGGAGAGCATAAACATTTTCGATGAGGCAAACATGTACATTCTAGATTAGAGAAACAGGCACATACCAGATGAGAGAAACATGCACATACACTATAGATGAGGGAAACATGCACATGCTTGATGAGGGAAAGCAATACAAACAAGATGAGGGAAACATGCATATACTACATGGGGAAAACATGCACATACTGGATTTTGGGGATTATCCACATACTAGATGCAGAAACATGCATATACTTGATTTTGGGGATTATCCACATACTAGATGCAGAAAGATGCACATACTTGATTTTGGGGATTATCCACATACTAGATGCGGAAACATGCACATACTTGATTTTGGGGATTATCCACATACTAGATGAGGAAACATGCACATACTTGATGATGACAGGATGCACATTCTAGATTAGGCAAACATGCACATTCTATATGAGGTAAACAGGCACATACCAGATGAGTGAAACACACATTCTTGATGAGGGAAAAATGTACATTCTAGATGAGGGAAACAGACACATACCAGATGAGTGAAGTGGCACATACTAGATAAGGGACACATGCACATACTAGATGAGGGAAACATACACATACTAGATGAGAGAGGCAGCACATACCAAATGAGGGAAACATGCACATTCTGCATGAGGGAAACATGCGCATACAGCATGAAGGAAACATACACATACTAGATGAGGGAAGCAGAACATACCAGATGAGGGAAACATGCACATTGAAGATGAGGGAAACATATACATTCTAGATGAGGGAAGCGGCACGTACCAGATGAGAGAAATATGAATATCCTAACTGAGGGAAACATGCACATACTAGATGAGGGAAACATACATGTAATAGATGATGAAAGCAATACATACCAGATGAGGGAAACATGCACATATTAGATTAGGGAATCATGCATATACTAGATAATTTCAAAATGAGGGAAACATGGACATTCTAGAAGAGGGAAACAACACATAAAAGATAAGGGACACATACACATATTATATGAGGGAAGGAGTACATACCAGATGAGGGAAACATGCATATACTAGAAGAGGGAAGCAGTCATACCATAGGAAGGGAACATGAACATATAGATGAGGCAACACATACCTGATGAGGGAAACATGCATATTCTAGATGAAGGAAACATGCATATTAGATGAGGGAAGGAGTACAGATGAGGGAAGGAGTACAGATGAGGGAAGGAGTACATACCAGATAAGGAAACATCCATATACCAGATGAGGGAAACATGCACATACCAGATTAGAAAATCATGCACATACTAGATGAGGGGAATAAGTACATTCTATATGAGGGAAACATGTACATTCTAGATGAAGGAAACACACATTTTATATGAGGGAAGGAGTACATATCAGACGAGGGAAACATGCACATATTCAATGAGGGAAACATGCACATATTATATGAGGGAAACTTGCACCTTCTAGATGATGGAAACATACACATATTAGATGAGGGAAGGAGTACTTACCAGATGAGGGAAACATACACATGTTGGATGTGGGGAATGTCCAGACACTAGATGAGGAAACATGCATATACTAGATGAGGGAAACAATCACACACCAGATGAGCGAAGCATGCATATACCATATCCTATATAGAATCTTGGATCTTTGTATACTTGATATTTAGCTGGTACTAAATAAAATGGTGCCCATCTTGTATCCAGTATGCCAACATGACTGCAATCTTGGAAATCTTGTCATTTCTATGTCTTCTAGATGGAAATCCATATTAACATGATATCTTCACCAGAAGACTAAAAATGAGATCTGTGTAGGCCAAATAAAAACTTATTTGGTTTTGGTTCTCTACCAACCTTTGGTTTTCTTGATGAACCTACATGGGGGGGGGGAGGAAGTAGGTAAAAATAAATAAAATTAAGAAAATAGATAATAAAAGTATGTAACTGCAATGAAATTTAAATTCAAGGTATGAACGATTCTTTTTTTTTAGCTTATTCTTTATTTAAATTTATGGGGTGTTCACTAACAGGGTTTTTATGATATCAGGTTTTACATCCACTATGGCCATTATGGTGTTGATTTTACAAAAGCAGGCATTCTTAATGCAGATGATTATTTTCTTTCATGTAAAGGAATATGAATCTGTTAATTAAAGGAAAACGAAAAAAATCACAGTAAATATGGCACTTATTAATTGTTAACGAGAAGAGTGCCAAATCCTTCCAGGGACTCTTGTTTGTTTGATATCAAGGTATTGGCATCTGCAAATTTAAAGACAAGAAGAAAAAGAAGAATCACAATAAACATAGCACTTATTAATTGTTAGCCACCATTAAACAGTTCTCTCTTTTTCTTACAGGGTGCAACATAAATGCTTTTAGGGAAGAAACAAAACCAAGCCAGCTGTAGGATGAGATTTGCTGTCTATGAGACACTACAGTCACTGAGCCATGCATGTTTTTGAGGTTGTATTCAAGAAGCATTGAAAGATGCAGTGGAAACAGCCACTTTAAAGGTAAGAGAACCAGGATAAAAAGATTGTATTTTTCAGTGACTATTGCTGCAAATGTGAAATATTAACTGACTAGGTTCATCTGTTATGTATGTAAAATGGAATGCTTGCATACTATTGAAAGGACCAAATATATATTGCATATTTATTTATTCATCTCATAGGAAGACCATATAGAATGAAGAATGAGATATTTTTCTTTAACAGTTTTTCTATTTTAAAATGATCTGTCATATCCATTGAAGAAATGTAACCATGCTAACCATTGTCTTGTATAGTTAGCATGAGTGCTAATATTGACAAATAAAGGGAGACAACTGCAAGTACTTATTAACATCATTTGGAATTTTAGTTGTGATTGAACAACAAAATGCATAGGGTTCCTGCACTT
Organism: Sinohyriopsis cumingii; assembly: GCA_028554795.2. Classification (NCBI taxonomy): domain Eukaryota; kingdom Metazoa; phylum Mollusca; class Bivalvia; order Unionida; family Unionidae; genus Sinohyriopsis; species Sinohyriopsis cumingii. Next base: position 53,800,746 of record CM068837.1, on the reverse strand, counting down.
TGCTTGGAAACCACAGAAAATTGGACTTTTGAACATTGATAGCTCTGCTGTTTTAATATGTAAAATAAAATATGAGGTTTTATATTAGATCTTTCATATGAGTAATATTGTAAAATTCCGTTTAAACTTATTCTCATCTGTTGTTTTGAATACATGTGTAAAATTGTACATGCATCTGTGATTGTGTATGTAAATTGGTTAATTCAGTGTGAGTATAGGGAGGTATTTGTGTGTATATAACATTGGTGTTTGTGGACTATTTGATTATAGGAAGGTATTTGTGTGCATATATAGCATTGGTGTATGGGGACTGTTTGAGAATAGGGAGGTATCTGTGGTGGATATAACAATGGTGTATGGGGACTGTTTGAAAATAGAGAGGTATTTGTGGCTTTTACAACATTGGTGTATGGGGAGTGTTTGAGAATAGAGAGGAATTTGTGAATGTATGTAACATTTGTGTGTGGGGACTGTTTGAGAATAGGAAGGTATTTGTGGTGTATAATGAACATTGGTGTATGGGGACTGATTCTTTTTCTACTACCGACATGGTGGCTACTCTCTTGAATTGAACTAGTGTTTGCTTTGTTTTCAGATTATCTGGTAGACACTTAGAATGTGTATGTGTAAACCAGTTATTGTACCATTTAATGATTAGGTACAATATATGGTAGAGGAATGGGCACAAAACTTTGATTTGGAATCTCTCTGGGTTTTACATTCCTGCCAAAAGGCAGAGCATATTGTCATTACATCCATCTGTCGCCAATGTGATATCTATACAATAGTTTCTGTTGTCATTAATCTACAGTTATCATTCTTTGTGGATGGCTTTTACTTGAGGCAAGGAAAAGCATTATTAAATTGAGGATGAAAAGGTCAAAGGTCAGAGTCCTTAACTGTAGATGAAAATTGGTTTCTGCATAATAAGTTGAGCTGTAATTTGCCATGGTATCTCAATTGTATGGATATGAGACTCTTAATCCAAGAGTAGCGAGTTCAATACCTGACCATGCCATCCCAGGTTGGAAGCCTCAGTGTGACTGTCAGACAGGCATTAGGCCAATATAATGCTAAAGCATCATTAAAACCAGCAACAAAAATATCCATCATTGCTTGCCAAATGTTACGGCTCACTCTTGTTTGGTGTAAGGAACAAAGCCGTTGATTTTGGAGTCAAAAGGTAACGGTCAATGTCACTTCTCTGAATGAAGAGAAATGATTTCCGCATATTAACATTATTTCAATCAATCTTTATAAATGTCTTGCATTAGGGATAAAGAAAAAGCCTTTCGTGTTTTGGGCCTAAAGGTTAGGTTCACTGACTGCAACGAAGATGGTTTCCATATAATAACAATAGTTTTATATTTCAAGCTTTGGAAAGGGCTTGCAAACAGGGTGAGAATAAAGCCTGTTGATTTGGTGGACTTCTGCTCATAGACCATAGTCACTCTAAAGAAGAAAGATTATTTCTGCATGGAGTGTGTGTGTGTGTGATTTGTATTTTTAATGTAGCTTTAACAATTATTCATTCATATCGCTATGATGCCTGCAATTTGGCAGTTTAGAGGGATGTCTAGCACTGGGGCATCATGCCGCAGATATGTAGCATGATGTCTCACCCAGTCACATTATCCTGACACCAGGCCAACCAGTCCTAACACTAACCTGTTAATGCTGACTGCCTAGAAAGGTGACTGTTAGTACACTTTTTATAAGTCTTTGGTATAGCTCGGCTAGGGTTCGCACCCACGACTCCCACATCCGAGATGGACAGTGTAACCACTAGACAACCGGAGTGGTTATATTTCTGCATGGAAATTTCAGTGATCAGTATAGAACATTATTACACATGGGGCAGGTGTATAATATTAATATTACACTAATTGTATTTTAAAATGTTATTTTCAAATTTGTATTTTCAAATGTAGTTTTTCATTGTAAATAGAGCTGATCTAGAAATTTATAATGCATTTAAATAATTATCAGTTTACTATTATGTCATATTTTGATTTGATTATTAAATTTTAAATCAGTTATGAAAATTATGTTAGGTCTTTGTATATAAATTAATGATCCAAATTTTTTGTCCTATTCTCTCTGTCACATACATTTTGATAAACCTTATTTAGGACATTTCCTTTATAGAGTTTTTAAATTAACGTTGATTGTTAACCACTTGGAACCACAGGTTTTAAAATTTAAAATTTAAATTCATAAATGTTTTTGTCAAATACAGCACAAAATCTAATTTTCATATATTTGACAGATTATTTAATATAATCAGTTTTGCTTATGATATAAAATAAGAGTAATTTATCCACAAAAAACACAATAAAAAAAGGAAATGTGCTCAGCTTTAAATGTAATTTATCTATTTTACCCTTTCATAATAGCCTGGATGTGCCAGTTAACCATTACCATTGATTCAAATGGAGAATGCATTGATTCTGTCACTAGCTAAGTATGAATAATTATTTATTTTTACTTACAAGTAAGAGAGAAAATCACTGTGAGGGACTCTTGATTGTTTGATCTTAATAGGTATCTGTACTCAGAAGACAAGAAGAAGAATATGGGCACTTATTAGTTGTTAGCCAGTAGAGCATCATCCCCTTCTAGGGACTCTTGGTCATTTGATATTAAGGAATAGGTTTCTGCTAAATAAAAGACAAGAAGAAGAATCAGACAAATCACAATCAGTTTAATACTTATTAACTGTCAAACTGTTGAGTGTCAGTCCCAGCAAGGGACTCCTGTTTCTTTGATGTTCCTCAAACATGTATGTTATTTAAATGACATGAAGAATAATCACATTAAATCAGCCACTTTTTAATTAACTGCTATATAACTTTTGTTTTCTCTTTTTTCATACAGGGTGCAGCGAAAATGGTTTTAGAGATGAACAGGAACTTTTAGGCCATCTGAAGAATATGTTTGCTCTCCAGAGGCACCTACTGCCCGCATGTGCTGGAGAAAGGGGAGGGGCGGGGGCCAAGAGTAGCCACTTTAAAAACAAGTGAACTGGAATCACATAATTCAATTTCTCAGGAAATATGAAGAAAAAAAAATCAGAAATTATGAAACATTTTTATCTCTTCTGAACTGATTACGACCATCTATTGTACAGAAAAATGGGACACAGGCATATTCTTGAATTGACCAAATATATATCGGATAATTAAGTATTCAGTTCATGAGGAGATAATATAGAACATGTAAAAAGATACCTCTCAGAGGACGTTTTTCCTATCCTACTACATGTACAGCAATTTGTCATATCTATTGAGATATTGGAACTTTTGTGCTTGTAACATACTGTCTTGTAATGTTTGGATGAATAATCATTATGCCTGTGTAGAAGATTCTTTTATCTACATTACAGTCTACATCACACATCATTGTCAGGAAAGTCTACATTACAGTCTACATCACACATCATTGTCAGGAAAGTCTGCATTACAGTCTACATCACACATCGTTGTCAGGAAAGTCTACATTACAGTCTACATCACACATCGTTGTCAGGGAAGTCTACATTACAGTCTACATCACACATCATTGTCATGGAAGTCAACATTACAGTCTACATCACACATCATTGTCATGGAAGTCTACATTACAGTCTACATCACACATCATTGTCAGGGAAGTCAACATTACAGTCTACATCACACATCGTTGTCATGGAAGTCTACATTACAGTCTACATCACACATCATTGTCAGGGAAGTCTACATTCCAGTCTACATCACACATCATTGTCATGGAAGTCTACATTACATCAAACATCAGACATCATTGTCACGGAAGTCTACAATTACATCAGACATCATTGTCAGGGAAATCTACATTACATCAGACATCATTGTCAGGGAAGTCTACATTACATCAGACATCATTGTCATGGAAGTCTACATTACAGTCTACATCACACATCATTGTCAGGGAAAGTCTACATTACAGTCTATATCAGACATCATTGTCAGGAAAGTCTACATTACAGTCTACATCACACATCATTGTCATGGAAGTCTACATTGCAGTCTACATCACACATCATTGTTAGGGAAGTCAGCATTACAGTCTACATTAGACATTATTGTCAGGGAAATCTACATTACAGTCTACATCACACATCATTGTTAGGGAAGTCAGCATTACAGTCTACATTAGACATCATTGTCAGGGAAGTCTACATTACAGTTTACATCACACATCATTGTCACAGAATTCTACATTACAGTCTACATCATACAACATTGTCAGGAAAGTCTACATTACGGTCAACATCAGACATCATTGTCATGGAAATCTACATAACAGTCTACATCATACAACATTGTCAGGAAAGTCTACATTACAGTCTATATCAGACATCATTGTCAGGGAAGTCTACATTACAGTCTATATCAGACATCATTGTCAGGGAAATCTACATTACAGTCTACATCACACATCATTGTCAGGGAAGTCTACATTACAGTCTACATCATACATCATTGTCAGGGAAGTCTACATTACAGCCTACATTAGAGATCATTGTCAGGGAAGTCTACATTACATCAGACATCATCATCAGGGAAGTCTACATTAAAGTCAACATCAGACATCATTGTCAGGGAAGTCTACATTACAGTCAACATCAGACATCTTTCTCATAAACGTTATATTACAGTCCATATCTGGCACTATATTGACTGATCAAGGAAGAAAACAGCATAAATTTAACAGTATCAAACAAACTTTATTGTTCAACCAAGGGACATAACTACTTTAGAAAACCCATAATTGTTCAGTTTCAAAATTAATAGTCTTAAGTAAAAGGTTTAGTTCCAAAGGAAATCATTCTATTAAAATTTATAGCTGTGCTACAATAATATGCAAATAAAAGTATTAAATATTTTATATTATTTATTTGTATTAAGAGGTACAGTAATACGATAATAAAATTCTCATTAAAATCTATTCGTTTCTATTGTTTGAAATAATTATATTTCTGTATATATATTTGGACATATAACACAATTAATTTTAATATATGTTCTCTACATTTGTTTCTCAGTACTGACCTTTCCACTGTGTGACAATCAATACAAATCATATGTTAATCAAAAATACCTTCAAACATGACTTCACGGTGAAGTTCTTGTCAAAGGTTGACCTGCATTTTTTTGAGATGCTGGACTGTAAACAGAGCAGCATGTAAACTGAACACAGATTTCACTTCTGGATCATCACCAAGGTCTGATTACTCACTGTGCACTGTTGCCAAAATACACATGGACAACCACACCCTAAGCTCTTATTCTCAAGAATAAACAATTACCTTTAAATCCCTACAAAAAATACATAAATCTAACTCTTCTATCACAACCAAAATGAGAGAGGAAAAAATGTTCTAAAAATAGACTAGAACTACATTCCTGGGTACTGAACTGGAAGTACTGATTGTGACCCAATTCCATTTGTGCATTCTGAGTGATTGTAGGGGGTGTTTGTGTGTGTGTGTGTGTGTGTGTGTGTAATATGTACATATGTAAATACTGATGGAATGTTTTTTAAAAATTTGTGTATAAGCTTTAAGCTGTAAGTACATTTAGCTAATTACATGAAATATTTGGTACTTGGAATGACATGATGAATGGTCTGTAAGCACTGATGGAATTTGTAATATTAGTTTAACAATTTGTTTGTAAATTTTAAACTAATAGTACATGTATTTAATTACATGTATTATTTGTGTCATGAATGCCATACATGAAAGTGTCACATCATACATCAACTGCAATGCTACTAAATGTGTCTGGTGCCTGCTTTGCTCTTTTTAATATTGTGCTTAAAAAATTAGAAAATTAGATGGAGAGAGATAGACAGTGAGACACCGTGTGATGAACAGATTAAGGTTTGTGAGACACAAAATCAAGACACATGCACAAAAAGACCAATGAATACATGATATTTTATTTCTGGATTTCCTAATATTTAAAATGCTGGATATTTTATTAAAAAAATTTGCTTCATGGTATTATGCTCCTTGTTAGTAGTATGTACATGGGACATTCTATACACCCTCACACTATTATAGTCTATTATGGGATGCATATACTTTATATTCCTTGTTATAATATGTACATGGGACATTCTACAAAAGTGACACTATTCTAGTCTATTATGGGATGGATATACTTTATATTCCTTGTTATAATATGTACATGGAACATTCTACAAAAGTGACACTATTATAGTCTATTATGGGATGGATATACTTTATATTCCTTGTTAGTAGTATGTATATGGGACATTCTACACAGGCTGACACTACTATAGTCTATTATGGGATGGATATACTTTATATTGCTTGTTATAATATGTACATGGGACATTCTACACAAGCTGACACTATTATAGTCTATTATGGGATGGATATACTTTATAATTCCTTGTTATAATATGTACATGGGACATTCTACACAAGCTGACACTATTATAGTCTATTATAGGATGGATATACTTTATATTCCTTGTTAGTAGTATGTATATGGGACATTCTACACAGGCTGACACTATTATAGTCTATTATGGGATGGATATACTTTATATTCCTTATAATATGTACATGGGACATTCTACACAAGCTGACACTATTATAGTCTATTATGGGATGGATATACTTTATATTCCTTATAATATGTACATGGGACATTCTACACAAGCTGACACTATTATTGTCTATTATGGGATGGATATACTTTATATTCCTTATAATATGTACATGGGACATTCTACACAAGCTGACACTATTATAGTCTATTATGGGATGGATATCCTTTATTTTCCTTGTTATAGTATGTACATGGACATTCTACAAAAGTGACACTATTATAGTCTATTATGGGATGGATATACTTTATATTCCTTGTTATAATATGTACATGGGACATTCTACAAAAGTGACACTATTATAGTCTATTATGGGATGGATATACTTTATATTCCTTGTTATAATATGTACATGGGACATTCTACAAAAGTGACACTATTATAGTCTATTATGGGATGGATATACTTTATAGTCCTTGTTATAATATGTACATGGGGCATTCTACACAAGCTGACACTGTTATAGTCTATTATGGGATGGATATACTTTATATTCCTTTTTATAATATATACATGGGACATTCTACACAAGCTGACACTATTATAGTCTATTATAGGATGGATATACTTTATATTCCTTGTTAGTAGTATATATATGGGACATTCTACACAGGCTGACACTATTATAGTCTATTATGGGATGGATATACTTTATATTCGTTGTTATAATATGTGCATGGGACATTCTACACAAGCTGACACTATTATAGTCTATTATAGGATGGATATACTTTATATTCCTTGTTAGTAGTATGTATATGGGACATTCTACACAGGCTGACACTATTATAGTCTATTATGGGATGGATATACTTTATATTCCTTATAATATGTACATGGGACATTCTACACAAGCTGACACTATTATAGTCTATTATGGGATGGATATACTTTATATTCCTTATAATATGTACATGGGACATTCTACACAAGCTGACACTATTATTGTCTATTATGGGATGGATATACTTTATATTCCTTATAATATGTACATGGGACATTCTACACAAGCTGACACTATTATAGTCTATTATGGGATGGATATCCTTTATTTTCCTTGTTATAGTATGTACATGGACATTCTACAAAAGTGACACTATTATAGTCTATTATGGGATGGATATACTTTATATTCCTTGTTATAATATGTACATGGGACATTCTACAAAAGTGACACTATTATAGTCTATTATGGGATGGATATACTTTATATTCCTTGTTATAATATGTACATGGGACATTCTACAAAAGTGACACTATTATAGTCTATTATGGGATGGATATACTTTATAGTCCTTGTTATAATATGTACATGGGGCATTCTACACAAGCTGACACTGTTATAGTCTATTATGGGATGGATATACTTTATATTCCTTTTTATAATATATACATGGGACATTCTACACAAGCTGACACTATTATAGTCTATTATGGGATGGATATACTTTATATTCCTTGTTAGTAGTATGTATATGGGACATTCTACACAGGCTGACACTATTATAGTCTATTATGGGATGGATATACTTTATATTCCTTGTTATAATATGTACATGGGACATTCTACACAAGCTGACACTATTATAGTCTATTATGGGATGGATATACTTTATATTCCTTATAATATGTACATGGGACATTCTACACAAGCTGACACTATTATTGTCTATTATGGGATGGATATACTTTATATTCCTTATAATATGTACATGGGACATTCTACACAAGCTGACACTATTATAGTCTATTATGGGATGGATATACTTTATTTTCCTTGTTATAGTATGTACATGGACATTCTACAAAAGTGACACTATTATAGTCTATTATGGGATGGATATACTTTATATTCCTTGTTATAATGGTGGCGCTATACAGTTTCGCATTTTGCATAGGGTTAGGAATTTAAAGAAAAAGAATGTCCCCGGCTTTCCTCACTGGTTATACTGGCTATTTAAAAAAGACCTTGTATATCTTAGGTATAATGCAAAGAACCTTTAATTCCCTTTATTTTGGTGTATGATTGATGGGTGTACTATGGGTTATAGAGTATACAGCTTGGCCTTACTTCAAATGTGCACCTTTCAAAAAAGTGCTAGCTCTACTTGGTCATTTTCACTTCCTGAACTTCAGAGGTCATTTGTATAAAAAAGAGCTGATAACTTTTTTTACATTTTATATATTTGGTAATTCATTCATTGCACTTTCAGAAGCTGGTATTGTCTAGTCTGGCAAAATTCATTTTCCCTATTTTAATAGCTGCTATGTATAGTGTACTTTAGACTAATTCAGACTGATTTTTTAACACAAGGGAGCAGTCATTTTAGTTAGCAGTGTGCTTAAATCATGTAAAATTTCCAAAAGTACAATATCCAAAAGAAATATCATCCACATTACATTAATGTAGCATAGAGGTATGCAAACATTCTCTCCACTGTACATGTTTTAAATGCGAACTACTTCACCTTACATACATCACTCTCTCAAAAGTACTTATTATCTGGTGAGCGCCACCATAAAGAAGATGTAGGTATTATTTTTTATGATTTAATTATGTTTATATGGCTGAAACATTTAAGTCGCAAGCATCAAAACAATCCTTATGAATAATTCTTCTGCTTTTTTCCCCACAGAACAGTATTTATGAGTGTCAGAGTCTCTAACAAGTCCAGCCTCCCCCCCCATGATAAAAGTGAGCGATTTTAAGAATGCACATTACATTTTGTAAACATAGCAACCAATGTTATGCTGAATGATAGGAACATGAAACTAGCCAGAATTATTTCTGAGATATCAACAATGAATTTTACAATTAGAAAAGGGAGGTAACTCATCAGCTTCATAAAGGTCAAAGGTCAAAGTGTAAAATATTTGCCTATTGTTTAATATGGAAGAAGCGAATTCACTTTCTCATCATTTATTTTTTATTTCATTGCAAATAAATGAAAAGAAACATTTTCACCATATATTTCTGTCACTTATTGCAACAGTTTTAAATTTAAGCTGACTCTATTCCTATATTCTAAGTCTTCTAATTTCCCCATAATTAAGGTCACTACTCACACAAACATACCTCATGGCAAATTATGTACGCAAGAGAAAAATGATCATAATTAGCTTATTTTCATGCTTAAACGCAATATGAATGTACCATTTTATTCAGAACATCATACATAATTATATGAAAATAAAAAAAAATAATTGCAAACATTTTTTTATTTTCTTTAAGGTGGCGCTATACAGTTTCGCATTTTGCATAGGGTTAGGAATTTAAAGAAAAAGAATGTCCCCGGCTTTCCTCACTGGTTATACTGGCTATTTAAAAAAGACCTTGTATATCTTAGGTATAATGCAAAGAACCTTTAATTCCCTTTATTTTGGTGTATGATTGATGGGTGTACTATGGGTTATAGAGTATACAGCTTGGCCTTACTTCAAATGTGCACCTTTCAAAAAAGTGCTAGCTCTACTTGGTCATTTTCACTTCCTGAACTTCAGAGGTCATTTGTATAAAAAAGAGCTGATAACTTTTTTTACATTTTATATATTTGGTAATTCATTCATTGCACTTTCAGAAGCTGGTATTGTCTAGTCTGGCAAAATTCATTTTCCCTATTTTAATAGCTGCTATGTATAGTGTACTTTAGACTAATTCAGACTGATTTTTTAACACAAGGGAGCAGTCATTTTAGTTAGCAGTGTGCTTAAATCATGTAAAATTTTCAAAAGTACAATATCCAAAAGAAATATCATCCACATTACATTAATGTAGCATAGAGGTATGCAAACATTCTCTCCACTGTACATGTTTTAAATGCGAACTACTTCACCTTACATACGTCACTCTCTCAAAAGTACTTATTATCTGGTGAGTGCCACCAATATGTACATGGGACATTCTACAAAAGTGACACTATTATAGTCTATTATGGGATGGATATACTTTATATTCCTTGTTATAATATGTACATGGGACATTCTACAAAAGTGACACTATTATAGTCTATTATGGGATGGATATACTTTATAGTCCTTGTTATAATATGTACATGGGGCATTCTACACAAGCTGACACTGTTATAGTCTATTATGGGATGGATATACTTTATATTCCTTATAATATGTACATGGGACATTCTACACAAGCTGACACTATTATAGTCTATTATGGGATGGATATACTTTATAGTCCTTGTTATAATATGTACATGGGGCATTCTACACAAGCTGACACTGTTATAGTCTATTATGGGATGGATATACTTTATAGTCCTTATAATATGTACATGGGACATTCTACACAAGCTGACACTATTATAGTCTATTATGGGATGGATATACTTTATATTCCTTTTTATAATATATACATGGGACATTCTACACAAGCTGACACTATTATAGTCTATTATGGGATGGATATACTTTATATTCCTTATAATATGTACATGGGACATTCTACACAAGCTGACACTATTATAGTCTATTATGGGATGGATATACTTTATAGTCCTTGTTATAATATGTACATGGGGCATTCTACACAAGCTGACACTGTTATAGTCTATTATGGGATGGATATACTTTATATTCCTTATAATATGTACATGGGACATTCTACACAAGCTGACACTATTATAGTCTATTATGGGATGGATATATTTTATAGTCCTTGTTATAATATGTACATGGGGCATTCTACACAAGCTGACACTGTTATAGTCTATTATGGGATGGATATACTTTATATTCCTTATAATATGTACATGGGACATTCTACACAAGCTGACACTATTATAGTCTATTATGGGATGGATATACTTTATATTCCTTTTTATAATATATACATGGGACATTCTACACAAGCTGACACTATTATAGTCTATTATGGGATGGATATACTTTAAAGTAATTGTTTTATATTGGTTGTTATAATATGTACACTGGACATTCTACACAACCTCATGCTATCATAGGATGCATATTATTTTAAGTAATTATTTCAATTTTTCTGACTGGTCTATATTTATATAATTTATTATAGTAACTGGCATGATATACAAGGAGAAATTATACACTTCAATTTTCAGTTTCATTCAGTAAAGTTACGTATTCATCTTTAGACAGTAATGAACATAGTAATAATCAATAATTAAAATAGTAATAATAAATAATAATTAACATATTGGTAAGCGACAGCAGGATAATAGTAATAATAATAATAATAATAATAAACAGGAGTATTTACACATGCAAGGGATTAATTCAAAATTTTAGAACTTAAGTAAATGCAACAAATAATAAAACTAATTCTATAAATTTAGTCATTATAAATAGATGTCATTAAAAACTGGTCGACATTTTGTACATAATGTTTGTCTTTCAAGAAATGTAATACTACAATTGCCTTCATTTTCACTTTGTGTGCATATATATATATATATATATATATATTCTTCTTTCCTCTTTTCATTACTTATCTTTCTTGGCAACTTTAGGATAGCTTAGTCTCCAGAACTGGAAGTACTTAAAGAGAGCGCAGATCTTTCTCTGAAGTGTGTTTCTTATCGAATTAGATTTAATGTTAAATTCTGCATATCTGCAAGGTTATTGGTTAATAATGATAAAATGTTCTAGACATCTGAAGAAGGCTTTAATATCTCCATCACCAGATTGAAATTAATTGCAAATTTTAATCACCGTTGATTATTTTGGAGATTGACGGTGAAAAATTGTATTTGTCCATAAATTCACTTGACTTGTAAATTATGTAAGCAAATCTAGTAATTCAATTCATAAAAATATGTATAAATGGTCAAATTAAAATACTTGATTTGTCAATTATCAATTTTATTTATCTAACTTGAAGAACATGAGATAACATCCATTTTCAGACAAGAGTTTTTGAATGGTCTATGATTAATAATAAGTTTAATTTTATTTCAGCTGATAAATGTGTAGTTTTCTTCTATCTGAATCATTCGTGGTGATTAAGATATCCTCACTCTTGTGAATGCAATCGCCTGCGGATATTTCGGTATGCCTGTATTTACAACTTGAATGACATCTGGAGACAGCTGATGAATGTTGTTAGATGATTGTCCAACAACACAGATGTTGTCATATCTGTCTACAGCTACTCCACAGGGGCATACAAGATTGTCATGACTGTAGTTAAACTGCTTCCCGCCATCCATATCAAAACAAAAAAGTGAATGCATATTATGCATAAGAACATACACTTGTGTTTTCATGTTATTCAGTGCTACGTAGCTGTAGTAATCATAGAATGAAGAGTCATAAAGATGAGAATACTTTCCATTCTTGAAGTATTGTTTTTTAATTTGCTTTTGCACTCCATTTTCTTCAAAACATAATCAACATTTGGTTTGCATTAGCTTTTATTAGATTTGCATTCATAGTGCATTCCTTTTTCATGTGTACATCATCCTGTTTTGTTTTACTGGTGAAATTGTCATTTTCAGGGTATGTACTAGATAGTTGAAACTTGTGCTGAATATATAAAATATTTAAAAACTTTAGGCCAAATAAACAATTATGTGGTGCAAGTTACCCAACTGACAATATTTTTTTCCTGCTGACCCTACATTTTTTGTTGGGGGTCGAGGACGGGTAATTTGGCACCAGGAAAATAAGAATTTGTGTTATGTGGGCCATATCTGAAAGTGTCACATCATACATATAATTAATTACATAAAATTTTTGTGTCATGAGTGCCATAAATGAAAGTGTAACAGAATAAATATAGTTACTTACATAAAATATTTATGTTATTTGTGACACATTTCTATAGTTAATTACATAAAATATTTGTTTCATGAATGCCATGCATGAAAGTGTCACATCATACATCAACTATAATGCTACTAAATGCATTTGGAATCTTTGCTCTTTTTTATATTGTGCTTACACAATTAGATGGAGAGAGGCAGAGACAAACAGAGAGTCAGACACATTGTGATTAATATATAAATGCTGGTGAGACTCAAAATTAAGACAAATGCAAAAAAGCAATGAAGGCAAGACATGCTTTATTTCTAGATTTCCTATTATTTAAAATACTGGAGATTTATGAAGAAGTCTATTTCATTCCATTAAAATCAATGTTAATAGTATGTACATTGGACATTGTACACAACCTCATGCTATTATATTCTATTATGGGATGGCTATATGTTGAAGTAATTGTTTTATACTCCGTGTTAATAGCATGTACATTGGACATTATACACAACATCATGCTTTCATAGGATGCAAATAATTTATAGTAATTGTTTCATTTTATCTGACTGTTCTATATTTATTTGAATAGTAACTGGCATAATATACAAAAAGAGGAATTATACACTTCAATTTTCTGTTTCATTCAGCAAAGTTACATATTCACCTTTATACAATAATCAACACAGTAATAACCAATAATTATCATAGTAATAACCAATAATTATCATAGTAATAACCAATAATTATCATAGTAATAACCAATAATTATCATAGTAATAATCAATTCTAATTAACATAATGATAAGCAGGATAATAATAATAATAATAATCAGCAGTATTTAGCCATGCAAGGGATTTACTCAAAATTTTAAACTCTACCTAATTTTAATGTGTTTAAGCAAACACAACAGATAATAAAAAGAATTATAAACATGTTAGTCATTATAGATAGATTATACTTCTTCCATTAAAGACTGATATATATTTTTTACATGATGTTTGTATCTTTAGAGAAAAATAATACTAAAATTGGCCTCATTTTCACTATATATATATATATATATATATATATATATATATATATATGTATATACTAATTCTTCTTTTCTCTTTATATTACTTATCTTTCATAGCAGCAATATTTTTTAGAATTATAAAAAGAGTAAATCCTCACAATGCTAACTTAAGGATAGCTTAGTCTCCAGAACTGGAAGCACTTAAAGAGAGTGAAGGTCTTTCTCTGAACTGTGTTTCTTTTCAAATTAACAATTCATGGATCTAATGGTAAACTCTGCATATCTGCATGGTCATTGGTCAATAATGATGCAACATTCTAGACATCTGTATAAGGCTTTAATACCTCCATCATCAGATTGAAATTAATTGCAAAAATTTTAATCAGCATTGATTATTGTTTAGATTGACAGTGAGAAATTGTATTTGTCCATAAATACACTTGACTTGTAAATTATGCATACTAATCCAGTAATTCATGCAATAATGTATAAACAGTCATCAAATTAAAATAACTGATTTGTAAATTCTCTATTTTATTTATTAAGAAACATGAGATAACATTCAATTTGAGACAAGATTTTTTAATAGTCTACCATTAATAATAATAATAACAATAATAATAATATCAACAATAATCAGCAATATCACCAGCCATATTTGCACAATATAACAGCCTACACACTTAATGTCCTTCATATGGAAATAAGTGCAACAGTGTTTCAAATGATTAAAAAATGTCTGTAGCATTTATTTACCTTTTAAAACTGATTTGTTTTTTGCATGTAAGATTTTCAATATGTATTTTGTTAATATGGCACATATGTATATCTTTACAGGAATGTAACGCTAAATTGTATTCAGCATTTATTAACATATTAAAATGGATTGTTTTACGAAATAACATTAATGTACATTTTTTCATAAAGTTTATGTAACTTTACAAGAACGTGGCACTAAAGTAACCTGTTTAATTTTATTTCAGCTGATAAATGTGTAGTTTTGTTGTCTCTGAACCATTCGTGATGATTAAGATATCCTTACTCTTGTGAATGCAAATAGCCCACTGAGATTTTGGTATTCCTGTATTTACAACCTGTATAACAGACCCATCTGGAAACAGCTGATGAATGCTGTTAGAATTGTTTCCAAGAACATAGATGTTGTCATAATTGTCCACAGCTACTCCACAGGGGCATCTAAGATTGACAGGACTGTAAGTAAACTGCTTCCTGCCATCCATGTCAAAACAGAGAAGTGAATTCATAAGACACACACTAACATACACTCGAGTTTTCATGTTATTCACAGCAACGTAATTGTCGTCAAAGTATGGAGAGTCATACTGATGAGTACATATTACATCTCCTCTTGTGTTCATCAGACTCCATTGACTCTTGTTATTACCACAATAACCATGCACAACCATCTCCCCCTTCCCAGCAGCTGCTATTCCATTACAATTACATTTGGTTGTTATCATTCTGACTGGCCTGATGACGTCACCAATCACAGACAGGATATTGATTTTATTCTGATTATACAGTGACACTGCCACCTCCAGGTCATCCAGTACACAGATGTTCCATGGTTCACCTGTTAATGTATGACTTGTGATGAACTGATAGGAAGAGCTTAGTAGGATGCATTGGCTATTGCTATAATCAGCAATCATCACCCTGTCTCCAGGGAGAAATGTGACACCAGAATACAATGGTGTATTACCAGTAGGGACTTTAAGATCAATTACATCAACTCTCTCTACCTCACAGTCCTTCCTCGGCCTCTGCAGACATGTTAGGGGCAGAGTGTTGGAGCTGGTGGTGGTCACAACCTTCCCCAATTTAGACAAAGAGATGGAGAAAATGGATTGTATAAGAGGAGAGAATTGCAATGTTACTGCTAATTTGTTAGTTTTCTCGTACTTTACTCCGACAAGATTGCAGTAGAAATATAACTGAGACCTCATCGTTTCCGCCATAAGAAATTTTTGCAAACTGTTCCCATATTTATTTACTGTTTCAAGGAGGTAGTGCGAATTTCTCACAGAATGCATTAGTGACAAACACTGATGATTTTCGTCCTGTTTCCTGATAACCTCTTCTTTGTAAATTCGGTTTCCCTCTTCCTTCACACGATTCTCTAACTCGTCTAGAACTGAATTGATTTTCTTTCTGAATTCTTTGATTTGGTCGGTCATCTTATTAACTTGGGGCTCAAGAGTATTAACACAGGCCTCGTTAATCACCATAAACCTCTTTAAATGCATCTCGATTTCCTTCATATCTGCAATTATTTCTTCTGGATTGCTATCACATAGCAGAGCAGGGATGTCTTTTTTTAAATCTATTACTTCGAAACAAATTTTATGGCTATCGAAGAAGCATGTGCCACAACAAGGGACGCCGTGATCTTTACAGTAGTATTGTATATCTTCTCCATGATGCTCCGAACATGTAAACCTTTCTGCCAGTTCCACCACAATTTTCGGGTTACAAGTTAATTCATCAACACTAATAATGGTATGATCCTTTGACATTTTCAGCTTCCGGTGTACCTTCAAACAATCTCCACACATGGTCTCTTTGCATACTATACAGAACCCTTCAGCAGGGGAATTGATACCCTCATTGTTACAAGCGTCACACAAACAATCTACTCTCGATTTTACTGGCAACATTGACTGTAAGACTGTGTCGACTGGAAATAAAGTCGCCCATTCACTTGTCGGTCTATCCTTAATGGAGGGACTCGCAGAATTTCTACATACTGGACACTTAACATACGTCAACTTGGCAGCCTCAGTTGTTATGTGAGATTGTAAACATTTCTCACAGAAAGAGTGGGCGCACGGCAGCTGTCTGGGTATGTTGAACTGTTCCAAACAAATTGGACAACAAGGTCCATCGTCATTCTCTACTTTAGCAGCAGCCATCTTTAACATTAAACCGTTATATAACCCTGATAGGAAAACATGTAAATATTATACTGTATGAAAGCAGATTTATAAATACCTATTCGCTTGAATAACGCTTGTTGTTACTTCCTAGTTTTAACCTGTTGGACATGGGTATGCTCGATTGGTCAGTGATGTCTAATCTGTAATGTGCATCAGATGTTCCAAGTGTCCCTTCCGCACTGTTCCAAAAGTTACGTTGTAGAGGACCCAATCTATATCTTTATTAGGTTGCCTTTTAAACAAAATAAACTCTAGCAGAATAATTATCCCTATATAGTATCTTCATTGTTTGCCAGTACTGACTTTCCAGTGTAGGGGCCCCGAGTGGCCGAGTGGTCTAAAGCGCTCTCCGTTACGGATCACTGCCATCTCACCTCTGTCTGCGTGGGTACGAGTCTCGGCTTCGGCCAATGTGGGTATGTGAGAAAGCTTGCCAGTAGCTTCTCAGGGTCGGTGGTTCTTTCCGGGGATTTCCCGGGTTCTTCCTCCACCATTAATACTGGCCGCCATGTATAGCCTATCGTGTGCTGAAAAATGGCGTTAAACCCTACAACAACAACAACTTTCCAGTGTGTTTGTTTACAATAGGATGTTTATGCACGTGAATGCTATATGTGTATTGGCGCGCAGGTTCAGTATCGGGTAATACTTTACGATTCTCACAATGTAAAGTTAACGGGAAAAGCGAGCATGTAATAATTATCCCCATATAGTATCTACATTGTCAGTACTGTACTTTCTAGTGTGTCCAGCCCTAATCTATCACACTGTAATCTATTACAGCTTCAAAAGATGAATTCATGACGAAGTTCATGTTATAGTTTATCCAGCATTTTTAAAGAAATCAGCCTTACATATTCCACTCACATGCATGCATAAATGCTTGTAAAGAATAGATTATTTTATTTCAATCAATACAAATGATGCAAATATTCAAGTCAAACATCACACCAAACCGAAAGAAGAACCGATGCTCTACAAATAGATTGGGACAACAGTCTTCGGTATTGATCTCGAACTACTTATAATTGTGACCTTAGTCTATACATGTATTATATGCAGTTTTCATTTTCTGAAGTAAAAGAGTACTTTCTTGTTGGACTATCATTCTATTTTCATAAAGAAAGGTTTATCAAATAGCAGAATGTTGTACCAGAGACAAATATGATGTAAATAGCATGATGAGACAACAATATCGAACTATCTTTCACACACTAATGCAAGAGAAAAATATGTTTTAATAAAATAGTAGTGTTCCAGTCTCTTACGAAGAAAATCAGAAGCTTTTTTCCATGAGATCACGACCCTTTCACGATTAATGTAAGCTAGGACGAGAATAGTTGCTTTTAATTTATTATTTAAGCTTCTTTGTTCCCAAAAGCTATACTATACCTAAAATTACATTAACTGTTTCCAAATGATTTCCTTTATTTGATAATGTTTCAGAAGAAATTTTCTTTCCACAGCTGCATCGAAAGGTTAATATCGTAAACCGAAATCCAAATTTCCGTCGCTTAGAGTTACAACAAAGTCATTTTCTCGACATTTTTTTAATTAAACAAGTAAATAATAGCAAATATTTTCGTTATCTTCATTTGCATCAGTATACATATATATTTTGAAACTGCTATACAATAGACTGCACTTTACAGTTTGCGTTTCGCACTTGGCTTATTTGATCGTGTTCTAGACCTTTCTGCCCGCTTTCTTCGAATTTGGTTCGGCTTCCGACCTGCAGATGGAGTTCTGGTTGCAGTTCTTCTGCCATCTTTTGAGTACATCATATTTGGATGGTCTTTACCGCAGTCTGTGAGAATTTTTTTTCTCCCTTTTATCCCGTTGTTCTTCTGTCATTCTGGCCCAGTGATCAATGTCGACAAGGTGGTGTAAATATCTTTCACTGAGGCGATAATTACCCATGTTTCTCAGGGAACGACATCTCTCTTCCTGCTCACTGATCACTAATTGATGAAACAGGTTGACAAACTTTAGTAATTCAGCTAGCTTCCATTTTTTGGCAGATTTTAGGATGTGATTTGAACTTTCTGAGTTGTTGTTTGTCCATGTGCTTGTAATTTTTCCTTTGTTGACCGGATATATGACGTGTTTTTTAAGCATTGGATACAATATTGCATCAAAGTAGGTGCGAAACTTTCTTTCGCAGGCATGCGAGTCTTTGTCATCGATGATGGAACATAATTGATTTAGTCTTTCTTGGTGGGTGTCAACGTCTGTTTTTTGTAAAAGACCATTTGAGCCAAAGACTAAATCAAGAACTTCCAGGCAATCTTTTAATGGAAACACAATTATATCTTCCATTTGTCTGTTTGCGCTTTGCTTTAGATGACGAGTACAAAGGACGTGTGTGCTACCAGGCAAACATCGTTTTATAACGGTTTTGAATGCCAATTCCTCATCTTTGCCGATAGTCAGTAACTGGAGCTGGTTGTCTGTCAAGTTGTAAGCGACGTCATGGAGGAATGCAGAATATGCCTTGGTGCTGAACTTGGTATTGATGAAAGTTGGACCGAACACAATCGGATGGTCATCTGTAGATCTCTTTATAACGGATAAGTCTTTGAAACTTGTCGGAGTCACGTGAAAATCACCAAGGTTATAGGTCTTGTCCATTCCAAGAACGCTACCGCCTTCAATACAGCAGAACCTATTAATGTCTGTGACCTGTTGCTCGTTGTGAAGAGTCACGACTGGGTGTTGTAAGCCATTCATATGTTTCAGTTTGGACGAATTTGTTTGTTTTGGTCATTTCTTTCACGCAAACAATATGGTCGGCGATGATCCCTGATTTGGATGGGCTGTGCTTTGTTCTTGCTATTGAATGTTTAATATTTCGGAGTTGTTTCTCGCCTCTTGGTTGCTGGTAATCATCATTTCTTTCAGAATGTATCATTCTCTCTACTTCCTTCACCCCTTTGTGCTCTAGTTCGTTTGTTAATCTTTCTCTAACGGAAGGCTTGGTTCTAATGTATATGACGTTTTGCGACGGATGTTTCACGGATGCATGATATGTTCGGGACGAGAATTTTCCATGTTTTCGGCAAGCGCGATGTTGGTTGCTATATCAGATAGAAGATTTTCAACCTTTGGAACCACGTTATCCGCCACTTGAACTGATCAGGTCCTGACGGAGAGCTCATTAGGGTTGCGTAAATTCTGTCAACGTGTATGATCTCGTCTGCTAATGGTTGTAGTTGTAATGGCTCGTAGATACGCTTTACACATCTTGCCGTTTAACAATCATCAAGAAAGTGCCATTTCTTTCAATAAATTTTGTGGATGGTGATGCACACTTGGCCCAAGCGCCACAGTCGTCCCAGAACTCGGACCTTTCCCCGAAGTACGTTTCATGATGTTGTCGATGTTAGTGATAATAAAATACATGCCGTCTTTTCTTCGAGATTGGATCATCTTTCATCACGTCCATGACAGATTTGCGATCCATGAACTTCTTTAAAGGACCTGGCACGAATTCATCAAGGTATAATTCATCGTCTTTTTCAGAATCAATTGCACTGATGTGTTACGAACGTAGGACTACCCATTAATTAACATGTATATCAATATTGCTCTCTGTGTTGAAATAAACAATATATCATATATATTTATCTATGTTTACATAAATGAATTAAATCCTGTGAGTAGTTATGTGGGATAGGATAGCGACAATGAAAATTAGCATTACAGGACCCCTTGGGAACATATAGCGACAATGGAAATTTAACATGGAGAAAAATCGTGGGAACATATAGCGACAAGGGAAATTTAACATGGAGAAAAATCGTGGGAACATATAGCGACAAGGGAAATTTAACATGGAGAAAAATCGTGGGACTGTTGAGCGACAAGGGGATTTGAACATGGAGAAAAATCGTGGGAACATATAGCGACAAAGGAAATTAACATGGGATTTTTTTTTAAATTTTAAAAAAATAAAAAAAGGGGTAGGCAATTCAAAGACTATCTCTTTTCGAGAAATATGGCTGGCCCTGAAAAGGGCCTTTGGTTTATGTTAATATGCCCTTAACATAAAGGGCATTTGCGACATCTTCTTGTCCTCAAACTTCGTCTTACAGCAGGGCCATACATCAGAGTCCTCTTGAGGCAACCTTGTCTCTCTATATAGACTCTTCTTATCCACAGGCTGCTGCTGGTCCTGTGGACAACGGTCCACTTGGATCGGACATACATGAGTATGTCCGTCCTGAACATCATCGTTGACACAAGGGTTGAAGATTCAACGTCGGTCCACATGTTGAGGCTCCTACAATAGGTGAATCAATGCACTGAACTGCGCTTATTTATAGGGACAGGTAGGATTGAAACGGATTGAGTTCATTCACCAATCCGAACACGCGTTACAGAATTCAGTCAGCCCGCATCCAATCCGAAGAGAGCAGTCTGTGACGTCACGTAGTCAATATAGATCTGTTAGCGCTTGTGTGCAGTCAATCTATGCGACAGTGATTCAACATGACGGAAACTCAGAAAACGATCCAATGGGGTGCACCAGCAGCGGAGACCGCCCAAGGGAACCCGGACTTACTTTCAGAAGAGGTGAATTGGGATTTTGTCGATTTTCTCTCCTCGCAAGAATTTGTTCCGGAACCTTCGTTACCTTCTTCATTACCGCAAGTGGAGAATTTTAGACAGAGACAGAAAGAAGAATTGGAGAAATTTATGCAACGACAAAAGGAAGCGGAACAGGCTTTTCTCTTACAGCAACAGCAACAAGAAGAAGAGGTAAGAAAAAAACAACAGCAAGAAGAAGTAGCAGCAAAGAAACAAGAGGGTGAAAATCAAACGGTCACGGTACTGTTGGATATTTTAGCGGAGTTAAGAAGTCTGAAACAAATGTATCAGACTTCTTTATCACGACCGAAGAGAATACGACCTTCCCGAGCTAAACACGTCAACCCTGTGACTAAGCCTACCGTACCACCCTTAGTGATTTCAACCCAATCATTATCATCATCATCAACATTACGCAGTCCAGAAGTAGGCCTTGGCCGTGGCAAAGGCATAAGACAGTTAAAGTTGATTGCTTAAACTCACCCCTACATCGTAAAAAAGGCCCTTTTCAGGGCCACCCACATATCTCGAAAAGAAATACAATTTCAATTTGCCAATAACTCAAAAAAAAATAACCCACCCATTTTACCCTTATAGTACGTGTCTGTGTATGAGTGCGTGAGTGTAGCTTCTTATTTTAAAATCATAACTCAAAGACTCTTACCTTATATCATTCATTTATTCTTTTCTCCATTTTTTACAATCCAATTCACAATTCACAACACAACACTTTAATAAAAAGTTCATTGACTTCTTCTTTCTCCTTGTTTAGTCTCTCTGTTTTTTGAATTTCTTCACCGTCACACTCTTTTCCTCCTCCTCTTCCTCCTCACTTTCTTCCCTTCTTCTTTTCTTCTCCTGTTTCTTTTTCTTCACCTGTCTGCTTTCTTCCTCTGAAGAATCCCTCTCTTCTTCTGAAGAATCCTTCTTTTCTTCTGACTCCTCTTGTTTCTTTTTTGGGCAATCTGGAGACCAATGTCCTTTTTCTTTACAATAATAACAGGTATCTTGACTTTTGTCTTTTTTAGCTCCTGTTTTTTGACGGTCTGGACACTCTGAAGACCAATGCCCTTTCTTCTGACAGATATAGCAAGTATCTTGACTTTTATCTCGAAAGGAAGGAGAGTAGTCCGTAGGCTGGTCTGAAGAGAATTTTCTAATGACCCCTCGCAAAGCTCTGACGAAACGTTCCATCTGGTTAGTCTCTTCCATCGTTGTGCTCGGCTTGAGAGTGAAATGAATAGTGAAAGGACAAGACACACACCCTTTTATATACGCTGGTCTGCTATGACTATAAAGTAGCTCATGGTGTTTCAACTTGAGTCATTTGACTTTTTGCTTTCAAGATGAAACGATCCCATTCATTCGAGAAGAAAGAAGAAAAAGAAAGTAAGAGGCAGAAACGTGATCTATCGCCTCGTACCAGGGCTGAAATCTTGGCACAAATTCATGCCAGTGATTTTGAAGAGGACATGAGTGAACCAGAATCAGAACCCTCTAAACCAAGTTCACCACCCTTAGTCAACCCTGAAAAATACTATTCCATTCGAGAGACGGAAAAGCGCTCCTCTAGAAAATTTAGAACCACGGCTTACAAATACACGGTGAAGTTTAAAGATTTCAAGTCCGAAGTACCGTTAGAGAAAGCAGAAGGGTTCATCACCGGAGTGTGGGATTCTCTGCTCACTGCACTCAAGCGACAATGTCAACCCAAAGAAGACGATCGCTTGAGACTTTCCATACAACACGACGGTTTGAAATCCCCTGTTTGGATCGAGTTTAGCACCCCTGCAGAATTGACCGCTTCCAAAGTCATGGACAAGATTCAACACGTGCAACAATCTAATGACCAGTTTGACATCACCGATGGAAAAGCCACATTGGACATGACCCACGTCTCTCCTCCTCAAGGAACCGGACGCAAAAAGATGTTATTGGTGAATGACCTTCGCAGCATTAAGCGTAGCCTTGTTCAAATTCACAATCCTCATGACCAGATGTGTTTAGCCCGTGCCATCGTGGTGGGACGAACCTATGCCAACAAGAACGACACGGTAGAATGGAAAAGAACCTGGAAAACTATTCAACGATCCGATCGAGCCAAACAACGAAGTGAAGCAGAACTCCTGTTACGACAAGCTGGCATGTCCAAAGACACACCCTGTGGCATACCTGAGATGCAAAAATTGCAAGATGCCCTAGCTCCACGATACACCTTGAAAGTGCACCCTCAAGAAGTGCGCGGGTCTTTGTTGTTTCGAGGGCAAGATTTTAAGGACGGAAAATACATTCACGTTTATCATCACGATGACCATTTCGATACCATTACCAGTATCACTGGATTCCTAGGATACGGTTATTATTGTGAGAAATGTGATTATGGTTATAACAATCGAGAGCAACACAAGCATTGTGGATCGAAATGCCCAGGATGTTTGGCCTCTCCACCCTGTCTGAGCGAAGAACCAGTGCCTTGTTCAACTTGTCTGCGCACGTTTGTCAGCCCTACCTGTTACCAACAACATTTGAAAACACGAGGTTCACAGAAGAAATGTGCTTGTCAACTCCTGAGATTGTGCTCTACGTGTGGACAAGGCATACTTACCAACAATGCCAAGGCACACGTATGTCGAGGAAAGAAAAAATGTCACATTTGTCACCACATCGTGGACTTGGAACACCAATGTTACGTGCAAAAATACCAACCCCCACCAGAGAAAGAGGACGGTCACAAGAAGAAAGGCAATTTCATCTTTTTCGATTTCGAATGCATGCAAGAGACTGGCATTCACATCCCTAATTTCTGCGTGGCTCATCGAGCGTGCGAGAAGTGCATTAAAGAACCTATCTTCAGTCATTGCCCTCACTGCAGCAAGATTCCTGGAGGGCGTGAAAAAATCTTTCGAGGACCGAACACGTTAGCCGATTTTGCCCAATGGGTCTTAGACCCCGTCGACAAGACGTGGAGCCAAGAGGACATCGAACGTTACCGAGATTGTCATCGTCATGCCACAGTGATGGCTCACAATTTCTCCGGATACGATGGACAGTTTCTTTTGAGGTACTATACGGAACATGGCACCGAACGTCCTAAAGTCACTTTGAACGGAGCCAAAATCATTTTCATGCAAGTGGGACAAGTGCAGTTTAAAGATTCGATGAGCTATTTGGCCATGCCTTTGAGTCGAATGCCTAAAACGTTTGGAATGACAGAAATGGCTAAAGGGTACTTTCCACACTTTTTCAATACGGAAGCCAATCAACACGCCGTTCTACCCCATTTACCTGAGGCTCACTATTACGACCCCGACAACATGCGTACCGAACAACGAGAAGCTTTCTACGCTTGGTACCAGGCTCACGCCTCGGACCCTTTCGACTTTCAGGAAGAAATGCTAAAGTATTGTCGTTCCGACGTGGACATTTTACGGCGTTGCTGTGGAAAATTTCGAGAACTGTTCATGGAACACGGAGGGGTGGATCCTTTGAAAGAAGCTTGCACCATTGCCAAAGCGTGTTCCCTAGTGTATCGACAACGATTCATGCCTGAAAACACCGTGGCTGTCATCAGCCCTCAAACGACCCACTTTGTCAAACGTCAATACTCGGTCAAAGCCCTACGTTGGTTACATTACTTGTGCGACAAGGAAGACAAGTGGATTCAGCATGCCCGCAACGGAGGGGGCGAAAAGACCATCGGAACGTATTCGGTCGATGGCTGGGACTTAGAAAACCCCAAGATCGTGTACGAGTTTAACGGTTGCTTATTTCACGGATGTCCTGTTTGTTACCCTGACCGTGGCACTAAAAATCAGTTTTTGCAACGAACCATGGAAGACTTGTACCAGGACACTTGTCAGCGACGCCTAAAGTTAGAACAGCAAGGATACCAAGTGGTGGAAATGTGGGAACACGAGTACGATCACCGTATGAAAACCGATCCCGAGTTTAAACGCCTCGTGGAAAGTTACCAGTTCATGGACTCGCTGAACCCGAGGGATAGTTTGTACGGAGGAAGGACCAATGCCACCTGTTTGCTGTACCAAGCCGACGAAGAGAAAGGAGAAGAAATCAAATACTTGGACGTGTGTTCGCTGTATCCCTACGTGTGCAAATATTGTCGCTTTCCCGTAGGGCACCCGCAATTGTTGACGGAACACATCGACCTGGTCAACATTCGACAATACGAAGGCTTGATCAAGTGTAAAGTTTTGCCTCCCACGAACCTATACCATCCCGTCTTACCTCACCATTGTCAAGGCAAACTGATGTTTCCCTTGTGCCGTACTTGTGCCGAAACGTGCAACCAAGACCAGCCTTGTCATCACAGCCAGGAAGAACGGGCCTTGACGGGAACCTGGGTCAGCGTAGAATTGTTCAAAGCTTTGGACATGGGATACCAACTGTTAGAAGTGTACGAAATTTGCCACTTTCCCAAGACACAACAATACCACAAGGGTGACCCCACTCAGAAAGGCATTTTCGCAGACTACGTGGATGCCTTTTTGAAACTGAAGCAAGAAGCCAGCGGCTATCCTTCCTGGTGTCACACTCCCGAAGACCAAATACAATTCAAAGAGAAATACTACGAACAAGAAGGCATCACTTTAGACCACATCGAGAAAAACGAAGGCAGGCGATCGTTTGCCAAAGTGATGTTAAATTGCTTGTGGGGTAAAATGGCACAACGCCCGTGTTTACCCAAGACGGAATATTTGACAGAACCTTCCCGCTACTTTCAGATGATTCACGACAAAACCAAATACATGAAACACGTGGACGTCGTTCGAGAGGATTTGATCTTGGTCAATTACGAAGAAGATCTGGACTTTGTACAAGACGACCCTTTTGGAAATGTCATCATTGCGGCTTACGTGACAGCCCATGCTCGCTTAAAATTGTACGAAGCTTTAGAACTGTTAGAAGAACGCGTCCTGTACTTTGACACGGACAGTTGCATTTACATCCATCACCCGATTCAACAGCACCCTGACATCGAAGGAGACCGTTTAGGAGCCTGGACAGACGAGCATCCCGACGACAAGATTCTAAGTTTCGTCAGTGGCGGTCCCAAAAATTACGGCTACGAATACCGGGACAAACAAGGAGAAGTGCACACGACGTGCAAAGTGAAAGGACTGACTCTGAATTATCGTACCAGTCGAGTGGTCAACTTTGGGGTATTGAAAGAAGCCTTGCAATCGGGAGAGGATGGAAACTTTAAAGTGACCACCTATCAACCGAACAAGATTGTACGTTTACCCACTCACCACATCGTCAGTCGACCTTTGGAAAAAGTTTATCAAATCGTGTACCAGAAGCGAGTTCGACTTCCCAATCATTTCACCTTACCGTACGGTCACGTCGGTATTGGTCTGTATATAAAAAGGAACCCTAGGCAAGATCGATAGTTCATTGGGACTACCAAGACCGAGCAAACAAGATGAATACTTTGAAAGAGACATCGTTCCAGTTTGGGGATTGTAAAAAAGTTGTATCTTCCTCTAGTGTGACTAATACTGGATGGATAAGACCCAGGCATTGCGACGGAAAATGTCCGGAAGGAGACTGCGATTGTCCATGTGGTTACCATTGTAATTGCGTAACGGAGTTTGCAGACGAGTGCGATTGTGAGCCTTGCGATGGATACGATGCTGTACGTTGTGACCTGAGCGATGCCGTAAAGCATCATGGGAACTTTAGTACCCCTACCCCTGTCATGGAAAGTGATGCTGTGCGTGTCAAACCTGTCGGATGCGAAAGTGATGCCGCTCGTCCTCTTGGACATTTTACTGGGTTTCGTTTTAAAGGGGAATGTTCACCTTCACGTCTACCCCCCTACGGATGTCATCCAGCCTTGAGCAAACTCCTACCCATGTCACTCAACCCTCATCGAAACGAACCTGTGAAAAACGAATATTCGTTTCCTGTGCGTTTGTCGGAATACTGCGACTTTGAAAATCGTCTTCAATCGTTCAAAGGAAAATGGCCAAAGTATCTGGGAGGACCGACCCCCGAAGAATTAGCCAGAGCCGGATTTTTCTACTTGGGCGAAGGAGATAAAGTCAGGTGCTTCAGTTGCGATGTGACACTTCACCACTGGGAACCGCAAGATTCGGCCTACGTAGAACATGCTCGATGGTCACCGAATTGTCATTACTTACCCTTAGTGGGACCGAGACATTGAAGTAACTTCTTACCATAATCATCTGTTCATGGATACTTTACAAGAGAACATTCGTGCTTTGCCTGTGGAGTTGAGAGAACGCATTTACCGAGAGCTGGTCAAAATACAAGTGAAACGTAAAGAACAATTGCATCCGTTACGTCACCGGTGTTTGAACCACTGGTACCTGAAGGCTATACAAGGACTGATTCAATTGAAAGTGTTCCATCGGACAGACATTGATGAACGACCTCCTGGTTATAAAAAGGATTGGTTTGGTATGGACGATTGTAGTTACTACATTGTAAACGTACTGCATCGAATTCCAGAGGAAGAGTTAACGAATTACCAACATCTTGAACACAATGTCAACTTAGTGAAAGAGGAAACTTCTGAACGAATTGTCATGTGTAGATTAGTGACTCAACGATTTAAATTCGACACTGAAGTGAAACCATGTTTGTGCAAAGAGTACATTTCTTGTGTCAGACCAAAGAGGATTTAGTATGACCTATTCATGGATACTTTGCTAGAGAACATTCGTGCTTTGCCTGTGGAGTTGAGAGAACGCATTTACCGAGAGCTGGTGAAAATACAAGTCTAACGTAAAGAACAATTGCATCCGTTACGTCACCAGATCTTTAACCACTGGTACCTGAATGGTATAAGAGAACTGATTCGTCAGAAATTGTTTCAGTGGTCAGACCTTGTTCAACACTTTGAGTTAGTGAATGATCGAAATGTTCATTATTTTGGTTACTTCGAGATTCACCTACAGCAATACATTGAGGAAGACAAGTTAAAGGATTATCAACATATTTTACGTGGAATCCACTTAGAGGAAGAGGAAACTTCTAAACGAACTCTGAAGTTTCGGTTACAGTATGCAAGATTTAGATTCCCTACTGGAGAACGAAGATCTCTGGCTAGAAAGTACGTGTATTGTTTCCGAAACAAAGAGACTATAAAAACAGGCTGCCATGCCACGACTTATGTCACATGTCATCCAACAGATTCCGTGGAAGGAACTCAATGACCATATTCAAACCGTGGATCATTACCATCGATTATTACAAGAACTGTATCCATTCAATTTGGGACGACAAGTGGTGTGTGTCTTAGTGACTTGTTTTTTGGGATTTCGTTTACCAGCCGATTCTTTGTGGACTCTTTACGATCAGTACTTACCACCTCCATGGCCTTAAATGGTCACGAAAAACTCCTTTTGCTCAAAGCCTTGCGTTTTCATCTGGATACTTCTCGACCTCTACGGGAAAAAAAGATTCGTCAACTTTTAGCTACCCAAGACGTGTATGACGATGTTTGTGTAGCTTGTGACTTACATCCCCATTGGACAGATGTCCGTGCCTGGAAAGAATGGGATTTTGAGGCTTGGACCCAAGAAGTGGCCCAGTATGCACGAGAGTTGTTCAAGGAAAAAAGTTACTTTTCAACCCGTGTTAGTGACGGTGCCAGAAGAACCCGTCACCCAGGACAGGACTGTCGTGGACAGACCTGAAAGACCCTTTCGGGAGGACACTTGTGTGACCTTACCCCCTGTTGAACTGGTTAGAACATTACCCAAAAGATGTGATTGTTGTACAGACACTTGTGTTTATTCCACGTTCATCGTTATCATGTGCCTTTTATCCTTGTACTTAAGCCTTTGGCTTTTATGTATTTTTGTCTTTCGTATTCATGTTTGAAAAAAAAAAACATTCAATAAACGTGTTCTGAAAAAGTATATAAACTCTTGTCTTGTTTGTTTTCGTGTCACAAGTGACATTTCTCACACCATGGCTACCTCTGCTGTCTCTGCTCCCTCTTCCTCTACTGTCAAAGTCATCGACGAACACTTAGATCGTGCCAGTTGGGAGGCTTTGTATCTTCGCCATCCCTTTAACATGCTCATTGCTGGACCTAGCGGTTCAGGCAAAACCGAATTCGTCAAACGTTTGATCGAACATAAACATCATTTGATCGATCGGCCCCCTCAACGGATCGTGTGGTGTTACAAAGAGTGGCAATCGGCGTACAGCCTCTTGCGAGAAAGTCAAGGCGATTCCATCGTGTTTGTGGAAGGCATTCCTAAAGAAGACGACGGCATCGTCTCTGACTCCCGTCAAACCCATTTGGTCATTTTCGACGACATGTTAGGAGAAGACGAAGAAGAAATTAAATTGTGGTTCACGCGCAAAGGGCATCACCGTAATGCCAGTGTCGTTTACATCACCCAAAATTTGTTTCAACAAAGTAAAGCCCATCGCACCATCAGTCTCAATGCGCATTACGTGGTCTTGTTTAAAAGCCCTCGAGATAAATCGCAAGTGCAAGTCTTAGCCAAACAGTTAGGAACGCCTTGGCTGACTCAGGCGTACGACGATGCCACTCAAACGCCACACGCCTATTTACTCGTCGATTTGAAACCTACGACCCCCGAGGATTTGCGATTTCGTACCCACTTGTTTCACCACTGGTGCCAAGACGGAGGGCTTGTCCTGTACACGTCTCCGTCCTCGACTTCATTTCACTCCCCATAAAAAATCTATAAAAACCTCAGACCCTTTTTCGTCTGTCTCACACAGTGTGAACATGACGTCCCTTCAGTCGCATCTTCCCGTCAAATTGATTCGTGCCTTGTATGGCATCAGTCGAGAAAAAAATCCACAAACACGAGCCCGTGTCTTAGAAGCTAGTCTCAAAGAAGTCTTACGATGGTTCACGGTGACGGCACGTCAATTACTCCAAGGAATCATTCAGATTCCTCATCAAACCCAACGCTTTTTCGATCGAAACAAAGTCGCTTTGGTCCAACTGGCCGATCCCCGCATCGACACTCAAACCAAAAAACAAATCATTTTGAAACCTGGAGGGAGCGGTACTCTAGGAGGGGTCATCATTCGCTCACTCTTAAGATGGGATCCTAATGCCCCCAAAGTTATCCCCAAGACAAAAGTCCAACGAAGCCCCAAGAAGAAAAAGAAAAAGACCAGGTCCCCAAGAAGAATAACTTCTCCAGTGGCAGGACCCTCCTCTTACCAGACACCACCACCCCGGAAAAAGAAAAGAAGCCCCCAGAAAAAGAAACAGAGAAAAAGTCCCCAGAAAAAGAAAAGTCCACAGAAGAAAACTAGTCGCAAGAGAGGCACTTCGGCCAGGACGCAACCTTACACTCGCAAACCACGACCTGCCACGGCAGTGACTGCGTCTCCGGCATCCTCACGTTCATCCACTTCTCCGTTGATGACACCCAGAACTGAAGAGTACTTGGAGACGTTGATCACACCAAGAACATCTCCGTTGATGACCCCCAAAAGAACTTCCCCAGTGGCAGGACCCTCCCATTTAGCGGCAGTGGCTGCTGCTCACAAAGTACCTTCTCCCAAAATCAAAGTCCAAGAAAGATCGGGCATGTTACAAAGTTTACTGGATTTGTCCAAGCAAGAACTGGCTCGATTTAGTCCGTTGCGTACCCCTGCACGACGTGTCATGCCTGTCCTCAAACTGATAAAACGTAAAGACAATCAGTGGCGACGCGTTCCAGTATAAAAAGAGCCTGTGACCAAGTCGGGGTATCAGTGAACTTGTAAAAAAGATGTCACCTCCAAGAAGCCACAAAAGAAAGAGACAAAGGCAGACGCGTCATCCGACAAAGCGCTTAGCCAAGCATCGACATTACCCTAAGAAAAGACACAGTCGTTCCAAGAAAAAGAGGCGTCAACAAAGGGGAGGATTCCTTGGTGATTTTGGGAAAAACATTGTCACCTTTATGACAAAGCGATAGTCCCAAAAAAAAGATAAAAGGGTGTGCGTTAAGTCATCGACGTTAGTGTCTGTTCGGTGAATGTCCCGGAACCCACAAGCAAAAAATGTCACCCTCCAGAAAACCCCAAGGAAAGAAAAGGAAAGGACTGCCACCACGTTTAGCTAAACATGGGGACCTGTTATCTGTCCTGTCCAAAGCTTCTTCACCCCTACGAAAAAAACTCATTCAAACGGCCTCCAAAGAGGTCATCGATACCGTGTGCGAATGTTGTTTGAACGTTTTGAAAGGCACGATCCCTTTGTCCAAACACCAGAAACAATGCTTAGGCAAACATCGTCACGTTCTTCGCCAAATGGTTCAAAAGAAAATTCCCATTCGTCAAAAAAAGAAGATGTTGGTCCAACGTGGAGGCATTTTACCTCTCTTGTTAGGCCCCATACTGAAAGGAGTCTTGGGAACCATGTTGGGAGGACTGGTGGGAGCAAGATAAAAAGGCCTCGGAAGTTCCAAGATCTCAGAATCGACCCCTGACAACCCCATGGAAGGACGAAAACTAGCTTTAGTGCCTTACAAACGATGGATGGAATACCATCGGTGGCAAGAACAACGCACCCCGCATTTACCTCCCAATCCCAATTTGAGCGAGATGTCCCAGTTACAACACGAATTGCAATCCTTGATGGATCGCCAAGATTTGTCCGAAACAGAAAAATCGCAAAAGTACGGTCAACTCTTGCAACGACTGCAACTCTTTCACCAGAAAGCTTTAGACGAAACAGCTTTACCCACTCTAAAAGATTTTAAGACCTTGATGAAAAGTCCAGCACCATCATCATCATTACCCCCACCACCACTATCATCCCCATGGGTCACCAGAGATGCTACCCCACAAAGACCTGAGGAAGAAGAGATGCGCGAAGTGTTTCAAACACCGTCAGCAGCTCCCATTTCGAGCAAGATTGCAGCATCCTTGTTGACCCCGTCCCCCACACCCCAACGAGAAGAAATGAAAGCTTGGGTTAAAAAGATGATGTCCACGCCTCCTTCGACAGAAGTGAAAAAGAAAGAAGGGAAACCAGAAGCGAAAAAAGAAAAGAAAACCAAAGCCATTCCATTGCCACCTCCACCACCACCACTACCTTCTACTTCTACTCCCGTAGCCCATCGGACACGTAAATCCGTTTCCAAACCACCCTTTCGACCCACCCAAAGTAGCATCACCGAAGAGTGGGTGACTTATTAACACAGCAAAAAAAAATGGAAAAAGTCTTAGCTAGCATTTACTACGATCCCTCGCATCCTGCAGGTTACGCAGGAGTTCAAAAATTGTATCGTGCTGCCAAAACGCGACTGAAAAGTCTCCGTTTACCTCAAGTGCAACGATGGTTACAAGAACAAGCTACCTACACTTTGCACAAACCCATTCGACGCAAGTTTGTCAGAAGTCGCACCCAAGTGGAAGGCATCGATCATCAATGGCAAGCCGATTTAGCCGATGTCTCTCATTTGGCCAGCTACAATCGTGGCTACAAATATTTGTTCTGTGTCATCGACGTCTTTTCCAAATTTGCTTGGGTCGTGCCCTTGACTTCCAAATCGAGCAGCGAGTTAGTGCGAGCCCTGCAACGGGTGTTGAAACAAAGCGGTCGTCACCCTCTTCGATGGCAAACGGACAAAGGCACCGAATTTCTGAACCAAGCTTTCCAAAAAGAATTAAAGAAACGTGACATTCATTTTTTTACCACCGAGAATCCCGAAACCAAAGCCAGCATCGTGGAACGTTTTCAACGCACTTTGAAAGAACGCATGTGGAAATATTTTACGCATCACCACACTCTGAAGTACATCGACATCTTACCGCATCTGGTGCAAGCGTACAACCAATCTTACCATCGAAGCATCGGACGTGCCCCGCAAGACGTGACTCCCGACAACGAAGTGTTGGTGTTTGAGCGTCTGTTCGGTACGTCCCCGACGAGGGCTGTCCCCAAGAAAAGTGGAGAGTTGACCGTAGGAGATTGGGTGCGCATTGGCAAAACCAAACGCACTTTCGACAAAGGTTACTTACCTAACTGGACGACCGAATTGTTTCGCGTCACTGGACGAGTACATGGCCGTCATCCTGCCGTCTATAAATTGGAAGACATGAACGGAGAAGTGCTCAAAGGAACGTTTTATTTGCCCGAGTTACAACGTGTCACCAAAAAAGAAGACGACGTGTACGACATCGAAAGCATTCTCGAACGCAGAACCCGTAAAGTGGGCAAACGACGTGTCAAAGAAGTCAAAGTACGTTGGAAAGGATATCCACCCAGTTTCGATTCTTGGATCGACGCTTCACAAGTCATCGACTATAAAAAGAAGTGACCATCATGCCCTTTCACACAGCAGACGCAGCTACGTCGACCACTCCTCCTTCACCTAGTTCTTCTGTGCAAGATTTACAAAAACAACCCTTGTGGGTGTGGTGTGGAGAACGTGTGCCTAAAACGCAAATCGTCTTTTTCTGCCAAATCTTCGTGGTGTATTGTGTCATCGGGGCAGCCATCGCCAATTTGAGTTTGCAACAAGGAGACAAACAATTGTGGACCATTTTATTGAGCAGTTGCATCGGTTACCTGCTTCCCAATCCCTCCCTGAAATTCTCCTCGAACGGGAACGTTGTGTCCAGTGCCAGTGCCAGTCACCACTCCAACAACCACAACCAGAACCCCATTTTGGGCGGAGACACACCTCTGACGTCCAGTAATATCCCCTCGGACAGCCACAGAACTCTGGAATTATGAGTCACCAAAACCAATTTTACTTAACTTTACCCAGTGACAGTTCCATGGAGGTGTTTCCCCACAACACGTTGTGCTGTTACACGGCCAAATTACCTCAAGCCATCCCCTTAGATCACGAAGCCCATTGGGAAGTGGCTTTAGTAGAAATGATTCACCCTACACAAATCCAAAACATCACCGAAAAACAAAACTTTTTTGAGGTGGAAATCCTGAACCAACAATTACAAGAAGCCATGACTGACATCGGGTTTTCAGGGATCACAAGACCAGCCAGCAAACCAACCTTCAGTATCTACACCGTGAAAATTCCAGCAGGGTTTTATTTTAGTGGTCAACATTTGGTGGACACTATTGTGGACAGGTTCGAGTTCGCCTTTGGCAAAGCCCTGAACAAAGTCAAAAAAAGTGTCACCCTGGAGTACCATAAAGTGGCTCGTCGCTTACTGATGAAATTTCCAGATACGGACTCATTGTCCTTCAGGTTCAATGGTATTTTGTTTGAAATTTTGGGTGGACATTCAACAATGGTCACAAACAATTGGAGCCCCAAGATCAACAGTAATATGGATTTTTACAAAGCTTTTGGAAAACCGGTAGAACTGAACCAAGGAATGAATTTAATGTTCGTGTACTCCGATGTGGTGGAGTATAACGTGGTGGGACACACCTCCGTTCCATTACTGCGTGTCATTCCTTTCAAAGTGGATTCTACCACGAACGTTGACGAGGAAGGTGGAAACACTTACCACGTCCACCGCGAATTTGTCCATCCTCACTATTTGCCGGTCAGCAAGTCGTATTTGGACACGGTCAACATTACTATAAAAGGAGATTTGGGACAAAATATTCCATTCACCAAAGGAAAAGTCACGGTGAAACTCCATTTTCGAAAACGGTTCTCTCACGACTCGTAAGTCATGTATCCAGTGTACCGAGGGGTGGCTCAGCAGCGAGGACACGGTTTAGGAGACATGTTAAAATCGGCCTTTCGTTCGGTGGCCCCGGTGTTGAAACCGATGGTGACACGCGGATTGCACGCCTTGAAAGATGCGGCACTGACGCAAGGCAAAGAATTTCTCCAAAATGTCATCATCGACAAACAAAACCCTAAAGAAGCCTTCATGAGGGCAGGCAAAAATGTCTTGCTGCAAACGGGCAAAGACATTTTAGGCCGACGAGTGACACCTATAAATGCCCTGCACGCTACCGAGTCAAGCATTCAGCAAGGACAAGGCAGAAAGAGACGAAGAAGAAAACACCCTTTCACCAGACTTCAAGCGAGAAAGGCCAAGAAAAGAAGAACCGTTCGAGACTTAGACGTTTTCGATTATTGAGAAAAGAGACAAAAAAAATGATGCACCGAGAATCTTGCGCTTGTTCCAAGACAGAACTGGATCTGTTTGCCATGCCCCCTACCATGATGACGATGCAAGAATCCCAGTGGGTGGAATTTCACCCCGTCTCCTCATTGACAGCCTCAGCTCCCATCGAGTTTGAAATCAAAGGACAGCCCGAAGATTACATCGATCTGAATAGCAGTTACTTGTACTTGAAAGTCAAAGTTGTCGATGAGGACAATTCGACCCTAGATGGCGATGAGGTAATAGCTCCCGTCAACAATTTCATGCATTCCTTGTTTAGCGGAGTGGACTTGTACTTGAACAACAAACTGGTCAGCAGCAGCATGGATACTTACCCTTATCGAGCGTACCTGGAAAATCTCTTGACGTACGGAATAGATGCCAAGAACACTCATCTCAATGCCTGTGTGCTATGGGAAGCTGACGAAGCAGGCCAGTTTGAAGAATTCGAAATTATTACAAATGATAAAGATAAACCATACAATGAGGGATTTACAGAACGAAGAAAGAGAATCAAAGATGGACAGAGTTTAGAACTGATGGATCGTTTGCATTTGGACATGTGGTTACAAGAGAAATATTTGCTAAACGGGGTCAATGTCCGCCTGAGACTGAATCGTAGCAGTGCCGCTTTCCATTTGATAGGTAAAACTGTTTGCAAAACTGTCATCGAGGAAGCCAGGCTCTACGTACGACGCGTAGAAGTGTTACCTAAAGTGGGTAACGACATCAGTCAGACGTTGAGCAGAACGACCGCTAAGTATCCCATCCGACGCGTGGAAGTGAAAACCTTCACCATTCCCAAGGGACAACGATCCATGATCGAAGATCATCTGTTTCAAGGACAGCTACCCAAACGTTTGATCGTTGGTATCGTCGAAAATACAGCCTTCAACGGAGATTTGAGTAAAAATCCTTTCCACTTTCAACACTTTGGCGTGTCCAAGATCGAAGTCAGTCGCGATGGCAAGACCTTGTGTACCCGACCTTTCGAACCTGACTTTGAGAAGAAGAATTACTTGAGATCGTACTTGTCCCTGTACGAAGCCACCGGCCAGTTAGGAACCAACACCAGTCACGGTATTACGTACGAGGATTACACAGGAGGCTATGCTTTGTGGGCTTTCGATTTCACTCCAGACCAAGGCAGCGACGAGGGACATTTCCACCCTATAAAATCTGGCCAGATTCGTGTGGAAATTCAATTTGCAAACCGAATCCCTGATGAAACGGTGAACGTCATTCTGTATGCAGAATTCGACAATACCATAGAAATCAACAGTTTGAGAGAAGTCATTCTAGATTACTAGAAACCATGGAAGACTGTTATCCCTCTTTACCTAGTGGAGAAACTTTGGACATGAAATGTGAGGAGACTGTGGAAGAAGTGATCATGATGAAGTCAAGATGGCCAGAACAAGAAGCCCATTTAGTCTCCTGTTTTGCCAAACACTTGGTTGACAAAATGACGGAATTGATCAAGAAAAATTGCTATGGATGTCAAAACGATCATCCCAGTCAAATTCAACACGATAAATGCCTGATGTTGAGTCAAGAAGAAAAATTGGACGAGTATCTGGACGAAGCTTGGAGCCTCATCTCGAACAAAGACGTGTTGCACCAGTGGTATAAAGACTTGCGTGAACATTCTTGTCCACCATTAACCACTCAAGAGATCCATCGTATCGAAGCTCTCCTGAATCAGAGTGAGGAAACAGAACGAATAACCGTTTATTCGTCAGACATTTTCAAGCAAAAAGTCAGAATCGAATTGACGACTTATTATTACCTGTGAAGAAGAAAAAAACGACACAGATGGATACCTGGGAACTTTATTACCTTCTGAACCACAGTTCGTATACGGCTTCTTGGAATCCTGTCGTCTGTGCTAAAGATGAACTCCCTCATCGCAAACCTAAAGACCATCAAGCTTACGTGATCAACACGGACGACAGTCATCTCCCAGGAACCCACTGGGTAGCCGTTTACTTTCCTCAAGAAGGATGTGTGGAATATTTCGATTCGTACGGATTGCCCCCTTTGGAAGACGATATCATCGACTTTATGAGAAGAAATGCTCAGACCACCCGATTCAATAATGTGAAATTACAAGGCACAGATTCCTTGGTGTGTGGACAGTACTGTGTGTATTTTCTGCATCATCGCAGCCTGGGCTATTCCTTAGAACATTTAGTGACTCATTTTGATCCTCGTTCTTCTGCTAGAAACGATGTGAAAGTAGATCGATGGTTTTGTGACCATTATGCTTATCTTTTGTCTCAAGCTAGGAAACGTAGTGTCCATCAATGGCCTAATGATTTCCAACAGTGGAAATCACAATTTCATTCACAACGTTGTCAGCCCTGTTTAAAGTAGATTGTATTTGAAGAAAAAAATGTTTGTGATTTGAAAAAAATTGTTTGATGTTATAGTGTTGGATTATTGTTAAAAATGTTGTTGTTTAGTGTTAAGTGATTTTTGAATAAAAAAATGTTGTGTTTTGAAAAAATGCTTTTGTCTTTTGTTTAGCTATAAGAATGTTGAATTGATGCTCTTTCATTTCTTACTATCCCTCTCATGACACTCACTGAACGTTGCGGCTCGAAAACCGTGTGGGGGATGTTTTCCTTCACGTCCGCGCTTTCACTTTAAGAACCGGGGTTGTTTCCAGTCTAACCATCCATTGTCGACTCATCCTCCTACGAAGATGTGCTCCAAACTAGCTAAGCTCAACGAAGCCTACGTGAATTTGCATAGGGTCAGACACAGTCTGATACCGAAGCCAGAAGAAATAGAGAATGTGAGAATGTTAAAAATCACTGAAGACCTGATAGAAGAGCTCTTCAGAGAAGAAGTGAACAGGGAGAAAGAAGAATGGACAGAGAAGTACAGACTTCAAAAACAGCAGCAACAGCAACAACAGCAGCAGCAGCAACCTGAACCTGACAGAGGCTTTGTCGATTGCCGTATCGACACCAAAGAGTTCTTCTTCTCTTTCCGAAGAAGCAGACCTATTGCCAGAAAGTCTATAATCAGAGGACATCGCATTCTTAGAAACTAAAAAAAAGAATGCCATAGCAAAACAAAAAACAGCCCTTTTCAGGGCTACCCAATACTCTAGAAAAGAAATAACTATTAATTTGCCAATGTGTGTAAGTGGAGTAGTGTGTATATAAACACTAACTCTTTTATAAAAAATGTGAGGGTATGTGTTTGTGTGTTTGTGTGTTTGTGTTTGTAAGAGCTCAAGTAACTTGGTATGGATAGTAGATTAAAATGATGTTAGTTTTTTGGCTGTTAGAGGTGTATATTTGGGGTTAGATTGGATTGATTTGCGTATGTGGATAGTCTATTGAAGTGATTAATAAAAAATTTTAGAATAGTGAGTGAGTGTTTCTTTTAGGTCCGCGCGTTGTTGTTGATTTTGGTCACGATCTAGGTAAGATCCATTTTATGTTTTTAGGGGATGTTTTCCATCACGTCCGCGCTTTCACTATAAATTGAAACTCGTTTGGCAGTCCAGCTACCCTTGTTGATTGATCAACACAGCCAGAAGAATGACTAGCAGAATAGTGAAACTGTTAGAACTCCAGATGCACCTGGAATATGCCAGGCGGATAGTAAACGAACTATCAGCGGAGGCTATAGTAGAAGAAGCAAGAATAAAGAAGGAAGAAGAGGAGAGAAGACAGAGGGAAGAAGAAGAAAAGAAAAGAGAAGAGAGGATGTCGTTCAATATTCCCGAGACAGAGGATTGGGGTGTTGAAGCGAATCATCCTCCCTCTGCGCTCCCCAGAAGAAAGGTGAAAGAAGACTGGGGAAGAAGATGCGTGTGCGGCGCCAGGCCAGGACGGTGCAACCATTAGATAGGTGCATCTGGAGTTTAAAAAAACAGCCCTTTTCAGGGCTACCCAATACTCTAGAAAAGAAGTAACGATAGATTTGCCAATGTGTGTAGGTAGAGTAGTGTGTATATAAACACTAACTCTTTCTTAAAAATTTTGAGGGTATGTGTTAGTGAGTTTGTGTTTGTAAGAGCTCAGGTATGTTAGTGTGAATAGTAGATTATGGGTTTCTTAGCGTATGTGAAGAGTAAAGTTAGGGTTTTATTATATGAAATGAGAAAGTAGGGGATGTTTTCCTTCACGTACGCGCGTTGTTGGGTCATGATCTAGGTAAGATCCATTTTATGTTTTTAGGGGGATGTTTTCCTTCACGTTCGCGCTTTAAGTATAAAACTAACAGTGTTTGCCATTGGAGCCCATTCTACGGAATAAGCAAACAAGAAGATGCCAGCAGCTTCAGCTTTGTACAACAACCTTATGGGAAGTTGGTATTGGATGGTGGATGGATTGAATGTAGCAGAAAGGCTTGAACAGGAATGGAGGCATGCAGTGACAAAAGACTTCGTCTCAAGACAAGTAACCAGCCTCCACTTAGCCATCGATATAGTAAAAGAAATGATAGAGGATGAGGAGAAGAGAATCAGAGGTTTAATTAACCCACCGTATGTGAAAGTGGGTAAGTTGAAAGAAGCGATAGTTTATGTGACAAGTGTAAGGTGTTTTTTAGAAGACATTGTGGAATGGACAGATTGGTGTTTCGCGAAGTGGGGCTTAGACAAGCTTAAGAAAGCGGAAGAAGTAATGAGGAATGTGCTGACCGAAGAGGTCAAGAAGATCAAAGAAAAGTGGTCAAAGGAAAGAAAAGAAGAAGAAAATAGAAAGAAAAAGGAAGAACTAGAGAAACTAAATGCAAACTGGATGAAAATCCAAGAGAAGTTCCGAGCCATGGGTCACCCGGACTGGTTGCCGGAAACAGAAAAGAAAAAGAAGAAAGGAATGATGGACAAAATAAGAGGATGGTGGAAGAAGTTAAGAAGTTAAAAGAAGAAAAAACCCAAAGGCCCTTTTCAGGGCCAGCCATATTTCTCGAAAAGAGATAGTCTTTGAATTGCCTACCCCTTTTTTTATTTTTTTAAAATTTAAAAAAAAAATCCCATGTTAATTTCCTTTGTCGCTATATGTTCCCACGATTTTTCTCCATGTTCAAATCCCCTTGTCGCTCAACAGTCCCACGATTTTTCTCCATGTTAAATTTCCCTTGTCGCTATATGTTCCCACGATTTTTCTCCATGTTAAATTTCCCTTGTCGCTATATGTTCCCACGATTTTTCTCCATGTTAAATTTCCATTGTCGCTATATGTTCCCAAGGGGTCCTGTAATGCTAATTTTCATTGTCGCTATCCTATCCCACATAACTACTCCTGTGATCTCTTCTTGATGACATCTTCTGTTTGATTCTAAACAATGATCAATTCGATCTAAATAATGCAGTAATTTCACATCATCCACATAGATTCCATCCATATTAACAAACTAAATTGAAATTATCGTGTTGAAATTGTATATAGTGTTTTTTGTATATATAAATAAAAATGTATGCCAGTCTTGTTTGAAAATACAGAGAATGTTTCCCTTTTTCTAAAATGAAATAATCAAAGATCTGCATGTCAATCTTCAGTTTAGATAATTTTATTGATAAGAATATGCTTTAGAATTTAAAATGTCCTACAAAAAGAAAATATTGTATCTTTAATATAATTACACTGGTCAACAGTGAAATCATTACTGACTTGAAAAGGCCCTAATCTGTAGTATTTGGTTTTCCGAACACGAATATAACCGTGAAAAATTTGTATTGGCTCTCGTTTTGAAGATATTCATATACCTCATTTTCTATGTTTCACTGTGTAAATTTCTCCAGTAGGACTGCAGCAACATCCGGAATAATGATGTAACATTGCATAATACCATCATGCTCACATCATCCACAGTTGATTGCATCATTTTCTGATGCAATGCAATACTAATGCCATGCGGCTGCTGAAGTAAGTTGACGTCAGCAGTGTACTATACATGTGTAGGCCTATTATACTAATGCCAGGCGGCTGCTGAAGCTGACGTAAGCAGTGTACTATATAAAGCCCAATCAGATAGGTTCAGCATTTAAAATATTTTAGACGTTGTGCGAGACAGTTCAAGCTACTGTTACATAAAACTTATTATTTTATCCATTTACGTACAATAAAGAACAGTAATGCCTCGAAAGTGTGTTAATACCGCGGACAATTTTTGCTATATTTGTGGGGAAGTGACATTTGCCAACCAGAAGAAAAGTATCAATTCTCAAGTGAAGAAGGCATATCATCTTTACTTCGGATGCAAGGTTGGTGACCAAGACAAGCCTTGGGCTCCGCATATATGCTGTGCTACATGTACAACACAGCTTTCACAGTGGTTGAATTGCAAAAGGTCATCAATGCCGTTTGCAGTCCCAATGGTGTGGAGAGAGCCATGCAACCACCTAAATGACTGTTACTTCTGCTTGGTTCCTCCTCTTTCCGGCGGAATAACGAAGCGAAAGAAGTCGAGAATAGTCTACCCAAACATTCCGTCTGCATTGAGACCAGTTCCACATGGTGAGGGACTTCCTATTCCAGAACCTCCAGCAGAATATTCTCTTGATTCATCTGACGAAGACAAAGGTGAGTCGACCTGTTCTTCTCCTGGTCCATCAGCATGCAGTGATCCAGATTTTCACTGTGGTGCATCATCAACCCCACACAGAATAACACAGGAAGAACTAAATGACCTGATTCGTGATTTGGACTTATCAAAGAACAAGGCAGAATTGCTAGGATCAAGACTCCAACAATGGAATCTTCTAGAAGAAGATGTCACAATTACTGCATATCGAAAGCGCCACCAGCAATTGGAGCCTTTCTTCAGAAAGGAAAGTAATCTGATATTCTGTTCCGATATTGAGGGCCTCATGAATGCTTTAAAAATCACTCATGACCCACAAGAATGGAGACTATTTGTGGACTCTTCGAAACTGAGTCTCAAGGCTGTGCTTTTGCACAATGGAAACATTCTTCCATCTATTCCAGTAGCGTATGCTGTCCACATGAAAGAGACATACGATAACTTAAGGCAGCTACTGAATTCCATTGAGTATAACAAGTACAGCTGGCACCTCTGTGGTGATTTGAAGGTAGTTGCCCTTTTAATGGGACTGCAGCAAGGATATACAAAATACATGTGTTTCTTATGCGAGTGGGATAGCCGAGCAAGGGAAATGCACTACATGAGGAAGGAATGGACTCACAGGCAGAATGTAGCCATTGGAGAGAAGAATATCCAACACCCAGCTCTGGTTGAGGCTCAGAAAATCTTGCTACCACCCCTTCACATCAAACTAGGTTTGATGAAGAACTTCGTGAAAGCCATTGACCGGACTTTGCCAGCATTCCGATACCTGCATGAAAAATTCCCTCGACTCAGCGAAGCAAAGATTAAAGAGGGAGTTTTTGTGGGTCCTCAGATTCGAGAGCTTTTCAAAGATGACCGGTTCAACAACTTGCTGGAAGGTGACGCGAAACAAGCATGGAATGCTTTTCGCCTAGTTTCTACAAACTTCCTCGGAAATGTTAGGGCAGAAAACTATAAGGAACTAGTAGAAGACATGTTGGTGAAGTATAAGAAACTTGGCTGCAATATGTCTCTAAAGATTCACTTCCTTCATTCCCATTTGGATTTCTTTCCTAGCAACTGTGGTATTGTTAGTGATGAACACGGCGAACGTTTTCATCAAGATATCGCAACAATGGAACAAAGATACCAGGGAAAATGGTCCACTACAATGCTGGCTGACCACTGCTGGACACTCCTCAGAGATGCTCCCGAACAGCTGTACAAGAGACAGGCGAAGAAATCTAAGATGTAGTCAATGACTTGATTTTTTATAGGTAGGCTATTACAGTTGACCTTTTACTATTGGAATGCATTTCGTTATGTAAACATTAATTTCTTGCAGATTACAAAAAAACTAGAGCCAATTTTGCAATTTGACTGTCATATTCGTGTTCAGCACATAAAAATTGATAAGAATTGACTAATTTTATTTCAGTAACATGACTTTTGTAAAAATTTGTTGTCCAGTGTTATCAGTATGATCATTATTAATAACAACACAGCAAACAAACATCATCGTCTTCTTTATGATAATCATTATCATCATCATAAATGATAGATGCGTACCTTCTTCAAACGTTCTAAACCTATGATGTAGTCGAAAGAGGACCCGTCGCAAGCGCTGCGACACGACACACAAACATAGTCCAGGGGTATTCTCCGCCATAATTTGCAGTCTGGTTCATCAATGACCTGACATTTGTAGTGCGCCCACGTCTGGCTTGTCTAGAAAATTTACGAAAAGAAAAAGTCAAATGAATTTTAATGGCCAATGATAGCATTGTATTACACCATACGCCGTAATCCTAATGTCAACTTTTTTTAATATATAAAAGCCTTCTAAGAAGATTATGTTATTATATTCGACAAATAAAAGGAAATTTTGGACCACATATTCCAAAATAAAACAAGTATCCCCTTCTTTTATAACTTATCTAAATTATGGGTAACATATTTCAGCTGACATTTACATGTATGTATGTGCATGAATATATATTTTTACTTATTTAATATTATATAGGAAGATAAAATGATTAACATTTTTATGCTTATTAAAGTGATTTCACGAAATTTAAAAAAATAAATAAAAATAAAATAATAACTACCGTATTTTACAAAATGTTTTTGTAACGTAGAATGGTAACGTATGTATCGTAGTGTAAAACACGGAAATGTGTTAAAGTTCAAACAACGTTTAGCCATTCCTCAAGACACTTTATCTTAATGCAATCGTTTTCATTGATTTAAGAAGACATCATATAATTAACACAGCCTTACAACAGAAATTAATAAATTAGGTAAGATGAAAAAGTCACTTACCTCACAGTAAATACAGTCCGTCTTACAATCCAGAGAACAAACAGAACAAGTATACTTCTTCGACATTTTCTCAGCGAACGCAAAGTACAA
Source organism: Sinohyriopsis cumingii (assembly GCA_028554795.2). NCBI lineage: Eukaryota > Metazoa > Mollusca > Bivalvia > Unionida > Unionidae > Sinohyriopsis > Sinohyriopsis cumingii. The sequence continues at coordinate 53,755,751 of CM068837.1, read as the reverse complement.
ATAAAAGCAAGAATATACAGACCGCAATATATAACTTTTAATCTAGAATTTGTATACGCAACAATTATCATCATTTATTTTTTTAGTTTCAATACAAACTATGGATTGGTGAAGATATTCTTCTTTGATGTCGGGACCCTGAGTGGCCGAGTGGTCTAAAGCGTTCTCCGTTACGGATCACTGCCATCTCACCTCTGTCTGCGCCGGTTCGAGTCTCAGATTCAGCCAATGTGGGTATGTGAGAAAGCTTGCCAGTAGCTTCTCGTCGGTCGGTGGTTCTTTCCGGGGTTTTCCCGGGTTCTTCCTCCACCATTATTACTGGCCGCCATGTGTAGCCTATCGTGTGCTGAAAAATGGCGTTAAACTCCACAACAACTACTTTGATGTCGCTGTTCAGACATGGTCACAAATTTGTAACTCGATAATTAATTGTAAGATAATCACCGCATTCACAACTCTCCGTATGTTACCTACACACAAATGATTAATTATTATTGTGCAAAAGAACAGTTATAAGAAACGTGAGAATTAAGTCAATTTATCCATCGTGGACATTACAATATCGGCTTTGATTGAAGTTGACAGATAAAAGAACCGCAATCGGCTTATTAATGGTCACCTTGCTTATGCCAGATGTACATAATTATATCTTGACCGGTGCTGACGATATTTTCTGTTAATCCAGTTCAGGCGAATGAATGCTTTTTCCTTCCAGAAAGGCTTCAAAGTCAATATCCTTTCAAACTCTATACTTCTTGTTACATTTCATAAAATCGAAGTAGTGATTTACTAAACGAACCTAGAACACTCGTTATTAAAACTATATGTTAAATAATTTTGAAAATCAGTTATTACACATTATAATTTCATTTGTGAAACAGAAATACTATTTGCAACTGATAATAAATTATACTCTATCCATTTCGCAGATAAGTATCTAAATGAACTTTTCGTAACTTTTCGCAACTTTTCGTAACTTTTCGCATTTTAGTCGTACCGCCCTTTCACTGTACATATACATGATTGCAAAGGGATAAGTGGAAACGTTGAAAAGCAGCAAATTTAGAGTAAAACAATGCTCCTAATACATAGTTTCAAATGCAGTGATCTTACTTGTTCCTTCTTCAGTCAGACGTGTATCTTACAGGGTCTATGCAAATACATAAGAAAGTCGGCAAATGTAAAGTAAAATGCATGCTCTCTAAGGATGTGATGTGATGTGATTTGGATTTTTAACGTAGCTTTAACAATTTTTCAGCCATATCGCTACGATGTCTGCAATGTGGCAGTTTATAGTGGCTCTCTAAGGAAACTAAAAATATGTTTGCTTCAAATGCATTGATCTTAATTGTGACATGCACATCCTTCTTTAATAAGACGTGTACAGGACAGTGTCTGCACAAATAAATCAGACGCTTATAAATGCTTTGGTTTAGATTTCTAGTCACTGTCGCATGTACGGTCATGCAATTTCACGTGTGCATTTACCTCATGTTCACACCTATAAAAAAAAATGTTTTTGTTGCGACTTACGTTTCTTGTTCAACTGGCTATCATACTTTTCCGGGTTATGTACTCTACAGGCAAAGCAGTCGAGTCATCATTCAAGAGACTTTATACTTGTTGGCTCGTTATTATCACAGTCTCGGTTTTTATGTGAGATTGTAAACATTTCTCACAAAAAAAGTGTGCGCACGGCAGCTGTCTGGGTATGTTGAACTGTTCCAAACAAATTGGGCAACAAGGTCCATCGTCATTCTCTATTTTAGCAGCCGCCATCTTTAACATTAAACCGTATTATAACCCTGATTGGAAAATATCTAAATCTTCTCTTTGATGAATGTATTTGGATTTTTTTTTTACAAGTACCTCTTCGCTTGAATAACGTTTGTTGTTACTTCCTATATTGAACCTGTTGGACATGGGCATGCTCGATTGGTATATGACGACTAATGTTAAATGTGCTCCAGATGTTCCGACTTTCCCTTCCGCACTGTTCCAAAAGTTATGCTTCAGATGACGCAGACTGTATCTTTATTATGTTACCTTTTAAACAAAATAAACTCTAGCAGAATAATTATCACTATATCGTATCTACATTGTTTGTCAGTACTGAACTTTTCAGTGTGTCCAAACCCTAACCAATCACACCGTAATCCAATGCAGCTTGAAAGATGAATTCGATGAAGTTCATGTCATAGTTTATCCAGCATTTTTAAAGAAAACAAAGTGCAACGAGTCACAGATTCCACTCACAGGCGTGCATAAATGCATCTAAAGAATAGATGATTTTATTTAAAGAATGCAAATATTCAAGTCAAATATCACAACAAACCGAGAAAATACCAGTGTTCTACAAATAGACTGGGAGAACAGTCTTCGGCATTGATCTGGAACTGATAATTCTGACCTTAATCTATTCGTGTATTGTATGCTTTTTTATTTTCTGAAGTTAAAGAGTAGTTCCTTGTTGGACTGTCATTCATATTTTCATAAAGAAAGGTTTATCATAATAGCAGAATGGTGTATCTGAGACACATATGATGTAAATAGAATGATGTGCCAACACTTTCAAACTATCTTTCACACACACACACACACACATTATATATATATATATATATATATATATATATATATATATATATATATATATATATATAATACTTGCTTTGGTCTAGATTTCCAGCCACTGTGGCATGTACGGTCATGCAATTTCATGTGTGGATTTACTTCAACTTCACACCTATTAAAAACTAAATGTGTTTGTGGCGACTTACGTTTCTGGCTCAGCTGGCTATCATAAGTGTCCAGATTATGTACTCTACAGGAAAACAGGCGAGACATCACTCAAGAGATCTTAGTTCTGTTGGCTCGTTATTATCACAGTCTTTAAAATTTGTATTAAATTATAATCGTGAAGGAGGTGAATATATTTTTCATTTGAATTGAATTCTTGTTTCATGCAATAATCCAATCACATACTCCCTGATAACAATTCCATTCTAGTAGATTTCGATTGGGATTATACATATTACGACTGTGCAAATTCCCAAACACGCAAGGAAAATATTTCTCCATATTTTGCATGACACAATGTGCAATATGCAATCTGTATCTGTCTTCAGAAAAAAACACACACATTACTATTAGGGTGTGTAGACGAATGCTTTACAATTTCCATGCTACTACAAATATACTGCAATCATACATTTTCAGCACGCATTATACAATCTTCATTATTACTTCACCGCCCCTTCTCTCAAAACTGTCCACACTGTTCTAGAATAGAATCACGTGCTATCAGATGACGTTAGAGTGTCTGCTTTATCATTAGACTGGTTTTTTTACATTGAACTATCTTTCGCACCTTGATACAAGACCAAAAATCGTCTTACACTAAATATAGTGTACCCTTCTCTATAATATGTACATTTTGACTATGATAATATGTCTTTTTTCTATTCCTGTGCATGAATAGTGGTTGGGTGTGGCGGAACTTTGAGAGCAGCAGTTTTAAAGCAAACTACATCCACTCAAAGAAAACTAGCAACAATGTGGTTCAAATAGATTGTTTTCATTTGCTCCATGGGTATTCTTGTTCGATCAGTCAAGTAATTTATACTGTCTTTAAAGCATCACTTGCAGTAATAGTACACTTATCAGCGTGTTATTTACGCATATCTATTATTAATCTTTCATTTCCACATGTCACTTATCAGTCTGTCATTGACACGTGTCAGTTGGGTTATATTTTGTTACACTGATTTGTGTGTGTACATATCATCTTGGTCAGGTATCACACTTGACCATATCGCGTTTCCCGTGCTGCAATGGTCTCAATCTTAAAGTTTTGTATAATCTGCAAGTCAGACATCGGATGGGGCGGGGGGGGGGGGGAGAATACAGCATGAACCATACAAATAATTATAAACAGAGGCATAACTCTTAATATTTCATTTCCAGTTAAAATAGTATAACTTTTATATAGCTTATATGCAGATCCTAGATGTTCCTAGAAGTTCTTACTTTGATAAGTGAAATGTCTGCTTTCACAGAATTATTGACTGGTCTTGATGGTTTTAGTGTTTAGTTACACACATAATGAACAGATCCAGGGTTAGACAAGTTTTAAAATGCACGCTTTTCCACTGCGCTACCATGAAAACAACCTAGAAGCCCAACTTGAGTCGAGTAGCTCAGATAAATAATATTAATAAAAAATTGTTTGTTTCAAGGTTTATATTCTCCATGTCACAAGTCATTTCTCCTTAGTCGCTAGTTATACCCTAACCGCTGTGGAGGCAGTAAATACGATATATATGAATCAACATGAACATCGGTTCATCTGGCACTCAACATAATCGTCAGTACAACTTTGTTCATTCCTTGAAGACGCACATATTGAAAAATCAATTTAAGGCCAAGTGAGTTAAGCGTCTGATATGGACCGTGTATTTCATCCAATCATTATCTGTATGCAAGGTCCAGTGAGTCTATATTATGATATGGACCCGTGTATATCATGCATTCATTATCCGTTGGTAAGGCCAAGTGAGCAAAGCTTATGATGTGGACCCGTGTGTGTCATCCATTCATTATCCATATGTAAATCCAAGTGAGTCTATCTTTTGATGTGGACCCGTGTATGTCATCCATTCATTATCTCTATGTAAGGCCAAGTGAGTCTATCTTATGATATGGACTCATATATGTCATCCATTCATTGTCCGCATGTAACGCCAGGTGAGCCCGGGGTTTTCCCAGATTCTTCCTCCACCATTAATACTGGTCGCCATGCATAGCCTATCGTATGCTGAAAAATGGCGTTAAACCCCACAACAACAACAACAACTATGTAGGCCACAATTTGGTTCTGATTATGATCAAACTTGAAATGTAGGTTTGTTTTATCAATATATCAGAAGAGCACGAATTAGAGTGAACTATGTTTATTATAACGAAATGATAATGTATCTGATTGACTGAATTTGATACCATTCTAAAGGCCATATATCTGATCCGTGTTTGATCAGTCTTTCATTGTATATTTATATGATCAATATCTCGGAGCACTTTGATAATGAGGCTGCCCTACATCTGACTGGCTGTCTTTGATTCTGGATTCTGTATTTCTGAAATGATATGGCAAAAACTTGGAATATATACTTATATCATCAAGATTATCGACAAATACGATAAGGATTAAGATACATACATCTTAACGAGGTTATCTTGAATCTGATTGGTTGTGCTTTTTACCAGTCCGGAAATAGTATTTCTGATACGATTGGATACAATGTTATAACACAAAGAACTCAGATAATTTCAGCATGTGCAAGGTCCACAATTACCAGTTAGATTATCTTGCGTATCATCGGCTGATATTGTGGAGTCCGTATTTATGATCTGTTTTAGATCAAACATGGAATATAAGCTTATATTGTCTAGATGCTGAAAAGTTCAAGACTAGGAGATATAGACATATACTAATAAGACGCCATTGCATCTGACTGGTTAAGTCTGCAACAATTCTGGCATCAATATCATTTATATGATTTGGATTGAATATAGGCTTATATGATCAAGAGCTCACATGAGATCGATTTAATGTGCAGAATATAGTAAAATAGGTAACATGGGACATGATATCAAAATTGGGAGATATATTGCATAGGTTATTGTCTTCCAACACTACAATGTAAGACTATTTAGTGAAATGGTCAACTGTGAAGTTAAATGAATAGTTAAGTGATATCGTATCTAATTGGGCCTCTTGTTAAACTATGAATGCCAAGGTTTTGATCAAACTTTGAGCTATAAACTTACATAATTAGATCTCGGACAAGTTTGATAAGAAATCAGAACCACCAATAATAATAATGATGTTACCTTTTACTATGATTAACCGATCATGTTTCGTCTCTGAAGGCCAAAGTTCTGATCAGACACTTATCAATCGTGAAATATATGGTTACATCATCAAACTGTTATACCTCTTTGATAATGAAGAATAACCAGACATCTTATTAAGGTGATATTGCACTCGGGTGGTTCTGCAAATTTTAGATCTAGTTTCGTTTAGCCTTGACATATAGACTTTAATGACCGAGATCTTGCAAGTGTATGAACATATTAATGAGGTGAGTTTACATCTCATTGTGTGAACATGTTGCCACTCTAAAGACCGTATTTATAGATTAATCCAAATTCTTGAATGCTGATTGCAGCTGTAAAATGGAAGAAGAACATCACTTTGAGACTATTATATGAATTTGAATTACATTAATGATAGACACAGCTTGCGTCCAAGATATTTTTAAATCGGACGACAGCCCTCTGTGCTACCATGAAAGGAATTCGGAAGCCCTCTGGGCTACGGCTACCAGGAATCCATATCAAGCACATTTGCATATAATTGTTTACTTGAAGAGTTTGGTTTTCATTTTGCATCAATCATTTCTGTTTTTTCTCTTTTGCTGAAGTATTTGACTAGTTACAGCCCTGTGTCGATAGGTGTGGGGTATATTGTGATATCTTTCGGTAGCGTGTGTATACGTGACTGCCAACATTGTGAATTTATGTAATCATTTGTAACTGTATTATTTACAAATAAATGTGTGTATGTCCATACATATCCTGAAAATAATTGAAAAACTAAACTTCGAATTTAGGTTCTTCAGTTAATGCAAATATAATGTAATCTCGCTCAACAATAACAAATTGAAATATGTATCGATATTTTAGACATAAAATAATTCAAACTATCATGTTATCTGATCATACTTATACCCTGGTGAATATTACAGTGAAAAAACAAACAAATCAAACTTGGGTAGAAAACTAAAATCTCAATTACACGATTTCAAATAAATAAAATGGTACTGAACTAGATGAAAACTTCAGATGAATAAAGCTTCATATAGGCAATTCAACTTTATTTAAATCCATACGTTATGAAATTAAAGCTGCCTTTTTATAATGGGAAGAAAATAATTTCACGTAATGAGTTTACTTATTAAATTACATATCCGGCAATATTTTTATGTGATTGATTAAACGATATGCAAAACTTATCCCCTCATTTATCTGAAATAGACTAGAGTCAAAACAATTTTATTTACGGGAAGCTGAAATACTAATAAATCTAATATATGTACCCTAAAGTTTGACTTCTGAGGGAAAAACTGATGTTTCCCTGAGAAGTAAGTTTGACCATTCTCCCAATTACGCCAAATCTTTGGTTAATATTTCCTACGAAATTGTAAGGCGTACTGAATACTGCAGAAAATCACCACGAAAACACAGTTCCTCGTATCGTTGCTCACAATTTATCTAGAAATCGTTTTTCGTGTACTAAATAACAGTCATACTATATAATCATACTATAATTGTACTACACCATACTTTTATTATATACTACATGTATGACTTTAGGTAAATTGTAAGGGTTTACTAGAAACACTGAATACACTCAAAAGCCGAAAAACACCGAAATACTCACAAAAATACACATATTTTTGACATAATACTCTGGAAGATAAAATTATTAAGATTTGTTCTTGAATAATGATACAAAAGCAAAATAAAATTTAATATAAGTGATTTTTGTAGGAATTATTTACATTTTTCTATTTATAGTTCGATTTGTGTAATGAAGTCACTCGGTCATACTAACAGTACTTAATTGGACAGCTTTAACCTCCTTTTGTAAGTCACGTCTTTTACTTTAAAATACATAAATATAGGATATATACACCCAAAATATGTAAATACACATTTTGATACACGTTTTGGATTCTCACAATCATAAACTCATTTTTAAATTTCTGGCCAATTTAAAATTTTTCATACTGGTGCAATCGAGCTTAAATGACGGCATTCAAGGAATTGGTCTAGAAATTGATAAAAAGTATATAATTCATATGAAAATCGCTTAAATCATAGTTTGTATTGCTTATTATTATTATTATTATCAAAACAGTTGCAAAATTCATAATATCGTGGTGCATAAATATATACAGCTAAAACATGTAAATAATTGTGTATTTCGGTTTATTTCTGTTTCTGGGCATATTTCGGTGTTTTTTGTACCGAATTGTAAGCAACGATACGAGCCAGTATGCTTGAAAAACTTACCCATCGCAATGGAATAAATTCAAGAAAATATCAATATTTAACGAAAAACAAAACAAAATCTTCTACAAAAATTGTGTAGCGGTGATCAAAACTAGCAATGACCCGGAAGTGAACCCGAGCGAGGTCAGCGCAATGGAATCTATCACCGCATTAGGCGGAAGAGTAGAAGTGAAAAACTATTCGCCGATCATAGGCCCAAAACAATTAGCAATAGGAAAATTGCGTAACAGATACGAGTATTTATAATATAAAGGTTAGTTGCATTCACTGTCAGCGGATTGTATTGATGATTATTTATAAAAACATGCTAAGCACATATCGACGGTCCCACTATGGATGCAACATCGCTGTAAACATGATAAATGTTCACCATATAGCAATAACCACATGGTCTCGTTACAAAGAAAATTTGGAGTATCCGTCCTTGAAACAAGGGTTTGGGGTTCTGACCTGTAACAGTATTATAACACCATGACAGTGATAGGAACGTGTAGTGTTGAACTTTCCCATCCAGTCATGCATAACACCTTGGTTAGGTGTTTGCTTCGTCATGACTGTAATAGTGGCATGTAGTGTCACCCCTGTTGAGCATCTAGGTTACTTTTCAGACAGTATGATGGGACATCCTGGTTAGGTCGAGCATCGAGATTACTTTTCAGACAGTATGATGGGACATCCTGGTTAGGTCAAGCATCAAGGTTACGTTATAGACAGTATGATGGAACATCCTGGTTAGGTCGAGCATCTATGTTACTTTTTAGACAGTAAAATGGGAAATCCTGGTTAGGTCAAGCATCGAGGTTACGTTTCAGACAGTATGATGGGACATCCTGGTTAGGTCGAGCATCGATGTTACTTTTCAGACAATAAGATGGGAAATCCTGGTTAGGTCGAGCTTCTAGGTGACTTCTCTTTTATTGAGATACCCAGAAAAAAACAATATTAACAAGACTAGGAGAAACTAATGACTTTCATTGTTGATGTTACAGATTTCTTTTGTTTCTTTTAGAGTCGAAGAAAGATCTTGAAAAGAAGATGAAAGACAGGCAACAACTGCAGCTGGGATGGTAGTAAGCGTAATACTTTAGTTAAATTAAATCAATGTAACAAGGCGACGTCTAGAATGCAATGCTATAGGTATAATGTTTTATATGCAACTTTGCAGAGTGTAATTTCTTCATCACATGTTAAAGTAAAGTAATAATGCAGTGATTTAACTTGCAATTATTAAGTTTACATTTTATTACATCTCTTATTTTTCAGAGCAATGGAAATCCCAAGATCGAGCTTGTGGCTGATTTTGATGTTTATCCAATCCATGATCAGCTGTCCCAAGCAAATCATAGAGCAATTTAAATCCCAAGATCAAGCTTTTGGCAACTTTTGATGTTTATCTAATCTAGTCCCAGCTGTCCCAAAACAATCATAGAGCAATGGAAATCTCAAGATGATGCTTGTGACAGATTGTGATGTTTATCTAATTCAGGCCCAGTTGTCCCAAGCCAGTCATAGAGCAATGGAAATCCCAAGATGAATCTTGTGGCAGATTTTGATGTTTATCTAATCAAGGCCAAGTTGTGCCAAGCTAGTCTTTGATGTTGGTTTCGCTCTCATCAGCATTCGCCGCCAAATGAACCACGGTACTATTCCGATTCAGTCTCAGGCGTACATCCACTCCGTTGATCATCTACTCGTCTTGCAACCACATATCCGAATGCAAACAACTCATTAGGTCTCCATTATTATAAGTTGTGCCTACGTCTGTTATATCCAAAAGTGTTGTCTTCATCATCATGTACAATTAAATGTTCAGTGATTGTCGAACGTGTTAGGTATCCATACTATGAAAGCCTCAAGATGTGTTTTAGCTTTTTTCCTTACGTCAAGCAGTTTTCCATGTACGCTTCCTAAGTCTAGTTATCCATGTTGCAGCTGAATAGTTTGTTATTGAGGTACATATCCACCTTGCTGTAGCCCAAATGCTTGCCATTGTTGACAAGTGCTATTCTTGCATTAACACCTTGATTGGTTTTGTCTACTTTGAACACTTTAAGTTTCATGTACATGTGGCTGCAAAAAATCGAGACGGATGTAATCTTCAGTTTATCCCTTAATTTAGGTAGGGGTAGAAAAAGTCAAATAAAACACATGAAGTAATTCTACCAATTGGATTCTTGCATCGTCATCGTGGTGAGTGACATGGCAAACATATCGTGTTCTGACTTCGAAATTTCGCAACAATAATGGAGGAAGTTTATATCTTTCGACGGTGACGAGTACGGTGGTGTTCTCATTTTTACGCCTTTTCGACATGCTTTAACAAGAAACTTGGTGCCTTTGTCTGTTTGCCGTCATAGAGGGTGATGGCAACTATGTTTCAAAACTAGTTTAAAGCTCGTACTAACTCGGAATTTGTTTTAGAATTGAAAGGAACAACCCAAGCTAACTCTGAACACACGTCGATGACACAAAGCAAATATTTGTAACCACGATTATACCTTGCCAAACGAGAGATATCAACTAAATCGACTTGCCTTTGATGATTGATACTAGGTACTTTGGTTTAACTTTTGGAAAATTTTCGTCGAATGGGTTTGTCACAGAATGGACAAATGGATGGTTGGAATGGTACCTTTCAAGAACGTAGAAACAACAATCACAAACAATTAAGATTATTGCATTAAATGATCGTGAATAAAACAAACAATTATTGAATAATAGAAGAAAAAAATGCAGTAAGACTGTTCTTAAAGTTCTTTAGAGCACTTTATGCTTCACTGATACTTCCTGTACTGAATAATACTCTAATGGCTTTTTCTATACTCTATTGGATTTGTCACTGAGTATGTAGGTCCTCCAATGGTTTCTGCACCTTATAGGTACGCACTCCAATGGCTTCTTCACTGTATATTAACTTATTGGGTACTTCATGTGACTGGGGTTTCCATGTCCTAAAGTTCTTAGTACGTCCTGGGTTTGCCCTCCCTTGTGGCAGGATTCCCTGGCTAGCACAAACTCCCTTTAGCAGTCTCTTAACCCGGTCTTAACTCTCCAAGGTTGGAAGCGCGCACAAAACGAAAAATCGCTTTGAGTCATATTAGTATTAAGTTATTTGCACTGTACGTGTACATTACACTGAGTGACTGTTAGATGCAGTGCCTTCGAGCTCTATTTTATACAAGCGCTCTCTTTATGTCACGTATACAATTACTTTCTTATCATTTTCTACACTAAATTAAAGAATACCTAACATTTTATGAGTGCAAAACAATGCAAATATTTTATATTTACGTTGCAGCTGATTATTATAATAGATAACAACATAATGTCATAGCATATTCAACGTACTAGCGTTGTATACTTGAATATAAATTACAGTCAATATATTTGATGAACATAACATTCTGTTATTTATACACAATGACTTACATACAATAACTACGTAAGTAGGGAAAGACAATCTACTATAATAAACTGTAATGGATCAAATAGAATCCTCGAGAACAAATCCTAATGTATATAAACGAACAGAATGAAACAAACTTCACCACCCAAAAGTATAATTTCAAACTGTATGTAGTTACAATTTCTTTCCTGATATTATTCAAAATGCTAAAATAAATAAATTTTCATACCTTAATCTGGCCTCGCTAAATACCCAAGTTTTAGTTCATTTGCTTTGCAAGCTTACATGTGACTGCCCAAGTTTTACTTTTCGCATCGTCGCTTCATACAGACATCTGGTTAGATATCATGAAGTGCACGAGCCTCTCGCCTGGTGAGAACTATTACGCCACTATCACGGTCATATTGCTTACATGAGTTTATATTCTACAATCAACTTCCGATAATACACTTTTACCACAGTCGACTTCACATAATACATTTTCAGGTCTTTATAATCTTGAAAATCTAATCTTATTTAATGCATAAATAAAATAAGTGAATAACTTTAAGTCAGTTTGTGACAGGGTTTGTGTAACATGTACGTCAGTTGTTAGTATAACTATCGTCTCACCGGTAGTAGACATACCGTTTTAAGGTTGGCTTTTGCAGAAAAATATACAGTCTGAACTCCTCCATAGCCTGCAACTTGTGCAGGAATTGTAGTAAATGCTAGCAATGGGTGTCTCCACCAATATGGTTTCTATGTGGTTGGTCCTTATAAAATAATCCGCTGCTTTTTGACACTACACTCTAATTAGTGTGGTTTTGTTTTGGATGAATCTTGAGGAGTCCTACGAGCCATATGAACATGAACCATCTGTTGGGGGAGAGGTCACTTTTATATTGATATCTTGTTACGATACGGTCTTCCCTTCTTTTGTTTTCTTCAACTGCTGAAGAAGTTTCAGACGTCATCCTTTTGACTCGAGCGTTGGTTTCGGCTCGTCTAAGAGTTATGGGGAAAGACGTGAATAAGGAGGCTGCAATCTGACTTAGTATTGGTACGGATGGAACTTGTAATACTTCTTGTGTGTCCTCTTCCATTCTTGCAGCCGTGTCGGTCTTGGTGACTTTAGATTCACATTTTATGATTGTCTTAAAATCAATCAGTGTAAGTTTGGCTGTCGCATCAAAAGCTTTCTGATGAAAGAGTTCAAGTCGTTGCAATATTCGAAAGTACCGTTGAGACTTGTCTGTTTCTGACCGCTCAGCTTGATCCATAAAATATTCTTAATCTTGTTGCAACTGTGAAATCTAGGTGAGATTAGTATTCAGAGGTAAATGAAAGGATCGTTGTTCGTTGCAACGATCGAGTTCTATCCATCGTTTGTATCGAAATAAAGCGATCTTTCGTCCTTCCATAAGATTCAAAAGCACAAGAACGCTCTTATCTTCCTTCCTCCTTATCTCATGACTCATCTTAAAAGTGTGCCAGCAATTTATACTAATAAAGAAGCAGCCACTTTTAACAAGGATCCTATCAATATTGATAGACATTCTCCGCGCTTGCCCAGCATGTCTCTCTTTCAACTGATCGGTGCATTTTTTGCCATTTAGCGAAGAAAGAATTCGATGTTTTTCCAATCGTTGTGTCTATATCTTGGAAAAAGGGACATTTTCGTTAAGCACATTAAAACCTTATTCACACACAGCCTCGATGATTTCTTTGAAGTGCTTTTGAATGATTTATTCACTAATCGTAGGATTGGAACTGCTAGTACCGACCAAACATCTCAATTTTTAGCTAGCAAGAGGCAGTCACATTCTTTTCCTTTTATTGGAGGAAGTTTATGTCTTTCGACGACGACGAGGACGGTGGTGTTCACGTTTAGGTGAAATCTCTTGTTCCAGGAGAAAAACCATTGAATTGATTCTCACAACTCGCTTCCTATTATACTGGAATTCGTCTCCACTAAATGTCGGCTCGTTTCATCAACTTCATGATGGGCACGACTCGATGATGAAGTGTTTTAAACGGACTAACGCCGTTTCGAATATATAGTGAATGTGACGTTACGCGCCCACACTCTAAATCTTGTAACTCGCGTATGGGTTGGTGGAACATTTCATTCCATTTCAATACGGTCTTAAGCTATATATACGTTGATCCATTGTTTCACCTTGTTTTCAAGATAACTTAAAATGTATACCATGTTGCTAGCGTATAGGAACCAATGTTCGTGATGGGGATGCTATTTAACCTGGACTATCTGAGGAATGTCAGATCATTATGGGCCATTACCAGAATCACATAGATAGCAATAGAGAAGAGACGTTTCTATATGGAGAGGAGAGACAATGCTGACTATGAGTGTGTTGCTGTACCGATCACCTGTACAAGGACGTTTGCAGAGGAGAAGGAAGGAGGTTTTCCACGTATTTTAAATAACTTTATTTGACAAACTCAACGGTTCTTTTCAGAACTACATAGAGTTTTAGAAAGAAACTTTAATTTTTATTTGTATTGTGCATGTAATTGTTTGTCGATGTCTACGGTAACGAGAACTAGAAACCTTAAATCGCTTATCATTACCATTCCGGTTTGTCCCCATAAAAACTTGTGTCCCTATAAACACTTTTGACGCCATAAACACTTTTGTCCACATCATGCCATTCATATGTTATAAATATGGGCGCCTAGACAATATGATATTTCCCACAAGAGGCCCCAGCATTGTAACCTATGGGCGACTCTTAACCTATGATTTGTCCCCCCACAAGGAGCACATATAGCTGCTTACACAAATCCACCTTACTTACCTGAGCTGACTCAAATATTAGTGTAGGTCAGAAACATACAATGAATACCTAGTTCATTTGGCACGAGACAAATTGTATCATTTGTTACACAAGTCTATTTGCTCAACTTTTATGTTGACTGATAGGTTTATATAGGAGGACACCATCAGACCTGTTGTAATAATAAAGAAAACCTATGAGGTGACTCCCCCTCCCCCGGCCCAAACGTTAAAGGTATTGATATGTAAGAGATGCTTGGATTTAACTTGTGAAATAAGTTTTGTGTTCACATGTTGTTTGCTATGGAAACCACGCATCAAAGCAATATGAAAGAAGATGTGCAAATTTTTCGTCTTTTCCAGGTTTGTCTTACTTTTGCTGTCAATCTATAAACCAATCACTAAATTTAAGATGACATTATATAATGGATTTGTTTTTCTGGCATAAGATTGCACAACATAAAATGTTAATTTATTTTAAAAAGACTATATATAAACCCTTGTAATATATGATGAATAAATCTAACTTGGAAGTTATGATCGATTTGTTTGATTTCTATTGTAAACATAAGACAGTTACTGATAAAATCAAAAAGTGCACGCGTTTGAAAGTTTACGTTGTCTGATATGATTGCTTATAACGCCTAGCTAGAGGATTTCGAGATCTCTTATACACCTGAAAAATTGGTGTTTGTTCCTTTGTCCCTGGAAATGAAATACGTTCTTTTTAATGTTTGTCATTAATTTCGTGGCAGTACATCACCCTCACACACACACACACACACACACTGTATAGTATAATGCTTAATCCTTAACGATTTAAAACTTGGTTGAATCATGTGGATTTATTTCGTCTTCCTTGTTCGAACATGCCCTATACCTGCCAAGCTGTAGAGCGGGTATCGTGTGGATACATATTTATTGATTTCAAAAGCCGCGTTTCCTTGTTCACGAAGGAATGTCACCCCGATAAAAAATGATATAGGTACACACGTTGTTTCAGTCACTTATGAAGGCGCTCGCATAGGAACATAAAGGGAAAAACAACATTTAATTTGCCTAAAGTAATAATTGCATATTTAATTTTGAATGCATAAGGTCACAATCATTTGTAATGTTAAACATTGTAGCTCAGAATGTTTTACTTTATTAAGCTATAGAGCTAGAAGAGAAAATATCTTACATTATATGGCTGAAATGTATGTTCTATGTTAATTTCAGACAGCGTTGAAATGAAATCTTCTGTCTGTATTTTGTATTCAACACTGTTGATTTGATGGGATTGGAGGAACGTATCCAACATAGTCAAAGGATTTGAACTGGAATAATATGATGATAATGAACATCAAAGTATACTTCAATTCTGTAGACTTTGGAACTGGACAGATTAGAAAATACTCTTGGGCACTACGTTTCTAAGAGATGACTGCAGGTTGCATCATTTAATTTCTGGCCTTGCCTTAAGCAGAACGCAAGTTCAAACTCAAAATTATAAAAAGTTGAGGTATTATAACTTTGATTCAAATAAAAATAGTCTCGTAGATCTTTCAGGCTCGTCTACTACCCCAACGTCGTCGTGACAGGTAAAGAAATAGCATTGTAACAAAGTTTGTGGGTTTTTTTGGTGTGTTTTTAAAGTCACATTTACTACACTAATGGTCTTATCATGCCGAGGAAAATGTCTTTCCCAAGGACTCATTCAGGCAGCCCATCAGGGTTAGACTGGGTGGGTATCGGGTTTAGATATAGCCAATAATTTAATAAAAGTGCTTGTAAATGATATCATAGTCTGTATTCAATCTTGTTGGATATCATGGTCTGTATACATTACTGTTGAATATCATAGTCAGTATAGACTACTATTGAATAGCATAGTATGTATACGGAACAGTTGAATATAATTTTGTATATCGTACTGTTGAATATCATAGCCTGTGCAGAGTACCATTGAATATCATGATCTCTATAGACTACTATTGACTATCATTCTTTATATATTACTATTTAATAAAATAGTCTATATAAAGTATTATTGAACACCATAGTCTGTATACAGTACTGATGAATATCGTACACCATAAACAAAGATAGTAAAAAAGAGCAAAACACCCTACAAATTTCTTACTATTATCTAGTATCCGTCATATTCAAAAGGTGGGATAATTTTTTTTTTTTTTTTTTTTTTTTTACAATTCCGAAAATCAAAAGTCAAAATTCACTCCATATTTCACTTGCACCAATTTTTTTCTTGAATATTTATTGACTGATATTCTAAGTATTGGGCTGTACTAATTCCCAAGCAGGCATGCCATTTACTATGTCTCCATATTTGACATAGTGTGCTATATTCGACGTGTATCAGTCTATGAAAATTTACAGTCAGGGTGTGTAGATGAATGCTTGGTGAAAGTTTCCATGTTACTCAAAAATGTGTGTGATTTGGATTGTTAACGTAACTTTAACAATTTTTCAGTCATATCGTTACGATGTCTGCAGTGTGACAGTTTTTTAGTGATGTGTAGCACTGGGGCATCATGCCGCAGGCATGTAGCATGATGTCCCACCCAGTCACATTATCCTGACACCAGGCCGACCAGCCCTAACACTAACATCTTCATGCTGACCGCCAAGCGAGGCAGCTGTTAGTACCATTTTGTAAGTTTTTGGTATGACTCGGCCGGGGATCGAACCGACGACCTCTCGCATCCGTAGCGGACGCTCTAACCACTTGGCCACCGTATCAGTCTCTTGTTACTGAAAAAATTGCTACAATGTTGCATTTGAAAAATTTCCACACACATGACACCATCTTCATTCTCTTACCACCTCCTCTCATAAAACAGTCCAAACTATTTAATTAGTAAGGTAGTTTTCCACATATAATACTGGATTGACTGTTGCAGCTTGATATAAGACAATTATCTTATAATAGAAACATAGCGCACCCGTCTGTCTTGACGTAAGCCATCAGGTTACACAACCAAAATCTAGTGCCTGTAATAAATGAATTAATCATTTTTCATGAGACCTGGAATTTACTCTATCTGCAACAAAGACATTTATACAAATTACGCAAAAACAGCCTTTATACACAACTGCATGGATATGTTATTTGGTTATTATTCATCGAATCGTAGGAGTTGATTCGTTTTAAACTTTCCATAGTTTAGCGAATTAGCTTATTATCGTCTGCGACAAAAGACTGAATTCATTTTTTTGTGTGTGGAATATGAATCAGCCAGTTCACAATTCATAACAATTCCAATTATACTAAAATTGTTTGACTTTATAAAATAAAATAGGGCAGAGTTTAGTTAGATACCTGGTAGTAAATCATTGGACCGGAGGAGTTTGGGATGTGGGTCAACATGATATGCAAAATAAGTCGATATTCTACATTTCTCTTCTTATACCTTTGCTCCCCACCATTTGTCCAGATTGAAAATTGAATGGTCCACTATGTAGAAAACGTGCTGCAAGGTCAAATAAAATGATATAATATTGTAGCCAATTTTAACGTTTCCAAATATCTTATAAAATACAAAAGATATTTCTAAAATTACAACAAAATTCAGTTTTCGGTAGTACTATTTCTTTGTCTCTCTTAGAATTCATTTTCATTTTCGTTATGTTTATTTTCAACAACAACTCGTCCTTTATTTCTTTATGGGGGGGGGGGGGTAAGCTTTGTTCATTCAGACAAATCTTCGTGCACCTTTATTCGTTTCTATTTGTTTCCAGCGATTACACCATGTTTTGCTTCAGTCACAGTTTTTAAGACAACATCCACATCCTATTCCCCACCCCATAGTACACTCCCCCCCACTAAATCACCTTAATTTGACCTCATTTTCTTGGCGAGAACATAGAACGTGCATTAAGATAGTAAATGTTTTACGTACACGTGGGCTAAACATTTATCACGAAGTTACTTGGAGAGTTCTTGAGTACTAGAATTTCTTAACTGATGTTTAAATTGGAATAAGTTCAATCAATACGTTGCTCTCTTATCCGTTGCCCCACTCCTACCACATCGTTATGCAGAAATAATTTGTTGTTCTCGGATGTGCCAGAGATCCTAATATACTATGCTTGATATATATATATATATATATATATATATATATATATATATATATATATATATATATATAACATAATTCGAGTAACAAGACAAACAATCATTTCAGTATATACGTGCATTTATTTGAGAGTGATTGAAACATGTTTTTGCAGAATAAAGAATATTTAACATATACAGTTGAAAGTCAATTTTATAGCGGTTTGTTTTGGTTTCAGCGTTGATTTATGTATCGTATGAAAATTTCGAGATGTTTCTTCCAAACTGTTTCTTTTGACATCATTTGTACTCAATGGCTCTTTGCCTTCGTAGCATATGTTAATCTATTGATTTTATTAATTCGATTTGTTGCTTACTTAACTCCAATTGAGCTTGGATATTTTCCGCGTCATTTTTTGAATTTAGCAATGCTTGATTTAAATCCTTACTTCCACTAGTATATAACTACATTTATTTGTATCAAATCTAATATTCGTTTTGAACTATTAGTTTTAATACCAATTTATGGTTCGAGTTTGTTTATAGCCCGAGGGACAGCAAGACTGAGGAGACAGATAATTAAATCAGGAATGATACTGCAAAGTGAACGTGTTTAGAGTTTGGCATCAGGGAAGAAATAATAATTACATAATCCATGATTGTTGCTGCAGGCCACTTTTAGTGACTTCAGTATAGATTATCTATAGAAATAAAACATAATTCAAGTAACGAGATATACAAATGCATATCAAATGATAAGATGGCATATAATCCCTATGCACACTTCATACATTCTTTAGCCTTACTTTACATACATAATGAAGTTCAAGTGCTTGAAATTTTGGGCTCCGACCGCCACCACACAGAGAGGGCCCGCCACATCTAGCGCTGTCTGTGTAGCCCGAAATTAAAAAGGGGTGGGGTTGGTGGGTACCTGCTGCAATCAAGAGAAGCCAACAAACACGGAAGGAAAAGAAAGTATCATAAGACAATTCTTTAATTCAGACTACATAGTCCGTACATCTAAATTAGGATATAAAGTACAGACATTGTAAACATAAAAAAACATATATATCATACGTACAAATATACAGATAATGCCGAATTGTGTACCCCATATAGCGAAAAGGGTGTATTACATGTCGCAGAACGACACTGAAAGAGTCATTTTGAAAGATGGTCACACCTTCAATGAACCCATGTGAAGTGAAATGCCCGTATGATGTGAACGACTGTTTTGGTCTGTGCACCCACGAGATGTGGGAGAATAATTGGAAAGCAGAACAAGGCAGTAGGAAGTGATATGATGTCGTGCAACTCAGCGGAAATCAGCACTAAATCACAGACTGGAAATTCTATCGCTCAGGCGTATATATTTCTTAACAGCATCTGACCTCCACCAAATCACGACCCGAATAAAATTGTCTGAGAGACCCTGCCTAGCACTGTTTGTGGCTACCCCTTTCTTAAAACTATGAGTTTCGAATAATTGAGGGTTAAAACCGCATTTCAGAAGCACTGTGTGCATGGCTTGGTTGGACTCTTGCCTAGTTATGGGCAACCCCTCCCCACCCCGAGGTAAGGAAGAGTGATCCCGCCTGACAACCTCGCAGCTGTAAATAATGTCTCAGCGCGTGGACAGGGCACTGGTCTCGTACTTTTTGGGACACGACACTTAAGCGAAAAAGGGTATCATTCGAGTGTTTGTAATGTGTAAACTGGACAACTAAACCATCGTCATTGATCCGAACCAAATGAAGCAAGTTTGGATTGCTGCAACCATGCTGTCTAACGGCCATTTCCCCTAAAGGAATTTTGATGTTGAGATTGTGCAATCCATTGTAAGTCTACAACCGACTGCATGTACAGCTCTAAGTGTGTCGTGCCCCATTCGGCTTCATGGCGACTGACCAGTTGACGGAACAGCTCGTCGTGGTAACGCCAGTTGGCCTTTTTGTTGGAAAGAGTCACTACTGTTTCCTTTTGTTGTGACAAACCTACAATTGATACTGTTTTACTCTCTGAGAGAATCGCAACAAACCTATTCAAGCAAAGAGCCACTGAGTAAGGGAAAGAGGGGTTTTCTTCTGACTAGGGACCAGTTTAAGTTCGGGAGAAGCCTGGTTAATATAAATCTGCATCCTAAAGGTCTCCTCACTTCTATCAGGAAGAAACATAGTTAAATCAATGTACGGACCTTCCGAAATGGGTTGTTCGACCTTTATATGGATAGCTGTGATCTGAGTGGATGCACTAACAAATCTGGATTGGCTTACATATGGCCGAGCCGACTGACTCGGAACATTTATAGGGCTGCACAAATTAGCATTACCTATCAGTGTGTCTTCCACCAATGCTGACGTTACCATCTCTACGGCCTGGTCCACCACCATAACGGACTGTGTTTTTCGGATTAGAAGATCATGAAATTCAAACAAGATTATGTAGTATCTCATATATTGTAGTTACTCATAGTATCTACAACATAGACAATACTGTTCTAAAAGTCCCTTTAAATGCTACCCCACCCACCAACCCCAAAGAGAGAACAAAATGATAAAACAACCAATGTGCGTCTTACAATTATCTAGTTTTTTTCATATTCAAAAGGTTATTAAAATAAACAAAATAATATCCTTCCGAATTTCAAACTTACGAAATTCAAAATCCAAAATATACTCCATATTTCACTTGAGACCTCTTTGGTATCAAATCTTTGTTGTGAATTAGTTGACCAGATTTCTAATTTTTGGAACCGGCTAATTCGAAACAAGGGTGGCATCAAATGCAATATGCAATGTGTATCTGTCTTTGAAAATTTACTGTCAGTATGGGTACATAAATTTTCCCTTAAAGTTTCCATGCGAATGAAAACCTTACTACAATGCTTCATTTGTAAACTGTTAACATGTATGAAAGCTATCTTCATTTTGTCTTCACATGACGCCATATTTGTTCTGTCATCACCCACTAGTTATAGAGTCCGCACTGTTGAATTATGAAAGTAATTTTTAACATACAATATTGAACTCACTTTGGCAACTTGATACAAGCCAAATTTCTTATAATAAAAGCGTAGTTTACCCGTCTCTCATAAAGCA
Source organism: Sinohyriopsis cumingii (assembly GCA_028554795.2). Classification (NCBI taxonomy): domain Eukaryota; kingdom Metazoa; phylum Mollusca; class Bivalvia; order Unionida; family Unionidae; genus Sinohyriopsis; species Sinohyriopsis cumingii. The sequence goes on along the minus strand of CM068837.1, from coordinate 53,734,266 downwards.
GATCATCACTGAACGCGACCAAACTTTAGTGTATGTAATAAATAAATTAACCGTTCGTCACTCAGACCCTGAATTTAGACCAACTACAACAAAGTCATTTAAACAAATTGTTCAAATACAACCCTTACACTCGACTAAAGTGTTATGATATTTGGTTCTTATTCATCGAATCTAATGAGTTCATTAGTTCACGACGGAACTGCCCTTAGTTTAACATAAGAACTTGTTTTCATTTGCGACGAAACACTGAATTCTTCTTTTGCGTAGTATGAATCATCCAGTTCCCAACTAGCAACCATTCTTATTACATAAACATGTTTTGCACTCTATAGCAATCTCGAATCATTCAGGCAATGTTTAGTTAGATATCTGATGTTGATAATCAGTAACGGATCTGAGACCTGTGGGAGAAAGTCAATTTGATGCTGAAAATAAGTTGCTATTCTGCATCCCGCTTCCTATATCCTCACTTTCTTCCCTTTTCTTCCACCCGCTCCGTCCTGTTTGAAAACCGAATGCTCCCCTATGCAGGAAACGTTCCACTAAAATACTTTAATGGTTTAGTGAATGTTAACATTTCCAAGCATTTTATAAAAGCTAAAAAAAATATTTCCAAAATATTAGAATATACCAAAATCCAGTTTTCAGTTGTAACATATGTTTATGTCTGATTTGTTTCATTTTCAGCTCGATAATGTTTATTTTCAATTACAATTTACGTCGTTATTTTGGGGAGATGTGTGTGTGTGTGTCTAATAGTACTCATTTCCAGCAAATGTTTGTTCAAATTTACACATATCCATTTCTTTCTTATGACAATTATGTTGTATTTGGGTCATAATCTTAAACAGTTAACCATCTTACCCCGACAACACTAACGTCCCGCACTTTGACCTAATGATAATGGCGTGAAACTAAAACCTGGATTAAGACAGCAAAAGACAAAAGATTTAAATACAAGTGGGCTACAAATCACATTGTCTATTAACTAGCTATTATGGTTAACAAATGTAAATGTTTTCCTTCATATCATTGTAGAAGTTTCATTTTTAGCAACATTACATTACGAACCAGTATTAATGTCTTTGAGAAAACAGTCTCGGCTTTATATAGCTAAACTCCTAGAACGGTTTCTTGATATAACTCATCTAAACTTATATTTCTAATCGCGTTATAACTCTTCAAATTCTCAACCTTATTATTACCAACTATTTTTTTTAATGCTTTAAATATTACTTTATAACAAGCTTTTATTTTTGGTCAGGTCTCATATAATAGACTTTCGCTTTGACAATAAATGAATATTTCTTACTTTGGCATCCTAACTTTTCCATTCACTACAGCATTGTTTTCGTACGAATCTATGGTCTCAAGCTAAGTAACGGAGAAAAGTGAAAACCAACATGTTTTTTAAAATTCCAATGGTCTGAAATAGTTTCATGCGCACCCTTAATATATATTATATTTATTATCCAAAATGAAATAACAGTAATTCCAAAATAAGTATTTATATCGTACGTGATCAGCTAGTAATTCCAAGGAATAATTGAACTAATTTAATCCTCTCAAATAATAAGTGAGCAGAATTTCAGGTGACAAGCTACGAATAAACAATTATCATGCATCTAGCTTGTAAATGAAGAACAATACGCAATTTAAAACCAGGATGAGAGTCGAATACTCAATTCTAGGTCTATTTGACTCTACCTAAAATAGTCCGATTATGTATTGCGTCACAAGATGTTTATCATTTTTGTCAAGGACGTAAGTGGAAATAACTCCGGGACGCGATTAGCGTCACGTCAGATTTCTTCATCAATGATTAATTTCAATATTTGAAATGTAATGTAGATTCTATTTTTTTTGTTAGCTCAAAAAATACTAATTTTTGTTGCTGCAGGTACAATTTATGCATGCACAAGCAATCAATCGTAGCAATGAATGATGGAAAGTCTTCTTTTTCATAAGTGAATATGTGAGGATATATTTTTCAGATGGAAGAATATAGGAAATATGAAAGAAAGATTGAAAAATCCTAAATCTAACAACTTGGTATTAGTTTGCCAAATTGGTATTAATTCTGTCAACATGGTATTAAATTTGACAACCTGCTAGTACTTCAGATTCTTGCACTGCCTGTTATTAAAATGGAGAACCTGAAACGGTGCATGACATCTGACAACCTGCTATTGAAATAAAACACCTTGGTATTAAATCTGAAAACTTGGTCATATTCCTACTTTTACAAAACAAGATGGCTGCATTGTCACACTGGTACAAAATGTGAATAGGAATTGGAACAGTATTGCTTCTGTGTAGTTATTGATATAAAGACTTCAGATATTATATAAATCGACTAAGAAAACTAGGTGGAACGAAAACTACGAAAATAAACTTTGAAATTTTAGATCAGCACTTGAAAAGTGACATCCCTCAAAAGAAATAAACTGTAACGATGGCATGGTGACGCGGACATATGAGACACTCATACCTGAAATATGCAAACCTCTTGAAGGTGTATTTGTACAATGTTGTTTGAAGTTATGGTCATAATTAGTATTACCTGTTTATGAATTAGTTACAATTGATACTGACTGTATGAAATTAGTCATAATTTATACTGACTGCATGCAAATTAGAATCATAAAGATTACTGAATGCATGTAAATTAGACTCATAACTGATACACAGCGTATCGAAAATATAAGCATATTTGATTGCTGATAGTACATGTTTTACAATTTTAATCATAATTGTAACGAACCATATGGATTTTAGAGCCATATATGATATTCACTATATGGAAATTAGTTGTAATTGATACTGAATGAATGGAAATTAGGGTACTAATTGATACCGACTGAAAGGAAAAATTGAAGTTATAGATAACACCGAATGTTAGGAGATCTGGGTCATATTTGATGATATGTGTAAGTTCGAGGCATACTTGATACCGACCATATGGAGACTATGGTCATAATTGATATAGAATGTATTCAGTCAAAGTTAGGAGAAAATATATATATATATATATATATATATATATATATATATATATATATATATATATATATATATATATATATATATATGAATGTATTCAGTCAATGTTAGGAGAAAAAAATATATATATATATATATATATATATATATATATATATATATATATATATATATATATATATATATCAAAGCTTTTCAGGAACAGTTCTTATTAAGAAAATAATTTAATACTCAAAGTCCTTTTTAAACTTTGTAACACGCATATTGTCCATCTATGGCAATATTAAAATTAAACTATATTTGTGTTTTAAATTTGTTTCGTGATATTTTCCATGTATTGTAAGATAAGAAGTGAACCAAAAGTTTATATGTTTTGTTTGTAATATATACACATTGTTCATTTTTATAAGAATGAAACATGTTTGCTTTATTCGTGAATGAGTAGATGACTGACCTGATTACACTTTCAGGCCATTACAGCAGTATTACAGTTTATTATTTTACACATATTGAACGTTTAGATTATGGCCTTAATGTATCACCAACAAATTGTTTTGAGAAACCACACTTGAACTTTGGTAGGCGAGTTTGTATGTATATGTAAAACAACTGACTGTATAGCAGTTACCAATTTTCTCTATACGTGTTTGAGCGGTTTGGTCTTAGATATTGGAGAAAGATCATCCTAACACAGTTGAATGAATCTGATATGTAAATTTTTATTCAAAAATACAGTTGATGTACTTGCAATTTCAGGGCAAATATATCAATTTATTATTTTATTTTCTTACATATTTCTTTCACATTTTGGACTTTGTATATACATAACTTTGTTAGCACAAATTGACAAACTATCACACGATGTAGGCATTGCAATTTAGTATAATTATTTCTGTGCTTTAAACATTTGACCTAATTTGATTGTCATGCATTATGGTGGTACCAGAGTCTCACCTCATAACTGTGATAGGTGCAGTATAATGATAATCTTGCTGGCATGCTGGCAAACTCACACATTCATCAACACACCTGTTATATGTGATTCTACCAGTTGCTAGACAGAGAGACAAATCGTCATCTACAGATTAAGGTTGATGAGACACAAAATCAAGCTGAATAAAACAAACAAAGAAGGCATAGCAAGCTTTATATTTTGGACTCCCGGATATTTAAAATGCTGAAGATATTATAAACAAATATGTTTCATTATACTCGCTGTTGATAGTGCATACATGGACTTTCTACACAACTTCACGCTAATATCGACTATGTCATTGTTAACAGTATGTACAATGGACATTCAACATAGCCGCACGCCATTAAAGTATATCATGGGATGAGTATACATTATCGTAATGTGTTTCATGCAAATTGCAAACAGTATGAATGTTGGAGATTCTATACAAAATCATGCTATTACAGCTTATTTTCCGATGAATGTACTCTGAAGCAGTTATTTCATTTTATCAAACTTGACCAAATCATGGATTTGCGTATTTTTTCTGCAAATATGTTTAGTAACTGAAAAGATACACAAAGAGAAATTATACCCTTTAATTTTCTGTGTCACTCATTAAAATTACATATTCATCTTTAAACAATAATTAACGTAATAATATTCAACAGACTAAATAATAATAATAATAATAATAATAATAATAACTATAATAACTGATAATAATTGGTACAACAAGGTTTAGAAAATATAATAATTTCCCTGAAACAAAAACCCTGTAAAAAAGACAAAAAAACTTACTGTTTCAAGAATCAAATCCAAAATCAATGCAAGAATAATCCACGAATACAGTTTTAGAAGTCCTTATAATAAATTGTTCTAATGAATTCAAGTTCGAGTCCTGACGAAGTGTCCAAGATGGAAGCCAATGCCGTATGCTGTTACCTGTATTGAAGGCTACAGTTCCTTGTAGAAACATAATAATTAATCCTCCGGTCTTGGAAATCCAAATAAATGTTTAAAGAAATATCTTTGTTCAAGAATACTGTATGAGCACAAAATATTTCCAAAGAAACGAATTAATCTTTTAGAATCCGAAAAGTTAAAATTAAACTCAAAAACTGAACAATTCAATGCTGGGCACAACAGAAGAAAACAACTAGACATTAAATGTTAAAACGTTCAAAACTCTGATCTCTCTCTCTCTCTCTCTCTCTCTCTCTCTCTCTCTCAGCATCAACATTAATAGTAAGTATTTCGCAAGTTTGGTAATGCCTAATTGCGAAAAAGAGGATCACCTGATCATGTTTAAATATATAAATCACGTAGTTCCTGTATGTCCTCGATAAGAATCGTTCATTTTACTCATAGAAAATTGTTTACTTGACCCTCAATCAAGTCCAGAAACTAAGTCAAAAATAGAAACAGTTTTTCTATCATTAGGTATTTAAGGAAAGATTCAGGTCAAACTAAATTTTCTGGAAAATATCAAGTTCCTCGTAAACAAAATTACATTACATTGCCATGTGAAGAAAACAAAAAGACCCCAAAACAATCAAATCAAATCAAACACATATTAAATCAAATATAAATTAAATCAAATGTAGGTACTACTACTACTACTATTAATACTACTACTACTAATAATAATAATAAGCAGCACCAACATAAACATCGTCAATACTGCTTAAATGTGCACACACTATTATATGGAACATTCTACATATTTAATAACAGTGTGATGCAGTTCGTGCACGTTTTAAACTGACAAAGATTTGCGCTGCATTTATCTATATTTTCAAAATGATTGTTTAGCACCCTACTAAAGAACTTTAATTTGTATTTTTGTATGTCTGTCTTGTACGAAATATTTTATACATGTAACATCAAAACGTGCTGAACATCTATTTGCATTTTAAAACTGATTGTGTGTGTCTCATGAAAGAACTTCAAAAGCATTTTGTTCATGTGGTGTACGTGCATGTAAATTTATTGTAATGTAGCACTAAATTTTCATTCAGAATTTATGCACATACTAGGATGTATTGTTGTCCCGAATAACTTATATTTGCATTATCTTTTCATAGGGCTTACTTAACGTTAACGAAATGTAGCACTCAAGTAACCTTCTGATTAATTGCTTTTCACTTGATAAATATGTATTGTTTTTCTGTCTGAATCTGCACTGTTTGTGATGATTAACATATCCTTACTTTTGTGAATGCAAATCGCCCACTGCCATTTCGACACTCCTGAAGTTATGACCTGTAAGAAAGACCCTTCCGGTGACAGCTGATGAATGTTGTTAGACGAATATCCAAGAACGTAGATGTTGTCATATCTGTCGACAGCTACTCCATGAGGATCTCTGAGATTGTTATGACTGTAGGTAAACTGCTTCCTACCATTCATGTCAAAACAGAGAAGTGAGTTCATAGTACTCAGACTAACATACACACGCGTTTTTATGTTGTTCATAACTAAGTAGCTGTCTTTGTAATATGGAGAGTCATACAAATGTAAATACTTCACATCTCCTGTCGTGGTAATCACACTCAACTGACTCTTTTCATTGCCACAGTAATTGTTCACTACGATCTCTCCATTCCCAGCAGCTGCTATTCCACTGCAACTGTATTTGGTTTTTATTGTTCTGACTGACATGATGACGTCATCTACGACTGACATGATCTGAATATTGTTCTGCTTATACAAAGACACTGCAACCAGCTGGTCATCTAGTACGCATATGTTCCATGGATCATCTGTAAGCGTGTGACTTGTGATGAACTGGTAAGAAGAGTTTAGCAAAATACACTGCCTATTGTTACAATCAGCTAGCATCACCCTGTCACCAGGGAGAATTGTGACACCAGAATACCATGGTGTATTATCACCGGTAACTTTAACATCAATTATATCAACTTTTTCTACCGGACAGTCTTTCGCTGGCCCTCGCAAACATGTTAGAGGCAGAGTGTTGCAGCTTACTGTAGCTGAAACTTTTCCCACATCAGACAAAGACAGAGTCAAAATAGATTTTATCGGATGTGCAAATTGCAGTTCAATTGTTATTGAATCAGCTTTTTCGTACTTTTCTCCAACCAGATTGCAATAGGAATGTAATTGCGACTTCATCTTTTCCGCCATCAAATATTTTTGTAAGTTGCTCCCATATTTATCTACTGCTTCAAATAGATAATGAGAATTTCTCACAGAATGAATTAGCGACAAACACTGGTGATTCTCATCCTGTTTTCTGATTAATTCTTCTTTATAAATTCTGTTTCCCTCTGTCTTCACGCGTTTCTCTAACTCATCTAATGCATCATTTATTTCATTTCTTACTTTCGTGATTTCGGCGGTCAGTCCATTAACTTGTGTCTCAAGATTATTAACACTGGCTTCGTTCATCTCCATAAATTTCCGTAGATGGTTCTCGATTGTCTTCATATCCGTAAGTATTTCATCAGGTCTATTTTCATGTAGCAGAGCAGGGAGTTCCTCTTTCAAGTCTATCACTTTAGAACACATTTTATGGTCATGGAAGAAGCACGCACCACAACAGGGAACCTTATGGTCTTTGCAGTAGTATTTTATATCTTCTCCGTCATGTTCGGAACAGGTAAAGCCTTCTGCAAGTTTCAACATATTTTCTGGGTTACAAGCTAATTCCTCGACACTAAGAATGGCATGATCTTTTGAAATTTTCTGTTTCCTGTGTACTTTCAAACAATCTCCACACATGGCCTCTTTGCATAATACACAAAATCCTTCAGCCGGAGCAGCTGTACCTTCAGAGGTACAAGCATCACATAAACGATCTACTTTTGATTTCCTTGGTAAGGCTGCTTCTAAGACTGCGTTGGCTGGAAATAGGGAAGCCCATTCATTTGTCGGTCTGTTCTTTACAGAGGGACTTGAAGAATTTCTGCATACCGGACACTTAACATATGTCAGCTTCTTATGTTTGGCAGCCTCTGTTGTTATGTGAGAATGTAAACACTTCTCACAAAAGGAGTGGGCACACGGCAGCAGTCTGGGTATGCTGAACTGTTCCAAGCAAATTGGACAAAAAGGCCTATCTTCAGTCTCTAGTGTTTTCGCTGCCATCTCTAACAATCAATTGGTATATGACTCCGAAAGAAACGCATATAAAATCTCTCTACTTGTTTGCATGCATACCACTGTTGTTACTTCCTAGTTTTGTAGACTGGGCAAGGGCACGTGTGCGTGTTCAGTGCCAAGACAAACTGGAAATGATATCTTATAGGTTCTCGATTGGGTTGGCCCAAACTAGATTAGTATAACGTTTCATTATTACGAATGACCGCGGCTAAAATTTATTGCGACTCTTCAGGCGAAACCATGATATTGATTTTTATAAGATCTCCGATGACTGTGTTTTCTCTCAAGATATCATCAATATTGTTAAATTAAGATTATATTCAATGCCGAAAATCACAAATGAATCTGACCAACATTATAGGTACTAATATATTCGGATTTCAACGTCATATGAGTTCTTTTTGATATAAAATATTCCTGTGAATTATTTGATTCAGATTTGCACATTCCTACTGTGTTACTTCACATGACATGCCATTAGATATTTATTCATATTTGGCATGACACATTATAACATATGTGATTTATATGAGTCTTTAATAGCTTACTATCAGGATGGATACATGTTATTCTAGAAGGCAAGAGCATTTGCTTTAATATATTGGCTTCTGACATACAGTATTGGACTGTCTATTACGCCTTGACCCAATATAAAATTATGATATAATTCGAGCTTATTGCAGCCGTCTTACAAGACCTAAAGAATACATATACATAACAAGAGTCTATTTTTTATTAGAGATGCTGTGTTTTATAAAGTAATATAAGAATATTTTGATTAAAATAGATTGAATGCATTTGCTCCATGGAGATCCTTCTTCAATCAGCTTTCAACAGTCAGTTTCAGAGAATATTTTTAAAAAAATCATAAACAGCTCTTAAGAATCCAATTGTCTGGTGCTAGGGAAAAGCGCACATTCAAACTGGGCATTCTTAAGTTACCAAGATACTTGCTCACGGCAAGCCATACAAATTGACATATGAGAAAGCTAAGTTAATATTTGTTTATGCAATGTGTGTTTTCAACTATGTGGTCTCGCAACGATACACATATCAGGACTATTAGTGGTTATGTATACTACTTTCTTCTGTAAGTCGACTAACCTCCTGCATTGATGTGGCCTATATTAGATATACCAATATAACAAGGAAAAAAGAACACACGTGTGAGGTAAATGCCTCAGTTGAATAATTTGGCTTTATCATCCAGACGAAATGGATGCTACGTGCCCTTCCCAATGGCCTATAGATGCAACTAACTTTGGCTGTCCTGCACATGTATTTAAAGTATGGCCCTTTGATTACAAATCTGGAGCTCAGCCACCTGATAAAATAAAATGAACTGCCATCGCAGACATTCACAGCACATATTTTACTATTAATTACAATATACCTTTTATGGACGTACTATATATTTTACTCAAGACACCTGGGTCAGCTAAAATGTTGTTATCTTAGATAAGACACTTTAATTGTCTTGGCAGTAAACAACCTACTTGTTTAAAGAACGTTTTTATTTTCTTGTTCTTGTTCTAGGGTTTAACGCCATTTTTCAGCACAAGATAGGCTATACATGGCGGCCAGTATAACTGGTGGAGGAAGAACCCTGGAAAACCCAGGGACGAACCACCAACCCACGAGAAGCTAGTGGCAGGCTTTCCCACGTACCCACGCTAGCCGAGCCTTGGACTCGAACCCACGCAGACGGAGGTGAGATGGCAGTGATCCGGAACGGTGAGCGCTTTATACTACTCGGCCACTCGGGGCCCCTTTTTATTTTCTTATCATTAGGTAATTTATAAATATTAAGCCTCATTTGACCATTTGGTAAAATCTACAGACATTGAGTATGATAATGACAATATGGCTTCATACATGTATGCTGTGAATCTCTGTTAGATGATATATTGATATGCATGGCAGTAGCTATTTGAACCCACAACGATTCCGTACATATTAGCCCTATTCTCACCTTTATATCTCTTCTTTACCCACTCTGATCTTTTAAAATGGACACACAGAAAACAATTTATAGATAATTATGGATGTAATCACCATTTGTTTATTTGTGTGTATTTTTCTGGAATATAAGGGAATCTAAAGTTTTAACAGTTGTTCCCCAACCTCCGCCCTTGCCCAATGGTTAACACGTGTCCATTGATTGATAATTACAATAATTAGAGGGATATTACAGTTTCTTAGTTAATTTAGAAAGATATTGCAGTGTCTACGTTTAACTTAATTTGGACTGAGTGTCTGTAAAGATTTGTTTCTTACCCTCATGCAGGTCTTGATCTCGATTCAGGTTTGATCATCTATGGAATCTAGATTTATATCATTGATATCTCAGACGAGCATGAACATGGGTTGATTATTAATGAAGTTTTGTTCAGTCTGATTAGTTGGACTTCTTACCATTAGTGGAGTTTGTTCCTGGTTTCATGGCACCTACATATTAGGTCTGTCTAATTAATATCATTAAATATTTTGTATATATGTGATATCCAAATACTGCGATGATCTTAAGCAGAAATGACCAAACTTTTTACCATTTGGTAGTCTGTATTTCTTAACAATTTTGATAGATTCGCACGTATTAGATTTACAACTTTTATAAACTTTTTTGAGCTTACCTCACATAGCAAATCCCAACACGAGTACAACGATAACAAAAATATGGTATATGTAAAAGAAAACGCATAATATTTATTGAATCTGTTGTATCCTTTTATTCGTTGTTATGCCTATAGTTAATATTATCAAACCATATATGTTTGTAAATAATACACTTAGATATGCAGAATAGAAATGGTTTAAACGCAGGTGGAAACACTAAGCCAGACCTTTAAATGTATATAGTCAGATAAAGGAATATATTGGAAATAGTTTGGATATGTACTAATACCCATTGAATAACATCAACAGGAACCTGGATGCAGACATATATTAGAATTTATAGCGGTAATACAGAGTCCATGATAATTCTGTATGTACATACTAGGTTTTACGACACCTCAACACAATCCTGGTTATGTATATATTTACATAATTCTTGATATGTACGTATACAGAGGATTCGCAATGCTGTAACACAGTTGTAATTATGTATGCAAGTACAAGCTTTAACAGCTTTACAACAAAACAGTCTTGGTTATGCATATATGTTGAAGGCTTAGAATCACTTCAAAACGAAACTGCATATGTATGTATGCACATAGTTTACCAGCTCGTCAATATAATCATGGATATTCATTTATATCGAAGGTTTATCAGCACTTAAGCACAATTATGGTTATGTATGTACATACTTTAACAAGACTTTAGCACAATCACGGTTATGTGTGTATACAATTTAACAACACTTTAACACAATAATAGCTATGCATGTGTAAACTTTACACAATGCTGGCTACAGAGTACTGTTTTAACACAAAATGTTATAAACGTCTAAACTTTAGGAATAAAAAGCAATCAGGAATAAATGTTAGTCAAACAAGATGCATAATTTATGGACAGATTGCAGCCTAATTAGAGATAATGGATAGAGAATACAGTTCATATGTATATCTGGTTTCAAGGAAAGATATATAAATATTTGCATTTCATCCGTTAGTCTTCATTAGGTTTTGTCCTCGCGTATATAAACTAATAGGACTTTGTCCTCATATGTGTTAATCTTTTCACCCAAGCGTTTGAGTTTTTATTTCTCCATAGCCCTTGTCCTCACATGTATAAACTTTTAACCAAACATTTGAATTTAGATCAATATTTACACTATGTGTTTAGAACCTTGCAATGGGTAAGATTGGATGGCTGCTTCCTTAAAGTTTCCATGTTACTATTATATTAATACAGTGCTGCATTGTAAGTTTTCCACGCACATAACTTTATCTTCAGTTTCTTCAAACGACAAAATATACTTTCATCGCTTATACCATATCTATGTTGCATAGTGGGGATAGTGGGGGCTTAGGGAGAAAGCAGCATTTCAAAGGCGGCAAAATACTTCGTGTTAATGGAAGATAACAATAATTTCGTTAAAATTGAATAATCTTATTTACTTAACGACTATCCTTCTTCAACCTCACAATGTGTCGTCAAGAACTAAAATTAACTCAAATTTATTGATATGTAGCATTCGTTTGCATGGTTATATTATTTGGATATTATTCGTCCTTATTTTCTTTCTTTTGGTACCATCGCCGATGTGTGTCTCTTTCTTGCATTATCTCTTGCACATTAGCGTATGCATTGCATTCGTTTTCAAATATATCAGTATTCTCTGTTTGTACCGTCCTTGAATTTCATTCATGTAACTTTGTAAAATATATTTTCATAGCCTTTGTAGATCTTTGGGGTAGTATTTGAAACTGAGTTGATAACGTTTAAAGAACAAACAAGATCAAACCATCAATTCAGTTACATTAGTTATGGCTGATCCAACTGAATATTAATATCATAAAACAGTGTAATGAGTTTGAAATTCATATTATTGTTGATAAAGATAGTCGTAGATTTAGTTTTATAAACTAGTCTTTGTTTCTTTTCGTTGTAAACTTCCTTATTATTTTATGTATGATGCAATCTGACCAAATTAATACAAAATATTCTTGATTTCTACATTTCACTGCTCATTTAAGATTAACTGTACTTTTATTTTGTCATTTTCACTTTGGTGTCATCTTACAACGATTTAGCTTTCGATTTGCTCTTGTCGTTTACGTGATGGTGTTCAATACTGGAACTATTTTTGCCTCTATACAATATCATGTTTACGCCTTATTATTTATCGTAGAATAATCTTCTTATATCATGAAATGTTTGAACATATTTACGTCGGAACTCATAATACATTTCTTTTATATTTGCATTGGGGCGCATTTTCTGTTAACCTAGTTATTATTTGACTGTTTGAGGAAATGTTTAAGAAATTAATTCATACTGAGGTTACTGTTTTCCTTCCTGTTTTTTATTATTATGTTGTTTTTTTTTCTTTCCATTTAATAAACCTTTACCGTCTCTTTCACATCGACACTGAGTAATGCGTTATTACTTTGGCATTCGAACTTTCCATTGAGTTCAGTCTTTGTTTTTTTTGCAACTGTTTACATCTCATTCATCAATTATCTTTTTACAAATTTACATCGAAATTTTCTACAATGATAGTTTCAACATTTGATTTTGATAATTTGTTACAAACGTTGTTCACTAAAGTCTCTACTCTTGTGCGTTGTCTATTTCACCTCTACCACTTAGATTGATAAATGTATATTGATAGAAATTATTAAATTATTTGTTCAAGTCAATTTTGGAACATTTTAGTTAGTGACATTGGGTTCAATTTGTTGATATTATTTCTTTTGCAGACACCATTAGTAACCCACTTCTCATTGTGTCGATTAGTTTGTACTATTACCGTCGTTTGGTGCCTTTCATTTACTATACAGCTAGGTAGCATATCTAAATAATACGATTATAGTCCTCACTCGACCAAGGACATGTGCAATCTTTCACAACATTACTTAAATCAAATTATAACGAAATAAATTAAATAGCGTGCACATAAAGCCAATTAATTATCATTAAGTTCTTCGTCAAGCTAGAGAAAGGACTTTGGAACAGTTTAATTATGTTGAAATTGATCGAGAATAAAGAGATAATTTATCAGCTTTCATCAATCTTCCATTCCGCCTGTGATGACTTTAAACATTAAATGAACGGTCGTAAGGACGAGATGACACCCAACAAATGGAGGATGATGAATAATATGTGTGTGTTTTAATATTCTTTCTTTTCTAGTAAAAGATTTTAATCAACTTTAACATAATGCATGCACTGATCGATTGCTTCTCATTTATTTCCAACATAATACATGGTAGTTTGAGGCCAACTAGACCAAAAATAATAAACAAGTCCTTTTGCATAATAAAAACATATAGCATAGCAATGGAACGACCGGATGCCGAGTCACAGTGTAGCTATAGAAGCGACGGCAGAGAAGACTAAGTTATATAATATGTAATAGTTATGTAGAGGTTCAGAAATCACGAATGCTGCACTACTTTCTGCATAAAAATGTGTTTCAATTGAACTGCGTTAACATAGCTTAACTAACCAGATTTGACAATGTAGAAGCACGATAATCAATAAACAGATAAATAAATAAATATTTGTATCATTAATATACACCTGGGATCGGTGTTATTGGCTTGCATAGCTTCAGACAAACAGGCCAACGGTTTGATCAATAAATGCCGATTACATATCTGAAGTTTTCTTGATCTTCCATATCACTATAATCCGCCCTACTGGCCTAGTTTGAATCAAAATACTGTATGAGTCAGAAACATCCAATGAATACCCGCTTGGTTGAACTTAACACATTATAGCTTACTTTAAATACAGTGCATGTTGCCCACCTGTATAAGTGATAATTTTATGTATATGAACAGCTCTAAACCTATTGTTATGAAAAGAAATGCAGGCCTATGAGGTGATTCCCCTTTGTATGACAGTTAAAGCTTGTAAATGCGTCTGTCGACCCTCGCTGCATGCATTCAGAGTATTTGTCTAATCATAAAGAAAGACTCTTAAAGAAGTTTGAGAATTTAGTTTTAATTGAGTTATTCTTGTTTTAGGTAACGATGTACCTGGTTAGATTCCCTTTCCATCAATTTTATTCCAAGGATCAATGTGTTTGTCTATTTTGGATTTGCATGCTTGGTCTTTCGTTTGCCGTACAAATGTAATTGTCCCACGAGTTGTGTAGATGTTAGCACTGTTTTAAGACAATATTAAACAAGCTTATCAAATGTAGTAGATATTTAGATTTAGATTTGTACAATAAGTTTTTTCTTCACATGCTAGTTGCAATGGAAACCGCGTGATAAAGCAAGATAATACATAATTTGCAAATTCATCTTCCCCATGCATTTCTTATTTACACTGTCTCTCAATAAACCCTTCACTAAATATTTATTATTTTCTGCTAAGGTTACACAACATGAAGTTTAAATTTCTTAAAACAAATAAACCCTTCTAATCAATGTTGAATAAATCTAACTTAAAAGTCATCATGAATTTGTTGTAAAAATCGAAAGGTGTGTGAGCATTTGAAGGATTATTTAATATTAGTGGTTGACATGATTTGTTATGACGCCATTTTGCAGACCTCAGAATTCTCTTATTCACCGGAATAGTTGGTGTTTGTCCCCTTGTCCCTGCAAATGAAATATGCTCTTCTCACAATATTTGTCTTTATTTGTAGCAAGACACGCGCGCGCACACACATACAAACACACACACACACACACACACAAACACCTGAGCGCTGTCTAACATAAAACCTAAGGATTTGAAAGATTTATAACTGGGTTGCATAATGTGGACTTATTTCGTCTTCTTTGTCCAAAATGTTACTGTACCTGCCGAGATTTTAAAATGTGTATCTTGAGGGTATATATTTATTGATTTCATAAACTGCGTATCTGAGTTCAGGAAGCAATGTCATGTCGCACCGCAGATCGTTTCTGCCCTAATAAAGGTGCTCGTATAGAAAGTTAAGGAAGAAACAAAACTCTGGTTTTGAAGACAGTAATATTTGTATATTTAATTTTGAATGCTTGGGGTAATATCATAAAAAGTCATATAAATGATATCTCTAGAAGCATTATTTTGTGGAACAGTCAAGCATGTTTTATAAATCAATCTATAAAACTGCAGGAGGAAATAACACACACTTTATGGCTCATAATGGACTAATACAACAGTTTCAGACAGCGATGAAATTAATTGTTTCTATTATTATTTAAAACTACAAACTTGGTGAGTTTCAAGGAACATATCAAACGTAGTTAAAGGATTTTTATCCGAACAATATGGCACAGAAAGCAAGAAAATACTATTCGATATTTGTAGCCATTAGAACTGGAAATATTACAAATTACTCTTGGAAGCGACTTGAATAAAAGATGATTGTAAGGTCCATACTTATATTTCCTCTTGTAAGCAGTACTCAAACCCATGCTCACAAGTGTTAAACGTATAGGTTTTGCATATTTGATTCAAAACTAGATGGTCTTGAGTATTTTTAAGGTCATCTGAACTTCATTTTCTCTGTTAAAATGATACAATTATTCAAACATGTTGATTTCATCCATGTATAATATCTGAGATATTTTGTTGTAAGCTTATTCCTGCGTTTCTTGCTTAATAAGTTTAAAGAAACTAGAGAACACTTATTCTTGGCTGCTTTGAAGTCTAAATCATTAAGGAAAAACGCCATAATGATTTAGATTTAAAGTGCAACACTGCTAGGACTCCAAGTTGGACAAATAAAATCAAACAAAAGAAGTACTAGTGCATCTGTATTCCTTTAATTCTTTCAGCCACATGATGCCAATCTTCTCAGGTGGCATAGTACGACGACAGTTTTCAAAATCTATACATATATCACTACAGAGATAAATACCGTACAATACGTCAATGTCCATCCGGCTTTAATGTTGAACATTCCAAGGACTCTAGGTAGGATCAATGAAAACAAATATAAAATATATCATCTTAACTGAAGTATTGACATACATGCCTTGATACAACCTAATGTTACGGTGCAAAATGTATAAATGCACCACTTGAGAGATAAAGGATCAGCTTGTAATCTTTCACGTGAATTTATTGATCGTTGCAAAAAATCAAGTCCACTTGAAGTTCAATGATCAAACAAATGTTAAAAATCCCGTATTAATGAGCAGCGTACGAAACATTACCGATATCCAGCACCACACCAACTTCAAGTCAACGCTATTAAAAGTATAACCATGTGGATGAAACTTACGAACTTGTTCAGTAAAAATAATCTAGCCAGCATTTATTACACCTCGATAATATAATCCTTGCAGAATGATGTGCTGAATATCATATATCACTTTTGCATTATTCTACTGAGCGAGACAGAGACAGGTAGAGACATAGAGACGCTCATTGGAAATAACGAACTGTGCTTTTTGTATTCACACATGATTATGTAGTGTCTCATATACTGAAGCATAATTCAAGACTGGTGAAAGCTGGTAATTACAATACATTCCTATTTGATTCAGATAAATTTGCATTCATCTTATTTGTACACATATTCATAAATTTTATGACAGATACAACAGGTTCAATTTAGCGTAGGAGAGCAGAAAGACAAAACAACCTACATATTTCTTATAGTATCTAGAATTTGTCAAATTCAATATATATATATATATATATATATATATATATATATATATATATATATATATATATATATATATTAAAATAAATTAATACCCTTCCGAATATCAAACTTAACAAATTCAAAATCCAAAATCTACTCCGTATTTCATATGAAACCTCTTTGGTTCCATCTTTTTGTGCATTAGTTATCGGAATTCTAAATACTGGACCGTGATAATTCCAAAAGAGGGTAGCATTACATTCAGATGTTTCTCCATATTGGGCACGACACAGTATGTAATATGCTGTGTATCTGTCTATGAAAATTTACTGTCAGGATGGGTAATTTAAGGCTCTCTTAAAGTCTCCAAGCTAATGCAAAACTTCTACACTGTTGCATTTGTATGTTTTACACGGGTATGATGCCAACTTCATTTTGTCTTCACATGAAGCCATCTTCATTCTTTCGTCACCCAAATGTTAGAGAGCCCGCACTGTTTAATTAATAAATTATTTTTTCACATACAATATTTGACTTTCTTTCGCAACTTGATATAAATCCAAAATTCTTTTAATATAAACTTAGTGTACCCGTCACGTATGAAGTATATCATCAGTGAATGCAAGAAAAATATATTGCTGGTAATAAATAGATTAGTCCTTCGTCACTCAGATCCGGACTTCAAACAAAGCCGCAACAAAGCCATTTAAACAAATTATACAAAAGCAGCCGTTACACCCGACTGCAAGGCTATGTTATTTAGTTAGTATTCGTCGAATCTAATGGATATATTAATTTTGATCTGTCTTTAGTTTAACATAAGAACTTGTTTTCGTCTACGGCAAAAGACTGAATTTTTAGTGTGATATGAATCATCCAGTTCAGAATTAGCAACCATTCCTATTACATTAAATTTTTGCTGCTATCTATAGTAATCTCGAAATATTCAGGCAGTGTTTAGTCAGATACATGGTAGTAAGAATCTGAAATCGACCAGAGACTTGTGGGACAAAGTCAATTTGATGTTGAAAATGCGTTGCTAGTCTACATCCCACTTCCTCAACCCCTACTTTCCCCCACCACATAACTCCAGCTTGACAACAGGATGCTCCCCGACATACGAAACGCCCGTCCATCTAAAATACTTGCGTGGTTTAGTCGATTTTAACATTTCCAAATATCTTTACAAAATATAAAAAGAGTTTTCCAAAACATTATTAAAATATGCCAAAATCCAGTTTTCAATTATAATAATTGTTTACGTTATGTTTTATTTCAATTTCTGTTCCATAATGTTCATTTTCAATCACAATAAGTCCTAATTTTGGTGTGTGTGTGTGTCTATTTGTTTTCATTTCCTGCAAATCCTCGTTCATTTGTACTGTTATGAGTTCATGCTTTTAAAATAAGCAACAGAAAAAAGTGAAGGCAACAAGCATTGTAAAAGTTAAAACACAATTTACTTTCCTAGAATACCAGGTGACATAAAGAACTTAGGGTTTACTAATTAAATCCTAAACTAATCTAAGAATTAAAAATAGAAGTTCTAGGAATAAAAAGTCCTGAATGTGACTGAGTTCGAGTCCCTATGAAATCCGAAATTAAATTCGATGACATCTCTTGTGGTCAGCGAGGTCATGATGTGTCTACAGGCTCTTGTTGAATCAGAGAAAATATTAATCTGTTTTCGTATAAATTCCAGTGAATGCCGTTGTCAAATAGTTTTACAAGAGCATCTATGTATTTCCAGAGAAAAGAATCATTTGAATTCAGTAACTTGGAGAAAAAGAAAAATCAACCCAAACTGGTCACAACATAATAACAATTTAACGTGTCAATTGTTTGTAGCCCGATTAACAAACTTCTATTAAAAAACAATATTTATACACTAATTTAGACGCAAAATAGTTTCCCGGATGAGGGTCAAAAGTTCATTCGTCTGGAAAATAATTGAAACCTGCAATCATTTTATACATACTATTTGTCGCGTAGTACACGTATGACCTTGACTTAATTTAGTGATTCATACTCTGAGAAAGATAAATAAAACTTATAAAAAAGTTTTTACCAAAACCGTCACTGATTTCGAAACAAGCTCAGGAACCCGACACAATGTTTCTATGATTAGTTGTTTATGTCGGTAAATTGAAAATAAAAATAAATGTCAGTCAGGTAAAAAAAAACTGAACTCAATGTTACATCACAGTAGCATGTAATGGAATAAAAAAATTAAAACAAACAAACAAATAATTAAATTAAATATACATAACATTATTCATATCCTTTTGTTTCTGGTAATAATCATATTCTACTTCTGTCGAGGCATTAAACACTTCCGCAACTTACTCCCACATCGCTAACGCCCCACTTTTTGGCCTAATTATATTGACGTGAAATTAAAACGTGAATTAAGACAACAAAAGAGTTACATACAAATGGGCTAGTAATCACATTGTCTATTAGCCAGCTGTTAGAGTAATAATATGTAATGTTTTCTTTCTTATCCTTGTGGAAGTTGTCAAGTTCAGCAATACGAACCAATATCGGTCATCTATATTAGAAACAGTGTCCATTGTATATAGTAAAATTCCTTGAACAGCTTCATTATAGAACTCTTCTAAATGTATATTTATATTCAAGTTAGAACTAGTCAAACTCTCGCACTTATTATTCTTGAACTGTTTTAGGAAATGTTTCAAACATCGATTTATACCGATTGTTTCATTTATGGTTAAGTCTCGTTGAATAAACATTCACTCTTCTTTCACAAAGACAATAAATGGATGTTTCCTACTTTGGCATCCTATCTTTACCATTGATTTATGTTTTCTTTCTTACGATTATGTGGTCTCAAACTAAATAACAAAAAAAGTGAAAAGCAATATGTTTTTCAAAATTCCAATGGCCTGGAATAGCTTGATGTACTATCAGTGTTGATATCACAAAGATATAATCCAAAATGTCTTTAAATAAAATCACAGTAATTCCAAAATAATTATTCTAATGTGTTTGAGCAGCTTGTAATTACAATGAATAAATGAAATAAATTAATCCTATCAAATAGTTGTTGAAAACAATTTCAGATCTCAAGCTAGGAATAGCTGATTCTCATGCAACCATCCTTTATATAAACAATAATACACAAAATTCAAAACCAGAACGAGGGTTGAGTATTTCAAAATCATTCTAGGTTGTCAAAAAGTTCAGGTCCTTTATCAGCTAAACAATCAGACATTATGTCTCTGGTTTTCATGAGGGAATCCCTTGGCCTAAAGTCAGGTCTCATCAATTTGTTTAAAAGATTACTTCAACACTTTCCAACGTCAAAAGACCCGTATAATGCGTTTTCACAAACGAAATGAACTCATCCGAAAGATACGAACCTACACTAGTCCAAATTAGCTATTTAATATAATATCAACTAAATGATCTTTTCAAAACTCATAAACATTAACTCTCATAAAATAGATAAAAAAGATAAAAATATTGGCACAAATTGTTAACATCGTAGTCATTCATTTTCTTTTTTTGCAAATCCATAGGGAGATTAGTTTACAATTATAATGCCAACTACTCACTTTGATAATTTTCTTTAAACACGTTTTATCGTCATCTTTACAGTTGAGATTTGTCCTTGTATCCTCGATTATTTTGCATCTTAGGTTTATGTCAATATAAATTATTCACTTATTTGTTAGCTGCATTGAGTTGGTAGCTATTATTAACTTTAAGTGACATCTATAACCTATATATGTTTTAGTGATACTGTTTTTATACATATTGGTAACCACCAGATACATGTATTCAAAAAATAGTACTATCTTGCTGACATTCATTTACTTTGTTATGTTTGTCTAAGTAGGATGGATGTTTAAACAGACAAGAACACTTTTATATTTTCAACATCGTGTTATGCATTCTTAATTGAAATTGTTTGTTCAACCTTTGTCTATAATTGTATGTTGTATCCTAGATTATGATAAACATAATATTTACAAGCAATCGAGGTCAAGGTCAATCTTGTTTACAATCAGGCCTGGTCTTTGTGCTGAGGTACCTCATTATATAGGTCAAGTGAAAATAGTTATTTTACAGACAAATAATTCATTTCTGCTTTTGATCCGTCTGATATAAATCACATGTAATTAGAATATACAGGTGTATTTTTGAAATCAGAAATATTTCGAAAGAAATTATTTATAAAAATTATTCAGTGGAATTACGAAAACTCTTAGTGTCTTTTGCTTTAATAAATAATTTTTGGGAACTCATCAAAGATATTCTGGATTACATTTTTCTCGTATATCTGTACATTCAAGACCATTTGAATAAATTCGGAACATACTATTTTTAGACGTGAGATAGGACGTTTAAAATTATTGGGAATTTAATCTAAGTGTCTCGTGAAGTTTCACTTTGCATTATAAGAAGATAACATGCTTGTTGATTTTACTCAAATTCCTGGTTTCGATTTCTTTATGTTACTTATTTCACGTGAAAATCGTACCCCAGTTGTTTTCATGACAATCTAGTTTCAATTCCTATTGTATGTACTTAAATAGGTAGCGTAGGTAGAACTTTTGCTTTCTTCATTTATATTCAATATAGTATATGGAAGTTTGGTGCCGATTTGATAATTGCAAGCCATTTTTACGTAATAATAAGGTATGACATATTAGCTAAGCGACAGTACACCGAGTCGTGGGGTATCCATCGAAGCACTGGTAAAGGATATAAATATAAATATTAAGATATTATGGTGTGGTCCAGAAATATCGAACACCTCACTACTTTCCGTCTAAATGTGTGGTTCAACTGCACTTCGCTAACATATCTTACATACTCAGATATGACAATGTAGAAACCGGGTAAAAATAATTAAACAAACAAACAAACAATAAATAAATAAATAAATAAATAAATAAATAAATAAATAAAAAGTATAAATAAATAAAAAAATAAACGCGAGAGCAAGGCATTGATAGTAGGTTCATGTAAAGTTCCTGCCGCCATAGATTTTTAGCAGGATGGAGTTTTTTCCGTTCCTATCTAGGCACAACTTCGTTGTTACTGTTTAGATCTGGACTTAATTCGGCAGCATTAAATTAAAGTGTTCAATCCGGACTACTAGTAAAGATGGTTCACTGTTTTTATCAAATAACAGAGCCCCTGATATAAAACATGAGAATGTCATCTTATGCCTTAATTTGTAGCATTATAGAAGTAAATTTGATGTGGAAATAAATATCAGAAAAAATCAGAAACAAGTTCAATATCTCTACGCATAAAATGGAAAACCCAGTGCCCTTAACAAAGTCAAACGCAAGTGTAGTCGCATTCGAGATGCAGGGAAAAAGAGTTACCCAGCACTAAGAAAACAAGCACCTTACAAAACCACCCCAACTTAGAAAAAAACAAACAACCATCAGACTTAATACTTTATTGTGTTCCCTAACTAAATTTTCCCAAAAATACTACCACCCATCCTAAGAATTCTTTTAGAATCAAGACCTAACATTTGTGAAAGATAGTAAATTAGCAATGCAAAATGGGAATACATTTACTGACGGTGCCTTTATGCAAATTATCAAAAGGGTAATATAACCATGTAGTGTTTCTCGTATCTGTAATACGCATCAATATACCCACGGACACACAGACACCAATTGGTCTGAGTGGACAAATCCCGATAAAGGTTAGGAAGATTTGTTTAGAATCGATATTTCAATAGGCCGTCAAGGTTGAGATAAATATTGGTTTGATTCAAAAACACATTCAATACCTGGTTTGTTTAGATAAGCCCGCATGATCATGTGTTTGCATACAAGGCATTTTGCAGGACTTTATACCGAGGTATAAGACTTTTTGGGTTAACACCTCCTAACCTGTAGTTATGAAATTAGAAGCAGGCCAATGATGTGACCCCATCCCCCAGATGACAGTTAATGGCTTGTACACGCTTCTGTCTACGCTCCTGTCTGCATTATAGGTATTGCATGTCATTTTAACAATCACAAAGACTTTTGAAAGCTTTCTTTTAACTGGGTTCGTCTTGTTTTTGATAAGGACGTACTTTTTAAATTAAAGTTTTCATTCTTTATGGCCCCAAGTCTATAATATCTTTATAAATATGCTTGTACTCCCTTCACAGGCATTACAGCTTATGGCTGGTTTCTTCCGTTAACGGTATTTATAATGATTAGTAGTGACCCTTGCCACATATTAACGGGTTAGTCCATTTTCTGTTTGCATGTTAGTTGTTTCTTTTGCTCTAAGAAGTGTTTTTTGTTATGATGTTAGTACTGGTGTAGGACTATAGATAACAAAGGCCGTTTCTTGACCCATTTCCTATTTTATTCTTGTGATTTATACAGTACATATAGCAGATGCTTTGATTTAATGTGTGAGACAGGTTTTGTGTTCACATGTTGGTTGCCATGGAAACCGTGTATTAACGTAATATTAAAGAAGATTCGCATGTTTTCCATCTTTCCACTCAATGCGATATTTGAATTTGCATTACTTGTCTCATAACGCTGCATAACATAAAGATTTCATTTGTTAAAAACGACCATACGTTAACCCTTGTAACTCATTATGAATATATCTAACCATTGCAAAAAACAATACATTCACTGAAACAGTTTTGTGTACGTTTGAAAGTTTATTTAATACTACTGGCTGATTGGCTGATTATAATGGTTTTCTTGAGGCTTCTGATTGGGGTCCTTGTGACCAGAATAGTTTTTTTATTTGGCTCCTTGTCTCTGACAATAAAATATGTTTAATATTTTTACTTAATTTGGTGGGAACACACACACACACACACACACACACACACACACACTAACATAAGACCTAAACCTTGAAAGATTTTAAACTGCGATTGATTATGTGCATTTATTTCGTCTTTCATGTCCAAGGCTTTACTATACCTACCTAGTTTTAAGGCGGGTGTCATGAGGATATATATGTATTGGTTTCAGAAGCCGTGTTTCCTTGTTCACGAAGAAATGTCATCTTGCACAGACGATCTTTGAACACCACAAACCCTGTATGTCCTGATAAAGGTGCTCCCATGCGAAGATAAGGAATAGAAAATAAATACTATCTCTACTTAGAAAGTAATTTTTTAATGGATAGGACCACAATCGTTTATAATGTTATAAACTGTGTCTCAAGAAGTTTTATTTTGTAGAACAGTCGAACACGTTTCACATATTAATATATGGAACAAGAAGAAAAATAGCACACACTATATTATTCAAAAAGTTTAATATGAAAGTTTCAGACGTAGCGCTGACATGAATATTTGTGTTTGTACTTTTACTCCAAAACCGCCAAAATGGTGAGATTCGATGAACATTTCAAGCCTAACTGAAGTATGTTTGTTAGGATAATATGGTTACAATAAACAACAAACAAGAGTATTCTCTAATGTTTCCTGTTAAAATGGCTACACAGTTGAATTACAATTTGTAGATCCCACAGCCATTTATCCATTGTTGATCCACTTACTTCAGAGAATTCTGATTACCATGCCACTGTATTGGATTGTGCATTTAGGAATATATAGTGAATAGCATGGTGATTTGTAAATTCCAGTCACATTAGCTCTTTAAAATGAAATTATGAGTTATCAGAATGCACAGATGGTATTTTTTGAATATAAATGGTTTGAAAACTCCATTGCTCTATTGATTGGCCAATGCTCCTAATATCATAAAACAACTCACAACCAGTTACCCCTGACAACATGCACACTCAGTGAAAAGCAATCTTATTTCTTTTGATATTGTCTGAATCATCCCATCTACCACACACCACATGTATTTTACATCTCTGGTATCTGCTAAGCTTACAATGCCTGGTGTTAATGCTAAGCTGATATTTGATGCACTACACATGAGACTCGTAAAGTTTGTACAGTTGCAACACATCCTGAATTTTCTCATGCATTCCTAAAATATGTTTGTCAGGCATTTTTCACCTTATGATTTCATGTTTCCTGACCCTCTGCAGTAACTGTGAATTATTTGCAGTTTGCTTGCAATCGGGTTAACCTCACACCTCTGTAACCACCTGGAGGTGATCTACCTTGCATTCTGTTCATTGTCCTCTGAGCTCTCTCCCAAGCTCTTATTTCTGCTAATTAGATCAGTTGAATTTTTTAAAATAAAAATCTTTGGTTGCATGTATAACAGCCATCCACATAAGGGTATGAGCATTGGGTCATTCCATTTGGATGGGGTGGTGGTGGTATCGAAGGTGAAATATATAAATTCTAGTCCGTGACAATTAAAATCTTTTTCTTTTTCAGACCAAACTTTACTCTTGTATGTAACAGAATTATGCTAATAAGATAGGAGTTTTACTTGTAACTCAATGGCATAGTCTACTAGGGAGTGGGAAGATGCAGGTAGGGTCTGGGGTGGAGGAATATAATTCAAACAGCATGGAGGTTTGCCATTGTGAACCATGACATTATCAGCAGGGTACTGTAACTACAATCAATAATGAGAGCTGATGTGATGAAACCTTGCAATAATCATCATAAATTGAGACATATGCTATCTACAGTGGTATGTATGTTTTTGTCATAATACCCACACTTGTTTATAAAGTATCAGTGATATTGTAATGCCTTCTGTCCACCTGCCTGTCTGTTAAAATACTTAAAATTACATTGTTTTGCATAATTCACTCACTTTTGAAAATAACTGTTTTGGTCAACTTGTATACTGAAAATGAACAACTCTGCTACATTTCTTAGAAAAGTGGCCGTCAAAATTGTATTAGCTTCTGCACCAGCAGTCCCTGGTTGGTGAGGGTTAAAGTTCAAACATAGACAAATTTCTGACCTAGCTCTGTGGTCAATACAACACAACATTGTATGTTACAGAATTTGCATTTTGATATCTATCTAGGAAACTGTCTTGGGGCAGGAGTGAGAGATGCGTTTCGGAATATGAAGGAGGCTTAGGAACTTTCACCTCACCTGGAAAATTTTGCTGTCAAGATCTCTGACATGTTCAGTATTAAGAGTTTCATGTACTCATTTTAATATGTCCATGTCTGATTGGCTAAGCTTTTAACGATTCTGGAAAACATAATGCTTATCCAAATTTAATCCTGTCTGGAATACATGCTTATATCATTAATGTTTCAGATGGGTTCCATAATGAGTGAGGCATATTGATGAGGTGAGTTTGATTACATGGGGCTGCTAATTCACCTGGTCATAACTGAATGTATGGCATATTGCCCTGTCCGTCTTTTGTTGTCCTTCAGTCACCGTTTCATGTTGTCACTATTCTGGCTATATTATTATATGATTTGACAACACTGAAATATAGATCTGTAGTATCAGTATCCCAAAAAACGTATGAACATAATATTCATATTAATGACTTGATCTTGATTCTCATTGGCTAAGTTTGTTGACCCTCTTTATACCATATATCTGATCGAAATACATGCTGACACTATGAAGATCACAAATCACTTTGATAAAGACTAAGTTCCATGAGTGAGATTCATGTGTATGTATTAGGTGATACTGCATCTGATTGGTTCAGCTTCTAGAAACCCTGTATCTGATTCTGTCCAAAGCTGCGTGCGTGATTTGGATCATGACTCAACCAGTCATTATCATGACACCAGGCCAACCAGTCCTAACACCAACCTCTTAATGTAGAGTGCTAGACAACGCAGCTGCTAGTATCATTTTTTTAAGGCCTTGGTTTGCTTTGGCAGGGGTTCGAACCCACAACCTCCTACATCCGAGGTGAATGCTATAACTACTTAGGCTACTGGAGCGGTCCCTGACCAAAGTAGAATGATGGCCTTATGTCATCATCATTTCAGATAACTATGACAATGAGCAAAAGCCATGAATATTAACGAGGTTTTCTTGTACATGTATCTGACTGACTGAAATTATTATCACTCTGGAGGTCGTACATCGTCTGGGATTTTGAGCAAACGTTGAATATAAACATATTCAGGTATCATCAAGGTGGATGAAACAGAGGCTTAGCAATGTGACGAATTTGCATATGGTTTGGTAGAGTTTGTTGCTATTCTGGAAGCGATACGTTTTGTCTCATCTGGATCAAGCAATGAAAAACTTGCTTTGAATCGTATGGCCAAAAGAGTAATGTAGCATGAAACATCCATATATCATATAGACTGTAATCGCCATCCGAACACCGATATTAAGGCTGAACCGATCTATTAATAGATGCTTACGTATGTGTTGACAATTATTATTAATAATCTTAATAATAATACTGAAATGGCGCATATGGCTTAATTTCTCAGTAGCTGATGGGTTTCAACGTTTATAGAATAATTATATAACTTCTTATTGATTGGGCTAGTTCACATGAAGAGGCAAAGTAGAAGCGAAATGAGTAGTGTTATTTGTCTGTGGGGTCGTTTGCGAAATGCAGTCGCAACAGATGGTATGTGTATAAGGAGAGAAATACGCAATCAGTTTCATTCCGATTTTGAAGTTAATCTCACTTCTTGTGTTCCTGCGATAAGTCTGCATACTTGGGTTATGTTGTACTGAGATATTATATGAGAGGAAAAACATTTGCACTGATCGCTCAAGGGAAATAGAGTGTTCATTATTTGGACTATGACATTATTCTTGAACTATTATAATTTGTTGAAAGTCATTCTGGATAACGCCATCTTGACAACATCAGGGATTTTCGAAGACTAGTACATTTCCGGTTTTGAAATTTATAAGGAACTTTTCATTCATTTGTGACTTACATATATTTTATAAGGATTAATTTTGATTCACTTCATCATACTGCAAATTGCCCACATTTTCGTGTATAACGTTGATAATTAAATTGCTTGTTATGTTTTTACAAAACTTGCTGGTTTTGCTTTTTTATGTTACTTAGTTTGTGACCATAGAGTTGAAACAACTCGTGGGTTATTAACATTGATCATAGTGAAGTGGCCCAAACAAGAAGCCACAGTGACACAGAGCAAACCCGTAGTTTTCAGATCTGCAATCACCGAATCTGACAGTCGTTGTTGAACGGCTTTATACATGGTGTTACTAATCACAGCTGGAATAATTTGTCTCGATGGGAACATAACCGCATTTGGTTGTGCTAGAGTCGCTAATCGTCATATTCGATCTCGAAGCGAGTTCTCAGTAATTTTAGTTTGTTTTTCCTCACTAGATTCACAGCAACGTTTTTGATATCATCAGCAACTGGCATTACAATTTGTTTAGCGATTGGTGCAGCTCGCGATGACGAAGCCACAAACAATTTTGGTGATCCGTGAAATATCTACGAACAACGTCACCAAGGCCAGCTCCATATGATGCGTAAGCTGGTTTCTCGTTAAAAACGCGCAAGCGTTTCACGGGTCCACGTATGACTATCATTATATTAACTATCAGGTCGATCTATAATGCACAGTTTTATTGGCAATAGTTAACCTGATAGATCTACCATCTGCCTGTCTTGATCCACACGGGTAATCCGATTACATGCCAATAAATTATGATGCGTTGGAATATACACAGGAGCCACAGAGTAATTAATATCAAATAAACTGGTTTCAGAGTTGGTGAAAACCCAAACAGCGTATAGTTCTCAAAACTACGCTTGTCGTTTAAGACCTGTTTTTATAATTGCCACTGACGGCGTTACAGGTTAAATTGATTTGCGTCGCTGATGTAAGTCCTGCTATGTCATGTGCAATTTGATATTCAGTCCCGGATATAGGTAATGCACGCAAAACGTTTGATCTTCAGGAAGATCGTTGGGCCCACTAACTATTTTCAATAATGACTCTCTAGTGTTAACCAGTCAACACCAAATTTGTTCGTCAGATCTCATCATTGACTGAAGTAATATTATATGCGCCTATGTAACGATCTACCATATCCAATATGGCCAACGATTTGGTGAAAACAGAAATGAGTTGTTCCCGGGCAGACAATTAAATGGTTATGGTCTGAAATTAGGTCAACTGTTATAAACTATTGCGAAAATAGTGTAGTCTCAAGTGTTCGTGATTTCTCAGCAGTAACAGATGCAGACAAAAGTCTCAGCAAATTCAGTTTTGTTGATGAGATTATAATAATCGCTTATAAAAACCTATGTCATCCCAGGATACATTACGCGTAGCACGCGCAACGTCTCAACCGTTTCAGAACTCATCATTGTTGTTATACGAATGAAATTAATTGTATAAATCAATGATATATCCAAGCTCATGCATCAACCGAGACATGTATTCGTGTCCATGATACCACTGGTAAGCAATCGCTGACAAATCCAAGCATCTTCATTGTTGACTTTTGGCTTGTTCTTTGGCAGCGCGAATTAATTCCAGACATGTTTACAATCAATTCATGACGTCGTTATTGTCACATTGTCCGTCAATGACTTCTTGGTTTGATTGGGGTGTTGATACCTTTTTATTTCCTCATCTATCCATTTGCGGTATTCTTGCGGTGTGCTAAATTCGTAAAATCTGCTTCTAGGGTGTTGATCTAACCAATGTGCCATTCGGTTTTTTTATTTTTTATTTCTCTATTTTTTGTCATTGGGCTTCTTGATTTTTACAAACAAAGTTGGAGGCATATGTAAATTTTGTGCTGTGGATAAACGTCCTCATTGCGGACGTTGTTTTCTTGGTAGTGAAAGTAACTCTTCACTTTTGGTGCATGTGCTGAATGTTGTCAGGAGATTATGCAATTTATTTCCGTGTTATATCTACAGGTGGAGGCACCGGTATCTCTTTGCTTTGAAATGCACGTTCGTAATGAGTATCTCTTTGTTGTATGTGTTGTTTCAGCCACCTATTTTGTTCTTCTTCACCTGGTGTGGGTGCAGACTGTCTTTCTTCCAGTGGCGTTAGTGCATATTTTTTACAGGTTCAGTTAAACAATTTCCTTAATTTAGTTGTTGTTTTTGGTCTACCAGTGGTTTTGATAGTGTTTCTTCTAATCGTATCTATGCAGGTTAGGGTGCGGATGTTTGCATATTTTCTGCTGTTTTTGCACGTTTCTTTGTGTAACTATTACAGATGGTGACATAACTAGCTCTTCGCTTTGGGGTACACGTTCTTATGGTGTACGTCGTTGTCGTTGTTTCTCATGTTTATGTGTTGTTCATAATATTGTTGCACTTCTTTCTCTATAAGAAAATTCCATATCGGGATATGATGTTAACGATCTAGGACGTTGTTGTTGTCTTAGCAGTTCATCTTGTTGTGTTTGCGAGGATACTACTGATTGAGGTACGAGATAATGTTATATATTCCCTCCAGAAAGTTCCACCTTTAGCTATTCCACCTATAAATATATTCAGTGTTTTCACATAGTGAGACCACCGTTCACTCACACATCGTTTCTTTCCAGCAAATTCTTTAAATACCATTTAGGTTATTCAGTGTTCGTGTATTTTTCATGTGTTCTTGATTTCATGTTTATCATATAATCTGTCCAGTTATTGTTAAGAGCGACACATTCAGGATTTGCTAAATCGCTTGTCGAGTTGTTTCCTTAAAGCGCCTTTTTACTGTGTTGACATCGGCCACATGTATTCGGATGGTACGTCTAGTATCCTAGCAAACGCCTGTCTAACGTTGTCATCAGGGTAACAGGTGTTTTTTCAAAATACATCAACGGCTTGCCCAATTTATCGAACGTCTTTTTTGAGCTCATCAATCGCTTGTGGCAAACGCGTAATTGTCTCTGCAGTTGCCCTTTCTGGTTGTTTTTATGTCTTTGTTGTCTTTGGCTATTATACAAATTTGACCCAGTTTTTCTTCTGTTCCCGCTAGCGCCGTCACCTCTTCCATGGTAATGCTTGTTGTCTTTTTAAATATCTGCAGCACATTCAGAAATCTCCATTGCTGGTATAATCTATGGTGGAAGTGTTTGTTCAAAGCATGATGTGATATTCTCGTGCAGTTTGTCGGGACCGTAACATCTCGTTTACATTGGAGGTCTTCTATAACATTAGGAATCAATTCCAGGTGTTCACGAGCGGTTTTACGGCATCGCTTCTCATCCTCGTCTAGTATACCAATGGCTGGAATAATATATAATTGTTATGATTGTTTAATTGCTTTATCCAAACCAGCTCCATATTTTCTAATTCACCACTACGCGTATGAAAACTTAGATTCCGTTGCTTTTCATTGCTACGCTTTATCACGAACATACTTGAAAACGTCAGTAGCAATCGCAGATGCAGTACGACGGTGATAATTTTGTTCATCCTCATAACCACTACATATCAGTACGTGTATATCAGTTTTTCTTGTGCCTCATGGTATTTGTATATTATGGTTACATGAAAATTGTTTCATTCGTTGTACCGTAGCTGTATTAGCAACGTTGCTGTATTAGCTGCGGTTTGTGTTAAGCCAAATGGGCTTGTGATACTGAAGGTAAAAATAGTAAACTACAAACCTCTCACGTGGGCATTCAAGTTGTTTGTGTCAGGTTGAAAGGCGCTGTCGCAAAGAACCGAGCTGTGACCACTGAAAACTGGAATAAGTGACAGCAGCGTGTTTCCTGCTTATAGCAATGAGTATGTTGATCATGCTAATGATACAAGAAAACAATACATGGATGAACAGATCACTAACGTCCCCACACTACCACGCGAAGTAACTTCATGGAGCTTAATTGCTGGAATATTAATCAATGGAGGAAAACTAATTAATTGGTAACCTTAAAAAATGACCGATTTATTTTAATTTCCCTTGATGTAAACGGTTTTGATATACCTAAAAGTAACATCTAAAGTTATGAGAGTCTGAATCATATATCTATAAAAATAAGGAAAAGGAAATAAAGACTATTGTTAAAAATGCAAAAGAAAACTCTTGGCAAAAATACCTCTCAAATATTAACTTCAAAACAAATGCAAAACAGGTATAGGATAAAATCAGAGCCATTAAGGGTAAACCAAAACAACAAACCCCCAAATTATTTGGTAAAATCACCAATTAAGAAAACGCCAACTGTCTGCCAACACATTTTTACAAATATGAGTAGTAACAACAACCATAACAAAGTTTCTTTACAACAGAACAAAAGCACCCCAGTCTATTTATTGATCTTGGCCCTAAACAGTCACCATTAAATGAAAACTTTATACTAGACGAGTGAACAGCTACCCTAGCCAAAATAAACCAAGATCTCCTGGGGAAGACCAACTCGACTTTGCAATTTATAAACACATCCCCGAAAATATCCCCCAAAATTGGAAAATTGCTATAATCATCTCTATACCTAAGAAAGGCAAAGATCTAACTGACATCAGTGCATAGAAGCCCATATCACTAACCGACAACATCTGCAAGCTAATGGAAACAATGATTAACAGTAAACTCAAATACCGCCTTGAAAACAATAACCATATATCGGAAAATCAAAGCGGCTTTCGCAACAAAAAGTCCAACTTAGATCAGCTATTTAGACTTTAAGCTAGTATCAAACTAGCATTCAATGTCAAGTGCAAGTGCGACCGACATTTAGTCGCAGTATTTCTAGACTTGGAAAGAAACATTTGATCTAGTATGGACAAAGGGTCTAATTGCGAAACTTAACCTATATGGAATCATTGGCCGCATGCGCAATTGGACATCATATTTCCTGACAGATCGTAAAATAGAAATTAAAGCAGGGGATCAATATTCAGACACGCACAACTTATAAAATGGAAAACCACAAGGTAGCGTGCTTAGCCCCACACTTTTTAATATCATGATTAACGATCTAGATAAAGTAATCAACCAAAATACAATATACATATCCCGATTCGCTGATGACAGCGGATTATGGAAAGCAGGAAATCCCTCCAGCCTTAACGTCATACAGCACATTCTAGATAGTCTAAACTTGATAGATCGGTGGGCTCATAAATGGGGTTTTAAAATCTCAAACACTAAAACAGAAGCGATGATGTTCTCCCCACATAATCGAACTAACATAGACACCCCAAAGCTATACCTACAAGGGAAATTATTAATATTCAACAAGGTAACCAAATTCCTAGGAATGTACCTTAATGAAAACCTTACATGGAAACACCACATTAAAGGGCTCACCCGCAAATGTAAAACTGATCTAAACCTACTAAGAAACCTCAGAGGAACTACGTGGGGGCCAATCAAGAAACCCTTTTAACATTATACAAGTCACTTATAAGATCCAAACTAGATTACGGATGCCAAGTATATGGATCAGCCAAGCAAACAAAACTTAACAAACTAGATTCCTTACAATATAAGGCATTAACCATCTGCACTGGAGCACTAAACTCAACCTCCCTAGAAGAAATCCAATATTTCGCAGAACTACCACTGAAACTAAGAAGAAATGAAAACATATTAAGATATGCCGCACGAGTTTCAATTCACAAAACTATCCACCCCACCAGGAAAATTATCCAACAAAGTCATATCCCTTTCAGTACCACAACCACCCGGTGCAAACAAAATACATGAACTAACTAAAGATCTTATCCTATTCAAAATACAAGCTGAGCAATGTAATTACCCCGACCCAACACCTTGGGCCGGAGGTTATCCAAACTGCGATACAACAGCCCTTACTTATGGCAAGAAACTAGACCAGGCACATGATATAATCAAAATATTAGCCAAACTTGAAGAAAAATACATAGGGTACACCAAGATATACACCTATGGCTCAAAGATTACAAATCCGAACAAAACTGCAGCAGCAATAGTATTCACTGAAACAAACACCAAATTCGGAGCAAGATTGCCCGACACCTGCTCCATTTACACAGCCGAATTCCGGGCCATTATGGAAGCCCTAAAATGGCTCCAACTACCAAATATTAAAAAAGCCGTCATCACTAGTGACTCTCTTAGCGTCATCAAATCGATCAAATTAAACCAGTCTATCACAGGAAGCAACTTTCTCATTGAAACCAATCACTTAATTAAACAACTACTACATAGCAAACGAAAAATAAAGTACAGGTGGGTGCCCTCCCACATCGGCCTAACAGGTAACGATAAAGCAGATCAAGTAGCTAAACAACATCGACATGAACCTAACTCCGTAGCATTAAACCACAGCGTCCAATAATTGTATAGTATTATCTGAATTAAAATTGACAGTAAATGGCAACAACTGTGGGATAGCAGCTAAAAAGGAAGCAAGCTATTATCCATATTAAACAAGGTCACAAGATATAACAAACGACCACAACTCGTTAGAAGTCAGGACCAGAAACTTATCAATAGGATAATAATAGGCAAAACCAAATAAGCCACCAGCTATGGGAAATATTTGACAACCACCACAAACTCAAATGGCAAATGCCCACACTGCCCACTCCAAGAAGACTGAGAACACGTTTTCAACACCTGCCATAAGTATAGAACTCAAATAATTAGGTTTAGGTTTAAACAACAAAAAATAGGGTCCCTAGCGTCCTACTCTGAATCACTTAAAGAACGAAACCTAAATAAGGACAATGTTTACCAAAATAACATCTTTTCATACCGCTAGGTGACAGTATAGTATCTGTAGCACAATCAACGTTGTAGCACTAAGGCACAGCCTCACCTTCAGGCACACACAACTTTGTTTAACCAATTAGAACACCTGGATAAGCTGTCACTGGTACCGTACATTTCTGCTTAAAACAGCACATACTATTTCTTCAGTACACCTCTAAATTCCGTCAAGACGACACTTTAGTAACTTTTTGACAAGGGAGCCAAAAATAAATATCCTGGATACACCAAGGTACCTTCCTGATGCGCGGGCTTCTCCCTGACCTAACCTCCTTCCTTGCCACTTCCAGACATAAAATTAATTAATGTGCCAAGCAATATTAATTACATGAAGGGAGAGGCACTGTTTCCTCTCTTTATGAACAAACAACTTAAAACCTACGTGTCCTGATGTGCTGTCATACTGGCGACCAATCGCTACTGACGTCACATACTGCTTGGTCGACATCAGGCACAGTAATGCAAACTAAATTACCACCTCTAACTCGATTGAGTGGTGGGACTACCCCCACTCGAGTGAAGCCTTACATCCAGGTCTCTAGGATCAATGAAGCCAGTCAAATTGACCCAAGACCTGACGGCTCAATTAAATAGTGCATTTTATGCACAGTAACGACTGATCAATGTGGCACCATTCCGCTTCTCATCACCAACTAAATAGTCCGTTTCGGATATTAAACAGACGTGCATGCCCATATGGACGATTACGTCTATAATTTAAATATGTTGATGATGACGTTCGCGCCATTCATCCTTGTATAAACAAAGATGACAATACACTTGTTCAACAATTTGAAGGATAGTTGGTATTGGATGGTAGATGTGGAGTATGTAGTAGAAATACTTGAAAGAGAATGGAGGTTCCCAGGCAGCCTGGGCTTTGCGATCAGCCTGAAAGGAGCCATGGAAAACATAGAACGGGTGATAGAAGAGGAAGTAGAGAAGTTGAGAGGTTTCATCAATCCTAAATATGTAATAGTCGGAATGTTGTAGCAGACCCTTGATATTGGTATCAAAGTGAGATGTTTTTTAGATGATATATTCAATTTAACAGAGTGGTCATTTGTCAAGAAGGGACTGAACAGACTAAAGAGAGCCGAAGAAATTATGAAAAAGGTAATGTAAGAAGAAGTTAAAAAAAATTAAAGATACCTGATAAAAAGAGAGAAAGGACAAATAAAACAAAAAGAAGAAAGATGAGTTTGACAAACTGAATAAAAATTAGAAAAAGGTGCGGGATAAATTTAGAGCCATGGGCCATCCTGACTGGATAGCAGAGGATGAAAAGATGAAGAAGAAAGGATTCATTGGGAAAGTGAGGAGCTGGTGGAACAACTGGAGAAAATAGAAGAAGAACCCGTAGGCCCTTTTCCGGGCACCTCATATGCCTGGAAAACATTTGCTTTCAAGCAAAAATATTTTTTAGTCTGTTGTTTATTATTTTATGTTGTATGTGTTATCTCTGTCTTTGTCCCTCTATTAATGGTAAATCCCCTTCTCCGTAAACGATCTCCTTATTCCCATGTTCAATTTCCCTTGTCGCTAGACAGTCCATACCTTTGTCGCTAGACAGTCCCATTCTTTTTTGTCGCTCTATAGTCCCATCCATGGTAAATTTCCCCATGTCAAATTCCTCTTGTCGCCAGAGTGTCCCACGACCTTTTTGACTGGGATTTCCATTGTCACCAGGGTGTCCCCATTCACTACTAATAGGTGAGTGATATCGTGGCTGCTTGGATATCTTGTTACATCTATGAAAGCCCAAGTCTTTTAGTATAAAACTTTGATGTATAAGCTTATATAATCTTGATCTCGGACACGTTTGATAAGAAATCAGAACCACCATTAGTATTAATGAGGTAACCTTATAACGTGATTAGCGGATCATGCTACCTCTCTGGAGGCTATATTCTGGATCAGACTATTTGATCAATCGTGAAGTATCTGGTCACATCATCAAACTATTATACCTCTTTGATAATGAGGAATAACCAGACATCTTAACTACAGGTGCTCGACGCGAGCTTGATGTTGATAAGAAGAAGCCAATAATCTGAAGAAGAAAAACATCATAAAGAGTGACAAAAAATATCTTAGATTACCCCCATGACCCGTTCTGAATTAGGACCCTCTCTATCATAATATATGAGAGAAGGTACGTAACTTCCAAATTCGTCGTTCCACCCAAGACCCTCGATTTCCTTTTACTATTTCAGTCGTTAAAGGCAAACGTCCACACTATATCGCTTGTTTTACTCCTGAGATATTTTCATATCCATAATGCCATCATTGACTTTTCTACGTTGTACCAAACTGAAGTTACGGGCTCCAAAACGTGCGATTTTCGCGCATTTTTTTATTGTGGACACGCGTGCGCATGTGAAAACCGTTGACATTAGCTATATGGACAATGTTTTCAACTCTATGGTGCACCCATTCTTGAGTTATAGAACAGCGGTAGGTGCAAAAGTAATTTTCTTTTTACTTACCATTAACATTGTCTTCTTCACTGCACATACATCGTATACATGCATCTCTATTTTCAAAATAGGCAAACTATGCGGCACACACATCAACGCCGAAATATGATTGGCTCAAAAGGTTATACTTTAATGTACACTGTTATTAATTTAACACATTCAAATGATTCCTAACATAATGGGATCATGTTAGTACCTATTTTTGCCGGGGATACAATAATATTTATCGTGAAACGATTCTCTGATCCATGGATGTTATTTAAGTATAACCTTTTGGGCCAATCATATTTCGGCATTGACAAGGTGCTCTTGCACTCGGGTGGTGGTTCATATTTTAGATTTAGTTTCGTTTAGCCTTGACATATATACTTTAATGACCGAAATCTTGCAAGTGTATGACACATATTAATGAGGTGATTTTACATCTCATTGTGTGAACATGTTGCCAGTCTAAAGATCGTATTTATAGATTAATCCAAAATTTTGAATGCTGATTTGAGCTGTGAAATGCAAGAAGCACAACACTTTGAGTCTAGTATATGAATTTTAATTACATTAATGATACACACATCATGGGTCCAAGTCATTATTAAATCCTACGACAGCCCTCTGGGCTACCAAGAAAAGAATTCGGAAGCCCTCTGGGCTACAAGGAATTCGCATAAAGCACATTAGCATGCAATTGTTTACTTGAAGAGTTTGGTTTTCATTTGTATCAATCATATCTGTTTTACTCTGTTGCTGAAGTATTTGACTAGTTACAGCCCTGTGTCGATAGGGGTGGGGTATATTATGATGTCTTTCGGTAGCGTGTGTATATGTGCATGTCAACATTGTGAATATATGTAATCATTTGTAATTGCATTATTTACAAATGAATGTGTGAATGTCCATACATATCTTGAAAGTAACTGAGAAACTAAACTCCGAAGTTAGGGTCTTCAGTTAATTGCAAAAGTAATGTAATCGTGCTCAACAATAGCAAATGCAAATATGTATCCATATTTGAGACTTGAAATAATTTAAACTATTATCTTATTTGATCATACTGACACCCTGGCGAATATTGCAGTAATAAAAGCAAATCAAACTTGGGAAGATAACTAAAATCTCAATTATACTAGCTGAAATAAATAAAATGATATGGAACTAGAACGAAAATGTCAGATAAATAAAGCATCATGTGAGCAATTCAACTATATTTAAATCCATTCTATATGAAAATGAAAGCTGCCTCTTTATACAATTTTTATAATATTTGATGGAACGATAAGAAAAAGTTACCCTCTCATTTATCTGAAGTAGACTATAGTCAAATCAGTTTTATTTACTGCAAGTTGAAATATTAATAAATTTAATGTATGTACCGACAAGTTTGACTTCTTACTGAACAAGGGATGGTTCCCTAAGAAAAAAGTTTGACCCTCCTCACAATGCCGCCAAATCCTTGATTTATATATCCTAAGAAATTTTAAGGCGTGAGGAATACTGCGGAAAATCACCGCGAAAACACAGGAGCTCCTATCGTTGCACACTATTTGTCTAAAAATCGTACAGGTGCTATATAACAATCATAATTATAATGATACTATAATCTTGCTATACAACACACTATTAGTATACAGTAAATGATGATTTATAGATATATTGTATAGGGTTTAATACTAGAAACACTTTAATACACTTTAAAAAAAAAACGAAATAAACCTAAATACACAGAGAAATACGCATATTTTTAACATAATACTCATGAATATACATGTAAATGTATTGAGATTTGTATTTCTTTGAATAATGATACAAAAGCAAACAAAAATATTAAATTCATATGATTTTTATAGGAATTGTTCACATTCATTCAATATAAAGTTATATTCGTATAATATTGCCACTCGTTCGTACTTAATTGGACAGCTTTGGCCTTGTTTTGTGGGTCAGTTACGTCTTTATATACTTTATAACACACACACACACACACACACACACACACCGAAAATATGTAAATACAGATTCTGGATTCTCACAATCATAATTTCCCTTTCATTTTTCAAGTTCTGACCTATTCGTTATTGATGATACCCAGGACCGTAGACAGCGATCACGGGCCCTGGGGTAAGAAACACCCGAGCCTCTCCATATTTATTGTTCAAACAAAAAATTTATTTTATAAAATTAAAAAGTGTTGTTCGGATCGGGCCTTCTTCTCCCCGGTTGCCCCCCCCCCCCCGGTCGGTCCTCATCGTATCTGTCCAATCGAGCAAAATTAAATAAGCCTAAATGCTGGCATTCAACGAATAGTTAATAATAATAATAATAATAATAATAATAATAATAATAATAATTATTATTATTATTATTATTATTATTATTATTATTATTATTAAAACAATTAGAAATCGTATTATCAGGATGCACCAACATATACGCCTAAAACACCTATATAATTGTGTATTTCAGTGCATTTCTGTTTCTGAGGGCATTTCGGTGTTTCTAATAACCGAAATGAAAGCATCGTTACGAACCACAGTGCACGAAAAACTTAACCCTCGCAACGGAATTCATTCGACAAAATAAAAAATTTCAACGAAAAGCAATGCAACTTAAACAGTAACCTGTTAAATATCATTATATAACATTCACCTCACGTTGAACAAAATTTCATTGTGGTAAAATATACAAAACAAACTCTACAAAACTTAGGATAATTGTTTTCTGGTGGCACTCAAAGCTATTGATGACCCGGAAGTGAATACGAGCAAGGTTACCACAGTGAGGTGAATCACCGCAATAGACGAAAGAGTAGCAGTGAGGAAACATTGGTCGATCACAGGTTCAAAACAATATGCATTTGGAAAATTAGATAGCAGATCTGAGTATTTATAGTGTTAGAGTTGTATTTACTTTCAACGTATTTTATTGCTGGTTATTTATAAAACATGCTCAGCACATACCGACGGTGCAACACTGCTGTAAACATGCTAAATCTTCAAAATATAGGAATCCCCATGTCCATCCTTCTATCTGTAAGTTTGGGAGAGAGTTTACATAAATAAATAATGTACAGTGTATATATGAATTAAATAAAAGACGATATAAACTACGGGATACTATTAATATTAGCAATGTACAGGATATAAATAAAATCAACATCATATCAAGTTTGAGCGAGAGTTTACATAAGTAATGTACATCTGGGTAAATATGGGTAAAACCAACCTGATATAAAGCGTGGGTATGAGTTTACATAAGTAATGTACATCTGGGTATATATGGGTAAAACCAACCTGATATAAAGCTTGGGAGTGTAGTGTACAAAGTTATGTTCTTCCAGTACTACAGTAAGTCCTGCTTTGTGAGACATTCAACTGTCAAATTATTAAAGTTACTAGTTTGGTGAGTTATATCAAGCCCATTCGGGTCTCTTGTTACTGTAGTGGAAGACAAAAGATTTATCAGACTTTGATGAAACTTGGAATATTTTCATATATCATAAAGACCTCTGACAAGGTTGACCAGAAGCACAATCCACACATAACAATAAAATAATCTTTCATCTGATTGGCTAAGCATGTTATCACACTGGAGGCAGTATTTTTTTTATCCGACTTTGATCAGGCCTGGAATACTTTCCTATATCATCAAGATCTTGGCCTGTTTGATAAAGGTCCATGCAGACTAATTGTTTTTTCTTCGTTCTTTATTTGTTCTACATTCTGTTGTTGTTTCAATGATAAATTTACCCATTTTTGCACTGCAGTGACTACAAAACAATCTCTGGGTGTAACAATTAACTTTTGACATGGCACTTTCACATCATTCATACATTTCACCTCTGCATTATGGCAGTACCAAACACAGTGCAAATACCAAACACAATATAGATACCAAACACACTGTTGACATGCTACATTTTAAAATGTTTGAACCATTATTATTGTTTTCATAAGCATTGGCTTTTCAGAACTGTATGTACTTTTTCAATATTTACTGTCTATCAAAGAATAAAGAGTGAAAATCTTAACAGTCTTTACCCTAAAGAAGGACCTTGGTCAGGATTAACTTTCTGTATTGTTTTGGCACTGCATTGTACTGAGTCATGGGCCGTGTTGACATAGAAGTATTACCTCAGTTGCATCATATTGTTTTTGTCATGTGCACACATTTCTGATGCAGTACAATGTTATTACCAAGAGCTTTTTTAGCCATGCACACTAAGCAAAGTGTTAATAGTGTAAACCCAGATGTTCCAGCATCACTGTGTTGCAACTATTCCTATCAGGCTGACATTGTTTTACAAACAGTGTAAATTATTCAGTTGGATCAGGATATCTGCTGTTTCCATTGACTATGCAACAAAAATTGCATACCTTGATTGGAAGTTGTGATATTTTATTAATATTTACATTTGAGTGCATGCTATTAATTTGTTAATGCACTATACAATATGATTCATTTGTTGTTTTTCAGGCTTTTGCAGCTGTTGGGGCCTTATTTGTCAGTTGTATGAAGTTGGGACTGTCTGGAGATTTGGCAACTATACCCGCAACTGACAATGCTGGTATGTATCACAATATGAAACATTATGATGGTGATCTTCTTATTTAATGATGATCTACTGAATCTGGATATATATATATATATATATATATATATATATATATATATATATATATATATATATATATATATATATTATTTAATGATGATTTACTGAATCTGGATATATATATATATATATATATATATATATATATATATATATATATATATATATATATATATATATATATATAAATATGTATATGGCTTGTTTATTAATGACTACACATACTCCTTATGCATTGATCGCTATAAATACTGCTCATGTATTGACCAGTACATGATACTTTTATACTCATCATGGCTGACACTGCTTGAGTACTGACCATTACACTTTTTGCTTGCATTTCACTCAATGTCTCACAATTTACGCTTCAATTGAAATTTTAAATATGTATTTTGTAATAACTACAACATTGGACACAACTGATGTTTCCCAGAACATTCAGCAAACGTCATGGATCAAAATACAATCATATCATTTTAAATTGTCCATATAAGGGCCTTGCTTTTATCTTGAAGCCTATTTGAAAATTTCATCAAATTTGAGGAACTCTGTACTGTTTGACCTTAAGAGTAAAAATTGATTCTAGGATCACAGTTCAGTTTGAAAACCAAAGTGTGTTTTTCATCTTTTTCAGTCACAAGCCTTTATAAAAATCATGTCATAGTATAAAATAGGCTGAGGAGACATTTTTGAGAAATTTGATGAAACTGGGGCCTGGTCACAAACAACACAGATGTGAACTAAGTGTGGTTTTACATTCAGGAAAGGGACCTCTTGGTTAACAAAACCAAGCTAAACTTATTTATACTAAATTTGTACATACAGGGCATAAGCATGATTTTCAAAATCAAGCCAAGCTGTTATTTACACATCATTTGTGAGTTGAGTATGGGTTTTACATCTAGGAAAGGGACTTCTTGGTTTACAAACTCAAGTTAAACTGTTTTATATACTAAATTTTGTACATGCAATAAGTGATACTATTCAGACTTATTAGATTTTCACAAGGCAAATAAATTCAGCCTTTCGATGACATAATTTGTTCATTGATTTGGGTCAGTTGATCAGAGGTCAAGGTCATGCCAAAATGAATAGCACTATGAAGGCCTTGACTGAATTTACTAGATTTTTTTAGAACTCATTAATGGCTAACCTGCAGTAAAATCATTCTTTTTAGTCTTCTTATAGCATGCAATTAAAATGGTCTTTGAGACAAGATATTAACCATGTCAGTGGAAGGATGAGGCTTTCACACCAGGAAGAACCAATATCTCTGCCAGGTATGTCCTAGAGAAGGGGATTGCCAAGGCATCTTGATTGATGCAATGGTACCATGGGATCAAATGATCACTTTTCATGGGAAATATGAAGGAAACAAATGTCAAAAGCGAAACACTTTTATCTCATGTTAACAAAATCTGATCATCAGTTATGTATGGTAAATGGGATACTTTAAATGTTTGCATGAATCTTCATGTTGCACATTTAGAAAAAAAATAATTTGTTTTAAAAATCTGGGCAGCATTGTCTTGTAAATCTGCCATACTGGCAATATATCAATCACTTCAGGTCTCATGGTACTTCATCACCCATGGTAAATGTATGGAAACACCGTTCTTTAACAACTTCAATATCTTTGAATTTCTGAATGCTCACAATCAAACCTTTTCCATATAATTAGTGCCACGAATCCTTTAAGTTCTAATACTGACAAATCAAGGGAGACAACTGCATATATTTAGCGATATCATTTAGACCTTTAGCTCTGATGGAGCAACATAATTGGCAGAGCTGCTGCACTCCTAGAAAATACCAAATTATGGGACTGTGAATCAACATTCTTAAGAAAGAGCATGAATTCCCAAGGAAATCAGTCTTCTTATAATCCGTGTCCCTGCTAGCTTTGTATGTAAAGCAGAATAGAATATGTTTCATGTTAGTTCTTTTAATTAGGAGGTAATATAATTGTAAGATTATATTACACTTCATTTTCATCTGTTGTTTTATATATGTGCATGGGTATGTATATGTATTTGAGAGTGAATAAAAGTATGCATATGTATTTGTGTGTGTATATACTGATGGTCTCTTTTGCTGGTATGTACATATGTATGCATAGGGGTTTGTGTTTGTATGTATGTATTGGTGTATGATGTATTCTGTTTGTATATGACATCTTTGGAGTATGATATGCACATGTCTTGGTTTCAGTTTATCTTGTAGATTACATACATAGTCTGTTTTTAGAATACAGATTGTATCGCATAGTCTGTTTTTGCAATACAGATTGTATCACAGTCTGTTTTGCAATACAGATTGTATCACATAGTATGTTTTTACAATACAGATTTTATCGCATAGTATGTTTTTACAATACAGATTGTATCACATAGTCTGATTTTACAGTACAGATTGTATCACATAGTCTGTTCTTACAATACAGATTGTATCACATAGTCTGATTTTACAATACAGATTGTATGACATAGTCTGTCTTTACAACTCAGATGGTGTAACTAGTGTTTTCTTTGCTTTTGAATTATTTGAAACTCATGGACAGTGGCTTTATCTCGGTTTTTTATTAAGAGGGAATTTTATTACAAAATTCTATTAATCTTCATTTTCACCTGTTGTTTATACATGTGTTTTGGTATGTATTTGTATTTGTGTGCATATTGGTATGTATTTGTAGGGATGTTTGTATTATATGGTGTACTGTTTGTGTGTGCATATTGGTTTATGGTACATTCCATTTGTGTGTGTATATTGGTGTAAGGTGTGTTCTGTTTAGGAAATTCTTTTTTTTGTGTTTTACAACTTTGATGATCTATCATCCTTTGAACGTGACAAGTTTATTACTTACATACAGTATATGGTGGAGAAATTGACACGTAAATTTAATTTGGAATCTCTCTGATTTAGATATGTCAACCATTCGTTAGAGGATGTCTTATTATGATGTTCTTTATCTATCCTTCCATCTTTCTGTTACCATATTTCTTTGTGCACAATGCATTTAGTCACCAGCTACATTTATCAAACATTGCTGATGGCTTGCATTA
Organism: Sinohyriopsis cumingii; assembly: GCA_028554795.2. Taxonomy (NCBI): domain Eukaryota; kingdom Metazoa; phylum Mollusca; class Bivalvia; order Unionida; family Unionidae; genus Sinohyriopsis; species Sinohyriopsis cumingii. The sequence continues at coordinate 53,689,271 of CM068837.1, read as the reverse complement.
GAATTATATTTTACTCATAATAACATTAGTTTTACATCACAGACCTGGTTCAAACTCTCTGGATGGCTTGCTCTTTGAGTAAAGAAAAGACCTGATGAGTTTCAATTAGAGGGGCAAGGCCACTCAGACTGAAACAAGAAAAATGGTGTCTGTGTACAAATTTCAATTATCAACATAGGTGAATATTAAACATTGTCAGGTGTATAATTAATTAGTCATTCCTGGAACTCTTGTTTAAATTTCCAAATTTATTTTTGTCTTCACATTTTTACTGTTAAATGTAGTTTTCATTTGAAGGTGGACCTGGTCTACAAATTTATAACTTATTTAGATCCTTGTGAATGTATTTTGTTTGACATTTTGATTAGGCTATTTATTGGAAATTCTTCTGAACTGACTTGATTATTTTTGTATATTTAAATCTCTGATATAGATGGTTTGTCCCGTTGTTTGTCAGATGCAGTTAACATGTTAAATGCTTGGAAACCTGCCTTTGTCATTATCAAGCATTTGTGTACAAATTTATCTAACTTCAATGAATGGAAGCATGTGTAGTTTGTTTTCCAATGTAATGAAAAATAAGTATTTTTATAATATTTTTAATACATTAAGTTTTTTGAAGATTGAATGTGTGGTCTAATCATTACAGGTATGGGGGCAGTGCATGTATCCATGACAACTATTTTCATCATTGCATTTTTTTTTTATAGTGTCATTAGTTGATTAATGAGAAATTAGAATACATTAGATTATGTTTTGGTGTAATTTAGAGCAGACACAAGTAAAAATGTAAACATGTGTGAAAAATAAACTTCATGAAGCTTTAACGCTGCATAGTAACTACTGCCATCTGGATATTTTAACGTCCATGTCAGACTGAAGTTAAAATTTTGATAGGCGTTCTATTAACCATGATTTGTTTAATCACCTGTATCCACTTGGACAGTTATATTCGCATTAGATGCACATTTTACAACTTCATGGTATGGATGAAACTGACCGTATTGGCATATTTAAGAACTAAATGAACGGAAGCATTTGTAGTTTATATGCCAATGTAATCAAGAAATTGATTTTCAGATAACATCATCATGTTCTGTGGGAGATGAATTAGTGGTGTGATCCCTATATTAGGCCAAATAATAATACTAATAATCAGCATCAGCAGTATTAGCCTTTCTAGTGATATGCTCACAAAATAAAACTCTACCTACCAAATATTTATCACGTTTACGTAAATGCAACAAATAAAAACTATTCTATACATTTTGGTCATTATAAATAGTTTACACTTCACCATTAAAGATTGATATACATTTTCTACACGATATTTGTGTCTCTAGAGAAATGAAGCACTAAAATTGCATAAAATTTTATTTTAATTTAATATATTATGTTTACAAATTATTCTATTCTCTTATGTTATTTATCTCTTTTTGCAACTATATGTGTTACTATTATGAAAAGAGTAAATTGTCATAATGCTGACTTTTGGAAAGCTTAGTCTCCAGAACTGGAAACAATTAAAGAGAGTGCTGGTCTTTCTATGAAGTGTTTTCTTTTTAAATTAATAATGCATGTATTTAATTTTAGCATCTGCATATCTACAAGATCATTTGTTAATAATGATAAAACATTCCCGCCATGTGAAGAAATCTTAAATATCTCCATCACCAGATTGAAATTAATTGCGAATTTTAATAACCATTGATTATTTTTAGATTGACAATGAAAAATTGTATTTGTCCAGAAATACACTTGACTTGTAAATGATGCACACTAATTCAGTAATTTAATGTATAAATATGTATAAATGTTCATCAAATTGAAATAATTGATTAGTCAATTCTATTTTATTTATCCAGCGTCTGAGTAACACAGTTTAACATTCATTTTCAGACCAGATTTTTGTGGATGGTCAACTGTTAATAATAATAATAATAATGATAATAATAACAACAACAACAACAATCAGAAATACTGCATGCTATATACGTATAAAATATAACAGCCTACATACTTAATGTCTGTCATACTGAAATAAGTGCAACAGTGTTTCGAACGACAAAAATTTCCTCAGAATTATTTACCTTTTAAAACTGGTTGTTTTGCACATAAGATTTTCAATATGCATTTTGTTCATACGGCAAACATGTATATCTCTACTGGAATGTAACACTAAAATTGACTCGGCATGTATTTACATATTAAAATGGATTGTTTTACCAAATAACTTCGATGTACATTTTTTCATAAAGTTTATTTAACTTTGCAAGAATGTGGCATTAAAGTTACTTGTTTAATTTTATTTCAGCTGATAAATGTGTAGTTTTCTTCTCTCATCTGAAGCATTCGTGACGAGTAAGATATCCTTACTCTTGTGAATACAAATTGCCCACTGAAATTTTGGCACTCCTGTATTTACAACATGTATAACAGACCCATCTGGAGAAAGCTGATGAATGTTGTCAGGACTGTTTCCAAGAACATAGATGTTGTCATAATTGTCCACAGCTACCCCACAGGGGCATCTAAGATTGTCAGGACTGTAAGTAAACTGCTTCCTACCATCCATGTCAAAACAGAGAAGTGAATCTGAATTAAACACACTAACATACACTCGTGTTTTCTTGTTATTCACAGCTACGTAGTTGTAGTAATCATAGTATGGATAGTGATACTGATGAGTACACATTACATCTCCTCTCGTGGTAATCAGACTCCAATAATTCTTGTTTTTACCAAAGTGACCGATGACAACCATCTCCCCATTTCCAGCAGCTGCTATTCCAATACAAATGTATTTTGTAGTCATCATTTTGACTGGCCTGATGACGTCACCAATCACTGACAGGATCTGGATTTTACTCTCATTATACAACGACACTGCCACCTCCTGGTCATCCAGTACACAGATGTTCCATGGTTTACCTGTTAGTGTATGACTTGTGATGAACTGATAGGAAGAGCTTAGTAGGAAGTATTGGCTATTAAAGTGATCAGCAAGCATCAGCGTGTCTCCAGGGAGAAATGTAATACCAGTATAATTTGATGTAATACCAGTAGGGACTTTAAGATCAATTACATCAACTCTATCCACCCGACAGTCTTTCATTGGCCTGCACAAACATGCTAGTGGCAGAGTGTTGAAGCTGGTTGTAGTTGCAACTTTTCCCAGTTCTGTTGGCACGTTTTTCTCTAACTCGTCTGTAAGGTCATTTATTTCCTTTCTTATCTTTCTGATTTCGGCGGTCAGTCCATTCACTTGTTTAGCAAGATTATTAACACTGGACTAGTTCATCTCCATAAATGTCTTTAGATAGGCCTCGATTTTCTTCATATCAGCAATTATTTCCACGGGTTTATTTTCACACAGCAGAGTAGGGAGTTCTTCTTTTAAGTCTATCACTTTAGAGCAAATTTTATAACCGTTTAAGAAGCATATAGCGCAACAGGGAACATTGTGATCTTTGCAGCAGTATTTTATATCTTCTCCATGATGTTCCGAACACGTAAACCCCTCTGCTAGTTTCATTATATTGTCTGGGTTACAAACTAATTCCTCCACACAAAGAATGGTATGATCCTTTGTCATCTTCTGCTTCCTGTGCACTTTCAAGCAATCTCCACACATGGCCTTTTTGCATACTACACAGAATCCTACAGCCGGGGCAGCGATACCCTCCGTGTTAAAAGCGTCACAGAAACGATCTACTTTCGATATTGCTGTCAACATTGACTGTAAGACTGTGCTGACAGGAAACAAAGTCGCCCATTCACTTGTCGGTCTATCCTTAATGGAGGGACTTGCAGAATTTCTACATACTGGACACTTAACATATCTCAGCTTCTCGTGCTTCGCAACCTCAGCTGTTATGTGAGATTGTAAACACTTCTCGCAAAATGAGTGGGCGCACGGCAGCTGTCTGGGTACACTGCTGTCGGGCATTTCTGCGCACCTAAGGTTTTCGTTTCCAATACTGAAGCAAAACGCATACCAAATTTGAGCAATTGACAAAACTAAAATACAGCAATGCTTACAGTTTGAAAAGATGCAATTATCACCAGAATATTCTGTTCAAAATAATATTCATTTTGGACACAGGGGATACCACCCCCGTGTTTTCCTGACTCGCGATATGTCGACCTATTCTGCGCATAGCTTTGAAAAGATGTAATATTTATCCATCTTGCTACAGAAACGAAAAATATTACATTGGACTGTTCAGCAATTCAGTCGAGTAATTAGGTCAGGTTTATAGCTAGTTTTACAAAATTCAACGTAAAAATGCCAATAAATGGCAAGAGATATTAAGTAAACTAAATCGATCTTGTAAAAAAGTTAGTAAAGTTCAACATTTTATGAAAAATAAGCTATTACGTGGAGGAAGAGAAACAACAATGAATAGGATGTAATATGTTTACAACGTCTTGTTGATGGGGAAAAGTTACTACAAAATTTAGAAACAGACTATACACCGGGGAATTTGTTGAGAATTTATGTTCTAGCGGCAAGTAGACACGTTGGGTAGCCGACGATTTTGTACGTGTGGGACAACTACTTGCAAAATTGGAAACCTATATTAAAATACAGTTTTGTTTTAAGGTACACATTTCCATCTTTTATATAATGTAATTATTTTTATGGTTCTAAAAGATGCATAGTAAATCGAATTTTCTAGGTTACAGGTTCAAGAAGGTCATGGAGTTGGTCTTCACTTTGCCATTTAGAAATCACATATTTATGTGCATTTAGAGTCTAAATGTTGGATATTTTTGTACACGTTATGAATATCACCTTTCTTAATTAATGTACGATTCTTCTTTCTGGATACAAAATGGATTTTTGACTCAAAATAGCACGTGATCAAATGTTTACAGAAATGACGTATCGTTGCGCAGAATTACCCGACGCGCAGAATAGACCGACATGGCGGATATATTGAACTCTTCCAAACAAATTGGACAACAAGGCCGACCTTCAGTATCTATTTTAACAGCCGCCATCTTTAACCCATTAAATAAGCCTGGACAACTTCTAAATGTTCGCCTGCATGCAACTATTTGGGCAACAAACTTATAAAGGACACCACGCTTGAAGAACGTTTGTTGTCGTTAGCCTACTTTTCAGTTGGTAGTTATCGGGCATCGACGTGTTCGATTGGCCAGTGCCGATTGCTCCAGAGATTCACTTTGTGATCCAAGTTTCATTCCAGTCAAGTCTGCGTTGTTCTAAATTTCCGTTATCGAGGACGCAATAGGTTTCTACAGAGCCCCTTAAGTGACATGGATGCACATCTTTTTATTTCGTTTCATCGAAATATATTTCGAAACACTATTTCGTTATTTCGAAGTGCTATTTCGTTTAAACGAAGTGCTATTTCGTTTAAACGAAATACCATTTTTTTATTTCGAAATACTATTTCGTTATTTCGTTGGTCTCATTATGCTAATGTTTTAATGCGACTCCTCTCTCTCTCTCTAGAGAGAGAGATTACCAAAAGAACTCTTCAGCCGACGGCTGCTCCACAGCCGCGAGAAATACCGGCAAGTGTATAAAATGTACACCAATGTATGCAAAAAAAAAAAAAAAAACATTATCTGCCGATCTTTGCAGGTTTTAATGAAAAGGCGATATCAGCCCCAAAACTACCGGTCAATATCATCACGGGTGAGGGGCTGATTTATTGGCCTAATTGTACCCATCTCTCAAGATAAAAAAATCGTCAGTGTACACAAAACGATTTTAGTTTTATTGATAAAACAAGGTCTCCAGTCCGATTCCTTTGCATGATCAGTGGAAAGTGGTGTTCGGTGGGTGTGGGTGGAAACTATCAGTTTCAATGCTGAATGAATGCTCTAGAAGGAAACTAGCAATAACTTCCTTGAAACAGATTGATCTTATTTGCTTCATGGACATCCCTCTTCACTCAGACATGGGCTCTATAATGTCTGCACCAATGTATCAGACATTATAACTTGTCCGCTTAAATAAATGTATACAACTTTTCATTATTAATGTTAGCAGTTAATATTAGATCGCAACATTTCAAGGAACACCGTTTTATAAATTTTCATAAGTTTTTCTTTTAACTTGTTTTCCTTTTTTATTTTAGTCTGGCTGATTCCAAAAGTGAAAAATTGTATTTAAAAAAATACGATTGTGTTCAATGTAGAACGCCGATTAGTCAGAGACGCATACGCAGATAGACATCAATATGTCAGGATAATTTATGTGGAAATAAAATAATATTTATTGCTGATGAACTCGTTTTAATGCATATTAATGTAATCTCCAAGGAATGAAACAGTTTTCCTGTACTATTTTCAGAGCAACGGATGAGGTAAATCTGTTAATTTTCTTCATAATGGGATCGTGCGTATCATTCAGTGTTTAGCTGAGTGAAAACATTTCGTGATCCATTGGTCTTTTCTCTCTCTCTCTCTCTCTCTCTCTCACACACACACACACACACACACACACACACTATGCAGCGATCATAATCATAATCACTTTGGCAAAGATTGTTAGACATTCTCTGTCGCTTGTAGTTCAGTTATCTGGACCTTGATGCATGTATGTTCGTGTAATGTCAGGTGTCTATTCACATTTATCGCTTACGTTAACATCCAGCAAAATCAACTGGCGTGTCATGCTGGCTATTAAATGCGTGTGTTTGTGGGTGGGATACGTATTAAATAGGTGAAGCAGGCGAGACATAGTTCAACAGAAATTCGCTGTTGGTTCGTTCCTAGCATAAAATTGTCAAAAGTTTGCATCCAATTACAAGCGTGATAGAAGAGAATATGAATGTTTCTTATGGATTGATTTCATGCTTCGTGCAATATTTCGCTAGCTATTTTTTCGGTTCATTTTATTAAAGTGTCAGTTTTATTCTTGTTGGATTGGGATTCTGAATATTCTGACTGTTTTTATTGTCAAATGGGCAAGCCAGTATAGACGTTTGGATGGTGTACATAGGTAACTTTGTATGTAGGACTCAGGGTGGCCGAGTGGTCTAATGTACATGCCTTTACCGATTAATGACATCTCAACTCTGTCCGCGTGGGTTTGAGTCGCAGACTGGCCTTATATATTAGCACTTTATTGCTTAAACAAACAATCTTCTCACCTATTATGCAATACAAAAAGGGCACGGAGATTGAGTCTTATATATTGCGTCTTTCAAAAAAGTGCCTTATATCCAAATGGCCCATATTAACTCAAAATGAATTAAAGAAGAATAAGTATGCTGCACTTAAATTCCCGATTTTGGATTCCACTTTTTGGAAGCTATATTTGTGGACGTATTTTTGAATTTATTTTCAGTTCCTTTACTTCACTTTTCCCTTGCAATGTGTTCTTTTGGTGGGTTAGTTTTTGTTTATTTCCGGCGTATCTTCATTCAACATTTGTTTCCGGTCAGTATGCATATTTTGCCTCAAGTGCAGTCTTTGAGAGCCCCACCACCCACTTACCCGAAATTCCTTCCAAGTCCTACTGAATTTTGCGAGGAATTCGATAGTATATTAAGACAGGTAAAGAGTTAATTATAACTGACCTTGAACTATCTAAAGGAAAGTTTGTTCGCAGTAGTATCGTCGAAGAAATCTCTGGTGAGCTACAATAAACATTTAATTTTGAAAAATGTTGTGCGAATCACTACTACTTGGCTTCCATATCTTCCACAAGTATGGTCAAACTCCACATGTCCATTTTTTTAATTAAAAAACGGTTACTTCTTTTTAGGCATTATGGGATTGCAAACTACAAGAAACTAAAAGCAACATTTACTTCCTAAATTGAAGCGCTTTACAACACACAGCTACACACCTCCTACAATGAAGATTTGACAATGGAGGTGCTCCAATAAGCATCGTCAGTTTTACGATTTGCAAGAGCACAATAGATGTATTAGACTGACTTCAGTAAGTCGTGAAAATTATCAAAGTAATTAGGCCACGTGTTTGACAGACACCATCACCGTGTCAAGGTTAGTCGCTTATTTTATTTTGAATTCATTAGGCACATAAATCAAAGAAAATATTCAATTCATAGAAAGCTATTCCAAATATTGTGTGAGAGATGATTTTGTTTAAAATTCTTTTAGATCAGAAATATATTCAACACTGCCATATTGTGGAGTTCAAGAAATACGAAATAGTCAGCCAAGTAAATGATATCAAATGCAAAACGCTACTACTATTTCGTAGACAAATATTAAAAGCATACATTTCCTATCCTGTCTATGGATTGCGGTACTAAAGTTAGAAAATGTGAGTGGTCACATTAGGAAAATCCCTGTTTCTATAAATAGATTACCCACACGAAATGCATGGCGCCATATTTGTTCTTGGAAATGTGTTTATTCAGTTGGAAATAGGAATTTAGTTCATTTATATATCGGCTTCAGTGCTTGAGTTTATCGTCTATGAACGTCTGAGGTAATGTTTTATTAGCAAAATGAAATTATACGCGATGTTATTAACTCTTCAGTCCCTTATCTGAGACTTATGTACCACGTTTCTTCGTCGCCGCAAAGGGGCCCGGTAGTCATACCACAAGAGTCAGACGTTTTATTAATAAAGTACGATGAAATCTCTTACAACACGAAATCACCTTGTTGGTGCCATTACCTCTGATAACACGAAGTTACCTTATCGGTACCAGTACCATAGATTATAAGACTGATATATCTGGGTTATTTTCGATGCATAATACGTGCATGATTTACAGGTAAAACAACTATTTGTCATTGTGTTCTCCGGATCATGTATTTTAGGCATATAATTTCACATGATCACATTTTCACATGATTTCACTATGTTATATTTCTAACTTAGATGAGTAATTGTAATTAGAAATACATATATATATGTATCAATAATGTCATACTTCTTGGTTTCTGAATTAAATTTTTGGAGTAGGTTTCATGGGATGTACACCACAGGGACTCGTTGCTTACACCTGTCGTACATGGTAATGTTGTTGTTGTGGGGTTTAACGCCATTTTTCAGCACACGATACACGATAGGCTATACTTAGTGATCAGTATTAATGGTGGAGGAAAAACCCAGGAAAGAACCACCGACCCACGGGAAGCTACTGGCAAGGTTTCTCACATACCCACATTGGCCGAATCCTAGACTCGAACCCATGCAGGTCATACATGTACTATATATATATATATATATATATATATATATATATATATATATATATATATATAACGATACGTGGTGTGCACAAAGCCCAAAGCACAACTGGGATGCCTTCATTGGAATTACATAAAATAAAGTTTTGGTAATGTTTTGCATTTTGTTCAAGACTTCGTTACCCCCACCCCATCAAATTCATATAGATGGGAAAGTATCGCTAACTTTGCTAAAGGCTTATTGCAGATGATAAAAAGGCACAATATACATTAGGGAAACATAAAACCAGTCTAAACGCACCCTTCATATTAAGCACATATAGCACACACACACATGCACACACAGTTATGTATATTTAATTTAATTATTTGTCTCTTAGTTGTAAAAAATATTACATGCTGTTCTAATGTACCATTGTTTGTTGGAATTGACCTTGTCCAAAACTGAGTTCCTTTTTTGCTTGACCTGGTTGAGTTTTTTAATTTTATTTTGTGTAAACAACTAATACACAGCTAAATTATTCTCTGTGTGTGTGGGCTTAATACCAGGATCATTATTAATAGAAGAAGTAAATATGTTTATTTGGTCTAAGTTCTGGATTTTCCAGACTGATCCAGGTTTTGGTTTTGATTTTGTAAACATCAGAATCATTCTAGAAGGCTATTTTTCAGTAGGTATTGCTTAGCAAATGTTAATTGTGACTTGAGGTCAAGTAGAGAACTATATAATCGTGTAATTGTGAGGACTTGGTCATTCATGCTTTAACAATTTTCTAGCATTTTCAATTTGTGTCCAGTTGTAATGAATCTTTTTCTTCCAATTATTGATTCAAGTGATCATTTTCTCTGGAAATAAAAAAGTACTCTGATAAAATTCTTGGAGAGAGGTATTTACTCATATTTTTTACTGAATTCAAACCTGGAATTATATTACTGTGATTCAATTAAAGACTGTTGACACATCAACACTCTGCATGCTAAAACAGACACATCATTAAGTTTTTTGGATTTATTCAGGACTTGTGCTGAGTTTTATTCAGGACTTTAAATTATTAGGACTTGTGTCTGTAATTCTTGGATTATTTTGGGAATTAATTCGCAATACAGTAAGCTCATTTTTCTCATTTTCACTTTGTATTCTAGGGAAATAAATTATTTGTTAAATTTACAAAGCTTTTTGTGGGGCCCCGAGTGGCCGAGTGGTCTGAAGCGCTCTCTATTACAGATCACTGCCATCTCACCTCTGTCTGCATGGGTTCGAGTCTCAGATTTGGCAAATGTGGGTATGTGAGAAAGCCTGCCAGTAGCTTCTCGTGGGTCGGTGGTTCTTTCTGGGGTTTTCCCTGGTTCTTCCTCCACCATTAATACTGGCTGCCATGTATAGCCTATCATGTGCTGAAAAATGGCGTTAAACCCTACAACAACAACAACAAAGCTTTTTGTATTTCACTCTTTTCTGTTACTTACTTTAAGAGCATAGACTCCTAGCACACACACATATATATTTTATGTATGCTGTATCAACGATATACCACGAGATGTATGCATTTTTCATGAAAAGGAAGCTAGCCTTGCCAAATTTCCTTTCATTGAAACATTTACACCATTCGTATATCATTGATACAGCATACATGCTATATATATATATATATATATATATATATATATATATATATATATATGTGTGTGTGTGTGTGTGTGTGTGTGTGTGTTCTATTTATATCACATACAAATACACGTATTTGCTCTTTGAATGGAGTTAAGGTTGACTATAGGCAACTGTGTATTAACCTAGTGAATGAATGCCCCACAATGCCAAGTGTGTCTACTGCAAAATGTAGTTGTGTGCCCTTGTGGCAAATTACAATCATATTTGCTTATTGATAGGTTGATTGCTTTCTTTTCTGAGTTTCTTTGTTTATTCACATTGATGAAATCAATATGACACACTTAGGATTTAAACTTGAAAGATGGTTTTCATTAAGAAAGTAAAGCACTATAAAAAAGCGTTGTTAGCTCCTTGAATACTGAATCCTGACCCATTCACATACTAGTGCATGGAAATTAGTGTGGAATAGAAGCTAAGCAAAATGATGAACCAGCAAGAGGTAATTAAAATATATTAATATATTTACAGTTATTCTAAGTCATTCTGCTTTAGTTAACATTACTAACGACCATAAATTCTCTCTCTCTCTCTCTCTCTCTCGTCAGTTTGACTTAACTGTTGCCATCATTCATAGATCCAGAGACATGATCATATGACAAGTGAAAATCTTCTGCGCACATGTTTTCATGTATTTTCACCCGCATCTTGGTAGAATGGTCCAGAGAGAGGGAGAAAGAGAGAGGTAATCTTTGGACCTCTGATTAGAATTTGGTCACAGTTGGAATATGGGCTGATATCATTATGATCTCAGATAGGTTTGAAAATGAGCATAATGTTTGCATATTAATGAGATTACATGTATTTAATTGATTGAGCTTGTTATTACTCTGGAGGCCATTTTTCTGATTTTATTTTGATCAAACTTGGGGCATAGATGTATTTATCATGAAGATGTTGAATATTTTGATAATGAGTTAGATGCACTCATATTACTGAGTTGATTTGGCCATATCTTTTATCAGATCCTGTGACCGCTCTGCTGGCCTATGTGGTTAGAGCATTCTCCTCAAATGCAGAAGGTCACGAGTTTGAATCCTGGCTGAGTCATGCTAAAGACTTACAACAGTGGTACTAGCAGCTGCCTCACTAGTCTCTCAGCATTAAGAGGTTAGTGTTAGGACTAGTTGGCCTGTTGTCAGGATAATGTGACTGGGTGGGACATGAATATATGCTACATGTCTGCGGCATGATGCCCCAATGCTGGACATCATTATAAACTGCCACACTGCAGATATCATAGTGATATGACTGGAAAATTGTTAAAGCTACATTAAAAAATCCAAATCACACACACACACACACACACATACACACACACTGATTTCGATGTTGATGAAACTTTTAAAATAGGATTGTATGATGAAAATCTAACATGAATTGTGTTAAATCATCAGGATCTGAGATGGGTACAGTTGTGAGCTTGATTAACACAGTTATGAACTGGATCAACACAATCATGAACTGGATCAACACGATTATGAACTGGGTCTACACAATTATGAAACTTTATCAACACAATTATGAACTTTTTCAACACAATTATCAGCTGGATCAACACAATTATTAGCTGCATCAACACAATTATTAAACTTTATCAACACAGTTATGAACTATATCAAAACACTTATGAACTAGATCAAAACAAATATGAGCTGGATCAGCACAATTATTTTCTGGATCAACACAATTATGAAAGTGGATCAACACAATTATTGTCTGGATCAACACAATTATGAAACTGGATCAACACTTATTGATCAGGTGATATTGGATCTGATTTGCTGAGAACTTTGGTGATCCAATTTTCAACTTAGGCTTATATTATCAAGACATCCAATGAACCTTTTTATGAGCTGTAAAGACAAGCGCCTCAGACCACTCGGACACTCCATAGATGCCTTGATTTTAATTGTTTTCCAGCTGGATTTTAATGAGTTATGACCCCTGTTGACTTTGAATATTTCACTTTAGTTGCATCATATTGGCAGACCATCCATGTCATACGGAGACATTTCTGGTCCATTACAGTGCTTCTACCATGATCTTATTTAGCCATGTCATATGGACACATTTCTAGTCCACTGTACAGTGTTGATACTGAGATCTTATTTAGCCATGTCATATGGACACATTTCTAGTCCAGTACAGTGTTGTTACTGAGATCTTATTTAGCCATGTCATATGGACACATTTCTAGTCCACTGTACAGCGTTGTTACTGAGATCTTATTTAGCCATGTCATATGGACACATTTCTAGTCCAGTACAGTGTTGTTACCAAGATCTTATTTAGCCATGTCATATGGACACATTTCTAGTCCACTGTACAGTGTTGTTACCAAGATCTTATTTAGCCATGTCATATGGACACAATCTAGTCCACTGTACAGTGTTGTTACCAAGATCTTATTTAGCCATGTCATATGGACACATTTCTAGTCCACTGTATAGTGTTGTTACCAAGATCTTATTTAGCCATGTCATATGGACAAATTTTTACTCCACTGTACAGTGTTGTTACCAAGATCTTATTTAGCCATGTCATATGGACACATATCTAGTCCACTGTACAGTGTTGTTACCAAGATCTTATTTAGCCATGTCATATGGACACATATCTAGTCCACTGTACAGTGTTGTTACCAAGATCTTATTTAGCCATGTAACAATATGAAAAATTTAAACAGTATATACCCCAAAATTCCAGTACTTACATATGATGTCAGTTTAGGATCAATGCTTTCTTGGTTTAGATTCCTAGTAGGAACAAATATTCCTTATAAAGTTTGATGAGGGTCTCTGTTATTGGCATAAAATCATAAATACAGCAACAATCACAGACCCTGATTTGATTTATTGACAGATCTGTATTGATATACATTTGAGTGCATATAAGAACTTGTAAAATGCAATAGAAAATATACTTTTAAGGCTTTTGCAACAGTTTAGTCCTAATATCAGTTGGTGGAGTAAGGAGGTGACTGCTTCAAGATTTGGCAATAAAAATGGCTGCCTTGGCAATGCTGGCATGTATTGAGATATGAAGCACAATGTAAATACATGTAGATGTATTACAGATGAGAATCAATTGGGTCTGGTTTGTTAGGCCCCACTGCAACAATAACAGGGGTATTTAATGTTACCCTTGTCTGATCCTTCCATCTGTCACACCTTGTTAGGTTTTAATGCACCAGTGTAACACTGTTAGGGATATGTAGTGTTACCCATGTCCATCCTTCTGTCTATCACACCAATTGATTAGGATTGTATGTCCCATCCTAACATTATTAAGGGTATGTAGTGTTACCCTTGTTTATCTGTCAATGAAACCTTAGGTTATATATGCCCTATGATGACAGTAATAAGATCATGACATGTTACTCTTGTTCATCCATCTATCACACCATGGTTAGGGTTCTATGATGACAGTAATAGGGTCAGGTAGTGTTACCCTTGTCTTTCAATCTATTTTACACATTGATTACATTTTTATGTCCCATGATGAATGTAATAGGAACATTTAGTGTTGCTCTTGTATCACTTCTTGGAAGGGTTTTGCATCTGGGTCATTTTTCAGGCACAGTGGCAAGACAATTAGCAAACATTTTCTCAAAAAAGGTTCTTGTATGGGAATAAAACTTATATAACACATTTGGCTGTGTATTTCAATGAGGTTTAGCTCACCTGAAAGTAATGAAGGATTTTGGACCAGTTTGCTTATGAAATTTATTATATGCAGGCAAGCTAATGGGGTGATCATGCATCTGACAGACTGAGCTTGTAATCATGCTTCTGACAGACAGAGCTTGTAATCTTGCATCTGGCAGCGGTGGCACTCTACAGTTTTGTATTTTGCATCGAGTTAGGATTTTAAAGAAAAAGAATTTCCCCCGCTTTCCTCACTGCTTATACTGGCTATTTGAAAAAGACCTTGTATCTCTTAGGTATAATTCAAAGAACCTTCAGTTCCTTTTATTTTGGTATATGATTGATGGGTGTGATATGGGTTACAGAGTATACAGCTTGGCCTTACTCCAGATGTGTACCTTTCAAAAAAGTGCTAGCTCTACTTGGTTATTTTCACTTCTCAACTTCAGAGGTAAATTGTATAAAAAAGAGCCAATAACTTTTTTTACATTTTACCTATTTGGTAATTCATTCATTGCGCTTTCAGAAGCTGGTATTGTCTAGTCTGGCAAAATTCATTTTCCCTATTTTAATAGCTACTATGGATAGTGTACTTTAGTCTAATTCAGGCTCATTTTTTAGCACAAGGGAGTATTAATTTTTGTTAGCAGTCTGTTTAAATCATGTACAATTTCCAAAAGTACAATATCCAAAGAAATATCATCAACATTACATTAATGTAGCATAGACGTATGCCACCATTCTCTCCATTGTGCACCTTACATATGTCACTCTCTCAAAAGTATCTAATAACTGGTGAGTGCCCCCAGACTGAACTTGTAATCTTGCATGTGACAGAATGAGTTTGTAATCTTGCATGTGACAGAATGAGCTTGTAATCTTGCATGTGACAGACTGAGCTTGTAATCTTGCATCAGACAGACTGAACTTGTAATCTTGCATGTGACAGACCGAGCTTTAAATCTTGCATTAGACAGAGTGAGCTTGTAATCTTGCATGTGACAGACTGAGCTTGAAATCTTGCATCTAACAGACTGAGCTTGTAATCTTGCATCAGACAGAGCTTGTAATCATGTATCTAACAGACTGAGCTTGTAATTATGTATCTGATAGACTGAGCTTGTAATCATGCATGTGACAGACTGAGCTTGTAATCATGTGTCTAACAGACTGAGCTTGTAATTATGTATCTGATAAACTGAGCTTGTAATCTTGCATGTGATAGACTGAGCTTGTAATTATGTATCTAACAGACTGAGCTTGTAAATATGCATCTGATAGACTGAGCTTGTAATCTTGCATGTGACAGGCTGAGATTGTAAAATATATTTATACCTGATTTCCCAACAGATATTGATCAAAAAGCCAGATCTCAGATGAGTTATAGATGGTATATGTGCATATTCATGAGAATCAAGGCTGATCCGATGCTTGGAGTTGAAATGGCAACCTTCTGATCATGATACCAGCAACTTAGGAACTGAGTTACGATAGTAATTTGGGAAGTGTGTGATCTCAGTGGTTTCCAATTCATGACTGCATGTTGCATAAGGACAATCCCATGAACCCCTACTGACTAGACAGGTTAACTCCCCATGTAATGCAAAGGAAGTGTATCTGATTTAAGGGTGGTTTTATGATTAGTTTCTGAGGCAGAAATCAAGGCATAGTCCCCATAGAAAGTTAAAGATCATGGGACATTGTTCAGTCGTTAAATGATTTGCCATTTCTATGCAGAGAAAGTGTTCCTTATTAGTGAGGAAGCTGCTAGTACCCTTTGTTCTATTAGTCTTTGGTATGACTCAGCTGTGGTTCGAATATGTGGCCTCTGCATCAGATGCAGATTCTGACCAGTTAGGCTACCAAAACAGTCTGTATGTGACTGTCCTGGCTTACATGATATATCTGAAAAATCTCATACTTGATTCATACACTCAACCTAATCTAAAAGTTTATATCCTCAAAAATGCAGAACTGGAGATGTATATGGAATATTTAGTTGATATCGATGAATTTGAAGCCACATGGTACATGTAGTATGGTGGTTTAGGGAACCTCAGTTTGTGAATTTTATTGGCTGGCCTGATGACTATTGGCAGTATTGTCAGGCAGATCTAGGTGTACTATTAACCTTATACATTTTAGTTCAAAGGGTCATACACCAGAAAACCTTATGGTGTGGCCTGTTGCCTGACATCTATGTGTCCATTAGCACTTGTTTCTTATTTCTACTACTACTCAAGTTCTTGGATGATTGCCATACAATTTTGAAAATACATTCTGCCCAAGGTGTATTGGTCCTCAAAATGGTGCTGCTCAGTCATCTAATATTGCTGCCACACCAGCCATTTTAAAACTCTGTTATCACTACCCCTCCTGAACGGATGGACACATTAACATGGCATTTTCACCTAAAACTTCCTATGATGCCTAGATGGTCTTAAACAAAACTAGTGCCAATCTTCCAGTATGGCTGCAAATGTGGCCATCTTGAAATCTTTCTTATTTTAATACCTCCTAAAGGAAGGTCATATTATATGGAGTTTTCACTGATAGACTTCCTATGATTTTTGCTTGGTCCTAAATGAAAATTGTGTCAATTTGATATCCAATATGGCCATTTCAGCATCCATCTTAAAAATATTGCTACTCCTTCTGGATAAAAAGTCATATGAAGACTTTGTTTTCACTGTATGACTTTATGATATTTAGTTGGTACTAAATGGAGCTCATCTAAAGTCTAGTATGTCACCATTGCAGCCCTTTAGAAAGTCTTGTCATTGACACATTTTGCCTGCTTACTGAAAAACTATATTGACATGGTGTTACACCAAAAGGCTTATTATGATATCTTATTGATCTTTTTGTTGTTGTTGATGTTGTTGTTTTACTGGCTTTAACTCTGTTTGTGAACATATGATAGGCTATATATGGTGGCTAGTACATTTGATGGAAAAATAACCCTAGCTAGACAATCCCATTAAGAACCACTGACCCATGGGAAGCTACTGGCAAGTTTTCTCACATACCCACATTATCTTAGCATAGGACTAGAACCCAGTTAGAGATGGGAAATGTCAGTGATCTGTAAAGGCAAGTACCTTATACCTTTATGCCATATTTAGTCCATATTGATCCTGAATGAAAATGGAGTGATCTGTAAAGGCAAGTACCTTATACCTCTAGGCCACATTGGATCCATATTGATCCTGAATGAACATGGAGTGATCTGTAAAGGCAAGTACTTTAGACCTCTAGGCCATATGGTGTCCATATCGATCCTGAATGAAGTGCTCAAATTGAAACTTTAAAAGTATCTAGTAAAATTCTGACTCACCCTGAACAGCCTGTAGGAATTTTATCTGATCAAGTTTCCTTCTAGAGCTATAATTTGCCTGTTTGCATGAAAATAGTAAATTGCTGCTGTGATGTTCATCCTGCTTTGAAAATATTTTGACTCTGAACACATATTGCCATTTATTGGATGATTAAAATGACCCTAACCTTAACCCTAACCTAAATAAGGTTGGGTGACTTATTCAGTCCTAAATAGGCCATTATATTTATAAAATCATTTTGAATCTGATGTTTGTTTTCTTTGATCTTTGACAATTTACAAACTGAGTGCACCATATTGGCACATTCTAACAATCATTTCCGGGAGTAAAACTATACAAGATAAAACATATGCAGAGAATTAGATTTCCAAAGATTTAAGACATGATTAGAAATAGCCACATTTTTTAAGTAAGAAAGAGATATTTTGTAAAAGAATGATAGGGTCTTAAAATTCTCGGTCCCAATGGAAAATGGATTTGTTGTCCCTTTTTTTGTTTTGAGCAGTTTGTGGTTATTTTCTGCAGCGGCAGCAAAACATTAGCTGATGTTCTTCGTTGCATCCTAGCCAAAGATGTTGATTATTCCGCAGTGATTCAAATCATTTTACTCATTTTGCATTATGAAATACCAGTTATTATTCTTTCAGATGGGTTCATTTGTGTTTATGTAGAAACATTGTCAAGTTTTCTTATAAAAAGATAAAATAGTCATTCTTCAATTTACCTATAAAAATAATACCGGTAATAATCTAAATTGTTTGTAATGATTTAGTTTTGCAAACGACATATTGAATTATGAACACTTATTTTGTCCATTTACTGAACATTTATCTTTTCACCTTAAATGCAACAACAGCTTCAAAGTCTTTGACAATCTGACTTTGGAGAACTATACTTAATTGATATTGTGTACCTGACTTTTATCATGATTGTCAATGAGGGATGTGGATAGAGTTTCTGTATACCTGACTTTGTCATGAGTGTAATTCATAAACAAGACATTTATTAGAATTTGGATTCGAGGTCCAACCTTGTTTAACATTAGTTTTACTGCATCATGAGTCAAGTGGTGATTGTGTATATAAGAGCTTGGTAAGCACATTTGTCATTAATGTTTTAATATCAGTCTGTAGAATCAATAGTTGTGTTCAGATATAATTTGAGAGGAATTGTTCATTTAAAATATTCATTGAAATTATGAAGTGTATAGAGACTTTGTATTTAACACATTATTTTGAAAGTATAGAAAATTCATTCAAGAACATTCTGGATTGCATCATTGTGGTGCATCATGACATTCATGTCTGTTGGAATTTCAGAATATTCTATACTTTTGGACCTGAAGGGACATTTAGGATTATTTGTAATTTAATTTTCAATAACGTAAGTGCCTCTTAAATTTTCATCTTGTAATTTAGAGCAAAAAAAAAAAATTCTCACTTTTCTAAACTGATTGGATTTGCTTCTTTCTGTTACTTAGTTTAAGACCTTGAGATCTAACAATATATTTAGTTCACACTCAAAGTTTATTGAATGCCCTGTGTCTGTTCCCCATATTATAGCTTCACATCTAAAACGAGATTCTGACTGGTGAATTTTCAGCCAATTCACAACAGAAACAAAATTAACATGAGAGATATTTGCTTCAAGATGTATCAATTACATGGCAAATATGCATATAATAATGCTAAAGAGTATTGCTATCTATATTTAATTTGCATTGTTTGTTAGTTATTTTTATATTTTTTTTATGTTTGATTATATGCCATTGATAAAGTTGCAATGTATGTTGGGTCTGACCTTGTTCAAAATCAAGATCATTTTTTTCTTGACCTGAATTGTTGATGTTAGTTTTGTAGTAAATATGTTTATCTAAATCTGAGACTAGAACTTGGGAAATCCCTACGACTTGCTGGGTCTACCTGCGGGTCTGCATGTATTATAATTTTAGTAATTAATTTCTAATTATAACTAACATTTTGTTTTGTAAATATTAAAAAGTTTCTAGAAGGTTACTTTCATCAGGTAAGTTTCTTTTAGAAAATGCTAATTGTGACACAAGGTCAAGTAGAGGACTTTATAATCTTGTTACTGGAATCATTCATGTTTGAAGATCTAGCAGAATCAGAGGTATTACTATTGTGTTGAGAGATTCATAGTGGACTGGAATTTATTTCTTTAAATTATTATATTCAAGTGATTTTTCTCTGGAAACACTTTGTGCTCATTAAAAAATAGTATTAATGGTTGGTCATTCACTTGGATTTGTAGTGAATTCAAACCTGGAATTATATTACTGTGATCCAAGAAAACACTGTTGATGCAATAAGACCATAGAGTTTTAATAGTATTTCAAATTATTTTGTCAAAAAGTACAAAACAAAAACATTTGATTTCATCCTTTAATTTTATTAAACCAGCAACCCATGATTCTAAAGTACATGTACGAACAACGAATGAGGTGGGATTATCACGCTTTTGTTACCAGGCAAGTTTGTTAGGCCTTTGTTATTTACCTGGCACCTCTGATATAACGCCTTCTTATTTAAACGACCGACATTTTTTATCTGGCTTTGGGTGACGGAAATGTTATAATCAGGCTTATTTTCTCAGGAAGTCCACATAAATCAAACACTATAACCATTTAAACATTGTAACGTTATCAAAAGCCTATGGAATATGTAGTAATTAGGAATTTGAATGCAGAAATTAAAATCAAACAGTCTAACAAAAAATATTGTATCCAAGAATGTAATAAACAATTGTTCCTGGAGATAAACACACACACACACATGCATGAATTACACGCAGCTATATATATATATATATATATATATATATATATATATATATATATATATATATATATAGATGCATACTATAAGACTGTTTTTATTCAATAATGTGTGTGATAAGAATGTGGAAAATGGACATTTTCTTACAAACTAAACAAAGAATATGACTTAAACTTTAGTTGGCTACAGGTAAATAATTTTCACAATGATATATGTCATTTTCCCACATAAGCATTTCTGTAGTGTCATAATGTACAGAACAATCAAAGGTCAGTATTAATTTTTTTTCTTCTGGTTAATGAGAAAGAATATATTTCACAAGCATTCATCGCCAGAATTTTTTGTTTAAGCTCCAGGTCACCCACCTCAGAAATTGAAATGGTTAGTCTTAACTAAACAACAGTTTGTATCTGTGAATGTGATATGTCAGCTGTTTTTGCAATGAAAATAAATGACACTTAGGTAAATTCCTATTTTGTGACTCTTTCATCCCTAATAACGAAATCGGGTCCTAAATTTGAAAAGATTAATGGATGTGTTACTCACCTTTATGAATATTACGTATAATTGTGATTTAATTTCATTATTTGTGTGTATTTATAAGTAGCATGTCTGACATATATGAAAGTGTCACATCATTCATGAGCCATGATGATGCCAAATACACATCTTTCTAATTAATATATAGCATAAATATGCACTCTTAAATGTTATATGGTATCTGTTTCACACTTTTGTTTCATTATACTGTACCTACAAAATTAGATGGACTTGGGGAAAGACAAAATGGTGATCACCAGATTAAGGGCGGTGAAACACAAAGCAATACAAATGAAATACTTCAAAAATCATTAAATGCATGGCATTATTAATTTTATTTTGAGATTTTGTAATATTTAAAATACAGGTGATTAGCAAAACAGTTATGTTTGATCGCATTATAATCCAAGACAATATTACGAACATTGGTCTGTCTGCACATTCCCTTGGTATTACAGTCTATTACCGACTGCAGATAAATAAATGTTATTGTTTCGGTTTGCATATAGGTCTACATTAGGCATTTATGTAATTTATAATGCACATCTTTTTTGTAACTGACATGTTTACACAAAGGAAAATAATATAGCTTCATTTTCCATTGCAGCTGGTAAAGTTTCAAAATTTACAATATATTAATTATGAAATGATATTGTTCTGAATAACAATAATAATAATATAATCATCGGCACACTGTGTGCACAAAAAGTCTACGTGCCTAATATTAACCATATTTAAGTAAATAGAACAAGCAAATTTTAAATAAATTGTTTGCACTTTACCAGCAAATTTTCAGACATTTAATTCCCAAAATATCTTTTGTATCTCCACAAAAATCTAGCACCAAAATTGCTTTCATTTGCATTTGATTATTGGGTATATTTGTTTCCAGTGTGATTGTGATAATTTCATTGAAGAAAAAAAAAAAAACAATAAAACATCACTATCTTTTTGTCATTTAAACTTTTATAAATTCTTCTAAACATTTTTAAATAATTATTTCTGTATTATCGTTCACATAAATATTTTTTGTTCCAGCTATTTTTTTCAATGTTTGCTTGTTTTTGCTTCTGGGTATGATTGTTTGTTTGTTTTTGTTTTTTTTTTAAAAACTGTCAGATGATTAGTCAAAGTATAACTGAAGCAGTGGTTTTGTAGTTAACCTGTCAGATTCATGACCGAGATGGTGTGAGTTCGAATCCTATTACTATACCCGCATCAGATACAATCGTGTGCTCTTCGGCGAGGCACTTTACTCTAAATGCCATGGCATTTATTCATTAACTACCATACTAAATCATCCTTAAAATTCTGAGTTTCTCAACGCTTATAGGTAACGAGGTTGCAAGCATTTACAAAGAGCGCTGGTCTATCTTTGAACTAACTTCACTATAAAATAACAATTTATTGATTTATTCAAAATAATACAGTTATGCAGAAATCTTGGTTGAACTCTTTTGTCATATATTCAACCTCAAAATCCCGTTAGAAATAACATTTGCATGGAAACTCAAACTACAACAAAACTGAACTTCAATGTGTCTATCACCAGATTTGATACACTAATTGAAAGAAATCGCTGTATTATTATGACTCTATGGTCTTATCCCTTTACCTCATAGAGCATAGTTACAAAGTGCAGCGCGCTATAAATAGAACACCTGTTACCTATTAGACTCGATACGCATAGGCCTGCCTGTTAACTGTTAATCACAGTATTGTATGTTACGTTTAACAGCAATTTTAACCATTTTAGATTTTTGTTGCACATCTATTATGTGTGGAAAAATTCAAGAGTAAAGTCAGATTGTTATAGCTGTGTAATTATTTTTCACGGAAGATTTTTTTTTTTAATGTGTTTTTAAATCTAGAGAGAACTCGTTCACTGTCAAGTTAGTGCGGCCGCATGACTCGTTCACTGTCAAGTCAGTGAGGCCGCAATGACCTGCTATTTCTCATACTCAAAATTTACAAGTTTTTCGTCTGCGTCTACATCACTAAGTCATCTGAATTTTGATAATTTATGAAAACTAATTGCTGCCTACATCAATATCAGAGCCTTTACCCAAATTATTGAATCTTTCATAGTTGTGATTCTAATCGTGAAAACTTTGTTAAGTACTGAATGAAATCTGTGACATCCATGTCGGAGAGTGATTACGACCCAGTTACTTTAATGTTATTTATGATAAAGACTTTGTTGTTGTTGTTGTTGTTGCTGTTGTAGGGTTTAATGCCATTTTTCAGCGAAAGATAGGCTAAACATGGCGACCAGTAAAACTGGTTAAGGATGAACCCTGGAAAACCCCGGGAAGAACCACCGAACCACGAGAAGCTACTGGCAGACTTTCTCGTGTACCCATGTTAGCTGAGCCAGAGACTCGAGCCCATGCAGACAGAGGTAAGATGGCAGTGATCGGTAATAGTGAGCACTTTAGACGACATGGTCACTCAGGGCCCCAAGAACACTTTGTATTTATAGAGAAGAATCACTTGAATGAATAAATTTGAAGAAATAAATTCCAGCCCAAATCAACTGCTAGACACAGCATAATACAACTGACTCTACCTCATGATCTTATAGAACTTACAGAACGTATGAACAAATTTTCAAATGACAAAATTAAATAGTCTTATGCATGATCTCTAGTCACAATTAACATTTCCTTAAATTAAAACAAGTACCTAATGGAAAACAACCTTCTTGAAGGTTCATAACGTTTACTAGATAAAATCTTAGTTATAAATAGAAGTCTGTTGCTAAAATTTTAATTTAAAATGTGTAATAAACAACAGGCAATTCACAGGGAATTTCCAAAGTTCAAGACTCAGTTTGAGATAAACAAGTTTACTACAAAACTAAATGCAATATTTCAGGTCAGGCAGAAAATGAACTTGATTTTGGCAAGGTCAGTTTGAACATACAAGGCATTTATTATCGATAGCATATAATGAAATAAAAATATATGAAAACTACCTCACAGACAATGTAGATTAAATATACATATGCAACATATAATAATCGCTGGGTATTTTTTGAGATCTAATAGGCTGAAACAATGAAACCGAATATAGTCAAAACATTAAACCAATAATCAAGTAAGTTATAATCTACAAATATTTATCAGACTGATATTATATACAATGTTAGATTGGTAGATTCTCTGTTTAATGTATCTGAAAAATATGATACAGCATTCATTTTCAGATAGCTATGTTCTGAATAGTCTATCAATAACAATATGAACACTAGCAGCAACACAGCACGAGTCAACATAATTAACAACCATCATACGAAAATAAGGACAAAATGTTTTCTAAATGACAAAAATCTGCTTAATATTAAATTTCATTTTAAAATAGATTGTTTTACATATAATCAAAGAATTTCTGCACTTCTTGTCATAAAGCCTATGTAACTTTACAGGAATTTGGCACAAAAATGATCTGCTAATCTTTATTTCAGTTGATAAATGTGTAGTTTTATTCTATCTGAAAGGCTTGTGATGATTAAGATATAATTACTCTTGTCAATGCAAACTGCCCATGGAGAGTTCTGAACTCCTGAACTTATGACCTGTATGGCAGAACCATCTGGTGATAGCTGACGAATGTTGTTAGAACGGTTTCCAACAACATAGATATTGTCATATCTGTCCACAGCTACTCCACAGGGGCATCTAAGATTGTCAGGACTGTAAGTAAACTGCTTTCTACCATCCATGTGAAAAGGGAGAAGTGAATGCATACCATACACACTAACATACACTCGTGTTTTCATGTTATTCATAGCTACATAGTTGTAGACATAGTATGGACAGTCATATTGATGAGTAAACTTTGCATCTCCTCTCGTGTTAATCAGACTCCAGTGACTCTTTTTATTACCACAATAACCATTCACAACCATCTCACCCTTCCCAGCAGTTGCTATTCCATTACAATTGTATTTGGTTGTTATTGTTCTGACTGGCCTGATGACGTCATCAATCACAGACAGGATCTGGATGTTACTCTGATTATACAATGACACTTCCACCTCCTGGTCATCCAGCACACAGATGTTGTATGGTTGACCTGTTAGTGTATGACTTGTGATGAATTGAAACCATTACATAAACTTGCAAAGAAACCATGACAAATCCACTGTCGGTCTATTTGTGCAACCTAATAACAGATACTTCCCTCAAGTTCAATGATCGAATTTGTTAAGCACGGGCATGATCGATTAGTCAATTCCGAAACACCAAATTCTCTATGTGTTCCGAGCTTTCTTTCTACCGATTCAAACAGTTCCAGAATTAATTTTTAAAGGATACTAAAGCTTCATGTTTTCTTAGAATCTTTTTTGTGCCTAATTTAATACTGGATTGAGGATAAGTATTTTCCCTATATTCTCCATCAGTTTGTTTGTCAATCAAGAACAGTCCAGTGTGTCCAAATCTTAATAAATCATATGTTAATCTATAATCCCTTCAAAAGGAACGTACACCGCAATTCATGCCATAGGTTATAACGTATTAAAACTGTCAACTATTCAAGATGCAATGGGTCAGAAATTTCACTTATTGTCAAGTAGCTATTTCTCTAAATAAGTATGCATTTTTCTTTGAATCAGTACCACCAATGCCTAAATCGAAGTCAAGCATCACCACCAAAACGAATGAGGAAAAATTGATCTAAAAATAGACTTGGACTATATTCGTGGGTAGAGACCCGAAAGTGATAATTGCGACCTGAGTCTATACAGATATTTTGAGATGCTTTTATTTTCTGAAGATACTTTCTTGTTGCACTGATCTTCGCTAGCCCGAGTTCTGATATGTTAACAGTATCTATACGTTGGAAGATCGATCAGATATTTCATAGCTTTGTCTTATGAACATGTATTGGATTTCATAGTAATCTCCCTTATGTAGTGGTAACTAACCAACAGCTTGTGTTGTTGTTGTTGTTGTTGTAGGGTTTAACGCCATTTTTCAGCACAAGATAGGCTATACATGGCGGCCAGTATTAATGGTGGAGGAAGAACCCATGAAATCTCCGGAAAGAACCACCGACCCTCGAGAAGCTACTGGCAAGCTTTCTCACATACCCACATTGGCCGAATCCGAGACTCGAACCTACGCAGACAGAGGTGAGATGGCAGTGATCCGTAACGGAGAGCGCTTTAGACCACTCGGCCACTCGGGGCCCCTAACAGCTTGTGAAAGCGGTGCTTTGTACAACGGCCGAAAATGGTGTTGGCAATTGACTTTAAAAGGATACTTTCTAAGTTTAACATCGAAACTATGACTATGCAAGGGAGAAGCCATTACAGGTGTATTTGAAGGAAAGGATCTATTTGTACAAACACGGACCAGCAGTAGCACATTGCTTATTGATGAGTACATTCCAGTTGTGTGCTCTCCTTCTCTCAATCATATAGGAATGGTGTTCAAATTTGCTCAACTTGTTTTTGATTGGATGCGGTTGATTGCTACCACATTAATGAAATTAACAGACCTGAAGCACTGAAATAGCTGATCGATCCACTAAGGTGTAGATAGGGTTAACATATCAGAAACATGTCTAGCGTAGATGTGTTGCACTGCCTTTGAAGTTTCTGAATTTCATAAAGAATGATTTACCATAATAACAAAATAGTGCAATAGAGGTACATACGATGTAAATATTATGGTATGCCCAACAATATCAGACTGTATTTTAAACTTCAATGCAGTAAAAATTATATTTTTAAAGGAGAATAGTGAACCCATCTCTCACAAAGGAAATCAGCAGCTTATATTGATGATATCATGTCCCATTTTCCATTTCCTGTACGTGAGGCAGAAAGGTCAGTGGAGATGTTGAAAGCAACAAATTTAAAATAAAATATATGCTTTCTAAGGAAACTAACAATAATTTCCTTCAAATACATTTATCTTATTTGTTTCATAGACATCATTCTTCATTCAGATATATTATATAGTATTAGCCAAAATACATAGAGAATAGAGAGAACATATTACATAGCTAGTATGTGTCTATATTTGTAGATTATATATTAAGATTTTTATTATTTGTAGGTAAACATGTTTACTTGGATTTGAGTTCAGGAGATTGGTTTTCTGATTGGGTATTCCTGGTTTACCTGTTGTTTTCCATATTCTTTAATAACCTTTAAGTATTTAGCCTATTCTTGTTTACAATGTAAAATATTCTGAAAATGAACTGTTGACCCTGGTCATGCTCTACATTTTGTGTTTTAGGTTTTTGTGTGAGAAGAATGAAACATGAATGCTTTGTTCAAACCTTAATATCCAAAGTGGAATCAGTCTTTTAGTTTTAATTAAGCATTCTCTGGAATTGCAAAATGTAAACCACTATTTTGGGATTAATGTGAATTCACTTAGATATGCTTTAGACTATATCATTGTGATACATCAAGACTATTAGCATACAATGATTTGAGTTTTCTACCATGTATAGTTATAAAACCTTTGTGAATGATTTGTAATTGAAGTAAAGAAGAACCCAAAGGAAGTTCAGTTTGATGATGTTCTTATGGGATTTAATGCTGTTTTTCAGCACAAGATAATAGTGGCCAGTATAACTGGTGGAGAAAGAACCGGGAAAACCCCAGGAAGAACCACTGACCCACAGAATGGTTGAGCCTGACATTCAAACACACACAGACAACTTGTACAGAACGATCTCGCCTATTCACATGAGCTGCTCATAAGCTGCACATGAGAATCTTGTTAGAAATGTATGCAAATTGGGTAGATTTTGCAGGCTCATGTGTGCAGTTTGTTAGATCTTGTAAGCCAAGGAAAAACTAACCTGATTCTCAAGTGAGCAGATTTTGCTCACGTGAGAATCTAAACTTTTACATGAGAAAGTATAACTTAGAAAACATTCTTTTCTATTACATACAACCATGTTTGAAAATAAGGCAGAATTCTAATTTCTCACGTGAGTTATCACGTGAGAAACTTGGACCTTGATTCTGATTAAACACCTTATTTCAAATTTATTCAAAGTTGGATTTTCTCATGTGAGTAATCACATGAGCAATTTGGACTTAAATATATTGTGTAAATGTTGAATGTCGAGCATCCCCATTGTTGTCACATAGACATTATTCCTATCTTGCTCTTGCTGTTGCTTTGTTGTTTTGTTTTTTTTTTTAAATTTTAAAACATCTGTCAACTTATTTTCTCACAGTGAGTTTTAGTCTTATTTTGACCCAACTGTCTCCTTGTATTTGAACATATCAAGGTTCATTTCACTGTTCATAAAACGAAACAATCCAGCATTATGGTCTCGTATAACCAGACTGCCCATTAAACTTTTAACAGCTCAGTAATCCGTAAAAAGGTGAAATGTTTCTCTCCCCAAAATATGCAGTTTTCAAATATAAAAAGGAAATAAAACTTTTGCTCCGAAATGAATGCTATGTACCATAAACATATGACGCAACTCCTTTATTCACAAACTTCTCAAACTCCACTTTAAAAGTGTAAAACAAATACATAACTACATATCTGGAAAAAATAAACACTGATGCACAGTCCTTTTGGCCTAATAAACTCTGAAGTCATTTTCCAGAAAATTTGGAGAACTACCTAAACAACGTCGTTTTCTTCCCTGCCTAACGTTCGCACAAAAGTCAATACAATCTTATATTTACTGAATTGTGAAATTCGGCTTAGGGGTCATCCATTTAGTACGTACGCAAAAATCTGGCAAAGCTTGACCCCTACCCCCTGTACGCATGTATACTTTAATACGCACACCCACCCACCCACCCCGCGTATGTACGTTTGACGCTTCCGCCCCTCCGAATTATACAGAATGGCCTATATTCAATCCACGCATAAACCATAAAGGATTAATAATATTAACGTGTTTAATAAAATATTGTCCACCGATGTTGAATGTCTGGCATCAATGAAAAGAGTTGTGTAACATTAAAAAGTTTGTCTAGTGTCCGCTAAAATTCAAACGCGGACTGAAACGAGTTGAACAGGCTACATATTAGACAAATTATTATTGAGGTATAACCCCCACCCCGTTTCCTATGCGTATGTACATTATCAGTAAAAAATAAAAAATAAAAATTATAAAAATCTTACGCAAGCGTAGGCATTTGGGTTACCCCCTCCTTGCGTACGTGCTAAATGGACGGACCCTTATTACTGGCAACGATGTGCTCCGTTAGTATTTTTTTTCAGTGACATTATTAGCTGTCAGTTGATTCACTAATGCTAACACTAAATTATCATTGCCATTGAACGATATGTACTGTACATAAAATTTTAAAAAATCCGTAAGAAACTGCCATAATCCTGTCGTGTTTGGTTGTGTAGCTGTTTCGCACTCTTTTGCACGTGTGTATTCTTGACAATGGAATATCTTGCTTACTTGCAGACTTTTAAATGTTCTGATCGTGTCATTTCAAAGTTTATAAGACAAGGTTCCTATTGAAATAATCACAACACAAATCACTGACAGTTCTATTAACTTTTCTGTGACCCAGGTTATCAGAGTACACGGTGGAAGAATCGGCTTGTTAGAACCATTAGAGTGTCCTATGGGGCATGGCTCAGCACAAGCTACTGTAAAAACATCAAAATTAGCTAAGTCTGTATTAATTAACTTATTAATGACATGAATTCACTTATAGCTCAGTTTTTATACAACATCTGATAATAAAATATCTTTTAGCTGATATATAAAATATAACATTAAGAAATACCCGAGTAAATATGTACAAAGGAGTGTCAAAACACAAGGGCTCGTATCGTTGCTTACAATTTAAATGTCAGTCATACATTAGTATAAAATAATAAAAGTATTATTTTATGCTACATGTATGACTGACATTTATATTGAAATCAATGATGCAAACCCCTATGCGTACAACAAAATATTTACTAATGATTCACCCTTTTTGGCGCTTCAATTGAACTAAACAGATGCTGCATGCTGACCTACAGTGTACACGTAGAATAGTACTTTTAAACCCAACGGGCCATATTCACTTAGCAAGGACCACGCTGTTTATGAAGAAATGTATTTAATATTCTCCAGCAACATGTTTGCTTTTAAAAATTATGTGACAGCAAAAGGGTGGACATTGTTAGCAAAAAGAAACTAATATCAACATATAGTGATGTCCACGTCGGTACTGATGTTAATGTCCAGTACGAAACAAAAGACATCGACGTGCGGTTATGGAAGATTCAAGGATTATGAAGGACTGATTCTTTGCCGAGAAAGAGGTAAGTTACTCTTACTCATTTCTTTTTACAATTTTCGCATATGGAATGATCAAAGTAGATAACCTGAATCATTGACATTATAAGTATAAGCATAAATTCGGTCATTTAAAATTGAGCCAAGGGTTTGTTTCAGATTTTACTTAAAGATAATAAATCAACCTCATGTTGCTAAAAATGATATCTACACCACACGATTACCGAATATTTAGGTATGCCTTCCACAATTCAACTGTGCAACCATAGTAGTAAATGGGGGCCCCCTTATGACAATGGGAATTAGCATTACAAGACCCCTTGGGCAACTCTAGCGACAATGGAAAATTAACATGGAGAAAAATCGTGGGTCACTCTAGCGACAAGGGGAATTTAACATGGAACTATAGTGTGGGTCTGTCTAGCGACAAGGGGAAATTAACATGGGAATAGAGTTTGGGTTTGTCTAGGGACAAGGGGAATTGAATATGGGATTTTTTTTTTAAATTTAAATTTAAATTTAAATTTAAAAAAAGGGGTAGGCAATGGAAAGGCTATCTCTTTTCGAGAAATATGGCTGGCCCTGAAAAGGGCCTTTGGGTTTTCTTCTTCTTCTTCTTCTGCTTCTAATTTCTTCTTTTTCTCCACCAAGTTCTTATTTTATCTCCAACACTCTTTCTCTTCTTCTCTTTCTTTTTCTCCTGCTCTTCTTTCTTCTTCTTCTCTTCCTCCTCTTCTTTCTTCCTCTTCTCATTTTCTTCTTCTTTTTCAATCTTTTCGTTCCATTTGCTTATTCTTATTCTTTCCTCTTCATCCTCCTTCTCCTCCTTTATCTCTTTCATGACACCACTAATCTTGTTCTTTACCTTTTTTAAGTTATTAATTTCCATCTTTACACGATGGGGACTATAGGAATAATGGTCTTCAACCAGTCTTATTAACATCTGCTCCATCATTCCTAAGTTGTCTAAAACGTCTTGTAATGTTTGTATTTTGTCCATTTGGTTAGAAGCCATCTTCTTTTTTTATTCTTTGCAGAATGGTTTGAACGACGAATACTATGGGTTCTTATACTTAAAGCGCGTACGTGAAGGAAAACATCCCCCTAAAACGTAAAATTGATCTTACCTAGATCATGACCAAACAACGCACGAACGTGAAGGAAAACATCCCCCTACTTTTTCATTTCATATAATAAAACCCAAACTATACTTTCTCATTTCATATAATAAAAACCCAAACTATACTCTCCACATACGCTAAGAAACAATAAACAAAATCCATAATCTACTATCCACACAATCTTACGTGAGCGCTTACAAAACCCAAACTATACTCTTCACATACGCTAAGAACAATAAACAAATCCATAATCTACTATTCACACAATCGTACGTGAGCGGGTACAAACACAAACACAAACACACAAACACAAACACACAAACACATACGCTAAGAACAATAAACTAATCCATAATCTACTATCCACACAATCGTACATGAGCGCTTACAGAACCCTAACTATACTCTTCACCTACGCTAAGAAACAATAACGAAACCCATAATCTACTATTCCCACAAACATACCTGAGCTCTTACAAGCACCAACACACAAACACATACCCTCACACTATCTTAAAAAAGAGTTAGTGTTTATAATCACACTACTCTACCTACACACATTGGCAAATCGATCGTTATTTCTTTTCTAGAGTATTGGGTAGCCCTGAAAAGGGCTGTTTTTGTTTTTTTTTGGAACTTCATGGACACCTGGTTAATGGTGGCACCTTCCAGGCCTAGCGCCACATACACATCTTGTCCCCCAGTTACTTTTTACCTTTTTGGGGGAGAGAGCAGAGGCAGGATATGTCGCTTCAGAATCCCAATTTTCGCTCTCTGGGATTCTGAAATTTCTTCTTCATCTCTCCTTTTCCTCCTCCTCCTCTTCTTTGTATCTTCTCTCCTCCTCTTTGTATCTTCTTTCCTCTTCTTCTTTATATCTTCCCTCCTCCTCTTCTTTGTTTCTTCTTTCCTCCTCCTCTCTTATCCTTCCCTCCTCCACAATGGCTTCCGCGGCCAGTTCATTTAATATGCGCCTGGCATATTCCAGATGCACATGAAGTTCCAACAGTTTCTCCAGTCTCGTGTTCATTTTTGGTGTTGATCAATCAACAAGGGTAGCTGGACTGCTGAACGGGTTTCAATTTATAGTGAAAGCGCGGACGTGAAGGAAAACATCCCCTAAAAACATAAAATTGATCTTACCTACATCATGACCAAAAAACAACAACGCGCGGACCTAAAAGAAACACTCACTCACTTTTTATGCTACCCATCACTATTTTAAAATTTTTTATAAATCACTTCAATAGACTATCCACATACGCAAAGCAATCCAATCTAACCCCAAATTTACACCTCAAACACCAAAAAAAAAGACATCATTTTAATCTACTATCCATACCAACTTACTTAACCACTTACAAACACAAACACACAAACACATACCCTCACATTTTTTTTAAAAAAGAGTTAGTGTTTATTTTCACACTACTCTACCTACACACATTGGCAAATCGATTGTTATTTCTTTTCTAGAGTATTGGGTAGCCCTGAAAAGGGCTGTTTTTTTTTGTTTGCTATGGCATTCTTTTTAGTTTCTAAGAATGCGATGTCCTCTGAGGATAGACTTTCTGGCGATAGGTCTGCTTCTTCGAAAAGAGAAGAAGAACTCTTTAGTGTCGATACGACAATCGACAAAGCCTCTGTCAGCTTCAGATTGCTGCTGCTGCTGCTCTTGTTGTTGTTGTTGCTGCTGTCTCTGAAGTCTGTACTTCTCTGTCCATTCTTCTTTTTCCCTGTTCATTTCTTCTCTGAAGAGCTCTTCTATCAGGTCTTCAGTGATTTTTAACATTCTCACATTCTCTATTTCTTCTGGCTTCGGTATCAGACTGTGTCTGACCCTATGCAAATTCACGTAGGCTTCGTTGAGTTTAGCTAGTTTGGAGCACATCTTCTTAGGAGGATGAGTCGACAATGGATGGTTAGACTGGAAACAACCCGGTTCTTAAAGTCAAAGCGCGGACGTGAAGGAAAACATCCCCCACACGGTTTTTGAGTCGCAACGTTCAGTGAGTGTCATGAGAGGGATAGTAAGAAATGAAAGAGCATCAATCCAACATTCTTATAGCTAAACAAAAGACAAAGGCATTTTTTCAAAACACAACATTTTTTATTCAAAAATCACTTAACACTAAACAACAACTCTAACACTTTTAACAATAATCCAACAATATAACATCAAACAATTTTTTCAAAACACAACATTTTTTATTCAAAAATCACTTAACACTAAACAACAACAACTCTAACATTTTTTAACAACAAAGCAACACTAAAAGTTTCTCCACTAGGTAAAGAGGGATAACAGTCTTCCATGGTTTCTAGTAATCTAGGATGACTTCTCTCAAACTGTTGATTTCTATGGTATTATCGAATTCTGCATACAGGATGACGTTCACCGTTTCATCAGGGTCTCGGTCTTTAAACTGAATTTCCACACGAATCTGGCTGGATTTTATAGGGTGGAAATGTCCCTCGTCGCTGCCTTGGTCTGGAGTGAAATCGAAAGCCCACAAAGCGTAGCCTCCTGCATAATCCTCGTACGCAATACCGTGACTGGTATTAGTTCCTAACTGTCCGGTGGCTTCGTACAAGGACAAGTACGATCTCAAGTAATTCTTCTTTTTAAAGTCAGGTTCGAAAGGTCGGGTACACAAGGTCTTGCCATCGCGACTGACTTCGATTTTGGACACGCCAAAGTGTTGAAAGTAGAAAGGATTTTTTTCGGCAGCTCCGTTGAAGGCTGTATTCTCGACGATACAAACGATCAAACGTTTGGGTAACTGTCCTTGGAACAGATGATCTTCGATCATGGATCGCTGTCCCTTGGGAATGGTGAAGGTTTTCACTTCCACGCGTCGTATGGGATACTTGGCGGTCGTTCTGCTCAACGTCTGACTGATGTCGTTTCCCACTTTAGGTAACACTTCCACACGGCGTACGTAGAGTCTGGATTCTAGGATTTTGGTTTTGTAACCGTCACTATCAGCCATCAAATGGAAAGCGGCACTGCTACGATTCAGTCTCAGGCGGACATCCACCCCGTTCAGCAAATACTTTTCTTGCAACCACATGTCCAAATGCAAACGATCCATCAGTTCTAAACTTGTGTCGGCTCCCGTGATTCTCTTTCTTCGTTCTACAAATCCATCATTGTTGTCTTTCTTTTCATCAGTTTCCAATATTTCAAACTTGGTAGGTTCGTCAGCTTCCCATACCACACAGGCATTGAGATGAGTGTTCTTGGCATCTATTCCGTACGTCAAGAGATTTTCCAGGTAGGCACGATAAGGGTAAGTATCCATGCTGCTACTGACCAGTTTGTTATTCAAATACAAGTCCACTCCACTGAACAAGGAATGCATGAAATTGTTGACGGGAGCTACTGCTTCATCGTCTATAGCACCTCCAGTCTTATCTAGAATTTTGACTTTCAGGTACAAGTAACTGCTATTCAGATCGATGTAATCTTCGGGCTGTCCTTTGATTTCAAACTCGATGGGAGCGGAATCGGTCAGTGAGGAGACGGGGTGAAATTCCACCCACTGGGATTCTTGCATCGTCATCATCGTGGGGGGCATGGCAAACAGATCCAGTTCCGTCTTGGAACAAGCGCAAGATTCTCGGTGCATCATTTTTTTGTCTCTTTTCTCAATAATCGAAAACGTCTAAGTCTCGAACGGTTCTTCTTTTCTTGGCCTTTCTCGCTTGAAGTCTGGTGAAAGGGTGTGTTCTTCGTCGTCTCTTTCTGCCTTGTCCTTGCTGAATGCCTGACTCGGTAGCGTGCAGGGCATTTATAGGTGTTTCTCGTTGGCCTAAAATGTCTTTGCCCGTTTGCAGCAAGACATTTTTGCCTGCCCTCATGAAGGCTTCTTTAGGATTTTGTTTGTCGATGATGACATTTTGGAGAAATTCTTTGCCTTGCGTCAGTGCCGCATCTTTCAAGGCGTGCAATCCGCGTGTCACCATCGGTTTCAACACCGGGGCCACCGAACGAAAGGCCGATTTTAACATATCTCCTAAGCCGTGT
Organism: Sinohyriopsis cumingii; assembly: GCA_028554795.2. Taxonomy (NCBI): domain Eukaryota; kingdom Metazoa; phylum Mollusca; class Bivalvia; order Unionida; family Unionidae; genus Sinohyriopsis; species Sinohyriopsis cumingii. The sequence goes on along the minus strand of CM068837.1, from coordinate 53,653,733 downwards.
CCTCGCTGTTGAGCAACCCCTCGGTACACTGGATACATGACTTAAGAGTCGTGAGAGAACCGTTTTCGAAAATGGAGTTTCACCGTGACTTTTCCTTTGGTGAATGGAATATTTTGTCCCAGATCTCCTTTTATAGCAATGTTGACCGTGTCCAAATACGACTTACTGACAGGCAAATAGTGAGGATGGACAAATTCGCGGTGGACGTGATAAGTGTTTCCACCTTCCTCGTCAGTGTTCGTGGCAGAATCCACTTTGAAAGGAATGACACGCAGTAACGGTACGGAGGTGTGTCCCACCACGTTGTACTCCACCACATCGGAATACACGAACATCAAATTCAGTCCTTGGTTCAGTTCTACCGGGGCACGAAATAACTTGCTAAAAGACTCGTTGTCGTAAACGATGGGCAATTCGTTTTTCTTGATCATGGTCTTCTCATGTCCATGTCTCCGCCCAACATGTCATACAATTCAGGACAAAATAAAATGGACAGGATTTTACTCCGTTCAAATTTCATCAAGAAGCGACGAGCTGCATTGTGGTACTCCATGGTGACATTTTTGTTGACATGCTCCAAAGCTTTCAGAAACACGACATTAAACCTGGAGGTTATGGTGCTGACCAAATGTTGACCACTAAAATAATAGCCTGGGGGAATGAACAAGTGATAGGTGGTGTACTTTTGTGTACGGGTTTTCTTGTCATATTTGACATTGCTATCCATCCACTGTTGCATTTGCTCGTCATGAACTTCCACATCAAAAAAATTTTGATTGGGAAGGACATTGAGGACTTGGGTCGGGTGAATCATTTCTACTAAAGCCACTTCCCAATGGGCTTCGTGATCTAACTGGATGGCCTGAGGTAATTTGGCCGTGTAACAGCACAACGTGTTCTTGGGAAACACCTCCATGGAACTGTCACTGGGTAAAGTTAAGTAAAATTGGTTTTGGTGACTCATAATTCCAGAGTTCTGTGGCTGTCCGAGGGGTTACTGGACGTCAGAGGCGTGTCTCCGTCTAAAATGGGGTTCTGGTTGTGATTGAAGTGGTGACTGGCACTGGCACTGGACACAAGGTTCCCGGGGTTCCCGTTCGAGGTGAATTTCAGGGAGGGATTAGGAAGCAGGTAAACGATGCAACTGCTCAATAAAATGGTCCACAATTGTTTGTCTCCTTGTTGCAAACTCAAATTGGCGATGGCTGCCCCGATGACACAATACACCACGAAGATTTGGCAGAAAAAGACGATTTGCGTTTTAGGCACACGTTCTCCACACCACACCCACAAGGGTTGTTTTTGTAAATCTTGCACAGAAGAACTAGGTGAAGAAGGAGTGGTCGACGTAGCTGCGTCTGCTGTGTGAAAGGGCATGATGGTCACTTCTTTTTATAGTCGATGACTTGCGAAGCGTCGATCCAAGAATCAAAACTGGGTGGATATCCTTTCCAACGTACTTCGACTTCTTTGACACGTCGTTTGCCCACTTTACGGGTTCTGCGTTCGAGAATGCTTTCGATGTCGTACACGTCGTCTTCTTTTTTGGTGACACGTTGTAACTCGGGCAAATAAAACGTTCCTTTGAGCACTTCTCCGTTCATGTCTTCCAATTTATAGACGGCAGGATGACGGCCATGCACTTGTCCAGTGACGCGAAACAATTCGGTCGTCCAGTTAGGTAAGTAACCTTTGTCGAAAGTGCGTTTGGTTTTGCCAATGCGCACCCAATCTCCTACGGCCAACTCTCCACTTTTCTTGGGGACAGCCCTCGTCGGGGACGTACCAAACAGGCGCTCAAACACCAACACTACGTTGTCGGGAGTCACGTCTTGCGGGGCATGTCCGATGCTTCGATGGTAAGATTGGTTGTACGCTTGCACCAGGTGCGGTAAGATGTCGATGTACTTCAGAGTGTGGTGATGCGTAAAATATTTCCACATGCGTTCTTTCAAAGTGCGTTGAAAACGTTCCACGATGCTGGCTTTGGTTTCGGGATTCTCGGTGGTAAAAAAATGAATGTCACGTTTCTTTAATTCTTTTTGGAAAGCTTGGTTCAGAAATTCGGTGCCTTTGTCCGTTTGCCATCGAAGAGGGTGACGACCGCTTTGTTTCAACACCCGTTGCAGGGCTCGCACTAACTCGCTGCTGGATTTGGAAGTCAAGGGCACGACCCAGGCAAATTTGGAAAAGACGTCGATGACACAAAACAAATATTTGTAGCCACGATTGTAGCTGGCCAAATGAGAGACATCGGCTAAATCGGCTTGCCATTGATGATCGATGCCTTCCACTCGGGTGCTACTTCTGGCAAACTTGCGTCGAATGGGTTTGTGTAAAGTGTAGGTAGCTTGTTCTTGTAACCATCGTTGCACTTGAGGTAAACGGAGACTTTTCAGTCGCGTTTTGGCAGCACGATACAATTTTTGAACTCCTGCGTAACCTGCAGGATGGGAGGGATCGTAGTAAATGCTGGCTAAGACTTTTTCCATTTTTTTGTGTTGGTTGGTGTGTTAATAAGACACCCACTCTTGGAGGATGCTACTCTTTTTCTCTTGGGGTATTTTCTTGGATTGCAATGCTTTGCGTGTGCGGCCAGCAATAGGTGTCGAAGAGGAGAAGGATGTCTGAGTGGGGGATATCGGCTCTTGTTTCACTTCTGTCTTCACTTCTGTCTTCACTTTCTTTTTCTCTTGTGAGGAAGAAGGGGTGGCCATCATCTTTTTAATCCATCCAATTCTGGAGGTAGGTGGTGTTGTTAACTTGCGTACTTTTTCTGGTGGAGTTTGAAACCCTTCCTCTTCTCCTTTTTCTGTCTTGGTCACGGGTACTGGTGGTACTGGTACTGGTACTGGTACTGGTGCTGGACTTTTCATCAAGGTCTTAAAATCTTTCAGAGTGGGTAGAGCTGTTTCGTCTAAAGCTTTCTGGTGAAAGAGTTGCAGTCGTTGCAAGAGTTGACCGTACTTTTGCGATTTTTCTGTTTCGGACAAATCTTGGCGATCCATCAAGGACTGCAATTCGTGTTGTAACTGGGACATCTCGCTCAAATGGGGATTGGGAGGTAAATGCGGGGTGTGTTGTTCTTGCCACCGATGGTATTCCATCCATCGTTTGTAAGGCACTAAAGCTAGTTTTCGTCCTTCCATGGGGTTGTCAGGGGTCGATTCTGAGATCTTGGAACTTCCGAGGCCTTTTTATCTTGCTCCCACCAGTCCTCCCAACATGGTTCCCAAGACTCCTTTCAGTATGGGGCCTAACAAGAGAGGTAAAATACCTCCACGTTGCACTAACATCTTCTTTTTTTGACGAATGGGAATTTTCTTTTGAACCATTTGGCGAAGAACGTGACGATGTTTGCCTAAGCATTGTTTCTGGTGTTTGGACAAAGGGATCGTGCCTTTCAAAACGTTCAAACAACATTCGCACACGGTATCGATGACCTCTTTGGAGGCTGTTTGAATGAGTTTTTTTCGTAGGGGTGGAGAAGCTTTGGACAGGACAGATAACATGTCCCCATGTTTGGCTAAACGTGGTGGCAGTCCTTTCCTTTTCTTTCCTTGGGGTTTTCTGGAGGGTGACATCTTTGAGTCTTCAGGAGCACCAAAAAACACTGATACCCGACTTGGTCACAGGCCTTTTTATACTGGAACTCGTCGCCACTGATTGTCTTTACATCGTATTAGTTTGAGGACAGGCATGACACGTCGTGCAGGGGTACGTAACGGACTAAATCGAGCCAGTTCTTGCTTGGACAAATCCAGTAAACTTTGTAACATGCCCGATCTTTCTTGAACTTTGATTTTGGGAGAAGGTACTTTGTGAGCAGCAGCCACTGCCACTAAATTGGAAGGTCCTGCCACTGGGGAAGTTCTTTTGGGGGTCATCAACGGAGAAGTTCTTGGTGTGATCAACGTCTCCAAGTACTCTTCAGTTCTGGGTGTCATTAACGGAGAAGTGGACAAACGTGAAGCTGCCGGAGACGCAGTCACCGCCGTGGCAGGTCGTGGTTTGCGAGTGTAAGGTTGCGTCCTGGCCGAAGTGCCTCTCTTGCGACTAGTTTTCTGTGGACTTTTCTTTTTCTGGGGGCTTCTTTTCTTTTTCCGGGGTGGTGGTGGTGTCTGGTCAGAGGAGGGTCCTGCCACTGGAGAAGTTCTCCTTGGGGACCTGGTCTTTTTCTTTTTGGGGCTTCGTTGGACTTTTGTCTTGGGTATAACTTTGGGGGCATTAGGATCCCATCTTAAGAGTGAGCGAATGATGACCCCTCCTAGAGTACCGCTCCCTCCAGGTTTCAAAATGATTTGTTTTTTGGTTTGAGGGTCGATGCGGGGATCGGCCAGTTGGACCAAAGCGACTTTGTTTCGATCAAAAAAGCGTTTGGTTTGATGAGGAATCTGAATGATTCCTTGGAGTAATTGACGTGCCGTCACCGTGAACCATCGTAAGACTTCTTTGAGACTAGCTTCTAAGACACGAGCTCGTGTTTGTGGATTTTTTTCTCGACTGATGCCATACAAGGCACGAATCAATTTGACGGGAAGATGCGACTGAAGGGACGTCATGTTCGCACTGTGTGAGACAGACGAAAAAGAGTCTGAGGTTTGTATAGATTTTTTTATGGGGAGTGAAATGAAGTCGAGGACGGAGACGTGTACAGGACAAGCCCTCCGTCTTGGCACCAGTGGTGAAACAAGTGGGTACGAAATCGCAAATCCTCGGGAGTCGTAGGTTTCAAATCGACGAGTAAATAGGCGTGTGGCGTTTGAGTGGCATCGTCGTACGCCTGAGTCAGCCAAGGCGTTCCTAACTGTTTGGCTAAGACTTGCACTTGCGATTTATCTCGAGGGCTTTTAAACAAGACCACGTAATGCGCATTGAGACTGATGGTGCGATGGGCTTTACTTTGTTGAAACAAATTTTGGGTGATGTAAACGACACTGGCATTACGGTGATGCCCTTTGCGCGTGAACCACAGTTTAATTTCTTCTTCGTCTTCTCCTAACATGTCGTCGAAAATGACCAAATGGGTTTGACGGGAGTCAGAGACGATGCCGTCGTCTTCTTTAGGAATGCCTTCCACAAACACGATGGAATCGCCTTGACTTTCTCGCAAGAGGCTGTACGCCGATTGCCACTCTTTGTAACACCACACGATCCGTTGAGGGGGCCGATCGATCAAATGATGTTTATGTTCGATCAAACGTTTGACGAATTCGGTTTTGCCAGAACCGCTAGGTCCAGCAATGAGCATGTTAAAGGGATGGCGAAGATACAAACCCTCCCAACTGGCACGATCTAAGTGTTCGTCGATGACTTTGACAGTAGAGGAAGAGGGAGCAGAGACAGTAGAGGTAGCCATGGTGTGAGGAATGTCACTTGTGACAAAAAAAAAAACAAACAAGACAAGAGTTTATATACTTTTTCAGAACACGTTTATTGAATGTTTTTTCAAACATGAATACGAGAGACAAAAATACATAAAAGCCAAAGGCTTAAGTACAAGAATAAAAGGCACATGAACGTGGAATAAAAAACAAGTGTCTGTACAACAGCCACATGTTTTGAGTAAAGTTCTAACCAGTTCTATTGTAGGGGGTAAGGTCACACAAGTGTCCTCCCGAAAGGGTCTTTCAGGCCTGTCCACGACAGTCCTGTCCTGGGTGACGGGTTCTTCTGGCACCGTCACTAACACCGGTTGAAAAGTAACTTTTTTCCTTGAATAACTCTCGTGCATACTGGGCCACCTCTTGTGTCCAAGCCTCAAAACCCTGGTCTCGGTGATGTCCAACATTTGACTCCTAACCAATCTGGTTTCTTCTTCGTCAACGACATGGTAAGTTACTTCAATGAACAATGAACTATTGGTCTTGGACGTTGTCCCTTTTTATATGCTGACCAATATCGATGTGACCGTACGGCAACGTAAAGTGATTGGGAAGTCTCACTCGCTTCTGGTACACGATTTGATAGATTTTTCCAGGGGCCGACTGACGATGTGGTGAGTGGGTAAACGTACAATCTTGTTCGGTTGATAAGTGGTCACTTTAAAGTTTCCATCCTCTCCCGATTGCAAGGCTTCTTTCAATACCCCAAAGTTGACCACTCGACTGGTACGATGATTCAGAGTCAGTCCTTTCACTTTGCACGTCGTGTGCACTTCTCCTTGTTTGTCCCGGTATTCGTAGCCGTAATTTTTGGGACCACAACTGACGAAACTTAGAATCTTGTCGTCGGGATGCTCGTCTGTCCAGGCTCCTAAACGGTCTCCTTCGATGTCAGGGTGCTGTTGAATCGGGTGATGGATGTAAATGCAACTGTCCGTGTCAAAGTACAGGACGCGTTCTTCTAACAGTTCTAAAGCTTCGTACAATTTTAAGCGAGCGTGAGCTGTCACGTAAGCCGCAATGATGACATTTCCAAAAGGGTCGTCTTGTACAAAGTCCAGATCTTCTTCGTAATTGACCAAGATCAAATCCTCTCGAACGACGTCCACGTGTTTCATGTATTTGGTTTTGTCGTGAATCATCTGGAAGTAGCGGGAAGGTTCTGTCAAATATTCCGTCTTGGGTAAACACGATCGTTGTGCCATTTTACCCCACAAGCAATTTAACATCACTTTGGCAAACGATCGCCTGCCTTCGTTTTTTTCGATGTGGTCTAAAGAGATGCCTTCTTGTGCGTAGTATTTCTCTTTGAATTGTATTTGGTCTTCGGGAGTGTGACACCAGGAAGGATAGCCGCTGGCTTCTTGTTTCAGTTTCAAAAAGGCATCCACGTAGTCGGCGAAAATGCCTTTCTGAGTAGGGTCACCCTTGTGGTACTGTTGTGTCTTGGGAAAGTGGCAAATTTCGTACACTTCTAACAGTTGGTATCCCATGTCCAGAGCTTTGAACAATTCCACGCTGACCCAGGTTCCCGTCAAGGCACGTTCTTCCTGGCTGTGATGGCAAGGTTGGTCCTGGTTGCACGTTTCGGCACAAGTACGGCACAAAGGAAACATCAGTTTGCCTTGACAATGGTGAGGTAAGACGGGATGGTATAGGTTCGTGGGAGGCAAAACTTCACACTTGATCAAGCCTTCGTATTGTCGAATGTTTTTCAGGTCGATGTGTTCCGTGAACAATTGCGGGTGCCCTACAGGAAAGCGACAATATTTGCACACGTAGGGATACAGCGAACACACGTCCAAGTATTTGATTTCTTCTCCTTTCTCTTCGTCGGCTTGGTACAGCAAACAGGTGGCATTGGTCCTTCCTCCGTACAAACTATCCCTCGGGTTCAGCGGGTCCATGAACTGGTAACTTTCCACGAGGCGTTTAAACTCGGGATCGGTTTTCAAACGGTGATCGTACTCGTGTTCCCACATTTCCACCACTTGGTATCCTTGCTGTTCTAACTTTAGGCGTCGCTGACAAGTGTCCTGGTACAAGTCTTCCATGGTTCGTTGCAAAAACTGATTTTTAGTGTCACGGTCAGGGTAACAGATGGGACATCCGTGAAATAAGCAACCGTTAAACTCGTACACGATCTTGGAGTTTTCTAAGTCCCAGCCATCTACCGAATACGTTCCGATGGTCTTTTCGCCTCCTCCGTTGCGGGCATGCTGAATCCATTTGTCTTCCTTGTCGCACAAGTAATGTAACCAACGTAGGGCTTTGACCGAGTATTGACGCTTGACATAGTGGGTCGTTTGAGGACTGATGACAGCCACGGTGTTTTCAGGCATGAATCGTTGGCGGTACACTAAGGAACACGCTTTGGCAATGGTGCAAGCTTCTTTCAAAGGATCGACCCCTCCGTGTTCCATGAACAGTTCTCGAAATTTTCCACAGCAACGCCGTAAAATGTCCACGTCGGAACGACAATACTTTAACATTTCTTCCTGAAAGTCGAAGGGGTCAGAGGCATGAGCCTGGTACCAAGCGTAGAAAGCTTCTCGTTGTTCGGTACGCATGTTGTCGGGGTCGTAATAGTGAGCCTCAGGTAAATGGGGTAGAACGGCATGTTGATTGGCTTCCGTATTGAAAAAGTGTGGAAAGTACCCTTTAGCCATTTCTGTCATTCCAAACGTTTTAGGCATTCGACTCAAAGGCATGGCCAAGTAACTCATCGAATCTTTAAACTGTACTTGTCCCACTTGCATGAAAATGATTTTGGCTCCGTTCAAAGTGACTTTAGGACGTTCGGTACCTTGTTCCGTATAGTATCTGAGAAGAAACTGTCCATCGTATCCGGAGAAATTGTGAGCCATCACCGTGGCATGACGATGACAATCTCCGTAACGTTCGATGTCCTCTTTGCTCCATGTGTTGTCGATGGGGTCTAAGACCCATTGGGCAAAATCGGCTAACGTGTTTGGTCCTCGAAAGATTTTTTCACGTCCTCCAGGAATCTTGCTGCAGTGAGGGCAATGACTGAAGATAGGTTCTTGAATGCACTTCTCGCACGCTCGATGAGCCACGCAGAAATTAGGAATGTGAATGCCGGTCTCTTGCATGCATTCGAAATCGAAAAAGATGAAATTGCCTTTCTTCTTGTGACCGTCCTCTTCCTCTGGTGGGGGTTGGTATTTTTGCACGTAACATTCGTGTTCCAAGTCCACGATGTGGTGAGAAATGTGACATTTTTTCTTTCCTCGACATACGTGTGCCTTGGTACTATTGGTACGTATGCCTTGTCCACACGTAGGGCACAATCTCAGGAGTTGACAAGCACATTTCTTCTGTGAACCTTGTGTTTTCAAATGTTGCTGGTAACAAGTAGGGCTGACAAACGTGCGCAGACAAGTTGAACAAGGCACTGGTTCTTCGCTCAGACAGGGTGGAGAGGCCAAACATCCTGGGCATTTCCATCCACAAGACTTGTGTTGCTCTCGATTGTTATAACCATAATCACATTTCTCACAATAATAACTGTATCCCAGGAATCCAGTGATACTGGTAATGGTATCGAAATGTTCATCGTGATAATAGACATGAATGTATTTTCCGTCCTTAAAATCTTGGCCTCGAAACAACAGAGTTCCACGCATTTCTTGAGGGTGCACTTTCAAGGTGTAGCGTGGAGCTAGGGCATCTTGCAATTTTTGCATCTCAGGAATGCCACAGGGTGTGTCTTTGGACAGTCCGGCTTGTTGTAACAGGAGTTCTGCTTCATTTCGTTGTTTGGCTCGATCGGATCGTTGAATAGTTTTCCAGGTTCTTTTCCATTCTACCGTGTCGTTCTTGTTGGCATAGGTTCGTCCCACCACGATGGCACGGGCTAAACACATTTGGTCTTGAGGGTTGTGAATTCGGACGAGACTTGTTTTGGTGTTGCGAAGGTTATCCACCAATAACATCTTTTTGCGTCCTGTCCCTTGAGGAAGAGAGACGTGGGCCATTTTCAGTGTGGCTTTACCATCGGTGATGTCAAACTGGTCATTAGATTGTTGTACGTGTTGAATCTTGTCCATGATTTTGGAAGGGGTTAGTTCTGCGGGTCTGCTAAACTCGATCCAAACAGGGGATTTCAAACCGTCGTGATCTATGGATAGTGTCAAGCGATCGTCTTCTTTGGGTTGACATTGTCGCTTGAGTGCGGTGAGCAAAGAATCCCACATCTCGGTGATAAACCCTTCTGCTTTCTCCAAGGGTACGTCGGCCTTGAAATCTTTAAACTTCACCGTGTAGGTGTAAGCCGTGGTTCTAAATTTTCTAGAGGATCGCTTTTCCGTCTCTCGAATGGAATAGTACTTTTCAGGGTTGAGTAAGGGTGGTGAACTTGGTTTAGAGGGTTCGGATTCTGGTTCACTCATGTCCTCTTCAAAATCACTGGCATGAATTTGTGCCAAGATTTCAGCCCTGGTACGAGGCGATAGATCACGTTTCTGCCTCTTACTTTCTTCTTCTTCTTTCTTCTCGAATGAATAGGATCGTTTCATCTTGAGTGCAAAACGTCAAATGACTCAAGTGCATACACCATAGACTAATTTATAGTCATGGCAAACCAGCGTATATAAAAAGGGTGTGTCTTGTCCTTTCACTATTCATTTCACTCTCAAACCGAGGAGAACGATGGAAGAGACTAGCCAAATCGAACGTTTCGTCAGAGCTTTGCGAGGGGTCATTAGAAAATTCTCTTCAGACCAGCCGACAGACTACTCTCCTTCCTTTCGAGATAAAAGTCAGGATACTTGCTATATCTGTCAGAAGAAAGGGCATTGGTCTTCAGAGTGTCCAGACCGTCAAAAAAGAACAAAAATAGGGGCTAAAAAAGACAAAAGTCAAGATACCTGTTATTATTGTAAAGAAAAAGGACATCGGTCTCCAGATTGCCCAAAAAAGAAACAAGAGGAGTCAGAAGAAAAGAAGGATTCTTCAGAAGAAGAGAGGGATTCTTCGGAAGAAGAGAGGGATTCTTCAGAGGAAGAAAGAAGACAATTCTATTTAAAAGAAGCAAAGAAACAGGAGAAATAAAGAAGAAGGGAAGAAAATGAGGAAAAAACGGTGAAGAAATTCAAAAAAAAGAGAGACTAAACAAGGAGAAAGAAGAAGTCAATGAACTTTTAATTAAAGTGTTGTGCTGTGAATTGGATTGTAAAAAATGGATAAAAGAATACATGAATGATATAAGGTAAGTGTCTTTGAGTTTTGATTTTAAAATAAGAAGCTACACTCACGCACTCATACACAGACACGTACTATAAGGGTAAAATGGGTGGGGTTTATTTTTGAGTTATTGGCAAATTGAAATTGTATTTCTTTTCGAGAAATGTGGGTGGCCCTGAAAAGGGCCTTTTTATTTTGGTGTAGGGATGAGTTTAACCAATCAACTTTAACTGCCTTAAGCCTTTGCCACGACCAAGGCCTACTTCTGATGATTGGGTTAAATCACTAAGGGTGGTACGATAGGCTTAGTCACAGGGTTGGCGTGTTTGGCTCGGGAAGGTCGTATTCTCTTCGGTCGTGATAAAGAAGTCTGATACATTTGTTTCAGACTTCTTAACTCCGCTAAAATGTCCAACAGTACCGTAGCCGTTTGATTTTCACCCTCTTGTTTCTTTGCTGCTACTTCTTCTTGCTGTTGTTGCTGTTGTTTTTTTCTTACCTCTTCTTGTTGCTGTTGCTGTTGCTGTAGGAGAAAAGCTTGTTCCGCTTCCTTTTGTCGTTGCATAAATTTCTCCAATTCTTCTTTCTGTCTCTGTCTAAAATTCTCCACTTGCGGTAATGAAGAAGGTAACGAAGGTTCCGGAACAAATTCTTGCGAGGTAAGAAAATCCACAAAAATCCCAATGTACCTCTTCTGAAAGTAAGTCCGGGTTCCCTTGGGCAGTCTCCCCTGCTGGTGCACCCCAATGGATCGTTTTCTGAGTTTCCGTCATGTTGAATCACTGTCGCATAGATTGACTGCACACAAGCGCTAACGAATCTATATAGACCACGTGACGTCACAGACTGCTCTCTTCGGATTGGATGCGAGCTGACTGAATTTTGTAACGCGTGTTCGGATTGGTGAATGAATTCAATCCGTTTCAATCCTTCCTGTACCTATAAATAAGCGCAGTTCACTGCATTGATTCACCTATTCTCGTCGCTTCAAGATGTGGACCACAGTTGAGTCATCCACCCTTGTGTCTTCCATGATGTTTAGGACAGACATGCTCATGTATGTCAGGTCCAAGTGGACTGTTGTTGATAGGACAGATACTAGTCAATGGATGAGGAGAGTTTACATAGAAAGACAAGGATGTCTCAAGAGGGTACTTGTGTATGGACGGGCAGTTAGAAGGAGTTTAAGAAGAAGAAGAAGAAGATGTGACAGATGCCATCTATGTTAATATTAATATTAACATAAACCCAAAGGCCCTTTTCAGGGCCAGCCATATTTCTCGAAAAGAGATAGCCTTTCCATTGCCTACCCCTTTTTTTAAATTTAAATTTAAATTTAAATTTTTAAAAAAAAAATCCCATATTCAATTCCCTTTGTCCCTAGACAAACCCAAACTCTATTCCCATGTTAATTTCCCCTTGTCGCTAGACAGACCCACACTATAGTTCCATGTTAAATTCCCCTTGTCGCTAGAGTGACCCACGATTTTTCTCCATGTTAATTTCCCTTGTCGCTAGATTGTCCCACGATTTTTCTCCATGTTAATTTTCCATTGTCGCTAGAGTTGCCCAAGGGGTCTTGTAATGCTAATTTCCATTGTCGCTAGGGTGCCCCCATTTACTACTAACCATGTCTGGCTCCCACCCACCCCAATAATTCTGCGGGCGCCTCAGTGAGGAGCACTTGCGTTACCGATAACCCGTCCACTCAGTTTTAAATCGTATCTGAATTTGGACAGACATGAATGTTCTTCGTATTATTTTATTGCTGATTGGGTGGAGCAAGATCAGCATATACACGATTGAGAACCAACTGCAGTAGCTTAATTCATGATTTTATTCCTAAAAGACATTTGCCCTGTCTGTCAAGTCTTTTGATTGGTAAATTTAAAATAGAGATTTAATTGGATATGGATTACAGCTTTTCTTAATGCTTATATACACTAGTACTCTTTTGCCAACCAAATCTTTTTTTTCCATTTCAGTGCATTCTTTCTATTCTGCATAGATAAATTTTTTTATCAATTATACGAATTCTGATCTTTTTACAGATTAAACTTCTTGAACGTTACGAAATTTAATCAACACAACAAAGTTAGCAATCATTTGAAAAAAGTGCAAAACATCGACAGCAACAGGAAGAAGTCAGACAAAACCCCATTGCCATGCTAGAGGAAATTCCGACTCCAGTAAAGGGTATGTATAAGACGCTTCAAATATTTTGATGTAATACACATGATACATATGCATTTCAGACTCTAAAATTTGACCCCCAATATATATATATATATATATATATATATATATATATATATATATATATATATATATATATATATATATATATATATATATATATATATATATATATATATATATATATATTGAAATATAAAAATTGGAAACCAGATTTTGAATTTCTTTATAATATATTGCAAATGTGCATATATTGGAAAAATGTATCCTAAAAGGTTTAGAGAAATCTCCCTGAGGACTGTTCCAGAAGTAGAGATGTCAATTTTTTTAAAAATTTCTAATGTGTTCCCATCATTCCTAACACTTGGTTACCAGAGTATACGATCAAAAGGAAATTGTATTAAATGTGAAGCTGAACTGCTTTGTTGTAGGTTCACATGTTCCAACCCCCAAAAGATCTGTAAGCATAATTATTACTAATATAAGTTGCAAAAAGCGTAATCTGAGCACAAAAAAGAGTATATAGTACATGCCATTTTTACAAAACTATGAAAAATGTATATGCAGTTAAAAGTTTTGTCACAAATCAGCTAAATTCATGTGGATTAGTAGTAAGGATGAGAATAGACACAAAAGAAATTGATAAATTATTTGTGCATAGCAGTCACTTCGACTAGTGTATATGTCTACAGTAACTTTCGCGAATTGTCGTAAAGTCCAGAAATGATGATTTTTGTATTATCATCGACCTGCCATGGTTAGTCCCAGAACGACGGTCCGGTGCAACATGTTTTTAAATTTTAAAAAAAAAATCCCTCTTCTCTAACATTTTTCAGCCACATTGATACGTCACGGAATTTTGTTGTTGTTGTTGTTTTATTTTTATTTTTTTAAAATTTTTAAATGATATCTGGCGCCATTTATTTTCAATTTAAGCTGGACTGCAGTTTGTGTGGTATCCTAATAGAATGAATCTAGGGCAAATGGTTTCACATTCAAGAACCCGTCTGTTTACTTGGAACTGTTTAATGTAAAATTCATGCAGAAGTTACCATATTTACATACGTGAATTTTTATTCGATTTTTTAAAAACTGTTATTAAGTAGCAATCTATTTTTATCCATTATATTTAAATATTTCAGTAAAAAATTTCAGTCAGTATAATTGTCCGTTTCGTTCATTTTTTTTTTCCTAACATGGTATAAGAATTGCATGTTACAGTAGCCAAGTTAAACCAGACATTCATATTGTGCTTTCTTTTATTTGACCCAGTTAATATCATCAGGATCTGAAAACAAGAGTATTTTAATTCACGAGAAAATTGGCACACGAACCATGGACAGGCATGAAGTTAGGACGGTCAAGCTTGAAATATCTTAAATAGGTCGCTCAAGAAAGGATTGTATTATTATATAGAACACGTATGACAAGTAAATTGTAAGCAACCATACGAGCCCCTCTGATGAATACATGTGTACACGACACAAGCTCCAGTTGTAATCATTAGTCTATCTCGATCTGAGCTCGGAACACTTTTTTATTGGATACCCAATTGTTCTTTTTATTACCCAGGTTATTATCAATGGAAGAATACCTGGGTACCCACTGGCATCTTTATTCCAGAAGTAGTCAGATTTGGAATATGTGATGTGACTTGCAGGTATGTCATCAATAGTACAGTTTATATGTTTGCTACTGAACTATGGTAGCTCTATTGGTAGAGCAATTTGACTCATAGTCCAAAGGATAAATTTTCAGACTGGGTCGGCTGTGTAAGCGTGTCCTTGGGAAAACAGTTGGCTCCTATTTTCACAGTGTGAGATAGACACTGTGTTAAAAGTGCCATCTAATCCAAAATACAATTATGTATTTTGCCTTTACCTTGTCAAATGAATCTTCAAAAATCCACCTTACAGATTGTCTCAAATGCTGTGATCAGAAAAAAACTAATATAAACGTTTTCATTTCCATTTCAGGTTTCATTTTTCAACAGTTCAGAACTGAGCCTGTTAACTTAAATTCAGTGGTCAGCAGGAAGTGCATTGATTCAAAGAGAACAATCTTCAAGTGAAAATATTGTTGCAGACTGAAATTCAGAAGCAGGAATGTCAATTACACATTTTGTTTGCTTTGAATTTTCTGGAACTGTGAAGAAGGGTCTTCGTGTGAAGCAAATGTCCAGCAGTATCTTTCATTATGACGTTAAAGTTTGTAGAATAAATGTGATGTATTAAATATAACAGGTACATACATGCATACATACATACATACATACATACATACATACATACATACATTAGTTGTCTTTTTTCTCATGTGAGAAATCTTATTAAAAGATCACTAGTGGAACTCAAATATGCTTATGATTACTAGATTTGAATATTGATCTTACTCTGTTTAATTCTTGTAAAAGATGTATGTATTCAATAAAAACTAAATACTATAGTTGTTTTTTGTTGTTTCTGCTCATGTGAGCAAGATGTCACTCACGTGAGCAAAATCTTGCTCATGTGAGCAGATCCTGCTCATAAGCATGCCATTTTCACATGAGCAGACTTGCTCACGTGAGCAAGATCTTGCTCTTATTAAAAATTCCTGCACATGTGAATTTCTTATTCGAATCTATTTGCTCACGTGAGTTCTATCTAATTTGCATGTTAAAGTGCACATGAGACTAATCTGAGTTAGATCTCACGTAAGAATCTCATGTGCAGAAGGGTAGGCAGTTTTGGTGTGGGAAAGGTGACGTATCAGTGAACTATAATGGTGAGCACTTTAGACCACTTGGCCACTCAGGGTCCCCTCTCAGGAATATGATTCATAAATTTAATAAGACCAGACTGAGGAAAGCATTTGATAAATCTAGTATGTTGCCATCTAATTATTGCTCTAATTGTTTTCTCAGTGAGAAAGTGAGATTGAGTGAAGATGATGATGTCATTGGAAGCTGAGACATCTTTGACAGCTCAGTTTTTGAGATTTGTATGCAGGCCATAACTAAAACAAATGTGAGAGTCAGCCTGAGACAAAATTCTTGCCTTGACCAAAACTATGGTGTTACATGAAGCCAGATAACTATGAATTTCTTTAACAGTGATACATGTGGATATCTTTAACAGTGATACATGTGAATGTTTTCAACAGTGAGATATGTGAATGTCTTTAATAGTGCGATATGTGAATTTTGTTAATAATAATAATACTAATAATAATAATAATAATAATAATGACCTTATTTAAAGAGGGTAACACAATTAGCTAAAAACTAATCTACCTTGAGGCCCTCATACAAAGGAATTTATTTATTTTAGCTGCATCTCTGAAGCCACTGGATATATTGGGTTTGGAAGAAGGAAATAGAGTGGGCATTTCTAATCTCAACTGGAATACTATTCCAGAGCAGAGTTCCAGAGTATTGGAAACTTTTTTTTAAATAACTCCTTATTTGGTTTGGGAATTTTATACTGTTTGGTAGACATGGATCGCAGGTGGGGAGTATTACCAGGTAGCCTATACTGGAATAGTGATTGTAAATATTCAGGAGCACTATTATGAGCTATCCTGTACATTAATTTGGCTTTTCTCAAACAGATTAGGTCTTTAATAGGTAATATTTTTAACTTACGAGCTAAATTTTCCTTGCTTTCTTTCTGGATTGATGTTAGCCCCAATGCTCTTTTTTAAAGATGTGCCAGCTTTGCTATGTTTTTATCGTTTGAATTACCCCATACTGTATTACAGTAGTCTAAATAGGGTTGTATGTAACTGTTATAAAATAGTTTTCTGTGCCTTTGAGGGAGAAAATGTCATATCTTACTGAGAAGCCATAAACTTGAATTGACTTTTTTGCTGATATGTTTGATATGTTCAGTCCATGATAGGTTATTATCTGCCAGAACACCAAGTAGTCTATCATGACAGACCATTGGCAAATTTTTATCCTTCGATGTCAGACATAATTCATCACTATCAAGATTTGTCCTTCTTTGCCGTGTTGAGATAAGTAATATTTTAGTTTTACCAGTACGTACCACCATGCCATTGCATGTGCACCAGTTTTCCAGTTTGTTTAGGGCATTCTGTAAAGAAATTTCGAGTTCATGCTTTGTGTTTTTGATGTCTGACAATGCTGTGTCGTCTGCATAGAGATCTGTAGTTGATATTGAGTCTCTTAGTAAAAGTCGTAGGTCATTAATAAATAAAATGAATAGTAATGGACTTAGAATTGAGCCTTGTGGTACTCCATATCTAATTGTTTCGGGTTCAGACAGAACATTATTTATGTAAACATGTTGTGTTCTCTCACCTAAGTAAGAAGTAAACCATCTAATTGTTCTTTTATCATACTGGTAGATTTTCAATTTCTTCAAAAGGATTTCATGATCCACCATGTCAAAAGCTTTCCTGAAATCTATAAGCACAGATCTTATTATTCTACCTTGGTCAAGTGCTTGAAAATATTTATCAGTTAGGGAGATCAAGGCAGTCTCACAGGAATGTTTCTGTCTAAAGCCTGATTGATTAGGGTGTAACAGCAAGTGTTTGGTTAAATATGACATGAATGAGTCATAGACATGTTTTTCAATCAATCTTGACAAGTTTGTAGTATTGAGATTGGTCGGTAGTTATCAGGATCATCCTTATAACCAGATTTGTGAATATGAGTTTCTTTTGCAGTTTTCAATATTTTGGGGACAGATGAAGTTGCAATACTTAAATTAATTATGAATGTTATGTTATCTACAATAGCAGAGGCAGAAGATTTAATGAGTCGTGGACCAATCTGATCAAGTCTTGTAGCTTTCTTGGTATAATGAGACATTTTTTAACAAAGTTTTTTGATACTTGTGGGATAGAGAAACATACTTCCTTAGAGATTTTGCTGCTACAGAACTTTTTCAGTTCATTAAAGTTGTTTTCTGTCACTGGTTCTTTTAATTTTGTGGTAATGTTGGTGAAAAAACCATTGAAAACATTTGCAATGTCAGTGTCATCAGTGACTATGGTGTCATTTACCAGAAGCGAGTACATTTTATTTGTCTGTTTTTTGTGCGTTTTTCCAGTGAGTTCATTGTAGACTTTCCAAATGGAGTTTGTGTTGCTCTTTTTGTTTTCAAGCAATGATTGATAATAAGTTTTTTAGCTTTTTTAATCATACTTGTTATTTTGTTTCTCCATCCTTTATATCGTGCATGGTTTCCCATAGCCTTGAATTGGTCTCGTGTTTTCATAGCATCTAGGATTTCAGTAGTAAGCCAATTAGGTTGAATTTCAGTCTTTACTCGATGTACTTTCAGTGGTGCATGGTTAGATACTACATCCATAAATAAGTCAGTCCACACCATCATGGCGTCATCCATGTCATCCAAATTTTGGATCATATTCCATGGAACTTTATATAGGTCATTGAGAAATTGGTCTTCATTAAAAAATTTTAAACGATCTGTAAGTGATCGTTTTGTGTGTATTTTTCCTATTTTTCTTGCATTTAACCTTTCTTGTCATAAAAGTAGGATAGTGGTCACTAAGACCAACATTCGGTACATTAACACAAGCCACACTGTCTGCTAGGTTGGTAGAAATGTGATCAATTAGAGTGCTCGATTTTTCTGTTACCCTTGTGGGCTCATTTACCAGCTGGTCTAGGCCTAATGATTCGATAAGTTCCATCCAGTTGTTCCTTATATGAGTATTGAGAAGGTCCTTATTTATATCTCCAAGTATATATGTAGCAGCAGAGGAGGCGAACAGACCAATAGTCGAAAAACGTCCAAATGTCGAAAATAAGCCTTCCTACGAACGATCGAAAAATAAAAAGCGTCGACAGATTTAAAAAATGCGTCGACACTTTACTGAGAAAATCTCTCAGGAATTTGTCTAATTAATATTACTCCATTGTCGTTGATGATTTTTTCTAGTTTAGTATGCACGCTGTTTACGCAATTACGTCTTCGCGAGGTCCCGCCTCCTATGCTGCTATATTAATTAAATCATTATGTTATAATAAAATGGTACATCCGGAATCTTATACTGCAAGGATAGCTCGAGAACGATTAGAAGCAATCAAAAAATGTCTTCCTGTCAGAGACTCATTTAGAGAAAACTTACGAGCGCAGCAACAATCACAAGTTGGGTACGAAGAAGACACTAAAAAACTATTTAAACCCGTCACTGCAGCTACTAAGAAAGCTGCAGCGGCTGTTGAAAAATCTATATGGGGAGATATTAAGGAGGAAGATGAGAAGAGGAAAAAGGGTATTTTTCCAGTATTAGAACAAACTGCAGCACAGACTGAAAAAATAGCAAGAAGAACTAAACAGACAAAGATTTTACGAGATCTTATAACTAATATAGCTGCGGATCAACCTCCACCCGTTGGTGAAGAAATACTTGAAGATATTGGAAAACTTCGTACGAAAGTCTCCGACGTGAGAAAAGAACTTGCATCTGAACCCAAACCAATAGAAGAAAACGTAGAATTGATTGCAAAATTTAACGAAGGGTTTGTCGAAGATATTAGAAATAATAAAAGTGAAGAACTACCTGAAAAAATATTAAATAGTATATTTAATAAATCTAATATTTTAAAATACCGTCATAAAACGTAAGTAATGATTATCTTATTAAATGGATATATCGCGTATATAGAGACAAAAAACAAGCTAGCGGTCCAGAATACAAAAGTCTTGATAAAGAAGTAAACAGCCTTTATACAGAGAAAATAAAACAACTAGAACAAGAACAACTCTCCCAGAAAGAACCTTAATATCAACTTCCTCCACCGCAGCAGGAACCTTCACCCTCGCAGCGATTATACACCCGACGAAGTACTATATCGAGGGAACCAACTGAGAAGTTTAAAGAAGAAAGAGAACGGATGTTGGCAGGGGAGGATGTTGATGATCCTCCGAGCGCTGTAGGAAGTGGTTTTCTGTCTGCATCAGGAGAAAATAATTTTGTTTGTCCTGATAATATCCTCAATGACGTGTCACGGTTAGAAGTTCTCATAGGGGGGAAACGTGCCGGAAATAACTCACCAGAAATAACCAATGAAGCAGCTGATATTTGCCAACGATTATTTCGCGGCGGCATCATGGATATCAGTGCTTACCTGGAACTTATTGATGAGCTCGTTGATGATTAGTCACCGCGATTAGATAAATGGTAAATAAAATAAGATGATAGTACACAATAATCATCGTAAATCCGTATCGGTCAGAGCGGTAAACTCACGATTACCAATCTATAGACTAATTTACGGAGATGGACTTGGTGATGTTATTCAGGGATTATTTACAAGGTTAGCCCCAAAAGCAGCACCTATTGCAAAACAATTATCGATGGAAGCTATTGATATTGTTCGTGAAAAAGCTCCTGGTGCAATTGTCAATGTTGCTGGTAAGGCGCTCTCGGCGATCAAAGATAGACTAGCACGATTAATAAGACGAAAACGACAACCAGTAAAATTGCCAAGTACTGAAATTATGCCCGCAGATGTCAGTAAAATAATAAATCAAGCTGCAAATCAAAAACTGGCAGCGTTAGCAGATCGGGGACTCGGTGAATCGGGAAATAATATCTCAAGTTTGATATCAGATAGTGGAACTTCCCGAACGCGGTAATCAACGTGTTAGACGAAAATAATTACAGTAAAATGTTTAAGCGCGTATCCGACACAGCATTTGACATGGAAGCACCTGTCCTTAAAGATGAATCGAATTATCAGTTTTATTCTTATGACGCACGATCACCAGATCAACTTGGAGGAAGAATTGAACTTCAAGTTCGTGACACAAGTAGATACTTTGTACCCGCTGAGGCTTTTATTGAGGTAGAAGGTACAATTGTAAAAACGGATAATACTAATTACGGAGGTGCAGTAAAAGTTGGGTTTGTCAACAACGGGATCATGGCATTATTTGATAGCGCCACGTATATGACTGATGGAAAAAATATTGAATTAATTCAGAAAGATGTCGACGTTGCTACAACAATAATAGGGTTGGCAAGATATTCTGATGATTATACAAGATCAGCAGGTCCCACAATGATGTTTGCGAAAGATAATTCTAATAACCCTGAAAGCTATTTGTATAATATAAGACGACCAATACATTTTGCCAATAACGCTGAAGCTGATGTGTGGCCAGTAGTTCATGGTTCTAATGAAAATTTCAATTTGGGATTTTCAGCGCGTAGAAATATGTTGATAGGAGACAATAGAAGTTTTTCATGTACAATTCCACTATCGCATATTTTTGGATTTTGTAGGAATGTTATAAAGGTTATTTTTGGAGATAGACACACGGTTGTTCTTGTAAGAAAGGGTGATGATAACGATGCTCTGTGGAGACCTCTTGGTGATGCTGGTAAAGTAGTATTATCGAAACTTTCACAGTGGATGCCGGTAATAACTCCAACGATCGCAGAAGAACAAAAATTGATTTCTTTCATGGACACAGGTGGTAAATCCTTGTTGTCATGGTTAACAACAAGCACGGATAGTATGCAAACTGATGTTAACGGTCAGTTTCATGGCATATAGCATCACAACAAGGTGTTTCTGCACCACGGCATATTTTTATTGCGTTTCAGAACCATGATCGATTAGGCTCACAAATTCACTCTAATATGATATTTGACCAAATAGGTATCACAAATATTTCTTTACGGATAAACGGACAACAAGAACCAACAAAGAATATACAACTAAATTATGAACAAAATCATATAGGACGTGCATATTATCGTTTGATGTCATTCATGGGACATGATCAAAATGTAGATACTGGGTTGCAAATATCACAACATGATTTCAGAACTTTGTATCCGATTTATTAATTTTCACTGGAGCATCTTGATATATCAAAACAATCTGTCGTTGATATACATCTTAAAGCAACATTAAATACAGGTAATGTTGATTATAGAGCAATCGCGGTTATACTCAGCGATAAAGCCATGCTACTTGAAGGTGGTAGTGGTCGAATGAGGGTCGTTGATGCACCAGTGGAAAATCTTTAATTATTATTTGGAGCGTGGCAAGTATTTATCATAAAATGCCATATCATCACGTTAGTGTCAGCCTGACTCCTGGTCAGATTAAAAACCTTCATTCAAATTCAGCAAAACACTGCGGAATGAAAATATCATAAAACGAGATCAGATCACGGGTGGTTAAATTAAGTATCATTATCAGAACGTCAACTTAAACATTTCAACGGCGCTAAACAATCAAAAGCAGGAGTCAAACTTAATCTCTCTGCGGGTGCGATTAAGGACTCAGCTAAAACCGGTGATATTTTTCCACTTCTCGCGGCCATTCCGGCATTAATACCAGCTGCTGTTGCAGCCGTAGCAAAAGCAGCCGCATTGGGTGCTGTTGGAACAGCTGCTGAAATGGCTCTAAAGAAAGCAACAGGAAATGGATATAAAAATGGGACGCGGCCTAAGATTACCGGGATCTCGTTGGGGAAGAGGTCTGAGGCTTCCAGGATCAATTCGTTAGACGCTCCAGCACCACATTTTGATTTAATTGATGCTGCTAAATGATTAAAAATAAAAACTTTAGAGGTGTTTTTTATGCGAGATCAATTACCGAAACAACCAAACAAACTCGAAACAGGTATTTTTAATCTTGACTCGAATTCAGGACCCGGTACTCATTGGGTATCATACGCGGTTGATCCACGTGGAATCGTTTATTTTGATTCATACGGGTTAGCTTCACCCATTGAGTTTATCAAGTATGTCGCGCCACTTCACGCGCAAGTTTGGTATTCAACGCTACCCACACAAACAATGACAGATCCGCCAATATGCGGACGTGAAGTAATTAATGTACTTAACGCTATATCAAAATCATCCAAACCGCCACATAATGTTGTGCATGATTATACAAGCAGCCAATTCGTTTTGAACAGATCTTAAATTATAATGGTTGATATTTACGGAAGAAAATCTTCTTCACGCGTTAAAAAAAGTCCGATGACGTTGATCTGTCGAAGTAAGCGACTAAAGATGAACTCGCTGATATTATGAACCTGGCTGGAGTTAACCCAGATGAGGTTGTTGTTTTTCAGGATCGACATGGTAAACTAAAAACCAGCAATATTAAATGGAATGATATAATTCGACGAGTACTCGGTGCGGTCTCAATATCCCTGTGTTTACTAACGGCGGTAGAATCAGGGATTCAAGTATATCGTTTACAACCATCAGAGATCAAATTACAGCAAGTGTTGATAATCACGTGCAAAATACAGGTGAGACAATGACGGGAGAACTCAGCATGAACGGAAATAAGATAGTAGTTTTGAGAGATCCAACATCCGACGAAGACACAGCAACAAACAAATACGTTGACGTCAACTACAACACCGTAGATGAAAAAATATCCACGTTGCGGGCCGAGTATGATGTGCACGTAGGCGCTTTTGGAAGATTTCGAAGAAATTTTCAAAAAACCGATGAATCCATAGATAAATTCTTCGGCACTCCGCACGCCATTGACATAAAACTTTTTTATATCAAGACGAACATCGACACAACTAAAAGAAACACTCGAAGATGTCGTAGCGGAGATTCCTGAGATCGTTAATAAAACCAGTTTGATTAAAATTCCCGGCGGGGTTACTCCCGGGCATATTACCAACATCGTATACACGGTATCATCTAGATTCGCAACATGGTCGCAGCAAAATAAAACTATCAAATATACCGCAACAGTCACTGGCGTGTACAGGTTATCTGTGTTTAGTGCTGCAAAATTTGAAATATTTATAACATATCCATGGCGTCATTCAACTGATAAGTTTTCCGGGGTTGTATCTGTTATATCAAATAGCGGAAACGAAGAAATATTTATTCTGGAAGCAGCTGATAAGAAATTAACATCTTACTGGTGGTGTCTAGAATTTGTAGCTGAAACACCTCAATTATTTACTGCATAAAATATAATGAGTACCTCAATCGACGTTCAGAAATTTAGGTATAATCAAGCGCGTGAATGGCAGGCAGCGTTGAAAGATCGAATCGAACAATACACGGTAAAAGTAAAGAAATATCGACGACGACTAGTTATCGTCGACGTAATCGTTTATTCAGTATCCGCTGTTGTTGCTGAAACCGGTGTGATATTATCCGCGGTGACAATGATGGCACCAGTAGCTGTAACTATTTGTATTTCAGCTACAACAACGATTGCAGGTGTGCTCAGTATTATTGCAAAAAAACAATGTTCTTGCATGAATGAAAAAATTATCCGATTACATGATAAGATTACATACAGCGACGGTCGCATACTCGAAGTTATGTTCGTTGTTATCAGAGAGTCTCAATGATGGAATTTTATCTGATTTTGAGTTTTCAGAAATGATTAGAATATATAACAGCGCTGTAAAAGGTACAAGTATTAATAATGACGGAATCACTCCAGCAGATCGTGACGGACACAACCCCGCACAAGACCACGATGAACTCGGTAAGCTCGATTAATCCCGAATTTAACATCAATTTTCCAAATGCAATTCCAGTAAAAGAAATTGCACTAGCGCAATTACGAGTATACCATAGTTGGCCAAATATCAGATCGAAATCATTTAATGGTACACCAGCACATAATTCGCTTGTATTTGCTAATAAGAATAAACCCGATGGAACACCTGACTGGATCGTTGTTGGAATACCAATTGGTAGTTATGAGATTGAACAAATCAATGATGAATTTGCGCGTAGAATAAAATCAATAACCGGAAGAGAAGCAAAAATATCGATTCACGTTCATGAACCAACGCTATCTTCTGCAATTAAAATAAACTCTCCTGATTACGTCGTTGATATTTATCAGTCCACGATAAGATCCGTACTAAGTTGGCCTGATATTGCGCCAGAGCACCGTGGACCACCAGAACCAAAATTAATTGAATTTCTCACGGACGAAACAAAGTTTATAATAACTCCAGAATACAGAGAAAAACTTTCCAATGATTATTTTTTGACCGAATATGTCATATCATTAAGATTTTATTATAAACTATTTAAGTTCGCGACACCGCCGACTCATCTGGTTGTCCAAGAAGAATATTTTAATTTTCTTTCAGGTACAGTTACTCCTGAACTTACACGCGCATTATATAAATTAAAGAATTTATTTGCAGGTATTACGCAGTATTATTCTGATGACCTAAAGCAAATTATCGAAACAATTCAGCATATGAATCAAATTGTGGACGATATCGAACATATTAATCGAGAAATTCGTGAGCTGGTAATTAATGAAATGCATTATAAACGTTATGGAAGAAGAGAACCATCGTATAATCTGTTTCTTGATTATTTTAAAATAACCGAGCAACAATTACCGTCATTTGTAATACCAGCACTAGCAACGGAACAAATAAAGAAAAATCTCAATGATCTTGTCAACGAAAATTTTCCTGAAATACTCGATGCGTGGAGAAAAATAGCCCCACCAGCAACTGTTCTTAGATATAATAATGATCCACACGGCGGCGGCAGACATGTATCTCCGGGAATCGTTAATATAACTTCAACGATCGCGCTTAATCTAGTTTGTGACGTAATCGATGTTAGCTATCAAGTAAATGTTGGAAAATCAAATCAGGCTCAACAAGGATACATTTTATACACGTTTACACCACTAATTCCCCCATCGGGATTTGATCGTGCAAGAACCAACTAATCCTGTTTATCCGCGGTGTCATAATACTATATTAACACGAATAAATTGTAAACTAATTGACCACATAGGACACTTAATTGACCTGAGGGGAGAGGAATTGATTGTCAATCTATATGTGAAATCTTAAGATTTCTGTCTAAGACTTTTATCGTAGATTTTTCAGAAATATTGTATTTTTTCATAAATTTTGTATTTTATCAGAACTATTTTATTATTGATACTCAAAATAATGCAAATCGATCGGTTTGTTAATCTTGATATGTATTTAAGTAGTCAAAATCATGTAAATCAATCAGTTTTGCAAAAAATATCCTTGTATTATTCTTAAATATTTTTTTATATTCTGAAATTGATATGGTGATTGGTACTCAAAATTAATAAAATCAATCAGATTGTTTATTTTGATATGGTGATTGGTACTAAAATTATCAAAATCAATCAGATTGTTTGTTTTAATATGATGATTGGTACTCAAAATTAACAAAATTTATCAGATTGTTTTCATATGATGATTGGTACTCAAAATTAACAAAATCAATCAGATTGTTTGTTTTGATATGATGATTGGTACTCAAAATTAACAAAATCATTTAGTTTTGCAAAAAATGCTACAAAAAAAATATTATTATTCTGAAGTATTTTATTTTTTTCTGAAATATTTTGTTTTATCAGAAATATTTTAAATTGATATGGTGGTTGGTACTTAGAATCATGTCAATCAATCAGTTTGTTAATTTTGACTAGCAAATGGATACTTAGAATCGCGTAAATCAATCAGTTTGTTAATTTTGACTAGCAAATGGGTACTCAGAATCATGCAAATCAATCAGTTTGTTAATTTTGACTAGAAAATGGGTACTCAGAATCATGCAAATCAATCAGTTTTGCAAGTAATCTGAAATAATTATTATAATCTGAAATAATTATTATAATCTGAAATATTTTGTTTATTCAGAAATTGACTAGTAAATGGGTACTCAAAATCGTGCAAATCAATCAATTTTGTAATCCTGATATGTAGTTAGGTACTCAGAATCGTGCAAATCATTCACGTTTTGATATGTAGTCAGGTACTCAAAATTATACAAATCGATCAGATTTTATGAAAAATAAAATAAATATTAAGATCAAAGATCTATGATAAAATATTACACGTGTTCGGTCGTTTCACCAACGAGTTTACTTTGGATCGTTTCACGATCTAACATAATTTTTCTTAATTGTCTTATACGAGTACTAATCGTTTTCTTTGCCTCGTATTCGTGGGATAATTCTAATCTAATTTTTTCTACTGCGGCAGAGAGAGGAACGAATTTCTTGACCTGATCATCTTTTACTGCAGTTAGTGACCGGAACATCGCCGCCTGAATTCGTTTTATGAACTTGTATTCAGACGACAGTGTAAAACCACCATCATTTTTATGTTCTTCTAAGATTTCAAAATCAGAAATAATCTTTTCAGGATTCAGTTCATCAGATATATTAATACTGTCTTTTTCTAAATTTTTAATAGCCACAATTACATCATTGATATTTTCATGGTTAATTATATATATATATATATATATATATATATATATATATATATATATATATATATATATATATATATATATATATATATATATATATATATATATATATATATATATGTGTGTGTGTGTGTGTATATATATATATATATATATATATATATATATATATATATATATATATATATATATATATATATATATATATATATATATATATATAGAAAAAAATATATCCTCAAACCCATAGTCGAGTGTTCTAGCGAGTTCATGAGGATGTTTCAAGGACAGCACAACATATAGTATTTACATATTTACGACCCAGAACTCGTAGC
Source organism: Sinohyriopsis cumingii (assembly GCA_028554795.2). NCBI lineage: Eukaryota > Metazoa > Mollusca > Bivalvia > Unionida > Unionidae > Sinohyriopsis > Sinohyriopsis cumingii. The sequence goes on along the minus strand of CM068837.1, from coordinate 53,626,378 downwards.
TTGCCCCCGTATTCTACCAAGTTCAACGGACACACAATACAATAAATGACATGAAATATATACAATGAATGAAATCTTAATTAAGGACAGCACAACATATAGTATTTCATATTTACGACCCAGAACTCGTAGCTTGCCACCGCATTCTACCAAGTTCAACGGGCACACGATACAATGAATGACATGAAATATATACAATGAATGAAATCTTAATTATGGACGGCACAACATATAGTATTTACATATTTACGACCCAGAATTCGTAGCTTACCACCGCATTCGACCAAGTTCAACGGGCACACAATACAATGAATGAATGAAATTTATACAATGAATGAAATCTTAATTAAGGACGGCACAAGCATATCTGGGGCCATTTTCTACGCTCAACAGAACATCCACCCCCAATAATCAGCCCGTGGGTGATACAAAACATGTATCAACCACCAGTGACGTGTGGTTGGAGGTGTTCTGTTGAGCGGAGTGGGCTGGCGGGGCCCCAATTTAATTATAAAATTTGCTAATAAGCGTAAGGCACCGACAGTTGTCAGTCATGGGATTCGATCCTGTGGCCATGAGTATCACGGTCAGATACGTTATCAACTGAGCTATCGAATTATCTAACAATATTTGTTTCAGAAGTTATTATATAGCTACAGATCGGTTTCTAAATAGATTATGTATATTTTAGTATGGATATAATAAAACAGCGGTTTCTCAATATATTGTAAATATTTCTGTATGGATATAATAAAACAGCGGTTTCTGAATATATTGTAAATATGTAAATGAGCAGCGTGTTCTGCCTTGATTTCTCATAACAGATTGTAAATATCTTGCACTAACAGCGTGTTCTGCCTTAATAAAATATATTTACATACTACCACTGCACCATCAAACGTTTTACCACCTACAGATCGGTTTAAATATTTATGTATTTCTGAACAGATTGTAAACATCTGTATTAAAATTTCGTGTTTTGCCTCGATTTCTCGTAACAGATCTAAAAATAACTCCGCTGTATCGTACGATGTAAAATACGTTTATTTTTCTATTTTGTAAGTTAGAAACCATAAATATCTTTCTTTGGTATAATTATTGATACTAATTACGACGTAGATGATTAATTGACTAATTACTACCATAACAATCAGAAATCTACGAAGAAAGCTATATTGAGAGAATTATCTCCCTTTCGCATAAGTAAAAAAAAAAATACGTAGTATAAAAGTGAGGCTTTTTGCCAAAAAGGATAAATAATTAAAATAATAATTAATAAATATAATTTAAGGTAATTAATTGATAATGATGATAATTGATCTCATTAACAATATTGGAACATGATTTTCTGTTTATATTTCTTGGAAAGAGTGGATTTGGTTATATTTTTGCGACAGAATATATTGAAAACCTTTCAATATCAAAATATTTGCCAGCTGCATACATCGATTGAAATACTCTCTCTTCACCGGTTTTTGTATTTATATATAAGACTGCTTTGGCATTCTTATCATTACAACCGGTGTTTCCAAGTCTACAATTCTGACTTTACGTGACTACCCTCAGATTCGAAAAATTATTGCTTTGAGGATTCCCGTCAATATGATCGATTACAAGACCGTCTTTGGTCATCCCATTGTGACACTTGTATATGAAGCGATGACAGAGATAATTTTTCTTCCCAGCACCAAACAAGAGATAACCAGTATTAGTAACAAAACCAACTGTTTTTTTTTTCAATCTACATTTTCTGATCATACCATCAATATTTGATTCGTAGTTTGTTATTATAGGATGTGGAATACATTTATTTTGCTCCATTATGCAATAGTATTATTTGTTTAAATCATAATTTGTCTGAAACTTCGTTAGATAATCCTCCACGGATTTTATAGCGTTGTTATTGACTCTGTCAGGGTCGTTATTGTTTTTGTCATAATAACTTTTAAGCTCTCCGTATCGTTTACCACCACAACACGCACACAACTGTGTTTTTTTTTTTCTCGTACTCCAGCACCACATCGCAGACATGGTATTGGTCCTAAGATTCCACGGTGAACGCACTGCATGTGTTGTCCGCAGAATTCCTTTTTACAGGATTTATTACAAAGAGTCAATGAACCCACCATGAGCCATTTGGATTGATACATTGTATATATAATATTTTTTATTTAAATACTTGTCTGAAATATGACATGAACGAATTCGATAGATTATCCCGAATAAAGTCCCTGAGCGGAGATAAATTTAATATCGACAGAATATCTCCTGACCTACCGATGCAAGATCTGATTGATCCGAAAAATAAAAGTTTGATTGATAAAATTCACGACGCCAAGAAAGAATTTCACGCAGATGGTTCATCTCATGTCTGGTCAACGTTCAAGATTATACGCAACAAAGATATCATCGACACTACGATGAATGACAAACGAGCGACAACCATCATTAAATACCTTGATAATCGAAAGTATCTTGTCAGATAAAATTTGTCGTGTTGACAGAAACTGATGATTGGATTATCCGTGACAAATATGATCCTATTCATGCTAATAAAAAAACTGTCGTACTAAGTAAAGATTCCAAACCAGGTCTATTGACAGTTATTGACAAACCGTATTATGAACGAGCATATCCTGTGACCGCGGTTATTTATGAAATCTATGTGATAAATTAAAAAACCAGCGTTGATAAACTGGCGCCGATGAAATTTTCAAAAATAAACTGTGTAGCTGAACGAGTAACAGAACATTTTATAAATGCGGCCCGTGGAAACGGTCTAACGGATAAAAGACGTAAACTAATAAACACGTGGGGAGCAATGGTTAAAGATACTGGGGCGTCTATCAAAGATGTCGCTGGGTTAGGAAAAAGATTAAAATTTCCAATAACCGTAGTGACGATAGAGGAGAGATTTTGTATGAATCAAAATATAAATCAAAAGGAACTTCGATTGAAATTATTGATTATAACGCACACGCGTGGACTAAGGCAGTAACAGTGTTTCCACGAGATCGAACTGTTAAATACTATCGCGGAGATATGTTTGACTTTGTTAACGAAATAAGTAAAATCGATCCTGTGTCAGTATGGTTATTTCAGAGTTTTAGCGACGAATCATGCATGGAAAAAAAGAATAAATCTGAACAGTTTGTAAAACCAAATGGCGTTATTTATCGAACAGATCTTCTTCACGAGAAAATGAAAAATCTTGCACTGCGATATACTGATGATACTGACGAACTATTGAGCAATTGTTTTACTGTTCCGTCAGTTGCGGCTCATTTTGCTAGAAAGAAAAATTCGTGGAAGCCAACTTGGTCTGATTTTCTCAATGACATAATACTGAGTTGCGTCGAATATGGACACGGTGGACTATGGAATACTAAATACGATCATAAAGATGTTATTTCAGTTGATATGGTCGCGTGTTATCCCGGAAGTTTTCTTGGATACGGAGATTGTTCTGTGTACTTTGAGCGATTCGGTCATCCGACGCACGAGATGACACGAGTATCGATAAATGGACCATTACCGGATTTTGACCTAACTGGATTCGCTTGTATCGAGTTATTCGAAATGTCTAAAGGACTTCATCCAATTTGTTATGCTTGGTTTGGAAAACATTTTTCAGAAAAAATGTGGGCACCAATAGTACTGTTACGGTATATGCTCGATTGTGCGATGTTAACACGGTTGATTGTAAGAGAAGCAATTATATCATACCGGAAACAAACCAAAGTTTGGTTACCACAACAAAAGGGGTATTCGGATGAAAATCCCGATATAACCGATTACGAGAATAAAGTTACAAAAGATCTTGGTAGAAAAATAATCGGCAAGTTTACCCAAGGAGGAGCGTATGATCACAGACGACATTGTACAAGATTGATTATGGATGATGCTGAGTTAGCTTTTATAATCGCTAATACAACGAACAGAAATACGTTTATAAGTCGCGAAATAACTTTGTTGTCAAATGGAACTAAATTAGGTACAATTGTAAGTTATATGGACGGTGAGTTACCGCAGTATACTCATTTAAGATCTTCAATGCTCGCGTACGTTTCAATAAACCTATTATCGATGATAAATAAAGTTTCTACACTCGCTGTCAGAGTTGCTACTGATTCGTTTTATATAAGTAAAAAATATTCAATACTGTTAGAAAATTTAATATAGGCACTTGTGCATCGTGGGATTCGTGGAGAATAAAATAGGAATATATGCTCGATTATTCCGAATCCGCTGATGTTGCGGTTAAAGATATTTACGTGATACAATCAGGCAGAAATAATCAGATATCTTCTGCACCATCAGTATACGATCCAATAACCAGAAATAAAACAGTTTATCTAAGCGGACCTGGAGGTTCTGGTAAAACCACTCGAGCTATCGAACTATTTCAGAGTTCAGATATTATTGTGCTAACACCAACACATAGACAGTCGCGAGAAATGAAACAACGAAGAGTACAATCATGTACTTATCACAGCTTCTTCTGATGGAAGGGTGATACATGGACATCTTTAAGGATGGGAGAAAAATATATTCCAAGGATCATAATATGGGATGAAATATGCACTGTACCGCTAGAAACATTAAAAATGTTTCTTGATTGGTTATTAACAAGAAATACTGCTGAGATAATTTGTTTCGATCACGGTCAACCACCACCCGTAGTTGGACCATCTCCACATGATTGGCTGAAAAATTTCGTTGACCACTTCGAAGAAGTGGCTGATGATCATAGAGCACTTGATGCAGAATTAAAGGCATTTAAAAAATTAATCAGACTACAACCGAATAAAATTCATTGTGAGGTAATGCGCGAGATAATTTCAGAAACACCCATGAAAGACTTTTTGCACGCGTGGAGACCAAACGATTTGATAGTTGCAAGTAGAAAGATAGTTCGTGATACACTTCAACGGGAGTTGTTTCAGTTACAACGAGAAAAGTTTCCAACGTTGCCAGTTCCGTTATGTTATCGACCAGCAGATACGCGACGGCAAAATATTGACGTTGATATACCAGGACAGACCGAGTCAAGGAAACAGAATCTTGTGTTGAACGATGTTGTTGCAGTTGATGTTGATGTTGTTGAAAATGCTCTATGTGCTTATAAATCCCCGTGGACACTTGGATACGCGATGACGATTCATTCATCTGGGGGATTAACTATTACTGATACAGTTGTTTGGATCGTTGATGATCGTATCGAATGGTCGAACTTAATATATCTTGCAGTGTGTCGAGTTAGAAAAACATCTCAATTGAGACGAATCATCATGGACTCGTCAGTGACTAATGATGATATTAACAATGATATAATAAGAAAAAAAATATCTGGTTATAAACAAGGTGACAAAAACAATGCGAAACAACAACAGAATAATCATTGTGCAAGTTGTAATTGTATAATGTTATGGCGGTATCTGAAAAATGATCCAAGACAATCTACCGTAGAAAGAAAAAATAACAATCTTGGTCATACACGAGAAAATATCATGTTGACCTGTCTTGAATGTAACCGACGTCGTGGCGCTAGTTAAGTGATTTGGGTGGTAATTGTGTGTTATCGGAAATTACTTGTAACTGTTCTCGTACAAATCCACGTTGAGGAGCAGTTGAATCCAGTCTGTAGATTGCAGGTCTACCTGAGGATCTTGTCACGGTGGATATCTTATGTGTGGTAATACTCCAAATAGGATCAGTCGCTCTATTTTTACCACCTCATATAAATACCTTACAGTGATATTACCTAATATTGGCTGTGCTGAAAGATCACGTTGTTGTACGGATATATGTTTTTTTGTAATTGCATTAATAGGTTTCATGTTGGTCGTTCGAGTAATCTCATTATTTAACGCGGCTATCACACTTGGTAATCTTGCAACCCATTCACGGGATCTCGTATCCTGAATAAATTCCTTCGCGTATTGATATCCAAATAACCGCTCAGCAAGTCTTCGATTAAATCGTTCAATAATTGCCTTATCACGATGAATTGCAGTATGTCCTCGTCGTATTTTGACATTAAGTTGTTTCATTAACGATGATCCTGGACCAAGAAATTCATTACCAGGATCAACCTGTAGCAGCTGTGGCCATCGTAGACCACCTCGTTGATAAATTCGTTTAAACGCATCGGCTACTTCAGATGCTGTTTTCGTTGATAGCGGTTCTGCATCCTTATATCTACTTGCAACATCAACAACGGTTAGTGCATACTTGTATGTTATTTGACGTCGACCAATTTTAACGGTATCATGAGGTAAAAACAGAATATCAGCTTGATGAACTTCATTAGAAACACTAATATCGAAATACGCGTAATGAATTTGTTTCGGTGGTGGTAGGTAAATTTGCCATATTGCCTGTTTGGATAATCACGTTTTAGCAGTATAATGTTTAACCGCTGCTGCATCAGCAAGTTTACTAATTGCTGCTTTACCTTTCCAGTATCCAATTGGGGAATAATAAATCGATTCCATTTTACATATTACCAGCCCCTAGCGCTAATTTACTAATTAGTAACTAACCAATTAGCTAGTGATTCTTTGATATTTTTATTTTTTATAGAATTTAGCGCATGAATTAATTTCACATCTGCAATATGCCTATGTTGTAGATCATTGCTTTTATAAGCAACATCATAAGCATGACATGCTTTATCAAGAGCGTTTATTGGTTCCTCGCCTGGTTTTGGTTGATCCTGATTATCAAGCCTGATATCGAGTCAAGTACCAGGACCGCAATAATTATATCCTGGTAGGTGTTTTTCTCCTGGGTATTTAGCCACGGAGTTCCCGGTAACTTTGTTAATTTTGCTACAATATCAACTCCGCGTTGCTTTTTTTTATTTTTACCTGACTTTGGCTTTGACTTTGGTTTTGGCTTTTGCTTTGGTGTTTCACCTGACTGCGTGGAGATAAATTTAAATTTCTTTGTACCACACCGCGTACACTTATCCGTAATCGCTGATCTATTATTTTTGTGGTAATAGTTGTTAGTGTATCCGTCGGGGTACGCGTCCTGTACTTCACACAATATAAATCCATAGATATTTTATACAGCATGGATATAATTGATTTCTCAGCGACAAGAAAACGAGAACCTGTCAAGCACCATCCTACGTTACCAAATTCCATCAAAATGATAATAATAGGACCATCTGGAAGTGGAAAGACACAGTTGTTACGTAATCTTATAATGAGATGGTTAAAGTGGGATAAATTGTATTTGGTAGTCCCGTCAGTTGATGATCAACGATGTTATGATGTGCTCAAGGATTTTAATGAAAACGCGCAAATAGATAAAGATAACGATGTAATCGAGTTTATAACCGATATTGATGAAGCACCATCAGTAGATTCCATAGACGGATTTATTAATAATTTAGTTGTATATGATGATGTGATGCTGGACAAACAATCAAATCCAGCTAGGATTTTTTCTCGAGGTAGACATAAAAACACTGATGTCATTTATGTTACTCAACAATACACACAAATACCAAAAGTGATTAGAGATAACTGTAATATTTCAGTTGTGTTTAATGGAGTTGATACACATACGTTGCGAAATATTCATCAAACTTGGTGCAGCGGTGACATGGATATACTTAAATTCAGAAATTTCTTTTCACGAGCGCAAGCTACTCCGCATGGATTTATAGCAATAAATTTGCACGATCCTGAACAAGATATCGTATTGGACTTGACAAAATATTTGGAGAAATTCATATAGCAGCAGAGGGGGCGGGACCTCGCGAAGACGTAATTGCGTAAACAACGTGCATAATAAACTGGAAAAAAATCACCAACGACAACGGAGAAAAATTCCATAGAGACTCTCTCAGTAAAGTGTCGACGCTTTTCTTTTCTTCGATCATTTGTAGGAAGGTTTATTTTCGACATTTGGACGTTTCTCGACTATTGGTCTCTTCGCCTCCTCTGCTGAGTATGTTTCTTTCTCCTGTGCTAGAACATTTTCCATTTGTTTCAAGAAGTTATCATTCCAAATTGCTTTGGAGGAATGTGGCCTATAAATGAAACCAACTATGATTTTGCATTATTTTGAAAAAGTTCTACCCAGATACTCTCAATTTCATGTGACTCCAAGTCAAGTCGCCTTTCTATATTTACATCTTCCCTAATGAATACAACATGACCCCCCCCCCCCCCGCTGTCTCTCTGTCTCTACGTAATGGTTTATTGTAGCCTTGACAGTGAAATAGATCATCATTTTGGTTAGCATTTAATTTGGTTTCAGTGAGTCCTAAAACATGTATATTATTTTCCTTGGAAGACAACATTAACTTAATCTAGTCTATTTTTCCCACTATACCTGGTACATTTAAGTGACCTATGTTAAAACCTTTTGTATTTAGTTTCGTATCAATTATATGTATGTCATTATACAATGGGGTACTCACTGAGATTGTCTCCATACTACTTTTATCATTCTTACATCATATTTCTATATTTAAATGTTCATATATATTAGGATCTTCAAAGTCACATACAAACCCTGGAAATCCATTTACATTTGCATCCACGAATAGTGTCCACTGAATAGTTAGAGTCAAGAGTCTCACTATGTACATTTAGATTTGTTGGAAATGTAGCATTGGCATTCTCCTCTTTGCCAGCTTCCTAGTTTGATGGACAAAGTCTTTGTTTGTGTCCATATTTATGGCATCTGAAGCACTCAGTCTGTTTGCTATGATGACATACCTATGTCACGTGCCCAGTTTCTCCACAGTAGAGACAGTACTCTTCAGTATAGCGCCTTAAAATTGGGGCATACATGTTAATATTTCTCAGTAGTTGAGAGGTTCCATTTCTGCTTAAATGAATTTTGTCTCGGTGGCAGAGGCTTAGGTTGACATCCTGGTTCTGAAGAAAGAAAGACATGTATTGTGGAATGTACTGTAGGTTGAAGTCTTCACACAGGTCAATTATCAGATCATTGATTTCTTTGGCCTTGGTGTCCACACAAGGAGGTAGTCCTCATACCGTTATTTTACATGTATTTGGGCTACAGTACCTAGCAGCATACAGTAAACTTTCAAAATCTGTTCTGATTTGACTTAGTGACCTTCCCTCACAGGCATCATTTCCACCTACTAAAATAATAATTTGGCTGTATTTGGTTAGGTCACTGTTCATTATTCTGTCCGTGACGTTGTTGAATTTTGCACCTCGTAGAGTCTGTACATCTGTTTTAAAATGTCTCCTTAGTATTACACTTTTCAATATTGAGGAGCCAATTATTAGAGTCCTATCTTTTCTGGTTTGTGATGTCATGTGTTCTACTCTGGATTGTATTTCAGACCCAGATCTTGGAGGATGGGGTGCTGAAATTGGTGTTTCAGTTGTGTGAGTTGATTTGACACATTTGTCTGAGCATGGGAAATGCAGTTGTTGATGAAGGCAACAGACTTGTCTGAGCTGAGGGCCATGGGTGTACACTTATTACTGTTGTAGGTGTGGCACACGACTGAGAGGGGGGTACTGTTGTTTGCAATGCAGGATTACTTTGGGTATCAGTTTTTATTTGCATGGTCATTTTACATTTCCTTTTGGCTGGTACTGTGATTGTTTGTGTCTGAGCATCTGATACTGTTGATATTTGGGAGTCTGTCTGAATTGCTGTTTCACATGAGGTTACTTGCTCATTAACCCTTCCCTGTGCTGACTTAATAGCATGTAAATGTAGTTTTTATTCTTCAATTTGGGCCTCCAAGTTCCAAATTGTTTTTTGATGTACACATGAAGAAATCATTACAGTTTAAGCCATCACTGCTGTGGTCATGATTTATGGAGCATGTAATTGCCTGACACTCTGGAGGGGTGTTAACTTTATTGCCTGAGTCATTTAGGTCAAAGATTTTAGGAGCTGTTTCATTTTTGGTACTATATCTAGTTACTGGTGTAGATGTCAGCATATAACTGCCTTTAGCATTGGTATTCTCATCCTGTCTACATTTACAGATAATATGATCTAACCATGTGAAGCTGTTCAGCCCCTGTATATGTAAGACACATGTTGTTTTATACAATGTAGCTGTCACAGTGTCTTTCTCTCGTGTTCTGTAGATAATATCATTTTGAACACTTGAACTGCATGAAGTCATGCAAGATTCTGAATCCAATATCTGTTTTACAGACTCAAACTTTTGTGGATCTATATTCACAGTGATACTGTATTTATTATGTTTGACCCTCAGGAATTCTGGATAAATGTCAGCCATATTGGATAACTCCAAATCATCATCTGCACCATTGTTTTCATTTTTATTCTGAACATGACTTTCCTGCATGGGATTATCTGTGTGGCTCTGATCTTCAGGTATATCAGACATACTAAAGCCAGAGAATGACGGAGAAAATGTTGAGCTGAGTGTGTTGAGTAAGGAACCTACAAGGCTGGTATTTCAATATATTGTTTCCATGATTCTGATATTTTCAGCTTGTTCATAACAGTGATAGCATTAGTAAATGAAATCCTTATATATGACTTGCAGTCGTATCCATAAACTTTTGAATGAAACTTGCATAATGTGTTTCAGTTGGTATCAACTGAAGTTCAAATATGGTAGATATATTTCAATTTCAAGTAATCCACTTTGGTAGCCAACTTGGATAACCGACATTGTTAACAGTGATGTATGTAAATTTCTTTAATAGTGAGATATGTAAATTTCTTTAACAGTGCGATATGTGCATTTCTTTAACAGTGAGGTATGTGTATCTCTTTAACATTGATACATTTGAATTTTTTAACAGTGATACATATGAATGTTTTTAAGAGTGAGATATGTGAATGTCCTTAACACAGAGATATGTGAATTTTGTTATCAGTGATATGTGTAAATTTCTTTAACAGTGAGATATGTGAATTTCTTTAACAGTCATATGCTAGCTTAAGTTTAGACATTGTTGTTGCAACACACATCATATTTCAATAGTACATGTTGATATCACTGAGCTACACTCAACATCACTCTGTGGTCAATTGTGTATATACAATGGGGTACTTCCAGACATACTTTGTGTTAATTCAGTGGGGTACTTCAGGGCATACTTTGAATGTATTCATTGAAGTACTTCAATGCATACTTTGAGTGTATTCAGTGAAGTACTTCAGGGCATACATTGTGTAACAGTGATGTACTTCAGGGCATACACTGTAGTCTATACAGTGGGGTACATTAAGGCATACATTGTGTATCTACATTGGGGTACTTCAAGGCATATGTTTAGTGTATTCAGTGAAGTACTTCAGGTCATACATTGTGAGTATACAGTGGGGTACTTCAAGGCATACTTTGAGTTTACTCAGTGAAGTGTGTATGTGATTATGATTTGTAATGTAGCTTTAACAATTTTTCAGTCATATCTCTGTGATGTCTGCATTGTGGCAGTTTATAGTGATGTCTTTCTAAGCACTGGGGAATCATGCTGCAGACATGTAGCATGATGTCCCACCTAGTCACATTATCCTGACACCAGGCCTACCAGTCATAACACTAACCTCTTAATGCCGAGTGCCTAGTGGCGCAGCTGTTAGTACCGTTTTTGTAAGTCTTTGGTATGACTCACCTGGGGTTCAAACCCATGACCACCTACATTTGAGCTGATGCTCTAACCACTAGGCCACTGGAGCAGTTACTCATTGAAGTACTTCAGGTCATACATTATGTATATACAGTGGGGTACTTCAGGGCATAGATAGTGTATATATAGTCGGTACTTCAGAACATAAATTGTGTATATACATTGGGGCACTTCAAGGCATACTTTTAGTGTATTCCATTCAGTACTTCAGGGCATACATTGTGGGGTACTTCAGGGCATACTTTGTGTGTGTTCAGTGAAGTACTTCAGGGTGTACATTGTGTATATACAGCAGGGTACTTCAAGGCATACTTTGTGTGTATTCTAGGAAGAACCTCAGGGCATACATTGTATATATACAGTGGGATACTTCAGGGCATACTTTGTGTGTGTTCAGTAAAGTACGTCAGGTCATACATTGTGTATATACAGTGAGGTACCTGAGAACAGAAATTGTGCATATACATGTGGGTACTTTACGGCATACTTTGTCTGTATTCAGTGAAGTACTTTGGGGCATACATCATGTATATACAGTGGGGTACTTCAGGGCATGTTTTGTGTGTATTCAGTGAAGTTCTTGAGGGCATACGTTGTGTATATACAGTGGGCTACTTCAGGCATACTTTGCGTGTATTCATTGAGATATTTCAGGTCATACATTGTGTATGTACAGAAGGATATTTCAGGACATACTTTGTGTGTATTCAGTGAATTATTTCAAGGCATACTTTGTGTGTATTCAGTAAAGTTATTCAGGGCATACATTGTGTATATACAGTGAGGTACTTCAAGGCATACTTTGAGTGCATTCAGTGAAGTACTTCAGGGCATACTTTGTGTGTATTCACTGAAGTTCTTTGGGGCTTACATTGTGTGTATTCAGTGAGGTACTCCCAGTCATACATTGTGTATATACAGTGGGGTACTTCAGGGCATACATTGTGTATATACAAGGGAGTACTTCAGGGCATATAGTGTGTGTATTCAGTGAAGAACTTCAGGGCATACATTGTGTATGTAATTGGGGTACTTCAGGACATACTTTGAGTGTGTTCAGTGAAGTACTTCAGGGCATACATTGTGTGTATACATTAGGGTACTTCAAGGCATACTTTGAGTGTATTCAATGAAGTACTTCAATGCATACATTGTGTTTATACATTTGGGTAATTCAAAGGCATACTTTTAGTGTATTCAGGGAAGTACATCAGATCATACTTTGTATGTATACAGAGGGGTACATCAGGGAATACTTTGTGTGTATTCATTGGGCTACTTCACTGCATACTTTGAATGCATTCTGTGAAGTACTTCAGTGCATACATTGTGTATTTACATTGGGGTACTTCAAGGCATGCTTTGTGTCTGTTCTCTGAAGTTCTTCAGGGTGTACTTTGTGTTTATATGGTGGGGTACTTTAGGGCATACATTGTGTATATACAGTGAGGTACTAAATGGAAAACATTGTGTATATACAGTGGGGTACTTCAGGGCATACATTGTGTATATACAGTGGGGTACTTCAGGGCATATATTATGTGTATTCAGTGAAGTACTTCAGGGCATACTTTAAGTGTGTTCAGCGAAGTACTTCAGGTCATACATTGTGTGTATTCAGTGAAGTACTTCAAGACATACTTTGTGTGTATTCAGTAAAGTACTTTGGGGCATACATTGCATATTTACAGTGGGGTATTTCAGGTCATATATTGTGTATAAACAGTGAGACACTTCAGTTCATACATTGTGTATATACAGTGAAGTACTTCAGGGCATACATTTTGTACATACATTGAGGTACTTCAAGGATACTTTGAGTGTATTCAGTAAAATATTTTACGATATACTTTGCATGTATTCAGTGAAGTACTTCAGGGGATACATTGTGTATGTACAGTGAGGTACTTAAAGGCATACTTTGAGTGCATTCTGTGAAGTACATCAGGGCATACGTTGTGTGTATTCATTGAAGTACTTCAGGTCGCATATTGTGTATATACATAGGGGTATTTCATGGTATACTTTAAGTGTGTTTAGTGAAGTACTTCATGTCATACATTGTGTGTATTCAGTGAAGTACTTCAGGGCATACATTGTGTATTTACAGTGGGGTACTTCAGGTCATAGATTGTGTATATACAGTGAGATACGTCAGGTCATACAGTGTGTATATGGTATAACGGTACCAATTGCGCAAGTCCAGGTGGGCGGAGCTTAAGGTGTAGGGAACATTGCATTCAGAATTAAAGAACAACACTAGCTGTGATTGGTGCATTATGTAAGAGTTGTACTTTCTGTGTGGCTTAAAAGAAAGTTGAGCCTCTTGGCTGAAAATGTGCTTGTTGTGACTAGCTAACTCTTACCCCTGTCTAGTTCCAGTAGAGTTATCTCTCTTAAATGCAATGGAGTACCTGGTTATGTCATTGTCAAATTGACAGTCTAGCATTGTTCTATATGACAGTGTGTGACATGCAAGCCCAAGTAGGACAGAAAGTATATTTATTTCACAAAACATTAGCATTGAGGTATATGGAAAAATAATTGGTACCGTGATACCTAAAGGAAAGAATAGCCTCACAGTGTATCCATAGAAACCTGATGCCTTTATGTATGTGCTGTTACCTCCTAGATTGGAATGCATGCAATAAAATAAGTTATGTAAACATAATATAGTTGATTTTGGCCAAATATTGGCTATTTTACCTGCAAAAGATGAAAAATCATGCGTACAAAAACAGCTATCTTGTTCTTGTAAGGCATGCCATAAACCAGGATAGAGAACACTCTAAGTACATAGATCACTTGTACCATGTGGGATATTCTGGCATGAGTAATTTTTAGGTAATTTATTAAGGATATGGAATTCCTTCCTTCCCATTTTGATTTGAATTGTCCTGCTCTAATTGTCCTTTTTTTTTTTTTACACTCTTCTGCTTTGAAATTGTTGATGTAGTTAGTTCAGTTCTCTTGCATTCCCTTTTGTTGAAGAAACAGTGAATACCAACAAACAAGAACAGTTTCCTTAAGTCAGCATTTGTATAAGCCCAATTATAATTTCTATTGACTTTCAATTAATCCTATTTCTTTCTGTCAAGCTGCTCTTGTGGAATTTCCATGTTTGGTCCAACATTACAGAATGATAACCATTTTAGTCACACAGTGCGTATTCATTCCATTCAAATCCACACTGTTCTTGAAACTTTGCATCCCATCGCAAGAATGCAAATTGGCATGAGATGATATCTGCATGGTTATGGAAGGCTGCACTCTACATGCCGGCATTGTAGAAAATATGAACTATGTGATATGAAAGAGCTGCGTCATCTTAGAAATTAAAACGACATTACTCTTGAGGTCTCCACTAAATATAGGAGTCTAAATGTTAGGTTCTCACTTTATCAGTAATGTATTTTGAGATAATTTAATTGCAATGAAGTTAATACAGGTTGTTGATGAACTCATCTATATTACATGGATAATGTATTAGAGGTTACCACAATTACATGGATAATGTATTAGAGGTTACCACACCTCATGTATGTCATTCAGTTATCTCCCTTACACCAGTCATAACATTTCAAGGAAATAAAATCTCACATTTTCAGTGACTGGTTATGAAAATAAAGAGAAGAGTTGTGAAGTATTATATTAGCCCTCAATCTTGATGCAAATGTAAGTAGAAGCAATTTAATAATTTCTCACAGTAAAGTTTACAAGCTTAAAAACTGATCATGTATGTTCTGCTTGGATCTGAGATAAGTTTCTCTCTATCTCATGCCAATTATTATTAAATTCTTATGTAGAAGAAATATACTTTATATGTATCTATATTATCTAAATTATTCACCCTTTTATATTAGATGGAAATGAACACAACTTCTCTTGAAATTTGGGTACATGTAAGGGATGTTATAGCACAGTTGCCTTTGGGCTGTCCTTGGACCTGTTGGGCCCTGCCCCATATATTTGTCCAAGGTAAGGTCATGAAACTTTCACTTCTCATTTTTCGCATTGCTGATTTTGCCTCATTTAATTCCTTTCTCAAAAGCTACCTCTCCCTTTTAGATAAACACTTTCCTCCTGTTTTTAACTCCATTTGATGTGCTATACTTAGTGTTTATATTTGGCATTTTTCTGTATTTTATTCCCCTAATTTCACCCCCCAATCCAACATAACCACTTAGAAGCTGCGATTTACTATATTTGGTGACTGATTGGCTTACTGAAACAATTTTATTCACATTACAAAGGAGGAAAGCTTACTATTTGTGTTACAAAGAGGATGGGTAGGTGGACCTTTGTGTGAGGACTGGTGGTTAGTGACCTCTTGTATCTGCAGATAGTGTAAAGTGGTCAAAGCTTATACTTTATAATAAGATTGGGTCATGTCCACCTGTCTCTGATGTTAAGTTCTGCACCTACCAAACAAATATAAATTCCTTTCTTTTAGGTGAATTGTACATTTTGAAGTAGGACAGGTACATACTATTTGGTACATTGACCTTTGACCTAGTTATTACATAATATGACATAATGTGATTTATCCCATATCACCTATGTGAAGTTCAATAAGTGCTGATATGAATAAGATACAACTCATAGTTGAAAGAATTCATTTTATTTCAAAAGATGATTTTGATAGTGAAGCAAAAGTATGGAAACAATAGTTCAAACAGCTCAATGAGATTTCTATACACATTCATATAACACATAGCTTAGTACCTCATCAAATTGTTTTTCACAAGTGAGACTAAGTATATTTGTTACTTTTACAGTCCCGAACTATTTCACAGATTATTGGAAAAATTAAGATTTGCTATAGGTATAACGGTACCAATTGCGCAAGTCCAGGTGGGCGGAGCTTAAGGTGTAGGGAACATTGAATTCAGAATTAAAGAACAACACTAGCTGTGATTGGTGCATTATGTAAGAGTTGTACTTTCTGTTTGGCTTAAAAGAAAGTTGAGCCTCTTGGCAACATGTGAGTTTGTGTTAATTTCTGTCTAGATCATATGTTGTATTTTTTATGATTTTTTTAAAATATGGTACACATGGCTGAAAATGTGCTTGTTGTGACTAGCTAACTCTTACCCCTGTATAGTTCCAGTAGAGTTATCTCTCTTAAATGCAATGGAGTACCTGGTTATGTCATTGTCAAATTGACAGTCTAGCATTGTTCTATATGACAGTGTGTGACATGCAAGCCCAAGTAGGACAGAAAGTATATTTATTTCACAAAACATTAGCATTGAGGTATATGGAAAAACAATTGGTACCGTGATACCATATGCAGTGGTGTATTTCAAGGCATATTTTGAGTGCAGTCAGTGAAGTACTTCAGGGCTTATATTGTGTATATTCAGTGGGGTACTTCAGGGCATATGTTGTGTGTATTCTCTGAATTTCTTCAAGACATACTTTGTGTGTATTCAGTGAAGTACTTCTGGGCATGCATTGTGTATATACAATGAGGTACTTTAGGGCATACATTGGGTATATACATTAGGGTAATTCAAGGCATACTTTGACTGTATTCAGGGAAGTAATTCAGGGCATACATTGTGTATATACAGCTGGATACTTCAGGGCATACATTGTGTATATACAGTGGTGTACTTCAGGTCACATGTGTGTATCATCATAATACATTGGGGTACTTCAAGGCATACTTTTTGTGTATTTAGTGAAGTACTTCAGGGCATACATTTTGTACATACATTGGGGTACTTCAAGGCATACTTTGTGTGTATTCAGTGAAGTACTTCAGGGCAGACATTTTGTACATATATTGGGGTACTTCAAGGCATACTTTGTGTGTATTCAGTGAAGTACTTCAGGGCATACATTTTGTACATACATTGGGGTACTTCAAGGCATACTTTGTGTATATTCAGTGAAGTACTTCAGGGCATACATTTTGTACATACATTGGGGTACTTCAAGGCATACATTGTGTGTATTCAGAGGCGTACTGCAGGTCATACAAGTAGTAAATGGGGTCACCCTAGCGACAATGGGAATTAGCATTACAGAGACCCCTGGGTCACTATAGCGACAATGGAAATTTAACATGGAGAAAAATCGTGGGTCACTCTGGCGACAAGGGAAATTTAACATAGAGAAAAATCGTGGGTCACTCTGGCGACAAGGGGAATTGAACATGGAGAAAAAATCGTGGGTCACTCTAGGGACAAGGGGAATTGAACATGGGGAATAGAGTTTGGGTCTGTCTAGGGACAAGGGGAATTGAATAATAGAGAAAAATCGTGGGTCACTCTGGCGACAAGGGGAATTTAACATGGAACTATAGTGTGGGTCTGTCTAGCGACAAGGGGAAATTAACATGGGAATAGAGTTTGGGTTTGTCTAGGGACAAGGGGAATTGAATATGGGATTTTTTTATTAAATTTAAATTTAAATTTAAATTTAAAAAAAGGGTAGGCAATGGAAAGGCTATCTCTTTTCGAGAAATATGGCTGGCCCTGAAAAGGGCCTTTGGGTTTTCTTCTTCTTCTGCTTCTAATTTCTTCTTTTTCTCCACCAAGTTCTTATTTTATCTCCAACACTCTTTCTCTTCTTCTCTTTCTTTTTCTCCTGCTCTTCTTTCTTCTTCTTCTCTTCCTCCTCTTCTTTCTTCCTCTTCTTATTTTCTTCTTCTTTTTCAATCTTTTCGTTCCATTTGCTTATTCTTATTCTTTCCTCTTCATCCTCCTTCTCCTCCTTTATCTCTTTCATGACACCACTAATCTTGTCCTTTACCTTTTT
Organism: Sinohyriopsis cumingii; assembly: GCA_028554795.2. Taxonomy (NCBI): domain Eukaryota; kingdom Metazoa; phylum Mollusca; class Bivalvia; order Unionida; family Unionidae; genus Sinohyriopsis; species Sinohyriopsis cumingii. The sequence continues at coordinate 53,607,983 of CM068837.1, read as the reverse complement.
TAAGTTATTAATTTCCATCTTTACACGATGGGGACTATAGGAATAATGGTCTTCAACCAGTCTTATTAACATCTGCTCCATCATTCCTAAGTTGTCTAAAACGTCTTGTAATGTTTGTATTTTGTCCATTTGGTTAGAAGCCATCTTCTTTTTTTATTCTTTGCAGAATGGTTTGAACGACGAATACTGTGGGTTCTTATACTTAAAGCGCGTACGTGAAGGAAAACATCCCCCTAAAACGTAAAATTGATCTTACCTAGATCATGACCAAACAACGCGCGAACGTGAAGGAAAACATCCCCCTACTTTTTCATTTCATATAATAAAACCCAAACTATACTTTCTCATTTCATATAATAAAAACCCAAACTATACTCTCCACATACGCTAAGAAACAATAAACAAAATCCATAATCTACTATCCACACAATCTTACGTGAGCGCTTACAAAACCCAAACTATACTCTTCACATACGCTAAGAACAATAAACAAATCCATAATCTACTATTCACACAATCGTACGTGAGCGGGTACAAACACAAACACAAACACACAAACACAAACACACAAACACAAACACACAAACACAAACACACAAACACATACGCTAAGAAACAATAAACAAATCCATAATCTACTATCCACACAATCGTACGTGAGCGCTTACAGAACCCTAACTATACTCTTCACTTACGCTAAGAAACAATAAAGAAACCCATAATCTACTATTCCCACAAACACACCTTAGCTCTTACAAGCACCAACACACAAACACATACCCTCACACTATCTTAAAAAAGAGTTAGTGTTTATAATCACACTACTCTACCTACACACATTGGCAAATCGATCGTTATTTCTTTTCTAGAGTATTGGGTAGCCCTGAAAAGGGCTGGTTTTTTTGGAACTTCATGGACACCTGGTTAATGGTGGTACCTTCCAGGCCTGGCGCCACATACACATCTTGTCCCCCAGTTACTTTTTACCATTTTGGGGGAGAGAGCAGAGGCAGGATATGTCGCTTCAGAATCCCAATTTTCGCTCTCTGGGATTCTGAAATTTCTTCTTCTTCTCTCCTTTTCCTCCTCCTCCTCTTCTTTGTATCTTCTCTCCTCCTCTTTGTATCTTCTTTCCTCTTCTTCTTTATATCTTCTCTCCTCCTCTTCTTTGTTTCTTCTTTCCTCCTCCTCTCTTATCCTTCCCTCCTCCACAATGGCTTCCGCGGCCAGTTCATTTAATATGTGCCTGGCATATTCCAGATGCACATGAAGTTCCAACAGTTTCTCCAGTCTCGTGTTCATTTTTGGTGTTGATCAATCAACAAGGGTAGCTGGACTGCCGAACGAGTTTCAATTTATAGTGAAAGCGCGGACGTGAAGGAAAACATCCCCTAAAAACATAAAATTGATCTTACCTACATCATGACCAAAAAACAACAACGCGCGGACCTAAAAGAAACATTCACTCACTTTTTATGCTACCCATCACTATTTTAAAATTTTTTATAAATCACTTCAATAGACTATCCACATACGCAAAGCAATCCAATCTAACCCCAAATTTACACCTCAAACACCAAAAAAAAAAGACATCATTTTAATCTACTATCCATACCAACTTACTTAACCACTTACAACACAAACACACAAACACATACACTCTCTCTATCAATAAAGAGTTAGTGTTTATTTTCACACTACTCTACCTACACACATTGGCAAATCGATTGTTATTTCTTTTCTAGAGTATTGGGTAGCCCTGAAAAGGGCTGTTTTTTTTGTTTGCTATGGCATTCTTTTTAGTTTCTAAGAATGCGATGTCCTCTGAGGATAGACTTTCTGGCGATAGGTCTGCTTCTTCGGAAAGAGAAGAAGAACTCTTTGGTGTCGATACGACAATCGACAAAGCCTCTGTCAGCTTCAGGTTGCTGCTGCTGCTCTTGTTGTTGTTGTTGCTGCTGTCTCTGAAGTCTGTACTTCTCTGTCCATTCTTCTTTTTCCCTGTTCATTTCTTCTCTGAAGAGCTCTTCTATCAGGTCTTCAGTGATTTTTAACATTCTCACATTCTCTATTTCTTCTGGCTTCGGTATCAGACTGTGTCTGACCCTATGCAAATTCACGTAGGCTTCGTTGAGTTTAGCTAGTTTGGAGCACATCTTCTTAGGAGGATGAGTCGACTATGGATGGTTAGACTGGAAACAACCCGGTTCTTAAAGCCAAAGCGCGGACGTGAAGGAAAACATCCCCACACGGTTTTTGAGTCGCAACGTTTAGTGAGTGTCATGAGAGGGATAGTAAGAAATGAAAGAGCATCAATCCAACATTCTTATAGCTAAACAAAAGACAAAGGCATTTTTTCAAAACACAACATTTTTTATTCAAAAATCACTTAACACTAAACAACAACTCTAACACTTTTAACAATAATCCAACAATATAACATCAAACAATTTTTTCAAAACACAACATTTTTTATTCAAAAATCACTTAACACTAAACAACAACAACTCTAACATTTTTTAACAACAAAGCAACACTAAAAGTTTCTCCACTAGGTAAAGAGGGATAACAGTCTTCCATGGTTTCTAGTAATCTAGGATGACTTCTCTCAAACTGTTGATTTCTATGGTATTATCGAATTCTGCATACAGGATGACGTTCACCGTTTCATCAGGGTCTCGGTCTTTAAACTGAATTTCCACACGAATCTGGCTGGATTTTATAGGGTGGAAATGTCCCTCGTCGCTGCCTTGGTCTGGAGTGAAATCGAAAGCCCACAAAGCGTAGCCTCCTGCATAATCCTCGTACGTAATACCGTGACTGGTATTGGTTCCTAACTGTCCGGTGGCTTCGTACAAGGACAAGTACGATCTCAAGTAATTCTTCTTTTTAAAGTCAGGTTCGAAAGGTCGGGTACACAAGGTCTTGCCATCGCGACTGACTTCGATTTTGGACACGCCAAAGTGTTGAAAGTAGAAAGGATTTTTTTCGGCAGCTCCGTTGAAGGCTGTATTCTCGACGATACCAACGATCAAACTTTTGGGTAACTGTCCTTGGAACAGATGATCTTCGATCATGGATCGCTGTCCCTTGGGAATGGTGAAGGTCTTCACTTCCACGCGTCGTATGGGATACTTGGCGGTCGTTCTGCTCAACGTCTGACTGATGTCGTTTCCCACTTTAGGTAACACTTCCACACGGCGTACGTAGAATCTGGCTTCTAGGATTTTGGTTTTGTAACCGTCACTATCAGCCATCAAATGGAAAGCGGCACTGCTACGATTCAGTCTCAGGCGGACATCCACCCCGTTCAGCAAATACTTTTCTTGCAACCACATGTCCAAATGCAAACGATCCATCAGTTCTAAACTTGTGTCGGCTCCCGTGATTCTCTTTCTTCGTTCTACAAATCCATCATTGTTGTCTTTCTTTTCATCAGTTTCCAATATTTCAAACTTGGTAGGTTCGTCAGCTTCCCATACCACACAGGCATTGAGATGAGTGTTCTTGGCATCTATTCCGTACGTCAAGAGATTTTCCAGGTAGGCACGATAAAGGTAAGTATCCATGCTGCTACTGACCAGTTTGTTATTCAAATACAAGTCCACTCCACTGAACAAGGAATGCATGAAATTGTTGACGGGAGCTACTGCTTCATCGTCTATAGCACCTCCAGTCTTATCTAGAATTTTGACTTTCAGGTACAAGTAACTGCTATTCAGATCGATGTAATCTTCGGGCTGTCCTTTGATTTCAAACTCGATGGGAGCGGAATCGGTCAGTGAGGAGACGGGGTGAAATTCCACCCACTGGGATTCTTGCATCGTCATCATCGTGGGGGGCATGGCAAACAGATCCAGTTTCGTCTTTGAACAAGCGCAAGATTCTCGGTGCATCATTTTTTTGTCTCTTTTCTCAATAATCGAAAACGTCTAAGTCTCGAACGGTTCTTCTTTTCTTGGCCTTTCTCGCTTGAAGTCTGGTGAAAGGGTGTTTTCTTCGTCGTCTCTTTCTGCCTTGTCCTTGCTGAATGCCTGACTCGGTAGCGTGCAGGGCATTTATAGGTGTTTCTCGTTGGCCTAAAATGTCTTTGCCCGTTTGCAGCAAGACATTTTTGCCTGCCCTCATGAAGGCTTCTTTAGGGTTTTGTTTGTCGATGATGACATTTTGGAGAAATTCTTTGCCTTGCGTCAGTGCCGCATCTTTCAAGGCGTGCAATCCGCGTGTCACCGAACGAAAGGCCGATTTTAACATATCTCCTAAGCCGTGTCCTCGCTGTCGAGCAACCCCTCGGTACACTGGATACATGACTTAAGAGTCGTGAGAGAACCGTTTTCGAAAATGGAGTTTCACCGTGACTTTTCCTTTGGTGAATGGAATATTTTGTCCCAGATCTCCTTTTATAGCAATGTTGACCGTGTCCAAATACGACTTACTGACAGGCAAATAGTGAGGATGGACAAATTCGCGGTGGACGTGATAAGTGTTTCCACCTTCCTCGTCAGTGTTCGTGGCAGAATCCACTTTGAAAGGAATGACACGCAGTAACGGTACGGAGGTGTGTCCCACCACGTTGTACTCCACCACATCGGAATACACGAACATCAAATTCAGTCCTTGGTTCAGTTCTACCGGGGCACGAAATAACTTGCTAAAAGACTCGTTGTCGTAAACGATGGGTAATTCGTTTTTCTTGATCATGGTCTTTCTCATGTCCATATCTCCGCCCAACGTGTCAAACAATTCAGGACAAAATAAAATGGACAGGATTTTACTCCGTTCAAATTTCTCAAGAAGCGACGAGCTGCTTTGTGGTACTCGATGGTGACATTTTTGTTGACATGCTCCAAAGCTTTCAGAAACAAGACATTAAACCTGGAGGTTATGGTGCTGACCAAATGTTGACCACTAAAATAATAGCCTGGGGGAATGAACAAGTGATAGGTGGTGTACTTTTGTGTACGGGTTTTCTTGTCATATTTGACATTGCTATCCATCCACTGTTGCATTTGCTCGTCATGAACTTCCACATCAAAAAAATTGTGATTGGGAAGGACATTGAGGACTTGGGTCGGGTGAATCATTTCTACTAAAGCCACTTCCCAATGGGCTTTATGATCTAACTGGATGGCTTGAGGTAATTTGGCCGTGTAACAGCACAACGTGTTCTTGGGAAACACCTCCATGGAACTGTCACTGGGTAAGGTTAAGTAAAATTGGTTTTGGTGACTCATAATTCCAGAGTTCTGTGGCTGTCCGAGGGGTTACTGGACGTCAGAGGTGTGTCTCCGTCTAAAATGGGGTTCTGGTTGTGATTGAAGTGGTGACTGGCACTGGCACTGGACACAAGGTTCCCGGGGTTCCCGTTCGAGGTGAATTTCAGGGAGGGATTAGGAAGCAGGTAACCGATGCAACTGCTCAATAAAATGGTCCACAATTGTTTGTCTCCTTGTTGCAAACTCAAATTGGCGATGGCTGCCCCGATGACACAATACGCCACGAAGATTTGGCAGAAAAAGACGATTTGCGTTTTAGGCACACGTTCTCCACACCACACCCACAAGGGTTGTTTTTGTAAATCGTGCACAGAAGAACTAGGTGAAGGAGGAGTGGTCGACGTAGCTGCGTCTCCTGTGTGAAAGGGCATGATGGTCACTTCTTTTTATAGTCGATGACTTGCGAAGCGTCGATCCAAGAATCAAAACTGGGTGGATATCCTTTCCAACGTACTTTGACTTCTTTGACACGTCGTTTGCCCACTTTACGGGTTCTGCGTTCGAGAATGCTTTCGATGTCGTACACGTCGTCTTCTTTTTTGGTGACACGTTGTAACTCGGGCAAATAAAACGTTCCTTTGAGCACTTCTCCGTTCATGTCTTCCAATTTATAGACGGCAGGATGACGGCCATGCACTCGTCCAGTGATGCGAAACAATTCGGTCGTCCAGTTAGGTAAGTAACCAATGTCGAAAGTGCGTTTGGTTTTGCCAATGCGCACCCAATCTCCTACGGCCAACTCTCCACTTTTCTTGGGGACAGCCCTCGTCGGGGACGTACCAAACAGGCGCTCAAACACCAACACTTCGTTGTCGGGAGTCACGTCTTGCGAGGCACGTCCGAGGCTTCGATGGTAAGATTGGTTGTACGCTTGCACCAGGTGCGGTAAGATGTCGATGCACTTCAGAGTGTGGTGATGCGTAAAATATTTCCACATGCGTTCTTTCAAAGTGCGTTGAAAACGTTCCACGATGCTGGCTTTGGTTTCGGGATTCTCGGTGGTAAAAAAATGAATGTCACGTTTCTTTAATTCTTTTTGGAAAGCTTGGTTCAGAAATTCGGTGCCTTTGTCCGTTTGCCATCGAAGAGGATGACGACCGTTTTGTTTCAACACCCGTTGCAGGGCTCGCACTAACTCGCTGCTCGATTTGGAAGTCAAGGGCACGACCCAGGCAAATTTGGAAAAGACGTCGATGACACAAAACAAATATTTGTAGCCACGATTGTAGCTGGCCAAATGAGAGACATCGGCTAAATCGGCTTGCCATTGATGATCGATGCCTTCCACTCGGGTGCGACTTCTGGCAAACGTGCGTCGAATGGGTTTGTGTAAAGTGTAGGTAGCTTGTTCTTGTAACCATCGTTGCACTTGAGGTAAACGGAGACTTTTCAGTCGAGTTTTGGCAGCACGATACAATTTTTGAACTCCTGCGTAACCTGCAGGATGGGAGGGATCGTAGTAAATGCTGGCTAAGACTTTTTCCATTTTTTGTGTTGGTTGGTGTGTTAATAAGACACCCACTCTTGGAGGATGCTACTCTTTTTCTCTTGGGGTACTTTCTTGGATTGCAATGCTTTGCGTGTGCGGCCGGCAATAGGTGTCGAAGAGAAGGATGTCTGAGCGGGGGATATCGGTTCTTGTTTCACTTCTGTCTTCACTTCTGTCTTCACTTTCTTTTTCTCTTGTGATGAAGAAGGGGTGGTCATCATCTTTTTAATCCATCCAATTCTGGAGGTAGGTGGTGTTGTTAACTTGCGTACTTTTTCTGGTGGAGTTTGAAACCCTTCCTCTTCTTCTTCTCCTTTCTCTGTCTTGGTCACTGGTACTGGTGGTACTGGTACTGGTACTGGTACTGGTGATGGTGCTGGACTTTTCATCAAGGTCTTAAAATCTTTCAGAGTGGGTAGAGTTGTTTTGTCTAAAGCTTTCTGGTGAAAGAGTTGCAGTCGTTGCAAGAGTTGACCGTACTTTTGCGATTTTTCTGTTTCGGACAAATCTTGGCGATCCATCAAGGACTGCAATTCGTGTTGTAACTGGGACATCTCGCTCAAATTGGGATTGGGAGGTATATGCGGGGTGCGTTGTTCTTGCCACCGATGGTATTCCATCCATCGTTTGTAAGGCACTAAAGCTAGTTTTCGTCCTTCCATGGGGTTGTCAGGGGTCGATTCTGAGATCTTGGGACTTCCGAGGGCCTTTTTATCTTGCTCCCACCAGTCCTCCCAACATGGTTCCCAAGACTCCTTTCAGTATGGGGCCTAACAAGAGAGGTAAAATACCTCCACGTTGGACCAACATCTTTTTTTGACGAATGGGAATTTTCTTTTGAACCATTTGGCGAAGAACGTGACGATGTTTGCCTAAGCATTGTTTCTGGTGTTTGGACAAAGGGATCGTGCCTTTCAAAACGTTCAAACAACATTCGCACACGGTATCGATGACCTCTTTGGAGGCTGTTTGAATGAGTTTTTTTCGTAGGGGTGGAGAAGCTTTGGACAGGACAGATAACATGTCCCCATGTTTGGCTAAACGTGGTGGCAGTCCTTTCCTTTTCTTTCCTTGGGGTTTTCTGGAGGGTGACATCTTTGAGTCTTCAGGAGCACCAAAAAAAACACTGATACCCGACTTGGTCACAGGCCTTTTTATACTGGAACGCGTCGCCACTGATTGTCTTTACGTCGTAACAGTTTGAGGACAGGCATGACACGTCGTGCAGGGGTACGTAACGGACTAAATCGAGCCAGTTCTTGCTTGGACAAATCCAGTAAACTTTGTAACATACCCGATCTTTCTTGAACTTTGATTTTGGGAGAAGGTACTTTGTGAGCAGCAGCCACTGCCACTAAATTGGAAGGTCCTGCCACTGGGGAAGTTCTTTTGGGGGTCATCAACGGAGAAGTTCTTGGTGTGATCAACGTCTCCAAGTACTCTTCAGTTCCTGGTGTCATCAACGGAGAAGTGGACAAACGTGAGGATGCCGGAGACGCAGTCACTGCCGTGGCAGATCGTGGTTTGCGAGTGTAAGGTTGCGTCCTGGCCGAAGTGCCTCTCTTGCGACTAGTTTTCTGTGGACTTTTCTTTTTCTGGGGACTTTTTCTCTGTTTCTTTTTCTGGGGGCTTCTTTTCTTTTTCCGGGGTGGTGGTGGTGTCTGGTCAGAGGAGGGCCCTGCCACTGGAGAAGTTCTCCGTGGGGACCTGGTCTTTTTCTTCTTGGGGCTTCGTTGGACTTTTGTCTTGGGTATAACTTTGGGGGCATTAGGATCCCATCTTAAGAGTGAGCGAATGATGACCCCTCCTAGAGTACCGCTCCCTCCAGGTTTCAAAATGATTTGTTTTTTGGTTTGAGTGTCGATGCGGGGATCGGCCAGTTGGACCAAAGCGACTTTGTTTCGATCGAAAAAGCGTATGGTTTGATGAGGAATCTGAATGATTCCTTGGAGTAATTGACGTGCCGTCACCGTGAACCATCGTAAGACTTCTTTGAGACTAGCTTCTAAGACACGAGCTCGTGTTTGTGGATCTTTTTCTCGACTGATGCCATACAAGGCACGAATCAATTTGACGGGAAGATGCAACTGAAGGGACGTCATGTTCGCACTGAGAGTGAGACAGACGAAAAAGGGTCTGAGGTTTTTATAGATTTTTTTTTATGGGGAGTGAAATGAAGTCGAGAACGGAGACGTGTACAGGACAGGCCCTCCGTCTTGGCACCAGTGGTGAAACAAGTGGGTACGAAATCGCAAATCCTCGGGAGTTGTAGGTTTCAAATCGACGAGTAAATAGGCGTATGGCGTTTGAGTGGCATCGTCGTATGCCTGAGTCAGCCAAGGCGTTCCTAACTGTTTGGCTAAGACTTGCACTTGCGATTTATCTCGAGGGCTTTTAAACAAGACCACGTAATGCGCATTGAGACTGATGGTGCGATGGGCTTTACTTTGTTGAAACAAATTTTGGGTGATGTAAACGACACTGGCATTACGGTGATGCCCTTTGCGCGTGAACCACAGTTTAATTTCTTCTTCGTCTTCTCCTAAGATGTCGTCGAAAATGACCAAATGGGTTTGACGGGAGTCAGAGACGATGCCGTCGTCTTCTTTAGGAATGCCTTCCACAAACACGATGGAATCGCCTTGACTTTCTCGCAAGAGGTTGTACGCCGATTGCCACTCTTTGTAACACCACACGATCCGTTGAGGGGGCCGATCGATCAAATGATGTTTATGTTCGATCAAATGTTTGACGAATTCGGTTTTTCCTGAACCGCTAGGTCCAGCAATGAGCATGTTAAAGGGATGGCGAAGATACAAGGCTCCCAACTGGCACGTTCTAAGTGTTCGTCGATGACTTTGACAGTAGAGGAAGAGGGAGCAGAGACAGCAGAGGTAGCCATGGTGTGAGAAATGTCACTTGTGACACGAAAAAACAAACAAGACAAGAGTTTATATACTTTTTCAGAACACGTTTATTGAATGTTTTTTTTTCAAACATGAATACGAAAGACAAAAATACCTAAAAGCCAAAGGCTTAAGTACAAGAATAAAAGGCACATGATAACCATGAACGTGGAATAAACACAAGTGTAAGGACAACAACCACATGTTTTGAGTAAAGTTCTAACCAGTTCTATAGTAGGGGGTAAGGTCACACAAGTGTCCTCCCGAAAGGGTCTTTCAGGCCTGTCCATGACAGTCCCGTCCTGGGTGACGGGTTCTTCTGGCACCGTCACTAACACGGGTTGAAAAGTAACTTTTTTCCTTGAATAACTCTCGTGCATACTGGGCCACCTCTTGTGTCCAAGCCTCAAAACCCTGGTCTCGGTGATGTCCAACATTTGACTCCTAACCAATCTGGTTTCTTCTTCGTCAACGACATGGTAAGTTACTTCAATGAACAATGAACTATCGATCTTGCCTAGGGTTCCTTTTCATATACAGACCAATACCGACGTGACCGTACGGCAACGTAAAGTGATTGGGAAGTCGCACTCGCTTCTGGTATACAATTTGATAGACTTTTTCCAAGGGTCGACTGACGATGTGGTGAGTGGGTAAACGTACAATCTTGTTCGGTTGATAGGTGGTCACTTTAAAGTTTGCATCCTCTCCCGATTGCAAGGCTTCTTTCAATACCCCAAAGTTGACCACTCGACTGGTACGATGATTCAGAGTCAGTCCTTTCACTTTGCACGTCGTGTGCACTTCTCCTTGTTTGTCCCGGTATTCGTAGCCGTAATTTTTGGGGCCGCCACTGACGAAACTTAGAATCTTGTCGTCGGGATGCTCGTCTGTCCAGGCTACTAAACGGTCTCCTTCGATGTCAGGGTGATGTTGACTCGGGTGATGGATGTAAATGCAACTGTCCGTGTCAAAGTACAGGACGCGTTCTTCTAACAGTTCTGTCAGGTTCTGTCAAATATTCCGTCTTGGGTAAACACGGTCGTTGTGCCATTTTACCCCACAAGCAATTTAACATCACTTTGGCAAACGATCGCCTGCCTTCGTTTTTTTCGATGTGGTCTAAAGAGATGCCTTCTTGTTCGTAGTATTTCTCTTTGAATTGTATTTGGTCTTCGGGAGTGTGACACCAGGAAGGATAGCCGCTGGCTTCTTGTTTCAGTTTCAAAAAGGCATCCACGTAGTCGGTGAAAATGCCTTTCTGAGTAGGGTCACCCTTGTGGTACTGTTGTGTCTTGGGAAAGTGGCAAATTTCGTACACTTCTAACAGTTGGTATCCCATGTCCAGAGCTTTGAACAATTCCACGCTGACCCAGGTTCCCGTCAAGGCCCGTTCTTCCTGGCTGTGATGGCAAGGTTGGTCCTGGTTGCACGTTTCGGCACAAGTACGGCACAAGGGAAACATCAGTTTGCCTTGACAATGGTGAGGTAAGACGGGATGGTATAGGTTCGTGGGAGGCAAAACTTTGCACTTGATCAAGCCTTCGTATTGTCGAATGTTTTTCAGGTCGATGTGTTCCGTCAGCAATTGCGGGTGCCCTACGAGAAAGCAACAATATTTGCACACGTAGGGATACAGCGAACACACGTCCAAGTATTTGATTTCTTCTCCTTTCTCTTCGTCGGCTTGGTACAGCAAACAGGTGGCATTGGTCCTTCCTCCGTACAAACTATCCCTCGGGTTCAACGGGTCCATGAACTGGTAACTTTCCACGAAGCGTTTAAACTCCGGATCGGTTTTCATACGGTGATCGTACTCGTGTTCCCACATTTCCACCACTTGGTATCCTTGCTGTTCTAACTTTAGGCGCCGCTGACAAGTGTCCTGGTACAAGTCTTCCATGGTTCGTTGTAAAAACTGATTTTTAGTGTCACTGTCAGGGTAACAGACGTGACATCCGTGAAATAAGCAACCGTTAAACTCGTACACGATCTTGGGGTTTTCTAAGTCCCAGCCATCGATCGAATACGTTCCGATGGTCTTTTCGCCTCCTCCGTTGCGGGCATGCTGAATCCATTTGTCTTCCTTGTCGCACAAGTAATGTAACCAGCGTAGGGCTTTGACCGAGTATTGACGTTTGACAAAGTGGGTCGTTTGAGGACTGATGACAGCCACGGTGTTTTCAGGCATGAATCGTTGGCGGTACACTAAGAAACACGCTTTGGCAATGGTGCAAGCTTCTTTCAAAGGATCGACCCCTCCGTGTTCCATGAACAGTTCTCGAAATTTTCCACAGCAACGTCGTAAAATGTCCACGTCGGAACGACAATACTTTAGCATTTCTTCCTGAAAGTCGAAAGGGTCCGAGGCGTGAGCCTGGTACCAAGCGTAGAAAGCTTCTCGTTGTTCGGTACGCATGTTGTCGGGGTCGTAATAGTGAGCCTCAGGCAAATGGGGTAGAACGGCGTGTTGATTGGCTTCCGTATTGAAAAAGTGTGGAAAGTACCCTTTAGCCATTTCTGTCATTCCAAACGTTTTAGGCATTCGGCTCAAAGGCATGGCCAAATAGCTCATCGAATCTTTAAACTGTACATGTCCCACTTGCATGAAAATGATTTTGGCTCCGTTCAAAGTCACTTTAGGACGCTCGGTGCCTTGTTCCGTATAGTATCTCAAAAGAAACTGTCCATCGTATCCGGAGAAATTGTGAGCCATCACCGTGGCATGACGATGACAATCTCCATAACGTTCGATGTCCTCTTGGCTCCACGTCTTGTCGATGGGGTCTAAGACCCATTTGGCAAAATCAGCTAACGTGTTCGGTCCTCGAAAGATTTTTTCACGCCCTCCAGGAATCTTGCTGCAGTGAGGGCAATGACTGAAGATAGGTTCTTGAATGCACTTCTCGCACGCTCGATGAGCCACGCAGAAATTAGGAATGTGAATGCCAGTCTCTTGCATGCATTCGAAATCGAAAAAGATGAAATTGCCTTTCTTCTTGTGACCGTCCTCTTTCTCTGGTGGGGGTTGGTATTTTTGCACGTAGCATTCGTGTTCCAAGTCCACGATGTGGTGACAAATTTGACATTTTTTCTTTCCTCGACATACGTGTGCCTTGGTACTATTGGTACGTATGCCTTGTCCACAGGTAGGGCACATTCTCAGCAGTTGACAAGCACATTTCTTCTGTGAACCTTGTGTTTTCAAATGTTGTTGGTAACAGGTAGGACTGACAAACGTGCGCAGACAAGTTGAACAAGGCACTGGTTCTTCGCTCAGACAGGGTGGAGAGGCTAAACATCCTGGGCATTTCCATCCACAATGTTTGTGTTGCTCTCGATTGTTATAACCATAGTCACATTTCTTACAATAATAAACATATCCCAGGAATCCGGTGATACTGGTAATGGTATCGAAATGTTCATCGTGATGATAGATATGAATGTATTTTCCGTCCTTAAAATCTTGGCCTCGAAACAACAGAGACCCACGCATTTCTTGAGGGTGCACTTTCAAGGTGTAGCGTGGAGCTAGGGCATCTTGAAATTTTTGCATCTCAGGAATGCCACAGGGTGTGTCTTTGGACAGTCCGGCTTGTTGTAACAGGAGTTCTGCTTCGTTTCGTTGTTTGGCTCGGTCCGATCGTTGAATAGTTTTCCAGGTTCTTTTCCATTCTACCGTGTCGTTCTTGTTGGTATAGGTTCGTCCCACCACGATGGCACGGGCTAAACACATCTGGTCTTGAGCGTTGTGAATTCGGACGAGACTTGTTTTGGTGTTGCGAAGGTCGTCCACCAATAACATCTTTTTGCGTCCTGTCCCTTGAGGAAGAGAGACGTGGGCCATTTTCAGTGTGGCTTTACCATCGGTGATGTCAAACTGGTCATTAGATTGTTGTACGTGTTGAATCTTATCCATGATTTTGGAAGGGGTTAGTTCTGCGGGTCTGCTAAACTCGATCCAAACAGGGGATTTCAAACCGTCGTGATCTATGGATAGTGTCAAGCGATCGTCTTCTTTGGGTTGACATTGTCGCTTGAGTGTGGTGAGCAAAGAATCCCACATCTCGGTGATAAACCCTTCTGCTTTCTCCAAGGGTACGTCGGCCTTGAAATCTTTAAACTTCACCGTGTAGGTGTAAGCCGTGGTTCTAAATTTTCTAGAGGAGCGCTTTTCCGTCTCTCGAATGGAATAGTACTTTTCAGGGTTGACTAAGGGTGGTGAACTTGGTTTAGAGGGTTCGGATTCTGGTTCACTCATGTCCTCTTCAAAATCACTGGCATGAATTTGTGCCAAGATTTCAGCCCTGGTACGAGGCGATAGATCACGTTTCTGCCTCTTACTTTCTTCTTCTTCTTTCTTCTCGAATGAATAGGATCGTTTCATCTTGAGTGCAAAACGTCAAATGACTCAAGTTCAAACACCATAGACTAATTTATAGTCATGGCAAACCAGCATATATAAAAAGGGTGTGTCTTGTCCTTTCACTATTCATTTCACTCTCAAACCGTGGAGAACGATGGAAGAGACTACCCAGATGGAACGTTTCGTCAGAGCTTTGCGAGGGGTCATTAGAAAATTCTCTTCAGACCAGCCGACGGACTACTCTCCTTCCTTTCGAGATAAAAGTCAAGATACTTGCTATATCTGTCAGAAGAAAGGGCATTGGTCTTCAGAGTGTCCAGACCGTCAAAAAAGAAAAAAAACAGGGGCTAAAAAAGACAAAAGTCAAGATACCTGTTATTATTGTAAAGAAAAAGGACATTGGTCTCCAGATTGCCCAAAAAAGAAACAAGAGGAGTCAGAAGAAAAGAAGGATTCTTCAGAAGAAGAGAGGGATTCTTCGAAAGAAGAGAGGGATTCTTCAGAGGAAGAAGAGGAAGAAAGAAGACAATTCTATTTACAAGAGGCAAAGAAACAGGAGAAGAAAAGAAGGGAAGAAAATGAGGAGAAAGAAGAGGAAAAGACGGTGAAGAAATTCAAAAAACAGAGAGACTAAATAAGGAGAAAGAAGAAGTCAATGAACTTTTTATTAAAGTGTTGTGTTGTGAATTGTGAATTGGATTGTAAAAAATGGAGAAAAGAATACATGAATGATATAAGGTAAGTGTCTTTGAGTTTTGATTTTAAAATAAGAAGCTACACTCACGCACTCATACACAGACACGTACTATAAGGGTGAAATGGGTGGGGTTTATTTTTGAGTTATTGGCAAATTGAAATTGTATTTCTTTTCGAGAAATGTGGGTGGCCCTGAAAAGGGCCTTTTTTGGTGTAGGGGTGAGTTTAACCAATCAACTTTAACTGCCTTAAGCCTTTGCCACCGCCAAGGCCTACTTCTGATGATTGGGTTGAAATCACTAAGGGTGGTACGATAGGCTTAGTCACAGGGTTGGCGTGTTTAGCTCGGGAAGGTCGTATTCTCTTCGGTCGTGATAAAGAAGTCTGATACATTTGTTTCAGGCTTCTTAACTCCGCTAAAATGTCCAACAGTACCGTAGCCGTTTGATTTTCACCCTCTTGTTTCTTTGCTGCTACTTCTTCTTGCTGTTGCTGCTGTTGTTTTTTTCTTACCTCTTCTTGTTGCTGTTGCTGTTGCTGTAGGAGAAAAGCTTGTTCCGCTTACTTTTGTCGTTGCATAAATTTCTCCAATTCTTCTTTCTGTCTCTGTCTAAAATTCTCCACTTGCGGTAATGAAGAAGGTAACGAAGGTTCCGGAACAAATTCTTGCGAGGTAAGAAAATCCACAAAATCCCAATGTACCTCTTCTGAAAGTAAGTCCGGGTTCCCTTGGGCAGTTACCCCTGCTGGTGCACTCCAATGGATCGTTTTCTCAGTTTCCGTCATGTTGAATCACTGTCGCATAGATTGACTGCACACAAGCGCTAACGAATCTATATAGACCACGTGACGTCACAGACTGCTCTCTTCGGATTGGATGCGAGCTGACTGAATTTTGTGACGCGTGTTCGGATTGGTGAATGAATTCAATCCGTTTCAATCCTTCCTGTACCTATAAATAAGCGCAGTTCACTGCATTGATTCACCTATTCTCGTCGCTTCAAGATGTGGACCACAGCTGAGTCATCCACCCTTGTGTCTTCCATGATGTTTAGGACGGACATGCTCATGTATGTCAGGTCCAAGTGGACTGTTGTTGATAGGACAGATACTAGTCAATGGATGAGGAGAGTTTACATAGAAAGACAAGGATGTCTCAAGAGGGTACTTGTGTATGGACCGGCAGTTAGAAGGAGTTTAAGAAGAAGAAGAAGATGTGACAGATGCCATCTATGTTAATATTAACATAAACCCAAAGGCCCTTTTCAGGGCCAGCCATATTTCTCGAAAAGAGATAGCCTTTCAATTGCCTACCCCTTTTTTAAAATTTAAATTTAAATTTAAATTTAAAAAAATTAAAAAAAAAAAAACCATATTCAATTCCCCTTGTCCCTAGACAGACCCAAACTCTATTCCCCATGTTAATTTCCCCTTGTCGCTAGACAGACCCACACTATAGTTCCATGTTAAATTCCCCTTGTCGCCAGAGTGACCCACGATTTTTCTCTGTTATTCAATTCCCCTTGTCCCTAGACAGACCCAAACTCTATTCCCCATGTTCAATTCCCCTTGTCCCTAGAGTGACCCACGATTTTTTCTCCATGTTCAATTCCCCTTGTCGCCAGAGTGACCCACGATTTTTCTCTATGTTAAATTTCCCTTGTCGCCAGAGTGACTCAGGGGTCTCTATAATGCTAATTCCCATTGTCGCTAGGGTGACCCCATTTACTACTCATACATCATGTATATACAGTCGGGTACTTCAGGTGATACTTGTGTATATACATTGGGGTATTTCAAGGCATACTCTGAGTGTTTTCAGCGAAGTACATCAGGGCATACTTTGTGTGTTTTCAGTAAAGTACATCAGGGCATACTTTGTGTTTATACAGTGGGGTACTTCAGGGCATACTTTGTATATTTGGAAAACATAATTGTTCCAAAGTTGTCACAGTGGTTAACCCACTCTTGAATTTTCAGAATAAAATAAAAATGAAATTTCTTTCATCTTTGTCTTTACTGCTTTAGTTTGTTACTTAGTTTCAATAGTTAATGTTTAATGTTTTGATTTTTTCCATAAGATAATATATAGTAAACCATGTAGGGATACAAAGCTGTCATACCTGGACTCTAGAATTAGGAAAATCTCCCATTTCATATCCATGTACCACTACATTCCTTTTAAACTTGATGCATCAGCAAGGATGTTGCCAGAACTTAATGCTGCAAAATTTATATGAATTTGCAGACCTCAAGAGCAGTCACAGTAGCATGACAACTCCTGCAAATGAGTTTAAATCCACACATATATAAATGAACTCTGTGCAGTATACAATTTTTGTTATATATATATATATATATATATATATATATATATATATATATATATATATATATATATATATATATATGGAGCAGGAAGAAAGAGAGATAGATATTGAAGTTTTAGGTAAATATTGAATGATGGCTGTTTCCTCCCTTCTACTACCCCTCTCCTTATAGTTTGGATAAGGGGGAGGGGGAGCTACCTCCTTTAGATAATATCCTGGCAGCATCATTAAGCAAAAATCACACGAAGCAGCCAAATTTAATTTGTTAGATATGTTTAAATATGTAGATGACTTGAATAAACTTTCATGCCATCGTAATAGCAATTATAATACACCTGCCATAAAGCAGAGCTTGTCATGTTATTACATCCATCTGCTCTTTCATGTATCCACCTGTTCCCCAATTTGTTTCCATTCAATAATTCATGTTCTCCACCAGCTACCATTACCAAACTTAGCAAATAGAATTCATGTGGTGCATGAAGGGATCCTAATGATTTTGAAGTCAAAGATCAAGGCCACTGTAAAAGAAAATTGGTTCTACAATAAAATTCTACATCACATTCTACATCTTCATCATTCTACATCACAGAGATAAACCAGTCCTTGTGGATGGCTTGCATTTAGGTAAAGAAAAAGCTTTCAATTTTTGAGTTCCACTTGACCAGCTCTTATATTACTGTTATACTGAGACAATATATAATGATAGACTGTGTTATACAGAGACACATTATGGTGAGAGACTGTTATAATAAGAGACTGTTATTCAGAGTCGACTTTATAGTGAGAGATTGTTATACTGAAATACATCATATGGAGAGACTTTTATCGTAAGACCCTTTTGTTAGTTATAGTTTTAATGTGTGCTTGACATCACTCTAGGACTAATGGTAATGGTTAGGCCTACCTGGTTTGTATCTTGTTTTTAAGATTTTTCTAAAAATTGAGTTCAAGGCCTGATTTTGTTTATCAGTTTGGTATGTTCTTGAAGTGAACATATTGACACTGTTTTGAATTTTCCATTATTGCATGAGAAAATGATATTGCAACATAGGTTATGAGGGTATATATATATATGTCTTCATGTCTACCTTGAGTTCAGTCTTTGAAATAGTTTGCTGTCGTATGCAGATTTAATTTGATAGAAATTATTTTTAAAATTACTCAGTGGAATTACAAAGTGCTTATTGACCTTTTGCACTAAAACACTACATGCAATCATTCAAAGACATTCTGAATTATATCATTGTGGTAGACCCTTAGTACAAGACAGTAGTACATCAGTACATTCATGGCTATTTTAATTCATTCATAACATTCTATAGTTTGGACAAAGAATAAGAAACTTTATGATTTTTAAAGATTTAATTAGCAACTTTAACTTTGTAACTTAGAGGAATAAATTGTTTCTTAATTTTCCTTCAATTGTTGCTTTCGCTTCTTTCTGTTATATAGTTTAAGACCTGGAGTCTTAACAATTTATGGTGAGAGATTATTCAACTAAGAAATTTTATAGTGACAGGTTGTGTTATACTTAAACTCTTTGTAGTTAAAGACATATACTGAGACACTTTAAAGTGAGAGACTTTTACACTGATTCACTCCGTATTTAGAGACTGTGTTATACTGAGAGACACTTTATAGCAAGAGACTTATACTGAGAGACTTTTACTGAGAAACTATGGTGAGAGACTATTATACTGAGAGACACTTTATGGCAAGAGACTTATACTAAGACTCTTTATAGCAAGAGACTTACACTGATACACTTTATAGTTAGAGATTGTGTTATACTGAGATGCACTTGGTAGTGAGAGACTTATACTATGATACTTTAAAGTGAGAGACTTTTACACTGATACACTCTCTAGTTAGAGACTGTGTTATATTGAGAGACACTTTATAGCAAGAGACTTATACTGAGATGCACTTTATAGTGAGATATTTATAATGAGACACTTTATAATAAGAAGCTGTTTTACTGAGAAACTATGAAGAGACCTTGTTATACTGAGAGACACTTTATAGTGACAGACTTATACTGAGACACTTTATAGTGAGAGACTTTTACTGAGAAACTATGGTGAGAGACTTATATTTTAGTAAGACTGTTCTCCAGAGACTGTAGTGAGAAACTTATACTGAGATACCTTTGTGAGAGACTTATACTGTGACATATTTTTAGTGAGGGACTGTTATACTGAGACACTTTATAGTGACAGACTTATACTGGGACACTTTATATGGACGGACCCTTATAATGAGACACTTCATAGTTCAATACTGTTATACTGTGATAATTTATACTGAGAGACTGTTATACAGAGACAATTTATAGTAAGAGACTATTATGCTGAGACTTTATAGCAAGAGACTGTTATACTGAGGCACTTTATAGTAAGTGACTGTTATACTAGGACACTTTATAGTGAGAGATTGGTACTGAGACAATTGATAGTGGCAGACCATTATGCTGAGACACTTTATAGTGAGAGACTGTTATACTGGAAAACTTTTTAGTGAGAGACTGTTATCCTGAGACACTTTATAGTGAGAGACTGTTATATTGGGACAATTTATAGTGAGAGATGTATATTGAGACACCGTATAGTGAGATACTAGGACACTTTATAATGAGAGATTTGTGCTGAGACAATTTATAGTGAGAGACCATTAAGCTGAGACACTTTATAGTGAGAGACTGTTGCACTGAGACACTTTATGGTGAGAGCGTGTTATACAGGGACACTCTATAGTGAGGGATTTATAGTGAGACACTTTATAGTGAGAAACTGTTATACTAGGACATGTCATAGTGAGAGACTTATATTGAGAAATTTTGTAGTGAGAAACCATTATGCTGAGATACTTCAATGTGAGAGATTGAGGCTATAATAGCCAAATTCAGGCAATCATTGCACATAACTTATCTGGTACTCAATTCATTTATTTCTTCTGACCTGAATTAGACCCACAGGGTGAGTTGCTAGATTATCATGTTTATTAATTACATCATCTTAATAGGCCCCATAGCAGGTTATAATCCAGGATGTCATTCCTTAATGTATTTACAACTGCATTGCAGTTCTGGGAAATGGACATAATAAAATGCCATTTACACAAATACAGGCAGAATTATCTGCCATAAAAAAAGAAGTTCAAAGCAACAATCTTGATTATAATACTATCTTTATTGGCATCAGCATTTACATTGATTAAGGCATATACATACGTACAGCACATTGCATCTCATTCTTAATCCCAAGGTCCTTGGCAACAGTTGAAATGTGTTTAATGGCACCAGCCCTCTGGGGTTCACTGGCTGTATTATTTTATACATACATTAATTGTAGAGTCTTTGTTAAGGTTTGTGTTTAGCTCAGGTTTGTTTGTATGCTGCATACATACTTTTATACATAGAACCATGAAACTTCATGAGAAGATGCATCTTGATGAGTGCTACAACCCAATCACAAAGGTCGGTCATGTTGACCCATATTTAACATTTCTCTGTTATGTTTTTTATGTTTCAAGACTTATAACAAAACAAGGTCACTGTGACCTACATTTAATATTTTTTGGGCATAAATTAAACCTATATTTTGCATCATATATATATGTATGTATGTATGTATGTATATATATATATATATATATATATATATATATATATATATATATATATATATATATATTGCATTGTACCTTGATTTAATCATGAAACTTAATAATTGGTGGATCTTGATGAGTTGTACACATTTGTAGCAGAAATAAGGTCGATGTGACCAATACTTCTTGCTTCTTTGATATTGGTTCAATTTTGTGTTTTAATTTTTCATGCAAGAATCAATAAACTAAATGATTCTATGCATCTCTATTAATACCATATGGGCAAGCAATGTCATATTGTATGCATCTCTATTAGTACCACATGCATAAGCAAAGGCATATCTATTGGTACTACATGGGTAACCAAAGGCATTGTGGAAACATGCATATACTACATGAGGGAAATATATGCATACGAAATGAGGGAAACATGCACATACTTAAGATGAGGGGGAACATGCACAGACAAGATGAGGGAAACATGCACATCATAGATTAAAGAAACATACACTTACTAGATGAGGGAAGTAGCACATACCAGATGAGGGAAACATATATATAATAGATGAAGGAAGCAGCACATAGTAGCTGACAGAAACATATACTAGATGAGGGAAACATCTGCGTCTACATCACTAAGTCATCTGAATTTGATAATCAATAAAAACTAATTGTTGCTTACATAAATATCAGAGCCTTTACCTAAGTTATTGAATCTTTCTTGGTTGTGATTCTAATCGTGAAAACTTCGTAAGTACTGAATGAAATCCTGCCTGTGAACTGTTAAACAATGTAGTGTATGTTACGTTTAACATCAATTTGAACCATTTTACATTTTTGGTACACATATATTATATGTGGAAAAACTTTAAGAGTAAAGTCCGATTGTTATAGCTGTGTAATTATTTTTCACAGAATAATTTTTTTATGTGCTTCAAAATCGAGAGAGAATTCATTCACCGTCATGTCAGTGAGGCCGCGTGACCAACCGTAGCTGCCATTTCCGATACTCGGAATTTACAAGGTTTTCGTGTTTGTCTACATCACTAAGTCATCTGAATTTGATAATTTATAGAAACTAATTGCTGCCTACATCAATATTAGAGATTTTACCTAATTTATTGAATCTTTCGTGGTTGTTATTCTAACCGTGAAAACATCGTACGTACTGAATGAAATCCGCGGCTGCCATTTTGGAGAGTGGAGATTACGACCCAGTTACTTTAAATAGCAGATATCGACCAGTGCATGAATAGCGACCGCGTGATCTGACGTAATTGTCATTGGCAGAAGTGAATGCAGTATCTAATAGGTGGGTTTCCTCGAAGGTGGCGCTACGAAAACTAGCTCAAAATGGCTGATGTTTACAGTAGGCGTCGAAGGGCGCTTCCCCGCGAATCTTGTAAAGGCGTCAAAAGGCGCTTCCAAGCGAATGGAAAAGAGGCGTCCAAAAACGCTTGTATGAGGTAAAGGGGCAAACATGCATATACTAGATGAGGACAGCATGCACGTTCTAAAAGAGGGAAACAGACACATATTAGATGAAGGAAGGAGAACATACCAGATGAGGGAAACATACATACTAGATGAGGGGAACATCCAGACACTAGATAAGGAAACATGCACATACTGTGATTTGGAATTTGTAACGTAGCTTTAACAATTTTTCAGTCATATCACTATGATGTCTGCAATGTGGCAGTTTATAGTGATGTCTAGCACCGGGGCATCATGCTGGAGACATGTAGCATGATGTCCCACCCAGTCACATTATCCTAACACCATGCCGACCAGTCCTAACACTAACCTCATAATGCTTGGTGCCAAGCGAGGCAGCTGTAAGCACCATTTTTGTAAGTCTTTGGTATGGTTCAGTTGGGGATCGAACCCATGACCTCCCACATCTGAGGCAGATGCTCTAACCACTGGGCCACTGGAGTGGTTCATGCACATACTAGATGAGGGAAACAATCACATACAGGATGAGGGAATCATACACATACCAGATGAAGGAAACAATTATGTTCTATATGAGGAAAAGCTGCATATTCTAGATGAGGGAAACATAAACATACCAGATGAGGGAATCATGCACACACTAGATGAGGGAAACATATATCTACTAGATGAGGGAAGCAACATATACCAGATATGGGAAACATGCACAACTCATACTGATTGCAGAAAAGAGGCACATACTATATGATGGAAATATCCACGTATCAGATGAGGTAAACATGCACATGTTGGATGCAGGGAGTATCCAGACACTAGATGAGGAAACATGCATATACTAGATGAGGGAGGCATGCATATACCATATCAAATATAGAATCTTAGATCTCAGTACACTTGATGTTTAGCTGGTACTAAATAAAATGGTATTCATCTAATATCCAGTATGGCCACCATGACTGCCCTCTTGGAAATCTTGTCATTTCTACGTCTTCGAGGTGGAAATCCATATTACCATGAGATTTTCACCAGAAGACTAAATATGAGATCTTGTAGGTCTCAATTTAGGCCAAATAAAAACTCATAGTTCTGGTTACTCTATCAACCTTGTGTTTTCTTGATGAACCTACATTGGGGTGGGGGTGGGGGTAGGTAAAAAGAAGTAAATTAAGGAAAGAATAAATAATAAAAGTATGTAACTACAGTAAATTTAAATTCAGGATGTGAATGATGCTTATTTTCTAGCTTATTCTTTATTTAAATTCAGCCGGAAAAGTGTGTACCCTACATTTTTTAAAAGCATTTTATCCAGAACCAACTTGTTTAATTTGGCCTTACACACTAGTCAGTCATTCATGATGCTGATGCCAAAACATAAACTATTGCATTTAATGTCCAGACCAGATAAAGCATAATTAAAAGATGTCTTATTATGTTCAGTTGATCCTAAATAAAAATGCTGACTCTTGGGCACTCTTGTCATATCAACCAGCTTGAAAATCTTGTCATTGCTATTCATGTTGACATGGGGTTTTAACCTATTATGTGCATAGTTTCTACTAACTGAATATAGTGCTGATCAAACCTCAGATATGGCAGCCATGATACTGTTATTGCTATTCATGACAACATGGGGTTTTAACCTATCCTGTGTATAGTTTCTACTAACTTAATATAGTGCTGATCTAACATTAGATATGGCAGCCATGATACTGTTATTACTAACCATGTTGACAATGGGTTTTAACCTATCATGTGTATAGTTACTACTAACTGAATATAGTGCTGATCTGACCTCAGATATGACAGCCATGATACTGTTATTGCTACTCCTCCTAGATGGATGGTTATATCACCATGGGGTTTTTCACCAAAACACTTGTGCAACTTGTGTTTTCTAGTTAGTCCTAAATAAAAATGGTTTTGATTAGACATCCATTATAATTTCCAATAAAGGGGAAATCTTTAGAATCTTCTAATTGCAACACCTTGTGAATAAATGGTCATATTGATATGGGTTGTTCACTGACGGATTTTTTATGACTTCAGATTGATCTGTCATACAGTTGTGCCAGTTTTACATCCAATATGGCCATTATAGTGATGATTTTACAAAAGCAGGCATCCTTAATGCAGATGATTTTTGTCTTTCATGTAAAGGGATATGAATCTGCTAATTAAAGGAAATGGAAAAGAATCACAGTAAATATGGCACTTGTTAATTGTTAACCAGTAGAATATCAATCCCTTCCTGGGACTCTTGTTTGTTTGGTATCAAGATATAGGTATCTGCAAATTTAAAGACAAAAGAAGAAGAAGAATAGCAATAAAGATATCGCTTGTTAATTGCTAACCACTGTAATTAGCATTTCTCTCTTTTCCTTACAGGGTGTAACAGAAATGCTTTTAGAGAAGAAACAAAACCAAGACAGCTGAAGAATGAGGTTTGCTGTCTAGGAGGCACTACAGTCACTGCCATGCATGTTTTTGAAGTTGTTTTCAAAAAGCATTGAATGATGCAGTGGAAACGGCCACTTTTAAAGGTAAGAGAACCAGGATTAAGAGTTTATTTTTCAGTGAATATTGCTGCAAATGTGAAACATTTTTCTCTCCAGTTATCTGACTAGGATCATCTGTTATGTATGAAAAATGGAACACTTGCATAATATTGAAAGGACCAAATATATATTGCATATTTATTTATTCAGTTCATGGGGAGACATATTAAGAATCAGATATTATTCTAGAACACTTTTTCTATCTTAAAATAATTTTTCATATCCATTGAAAAAGTGTAACCATGTTACCTACTTCCTTGTACATTTTGCATGAATCTAATTTTGACAAATCAAGGGAGACAACTGCAAATATTTAGCAATATTATTTGGAATTTTAGTTGTAATCAAACAACAGAATTGACAGAATTCCTGCACTTTCTTTGAAAGCCCCTAATAATTGTACTTTAAAATGAGCAGTAATGCAGAAAGGAAAAATAAGTCTTTAGCATTCATAACTTTGTTAGCATAATATGTAAAATAAAATATGATGTTTTATATTAGATCGTTTATATGAGTAATATTGTAAAATTCCATTTAAACTTATTCTCATCTGTAGTTTTGAATACATGTGTATGTACATGCATATGTGATTGTGTATGTATATTCGTTCATTTATTGTGAGCACAGGGAGATATTTGTGTGTGTATATAATATTGGTGTATAGGGACTGTTTGAGTATAGGGAGGTATTTGTGTGCATATATAACATTGATGTATAGGAACTGTGTATAGGGAGGTATTTGTGTGTGTATAGAACATTGGTGTATGGGGACTGTTTGAGTATAGGGAGGTATTTATAGTGTATATAACATTGGTGTATGGGGGCTGCTGTTTCTTGTTCTGCTACTGAAATGGTGGCTACTGTCTTTAGTCAAACTAATGTTTGCTTTGTTTTCAGATTATCTGGTAGCCACTATGACAGTGTTTACATCAGCTAAACAGTTTTCTTCTATGATTTTCTGTGCATGGTCTGTGCATGTGAAAAATTGTGTGTGTGTAAAATCAGAGACAAAAACAAAGCAACCTGTATTGATTACACTAATTCTCTTGAGATGGGATTGAAAGTTTTAGATCTGTACTGAAGATGACAAATTTAGATTTAGCTGGTATGAAATAAATACAATTTATAATAAAAAAACACATTTTTATTAGAAGAAAACTACATTCAGTAACTATTTCATTTTATTAGCAAAATAATTCAGTAACAGTCATATTGTGAAAGTCATTGAAACCATAAACAAGGCACATCTTCATAAGGGTCTTATGTCTCCAGTGTTTGGGTTCAATGAAAATCCTTGACTGTATGTCATGTAAAATGGCCTCTGTCTCCTATATTTTTTTCTAAAGAAGTAATTTCATTTCCAAATTACAGATTTATTTGTGAAAGAGGATTACTAAAATTTGAAACGATTCCAGTTTTTGGTGAGTTTACAACTGAGGGGCATTTGTAGTCCATTAATAACCTCTTACAAAAAAGTACCACACTATTTAAGAATGTGTTAACTGTCACATTAAATTATTTGCTTTAGAGTTTTAACTCTGTTTTTGGAATTACGATGTTTAAAACTGAACACAAAGAAAATTGTAGAGACATAATTTTGGATGTGTTCTTCTACAAGTAGCCACTCAGTGAAATTGTCAGATATGAGTGTGTGTAAACCAATTATTTTAATGATTAGGTACAGTATATGGTACGGAAATGGGCTCAAAACATTGATTTGGAATCTCTCTGATTTTTACATACCTGCCAAAAAGCAGAGCATTTTATGTTATAACATTCATCTATCAACTATTTGATATCTGCACACTAGTTTCAGTTGTCCAAAGTCTAAAGTCACCATGCTTTGTGGATTGCTTTCACTTGAAACAAGGAAAAGGATTACTAATTTTTGAGGATTAAAAGGTCCAAGGTCAAGGTCCTTAACTGTAAAAGAAACTTTGTTCCTTCATAATAAGTTGAGTTGTTGCCATGGTATCTCACTTGTATGGATACCATGCTCATAATTCAAGAGAAGTGAGTTCAATACCTGACCATGCCATCCCAGGTTGGCAGCCTCAGTGTGACCGTCAGATAGGCACTCAAGGCCAATAAATATTAAAGCATCATTAAAACCAGCAACGAAAAATATCCATCATTGCTTAACACACTTTGTGGCTTGTTTTTGTTTGGTGTATGGAACAAACCCGTTGATTTTAGAGTCAAAAAGTAAAGTCAATGTCACTTCTCTGAATGAAGAAAAATGATTTCTGCATATAAACATTATTTCAATCCCTCATTGTGAATGTCTTGCACTTGGATAAAGAAAAAGCCTTTTGGGTTTTGGACCTAATGGTTAAGGTCACTGACTACAACAAAAATGATTTCCGTAGAATAACAATAGTTTTATATCTCAAGCTTTGGAAAGAGCTTGCACATAGGGTGAGAATAAAGCCTGTTGATTTGGGAGACTGCTGCTTATAGATCAAAGTCACTCTAAAGAAGTAAGATTATTTCTGAATGGAGTGTGTGTGTGTGATTTGCATTTTTAATGTAGCTTTAATAATTTTTCAGTCATATTGCTATGATGTCTGCATTGTGGCAGTTTACAGTGATGTCTAGTGCTGAGGCATCATGCCACATTCATATAGCATCATGTTCCACCTAGTCACATTATTTTCAGACCAGGCAGACCAGTCCTTACACTAACCTCTTAATGCTGACTGCCTAGTGAGGCAGCTGTTAGTACCATATTTATAAGTCTTTGGTATGACTCGACTGGTGTTCAAACCCACGACCTCCTGCATCTGAAATGGATGCTTTAACCACAAGGCGAATGAAGCGGTCATATTTCTGCATGGAAATTTCAGCGATCAATATAGAAAATTATTACACATGGGGCAGGTGTATAGTATTAATGTTACACTAGTTTGTATTTCTCAAATGTTATTTTCAAGTTTTTATTTTCAAATGTAGTTTTTTGTTCTAGATAGAGCTGATCTAGAAATTTATAATGTATTTAAATTATTATCAGTGTACTTTTATGTCATATTTTGATTTGATTATTAACTTTAATCAGATTTGAAAATTATGTTAGGTGACTGTATATAAATGTATAATCCACTTTTTGTTCAATTCTGTCTGTGACATATAGTTAATACAAAGGACATTTTGATAGACATTATTTAAGACATTTCCTTTATATAGTTTTTAAATTAACATTGATTGATAACTAATTGGAAACCAGAGTTTCTAATATTTAAAAGGAAGATTTCTATGTGGTCATCATTAATTGAAAGAGGGAAATTCAGGCTTTGCTTATGTCAAAGTTAGATACATTAGAGCTGGGTAGACCATTGCATTGCATATACAGACCATTGCATTGCATAGATAGACCATTGTATTGGATTGTGTTGATTAATTACACTATTCAGATAATTATATTTTATTCACAGATAATTTTGTCACATACAGCACAAAATCTGATTTTCATATATCTGACAGATTATTAAATATTATCAATTTTGCCCATGATATGAAAGAAAAGAAATTTATTCACCAAAAGACACAGTAAAAACAAAAATGTGTGCTCAGCTTTAAATGTAATTTATCTATTTTACCCTTTGGTCACAGCTAGTATGTGCCAGTCTGCCAGTACTATAGATTCAAATGGAGCACGCATTTATTCTGTCACTAGCTAAGTATGAATAATTATGTATTTGTTTTTAAAAATAAGAGAGAAAGTCACTTCGATGAACTCTTGGTTGTTTGATGTGAATAGGTATCTGCACTCAGAAGAAGAACATGAGCACTTATTAGCTGTAAGCCAGCAGAGCATCAGACCCTTCTAGGGACTCTTTTTCATTTGATATTAAGGAATAGGTGTCTGCTAAATAAATGACTAGAAGAAGAATCAGAATAATCAAAATAAATATAGAACTTATTAACTCAAACAGTTGAATGTCAGTCCCAGCAAGGGACTCTTGTTTCTTTGATATTTATGATATGTACATGTATGTTATTTAATCGACATGAAGAATAAATAAGCCACTTTTTAATTAACTGCTATAAAACTTTTGTTTTCTCTTTCTCATACAGGGTGCAGTGAAAATGGTTTTAGAGACATAAAAGAGCATCTAGGCCATATGAAGGATGTTTGCTCTCCAGAGGCACCCACTGCCTGCATGTTCTGGAGAGAGGGGAGGTGAGAGGCCAAGAGCAGCGACTTTAAAAATAAGTGAACTGGAATCAAAGAAATAAATTCTTATCCTGTTACAGCAATCGGTCATATCCATTGACATATTGGAACTTTAAAGGCCTGTAACATACTGTCTTGTAATTTTTTGATTTATAATCATTATGCCTGTATAGAAGATCATTTTATCTGCATCATACAAGATTGTCAGGGAAGTCTACATTACAGTCAGCATCAGATATCATTCTCAGGGAAGTCTACATTACAGTCTACATCAGACATCATTGTCAGGGAAGTCTACATTACAGTCTACATAAGACATCATTGTCAGGGAAGTCTACATTACAGTCAGCATCAGATATCATTGTCAGGGAAGTCTACATTACAGTCTACATCAGACATCATTGTCAGGGAAGTCTACAATACAGTCTACATCAGACATCATTGTCAGGGAAGTCTACATTACTGTCAGCATCAGACATCATTGTTAGGGTAGTCTACGATACAGTAAGCATCAGATATCATAGTCAGTGAAGTCTACATTACAATCTACATCAGACATCATTGTCAGGGAAGTCTACATTACAGTCTACATCAGACATCATTGTCTGAGGGAAGTCTACATTACAGTCAACATGAGACATCATTCTCATAAACTTTACATTACACAGAGGTCAGAAGAAACGCTTCAAAGAAAATCTGAAAGCTGCATTGAAAGCATTCAACATAAACCTTGATTCCTGGGAGCAAACAGCAAGCAATCGAGTCACTTAGTGTTCATCCGTGCACAAAGGCTCCAAGTTGTGTGAATCTAGCAGGACAGCAGCTGCAGAGCTGAAGTAGTAAGCCAGAAAAACATGTGCTATCAACCCTTCTGGAAATGTTCCAGTCATCCCTTGTCCCTTATGCAATCAAACATTCTGTGCAAGGATTGGCTTCATCAGCCACCTACACACGCACAAAACAGAACCAACCCTCCATCCCTTGGATGATTAGAGTGGTCCTCGTCAACTCAACAGACGAACGAACGAATGACAAACATGACAGTCCATATCTGGCAATTCAAGGGAGACCATAACAAATATTTCACAGCATCAAGCAAACTTTATTGTTCAACCAAGAGACATAACTACTTTAGAAAGCCCGTAATTGTTATACTTGAAAATCAATAGTCTTGAGTAAGAGGTTAATTCCAAAGGAAATCATTCAATTAAAATTCATAGCTCTGCTAACATAATATGTAAATAAAAATATTAAATATTTTATATTATTTATTTTTATTAGAGGTAATATGATTATAAAATTCCCATTAAAATCTATTCTTATCTGTTGTTTTACATAATTTTATTTGTATGTATATTTGTGTATTATGTGTGATTGTAGGGTGTGTGTGTGTGTGTATGTGGATAATAATGGTATATGTGGATTTTTTCACAAATAAAATGGTGGATATTCTGTCAAGTGCAACTTGCATTGGTTTGTTGAGAGATTAAATCTCAGATGAGTTTCATAATGAGTGAGATCCAAGCATATAGATGAGATGGCTTTGTAATCGATTTCCTGTGCTTACTCTTATACCTGGACATAAGTCAGTTTATGGTAATATGTTTGCTGTTTGTCATCTATCCATTTTCCTCCTGTCAACATCTGGCATCCTAGGTGACTGAGTGGTATATGGTGTTTGTCTTTATAGATCACTCACCTCTGTCTGTGAGCATCTTGGCTTGATGCATTTGGATATGTGATAAAGCTTGCTAGTAACTTCCTGTGAGTTGGTGGTTCATTCCAAGGTATTCCAGTGTTCTTCTACCACCAAATGTACTAGCTGCCATAAGTAGCATATCATGTGCTGAAGAATGGAATTGAACCGCACACAAAAAATCTGTCAACACTTGTACGCTGCCATTGTGGTGGCCATGTCTTTTAGTTCAGTTCAATTCAATCTGAATACAGATTTGTATTGTCAATGTCCCAGAATAGTACAAATGTGAGTGAGTTCTTTGTATAATATTGACTTCATCTTGTTATTAACGGATTGAACTTGTTACCACTTTGAATTCCATATTTTCCAGTCAGATTTTTATTTTATCAAACTTTTAATACAGGCTTCTTTAATAAAGATCTCACATGAATTCGGTTAAAGGCAGAAAAGGTAAACTCAGCATGATGTAAAATTAGAGAGATTGCTTATATATGACATGTACATAAGCCTGGTCAGCTGTTGTATAAAAAGTTGAATGATATCAGGTTTACTTGGATATCTTGTTGCCATTATAGAGGCCAACTGTTTTCAACTTTTGATCAAACTTGGAGTTATGCTTATATTATCAGGACCTTGCATAGATTCAAGCAGAAGTGACAACCACAGACAATGTGATAAAATTTCATCTGATTAGCTGAGCATGTTGCCACTCTGGAAGACATATTTCTGATCTGACTTTGATGAGACCTTGACTATATGGTTTATGATCAAAATTATGACTTGTTTCATAAAGAGCAAGAGCCGAGTGATCTAAGGTGCTTGTCTTTATAAATCACTCACACGTCACCTCTGTCTGCATAGATTCATATTTCAGACTTGACAACATCAGCATGTGAGATGACTTAAATCATGAAGATCTGTGATATGAGTTTATCAACAATTATTGATGATGTGATATTTGATCTGATTGGCTGAAAACATTGGTGATTATTTCCAAACCATATATGATCAAACTTAGTAAATAGGCTTATATTATCATTACATACAATGAGCACTTTTATGAGCTGTAAAGATTAGTGTCTCAGACCATTCAGGCACTCAGAACCCCTTGAGTATAATTGTTTTCCAACTGCATTTTACTGACTTAATTGCTCCTGTTGATTTAATTTTTTTCATTTTAGTTGCATGATATTGTTGTGTGCATGAATGTCTTGTGGACACATTTCTAGTCAGTACAATCTTACCAGGATATTATTTCACCATGTCACACTAAGCAAAGTATAAAAAGTGCAGACATAGATATTCCAGCACATAACTGGGTTGACAGTTTAGGACCAAATCAGATATCCAGAAAACAATACTAACAAGACTTGGAGAAACCAAAGACTTTCATTGTTGATGATATCAGATTTTTTGGTTTCTTTTAGAGTTGAAGAATGATTTTGAAAAAAAGATGAAATACACGCAACAACTGCAGGCTGAGATGTTACAAGGTGAAACATACAAATGCAGTAAGCATAATACTTTAGTTAGATTAAATCAATGTAACAAATGAAATTCTAGAATACAATGCTACTGGTATAATTATCTTTAAGACTGACAGGCCAAAGTTATATACAACTTTGCATTGTGTAATTTCTTCATTACATTTAATAGTGAAGTGAAAATCTAGTGATTTAACTTGCAATTATTAAATTTACATTTTATTACATCTATTATTTGTCAGAGCAATGGAAATTCCAAGATCAAGCCTGTGTCAGATTATGATGTTTAAGCAGCAGTGAGGCTGAACAGACCAGGTTCAAACGCAATTTTAAAATCTCCTACAAGAAAAATCTTTGTAGAACCTTTTATTTTCAGTTTAAGAGCTTCTACGGGACGCTATTTTCATCATAAACAGACCCACATGATTATGACACTGTCATAAAAACATAGGTGTGCGGGCAAATGTATTTTTTTTAAATATCTTGTCAAGGCCGATTCGATATCGTGCTCATGGATCATGTAAATTTATTGTGATAAATCCGTGCAGTGTTGACTGAGCATGACTAAATAGATTTTTAAATTTAATTATATCCATGTCGCCGTTGCACCAAGTTTGATGAATATTTCTTAGCGTATGCGTGTCGACGCCGTTAAATACCGCTAAAATATTACAATTATCTCTAATTACTTTTGGTATCTGCGTATATCGCTGAGTCACGTAAATGACGTCGGTGTTTTTATGTCGTCCATGAGAAAATATCCTAGACGGATTTGCTTGCTTATCCAACATAACGTCGTCGTACACGACTAAATTGTTAATTTCTCCGTTAAGATCGTCCACGCTTGGCGCATCATTAATATCGGTGATAAATTCGATAACATTTTCGTTTATCAACGACGCACTTTCATTAAAATCTTTTAATACTTCATAACATCGCTGATCGTCAACGCTTGGTGCAACTAAATATAATTTATCCCATTTTAGCCATCTCATTATCAAATTCAACAACAATTGAATCTTACCAGATCCTGATGGGCCGATTATTATCATTCTGATTGAATTTGGTAGCACCGCATGATGTTTAACTGGTTCGCATTTTTTTGTGGCAGAAAAATCAATTAAATTCATGATATAATTATCATGGATCTATATTGTGTAAAATGTCGTTCACGCACACCAACGATAGATTTAATTACAATTACGACACGCAATAACAGATTAGCGGGAACGGGCAAATGCGAAATATGTGGGACAAAAAAATTTAGATTTATCAAGCAGGATAAAAAAAAAAGCAACACGGCGGTGATATCGCATCAGGATTAGCAAGTTTACCTGGCGCGCCTTGGGCGAAATATCCTGGAGAAAAACATCTTCCCGGATATAATTATTGTGGACCAGGAACTCGACTTGATCTTAGACTTGACAATGATGTGCCAAAATCCGGCGAGGAACCCGTAAATGCCATCGATGACGCGTGTCTTATTCATGATATTGCTTATCAGCAAGATGATATTCAACAAGGACATCTCGCTGATGTAAATTTAATTCACGCGCTAAATTTAATACCTAACAAAAATATTAGAGAAAAATTAGCTAATTGGATAATTAAAAGCGCCATGAAAGGTAAATTAGTATTCGGCGCCGGTTATAAATAATGGAGTCAATTTATTATTCTCCGGCTGGATTTTGGCGTGGTAAATCAGCAATTACCAAACTCGCCAAAGCTGCTAAAGTAAAAATTCCCGTAGCAAAATCTTAGTTATCCAAGCAGGCAGTTTGGAAAATTTATCTCCCTCCGCCAAAACGAATTGAATACGCGCATTTCGACGTTAGCGTGCCTAATGAAGTTCATCAGGCCGATATAATGTTTCTTCCACATGATATCGTTGATGTAAAAAACCTACAAATACGTGCTAACCGTCGTTGATATCGCTAGCAGATACAAGGAGGCAGAACCGTTAGCAACTAAAACAGCCACCGAAGTCGCGAACGCATTTAGTAGAATTTAGCAGCAAGGACCATTACGATGGCCGAATTTACTTCAAGTTGACCCTGGCAGGGAATTTCTTGGCGCGGTTTCGTCGTTAATGAAAAAAAATAACACGAATATCCGGCGCGGTCATGTTGGAATTCATCGAGATCAAGCAATTGTTGAGCGATTTAATAAAACGCTTGCTGAACGATTATTTGGATATCAGTATGCGAGGGAATTTATTTCTGATGAGCGATCTCAAGAATGGGTGACGATATTACCTCATGTAATTGACGCGATAAATAACGAAATAACACGAACGATAGCGATGAAACCAGCAAGAGCAATCACAAAGACAATTATACCAATAGTGAGGCGTGATTTTTCAACTAGGCCGGTTTTAGGTAGTATCATCGTGAGATATTTATACAAGCACGGCGAAGCTGAAGGTGGCCGAAAAAGAGCGACCGACCCGGTCTGGAGCGTTACATCACATAAAATATCTGCCGTGACAAGATCGTCGGGAAGGCCGGCAATTTATTTTCTTGATTCGCTAGCTCCTCAGCGCGGATTTACTCGTGAAGAATTACAAATAATTTCCGCGGATACTCAGTTGCCACCTAAATCACTTAGGTAACGCGCCTGTTGCATTCCAAGCACGTCAATGTGACGTTTTCTCGATTATGGCCGAGATTATTTTTTTTCCTATTTAAGGTAAATTGTCGAGGATCATTTTTTTGATATTTCCACGCCATTATACAATTACAGATCGCGCAGTGGTTGTCTTGATGTTGTTTTAGCATAATTATTACATCCACGTCAAGGTTAAATTTGAGATTATTTTTTTATCATACTGATTATAACTGGATAATTTTTTTCTAATTACGTCTTCGCAGGTTTCATCGTTAGTCATCGTAGCATCTAAAATTATTCGTGATATCTGAGATATTTTTCTAACTCTAGATACGGCTAAATAAACTAAATTTGACCATTCTATGCGGTCGTCAACTATCCAGACTCGAGTATCTGAAATAGTTAATCCCTGCGATGAATGAATCGTCATTGCATCTCCAAGTTTCCACGGAGATTTATTTGCGCTTAGTGCGTCTTTGACTAAATTAGCATCAACGGCGACGATGTTATTTAATACTAAAATTTTTCTTTCTTGTCCCGGCACGTCAACGTAAATATTTTGTTGTCGCGTATCAACTGGCCGATAACACAACGGCACCATCATGAGGGGAAATTGATCCTGTTGATGCTGAAATAATTCTTGCTGAAGTTTATCTCGGACTATTTTTCTACTAGCAACTATCAAATCACTTAGCGTCCATGAAAGAAAAAAATCCTTCATTGATGTTTCTGGAATTATTTCTCGCATTATTTTGCACTGAACTTTATTTGATTGTAATCGAATTAATTTTTTAAATTCATTCAACGATGCATCGAGAGATCTGTAATCGGCGTCAACTTCCTCGTAGTAGTCGACGAAATTTCTCAACCAGTCATGAGGCGATTCGCCATCAATTGGACCTGGTTGACCTTGATCGTCGCACATAATTACGGCGCTATTTTTCAGCGACAACCAATTGAGAAATAATTTTAGCGTTTCCAACGGAACCGTACAGATTTCATCGAACATTATTACGTTATTTATGTATTTGTCGCCCATTCGCGAGCAACTCCACGTGCCACCGCTGTATTTGAAATAACTGTGATAAGTGCAAGAATTAACCCCACGTTGTTTCATTTCCTTTGCCAATCTATGCATCGGCGTCAACACGATTAAGTCGGAGTTTTTAAATAACTCGATAATCCTAGTTGTTTTACCTGATCCGCCTGACCCGTTTATGTAAATAAATTTATATCTTGACGCGTTATCGTACACGCACGGTGATGAAGAAATTTCGTTTATTTCACCGTAATGATATTCGTCAGCGTCAGGAACATCCGCGGATTCACAATAACCAAGAATATCTTCGTTTTTTATCCTCCATGTGCCCCATGAACCATCGTGAGATACTTTTTCCAACGTAGATAGGTATTTTCCATCGACGTAAAACGAATCAGTAGCTACTCTAACTGCATCGGGGAATTTATTTATCATTGAAAGTAAATTTATACTTACATATGCGAGCATGGAAGATCTTAAATGAGTATATTGCGGTGATTCCCCGTCAAGGTAACTAACGACGGTACCTAATTTCGTTCCATCGCTAAGATAAATATTTTCTCGACCACAAAAAGTATTCTTTTCAGTTGTATCGGCAATTATAAAATCTAATTCAGCGTCGTTAATTATTAACCTGCAATGATGTCGTTGATGATCATACGCGCCACCTTCGGTAAATTTACCAATTATTCTCCTACCTAGATCTTTCGCGTTATCATGATCGGTTGGCAACCAAACGTCAGTTTGTTTTTATACGATATAATTGCCTCACTGACCGTCAGTAACGTCAGCATGGCCGAATCTAGCATATATCGAAGCAGCGCCGTGCAAACCCAACGTCGTTGCGAAAAATGTCTACCAAACCAAACATAACAGATTTTATGTAAATTAACGGCAAATTTAAACGATACGACGCGAGCGAATCCGGTAATGGGAAAATCTGGCAGCGGTCCGTTAATTGATACTCGCGTCATTTCGCTGCAAGGATGCCCAAATTCAGCAAAATATTTAGCAGCGTCGCCGTATCCCAGAAAACTTCCAGGATAACACGCGACCATGTCAAATGATGTCATGTTAACGTAATTATATTTGGTGTTCCATAATCCGCCATGACCGTATTCGATACAACTGCACTGGACGTCTTTGAGAAACTCACGCCGCGTCGGTTTCCATGAATTTCTTTCCCTGGCCGCGTGAGCAGCAACTGATGGAACAGTAAAACAGCTAGCTAACTGATTGGAATTTATCGAATATTTTTCCGCTAATTCGCTCATTAAATCATGTAGATGTTTATTTCTATATACGTCACCGTTGGGCCGCACGAACTGATCGTATTCGTCATCGCTGCGAAACAGCCACACCGATGCCGGATCTGATTTACTTATTTTGTAAATAAAATCGAACATTTCCGTGGGTTTTTCTGAATAAAATTTAACAGTACGATCTCGCGGAAATATCGTTACCGCGCTCGTCCACGCGTGAGAATTATGATCGATTATGTTAATTGGCGCTCCTCGAGATTTATACATAGAGTCATATAAAATTTCTTTTGATAACGACTTTACTGTTATTGGAAATTTTAATTTCTCCGACAACGCGGCAACGTCGCTTATTGACGCGCCGTTGGTAACCGATTTCGCCCAAGTGTTTATCAAAGATAATCTTAAATCAGTTAAGCCAGATCCGCGTTTTGTATTTTTCAAATGCTCTATTACTCGCTCGGCTACACAGTTTATCGAAGATAATTTCATTGGAGGTAAATTTTTAACATCTGGTCGATTATTTAGCCGATAAATTCCATAAACGACCGCGGTGACCGGATAAGATCTATCACAATATGGTTTATCTATGCCGGTAAGTAAACCTGGCTTTGACGTGGCAGATAAAATAACATTTTTTTCCCCGCCAATTACAGGATCGCGTTTATCTCGGAGAACCCAAACGTCGTCGGACATTTGTGCGATAAATTTTATTCCAAAGATAAATTTCTCATTGCCATGATTGCTTTTAATATAATTAATAATACTTTTCGCCCGCTCATCGGTCGTAGTGTTATTGATTTCATTTGTTTTCCACGTCGACCACGTGTGAACGGCGCTGTCGCTGAGAAATTCTTTCTTGCCGCTATAAGTTTCAGATAAGTCAACGTCGACTTCGTCGAGGTCAAACGATTCCATGTTATATTTTAGACAAATATCTAATACAATAATGAATCGTTGCAAATGGATATTAGTCGGTTCGTTGTTATGTTGTGAAAAACCGTGCGTGCGTGAATACTGCGGCGAGCACATGCAGGCGATTCGGTTAGGTAATTATGGTCCACAAAGATGTATAAAATGTAGTATTGGATTACGAGGTAAAACTCGATTATGTTTGCGCTGCGGTGGGAAACGCTATCGAGAGTTAAAGCGACATTATGACAAAAAGAAATCCCGATGACAGGATTATTAAGTGCGAAGAAAATTATCTAAATAGGTTTCAAGACAAACTTTGATTTAGACAAATAATATTATGTATATGAATCAAAAATTCATGAAGCATCCAATCGTTGATAAGTACGAAGCATCGTGTGACGGCGTGGTTAGGCATTGCAGAACAAAAAAACCAGTCGGTAATGTTAATAAATTTGGTTACTTGACATTTAGATCTAATACTGAAAAGAAAACTTATCTATGTCATCGTTTCAGACACGAATGTTTCCACGGACCAATCAAAGATGGACTCGTAATTGATCATATTGACGGGGATACATTAAATAATAAATTATCTAATCTAAGAGCAGTTACACAAAGTGAAAATTTAAAATCAGGTAATACCGGTGGACGCAGAGAATCCAAGGCGGTTAAATCAATTAATATGGAAACCGGCGAAGAAATGATATTTCAATCTATGACATCGGCAAGTAAATATTTTGGTATTAATTCAACCTCAGTGCGAAGAATTGCGGAAAAAACAATTAATTTGACATTTTCGTACAAATTCGGCATCTGGATCAAATTTTCCTACGTCCCACTAATTTTAGATTAATTTTATTTATAATATTTACATTAGAAATATAATATTTACTATAATGAACGAAGAAAATATCAACGATGTAATTGGCGCTATTGAGAAATTAAAAATTAAAGAAATAATTTTACCTGACGAGTTAGATGTTGAAAATATCATCGTTGACTCTGAAGCGTTCACGCAGTGCAGACACGAAGGTAGATACGTGCTGCCGGCCGAATACAAATACATAAAAAAATTCAATCAGCCATGTATAAGTCGTTGGCGTCCGTCGACGAGTCATCGATAGGTGATTTTGCTCCGTTATCAATTGCCATAGAAAAAATAAGATCGGAATTATCTGACGAATATGAAGCAAAAAAATTATTAACACTCAAGTAAGGCAATTAAGAAAAATAGTAAATGACAAAAAGTAAAATGTATTGAAATTATTTATTTATTTATTTTTCTACTGAAATTATTGTTTTTTTACGTAATTACCCAAAATTTTTACAATTGGACGATTTTAAGATCCTTAGGATCTTACTACCAACAAACCCCCCAAAAAAGATATTTTTACTAATATCTATTTTTTTGCTGTTTTTTTTTTTTTTTTTTTTGACGTAGAGAGATTAAAAATCTTGAAAATCTTAAGATCAAGATCCTTAGGATTAAAAATAAAAATCTTAAGATTTTCAAGATCCTTAGGATTAAAAATAAAAATCTTAAGATTTCCAAGATCTCACTAGCAGATTAATACTTAGATTTTCTCCCCGTAAATCAAGTAAATTTCCCCCTTGATCAGTTAATTTAAAATTAATTCTCGATAATAATTTATTATGGCACCGCAGATGAATCACATTAACTGGTTCTTGTACAATTAAGAATCCCGGCGACGTTGTTGGCGAGAAGGAATAAAAAACATATCCACGCTGAGCCTGATTTGACACGGCCGCATCGGCGATATAACTGCCATCGATGACGTCACAATTAAGATTAACCGCGACGACGGTTGTTATATTTACGATGCCTGGCGAAATATGGCGTCCTTCTCCGTGCTGACTATTATTATGCTTAAGTGTACTTGGTGGCGGTGATATTTTTACCCACGCGGCATGTAATTGAGAAAATAATTCATCAATGACGTCAGTGACGGATTTTCTTAATTGTGGCACGTTGTAGCTGGGAAATCTAAAATTTGGCAATGTCGCCTCGGTTAGTCCGTACGCGGTCAAAAACTTTTGTTTATGGCCAGATTTTCTCATTAATTATTACTTGAATTATCCTCTCGTGCATATAATTCATGTCATACTCGATTTTATTTAACATTTCTATGTGCTTGATAATCTCGCTGCATGAACTTGATACGTTAAAAATACACTCCTGAAAATAACCTCGCAGCCACTCTAACAGTGTCTTATGTGTATGATTATATATTTTTGATAATTCATTAATACGAGTTAGTTCAAATTCTTGACCCGCTGAACCCTCTGACCAAATAAAAAACCAAGCCATGTCGTCTTTTTTTCTGAAGATAAATTGAGTACTTGCTGGCACCACCATGGCAACAAGCATTAATTCGTAATTCTTTTTAAGCTCATGATAAACTTCTCTGGTTGTGGTATAATCAGATTTTTTCAGGTTCTGGCGGCTCCGGCGGATGCACTGGCGCGTTCTCAGGCCAACCTAGGACAGTCCTGATCGAACTCGAGTAAATATCAACGAGATACGGCGCTGTTACTTCGATGACCGAAGTTAACGTCGGTTCGTGCACGGTTATTTTTATTCCAGATTCAACTCCGGTTATATTTTTTATTCTATATGATAATTCATCGCTAATTTGTTCGATTTCATAATTGCCAGATGGTAATCCAACGACGGTCCAATCTGGAGTGCCATTATGGCGATATTTATTAGCGAAAACAAGCGAGTTATTTGACATCAACGCGCCAAATGATGCCGATCTGATATTAGGCCAGCTATGATAAACTCGCAACTTCGACAGCGCGATTTCGTTGACGGGAATTGCCGTCGGAAAATTAATACTAAATTCCGGCTGAGTCGAGCTTGCCGATATCATCGTTGTCACCACCGGTGTTGTGTTTGTCACGATCTGAGATAACTCCGACATTATTATTATCTGTAACTTGAACAGCCTGCGAATAAATTTTTATCATCGTGGAAAATTCAAAATCAGAAATAACCCCGTCGTTGAGACTTTCCGATATCAGCGAAGATAATTTCACATACGCGATCGTTGTCGCGTATAATTTTACCACGTATGAAGATAATTTTTCACTCGTGCATGATGATATTTTTTTTTGCAATAATATTAAGGACACCCGCGATCGTCGTTGTCGCGCAAACTACGATGGTGACGGCGACCGGCGCCATTATCGTTAACTCGGATAATATTATTCCGGATCCAGCGACGACGGCCAATATCGAGTAAACAACGACGTTAATGATAGTTAATCGACGTTGATATTTTTTAATCTTTATTTGGTGCGTATCTATGATTAATTTTAGCGAATTTTGCCACTCACGAGCTTGATTGTATCTGTAATCGGACGGCGTCATTATATTTTATAATGTGAATAATTGAGGTGTTTCAGCGATAAATTCTATAGCATACCATGATGGTATTGGCGCAGTTATTACTGCCTTTTCAGGCGGCTCTAGCGTGAATGTTTCTTCGACGCCCTTATTCATCAAAATATTTAAAAATCCAAGGAATCGCTCATTAATGTGTTTCCAATCATATTCTTTGGTTATGATTCTGAATCTTGTTTTCGAGAACACGTACAACCGATACACGCCAGTAACCGGCGCGGTGTATTTGATAGTTTTATTTTCCTGAGTCCATGTTAATGATCCCGTTGACATGATAAAAGTAATATTATTGACCTGCGCGGAAGTTATTGCCGGTGGAATCTTAATAAAGCTAGTTTTCGCGATAACTCCAGGTATCATTACTTCAAATCCCTTAAGTGTTTCTATAGCTGTTTCAATGCTAGTAATTTTTTTGTTAATTTCAGATATTTTCCTATTTGTTTCCGCGGCGGTTTCATCGACACGCCTGATAGTGACGTTGGTAACCGAGCTGGTTTCGATAGCTACTTGATTAATTTGTCTAATAGATTCATTAATATTTTTAATAGCTTCAGCGGTATCTTTGACGACTTTGGCGGCGTTACTGTTTACTTCGGCGGCTGTCTCGTTGATTTCATTAATTTCTTCCTGAGTGGCTGTGAAATCACTTACATGTGCGTCATATTCAGTTCGCCGAATTATATCGGCTAATTTAATATTACTTGTTTTTAATTTTCCATGCTGATCTTGAAAAATAACAACCTCGTCAGGATCTATTCCTGATATCGATAAAAGCTTGTTAACGTCGTCTTTGGTCGCGTACATGGATAAATCGACATCAATTGTTTTTTTTTTTTTAATCGTGACAACAAAGATCTCCCGTAAATGTCAACCATTATTTATTTAGGTTGATTTAGTTTGTCAGAAGTATACCTAAGGACGACTTTGTGATGCGGCTGAGATGATTTTGATATCGCGTTAAGTATATTAATGGCTTCGCTACCACATATAGGCGGATCAGTTAGCGTCTGCGTGGGTAATGTCGAATACCAAATCGGAACATTTAATTGCCTAGAATAATTTAGAAACTCTCTTGGCGGTGCTAGCCCGTACGAGTCAAAGTAAATAATTTCATGCGGATTTATCGAATAAGATACCCAGTCCGTGCCAGGGCCGGATTGTGAATCTAAATTAATAATCCCAGATTCTTTTAAATTTGGTCGATCCGGCAATTGATCTCGCATAAATACGCTTCTGAAGAATTTTTTTTTGTTTTTTTGTTTTTGCTTCGTTAGCTAAATCTAAATTCGACATCGGAGTTATATTCGCAGCGTTCCTAACCCTAATGTTTTTCCTATCAACGGCAACAGCCCGGTAAGAAGCGGAAAGAATCCGCCAGTTTTAAC
Source organism: Sinohyriopsis cumingii (assembly GCA_028554795.2). Taxonomy (NCBI): domain Eukaryota; kingdom Metazoa; phylum Mollusca; class Bivalvia; order Unionida; family Unionidae; genus Sinohyriopsis; species Sinohyriopsis cumingii. Next base: position 53,565,309 of record CM068837.1, on the reverse strand, counting down.
CATGTCGTTGATTGTGCTTGGACTAAGATCAACCTGGACGCCGGTATTTGCCGATTTAGCCTTTGTAAAATTTTTATGCTGAGTTTTAGTTAGCGATAGTTTATTTGGACCACCTTGAATTTGAGCGTTTTTCGACATCAGTTTTAGCCCGCACATTTTTTTTCGTATTTGATTGGAGTTTTTTTTCACCTGACCCAGAGTCAGAGTCACACTAACATGATCGTATGCCATTTATAATTATATTGATGATTTAAATTGATCTCACATTTTTTCTACTGGCGCGAAAATGATTCTCATTCGGCCACTAATACCTTCAAGAATCATAGTTCTATCACTAAGCATGACCGCGACAACTTTGATATCAACGTTGCCAGGATTGGATATCCTGGCTTTAAAATGTATATCAACGACGGATAGTTTTATCAAATCAAGATGTTCCAGTGAAAAATAATATATCGAATATAAATTTTTAAAATCCAACTGTGATACTTGCAGGCCGGTGTCAATATTTTGATCTCGTCCCATAAAACTTAACCTATGATATCCGCGTATTATTGAATTAATAGCGAAATCCAGCGATATTTCTTCGGCTGGTTCCTGTTTTCCATTTATTCGCAACGATATTTCGCTGGTGTTGAAATTATCAAATATCATATGGCTAGCTGTTTGATGATATCGATTAGCTCGTTGAAAAGCAACAAAAACATGCCCTGCTGTGACGCCATATGCCAGGTAAAATTACCGTTAATTTTTTGTAGGAACAGTATCGGTGGTCGTTGTCAACCATGACATTACTGATTTACCACCTTGATCCATAAATGAAAGTAATTTATTTTCTTCAACCAGCGACGGGGTCATCGCTGGCATCCACAGGGTAAGTCTACTTAGTATTACTTTGGCGTTATTCTTAACGTCAGCGCCGTCAGCACGATCACCTTCTCGCCAAATAGCGTCATTACTGTTATCTTTTCGATAAAAAACTATAGTATGCTTGGCTCCAAAAATTACTTTTCTAAAATTTCTGCAAAATCCAAATATATGTGATAACGGAATTGCGCATGAAAATCTTCTGCGAGTACCTGACAACATGGATTTACACGTATAAAAACCTAAATTATAATTAGGATTAGTGCTTATAATTAACGGTTCAACATTAGCGACGTTACCAGCGTCATCAGACATATTTGGCCTTCTTATGATATATTGACCATTTTCAGGGTGATCAGAATTATCCTTGGTAAATATCATGCTAGGACCGGCCGATCTGGTAAAATCGTCCGAGTACCTAGCAAGGCCTATAATTGTCGTAGCAACATCAACGTCGCTGTTAATCGATTCAATTTCTTTTCAGTCCACGAAATACGCGGCGCTCTTAAATAACGCCATAATACCGTTATTGACGAATCCGATTTTATAATTTGCTGCATACTCGGTGTTATCGGTTTTTGTGATTTCACCGACAACTTCGATAAATGCCTCAAATGGTAGAAAATACCTACTTGTGTCATGAACCTGAATTTCAACTCGACTATCACTATTTGGCGTTACCGCGTTATAGGAGTAATGTTGATAATCGCGTATTGACGTATCCTGACTTATTTGTTCGTCCATGTCAAATGCCTCATTGGATGCATGCTTGAACATTTTATTATAAAGATTATCTTCTAAAACGAAGACCACTTCCTGATATCTCGCTGGTATTTTTTTGATCAGATTCTAGATTTATCAGCGACGCTAACGTTTGAGTTGCTGCGTCATTTATTACCTTGCTGACGTCGCTAGGCATCACCGCGGTACTCGGTAATTTAACTGGCTGTTTTTCACGTACCAGATTTAATATTCTATCTTTGACGGTACCAAATATTTTGCTAGCAAAATCACCAGCGGCGGAAAGTGCCTTATCACGAGCAAATCTCATCGCTTTCATCGCTAATTGCTTAGCAATCGGTCCGATTTTAGGAGCTATTCGAGTAATAAATCCGCTAACGACGTCACCGAGACTATCTCCGTAGGTAACTTTCTACATGGGCAAGCGCGCGTTTACCACGCGAGATTACGTAGGTTTACGATGATGTTTGTGAATTATCATTTTATCTAATTAGTTATTTATCTAACTAATCGCTGTAGTCGTCGACGATTTCATCGATGAGATTTCTGTAAACGTGAACATCCATGATGCCGCCGCGAAATAATCGCTGACAAATATCAGTTGCTTCGTTAATTATTTCTGGTGAGTTATTTCCAGCTCGTTTTCCTCCAATAAGAACCTCTAGCCGAGATACGTCGTTGACGACGCTGTCGGGGCAGATAGAATTATAACCGCTACCGGTAGCAGTAGGTTTATCCTGTGCATCTTGAAATTCCTCCTCGTGAGATTGTTGTCGCTGCGATTGTTGTCTTCTACTGCGTACTATTTTTTGAAATTCCTTAAATCCGGGATCATTTAAATCATAAGGTTCATTTTTAACAGCAAAATATACTGAAGGAACCCAATTACCGGATGTTAATTTACTGATATGTTCTGGTTTTAAATATCTCTCTCTATCCTCATATTCAGATACAGCAATATCAATTAATTTATTTCTATTTTCGAAAGTATCAAGAGCATCATCGGTAAATATGTCTAGTAGACGGTTTTACTTGCCGTAAAGGGGGTTTTTTTCCGCCTCTTGAAATATTTCTTCCTCTGAGGTTAATTTTTTCTGATTAACTTCCTCAATAAATTTTTTATAATCTGGATCATTTGAATCAGGTTTCTTATCTTTATAAAAGGTAAAATATAGTGCACTAGTCCAATCATCCGGATCCATTTTAACATGCTTCTGCAATAGATATCTATCTCGCTGATCGTAATCATGTGCAGCAATTTCAACTATACGACTACGATCTTTAGGAAATTTTATATTTTTCTTAAATACTTCATGTGGTAAAATTTCTCCTTGTGCAGGTTCTTCCTGTCTTCCTCTACACCCTTGCATAAAATAATGATAGTAACTATCTTTTGTTTTGTTTATCTCGTATTTTAGAAAATTTTAACCTTGCCTTGAGCATCCAGTCAGCAAATTTTTTGCGGTCATTAACAGTAGCATCCTGAGCTAAATATCTTTGTTTTTCTGCAAAAGCTCCATAAGCAAAGTTGCCAAAATCTTCATAATCTCTACCAGTATTAAGCGGAAATTCTCTAATCCTAACTAATCCATACTGGCTAAATTTACTATCATATTTTACCTCAGGCTCACCTATAGGTGCAGCTATAGGAGCAACTACAGGCGCAGGTCGAGTTTGTTCTTCAGTTTTTTTCAGCACTGGAAGAATACCAGTTTTTCTTGTGTCAGCATCCTTAACATCTCCAAGTAAAACTCGTTCAGTTGTTTCAGTAACCGGTTTAAAGAATAATTCAGCTGATTCTCTAAATCCCTTTCTTGCGTCTTCGACGGCACGTATTTTTCGTTTAACAGATTCTCTAACTGGAATGTATTTTTGTATCGCTTCCTGGCGTTCTCGAGCTAATCGAGTAGTATATGCTTCTCCGACATCCATGAATATTAACATAGCAATAATTTCAATTAATTTTTATAAAAAAAATTACAAATCGTCCTTGACAAGATATTTTGAAAAATTCACTAAATGATACGCCGCCGTGATTGCCAAGTCGAATTTAAAAAAAATAAATTTGCCCGCGCACCTATGTTTTTATGATACACACATTTTCATGTGGGTCTGTTTATGATGAAAATAACGTCCCGTAGAAGCTCTTAAAACTGAAAATAAAAGGTTCTACAAAGATTTTTCTTGTAGGAGATTTTAAGATTGCGTTTGAACCTGGTCTGTTCAGCCTCACTGATCGAGGTGAATTTGAAAAAAATAAATTTGCCCGCTCACCTATGTTTTTATGATACACACATTTTCATGTGGGTCTGTTTATACGTCCCGTAGAAGCTTTTAAAACTGAAAATAAAAGGTTCTACAAAGATTTTTCTTGTAGGAGATTTTAAAATTGTGTTTGAACCTGGTCTGTTCAGCCTCACTGCTGCTTGTTTATCTAATCCATACCCAGTTGTCCCAAGCCAGTCATAGAGCAATGGAAATCCCAAGATATAGCTTGTGGCAGATTTTGATGTTTATCTAACCCAGGCCCAGCTGTCCCAAGCCAATGATAAAGCATTTGGAAATCCTAGGAAATGTGTTATTGCTCTTCTGGATACTTTTTTCACCAGATAAATGCTTGCAAGATCCAGTGCACTTGGTGCAAAGTATGCACATAATAAGAAGGATGACAAAGCATCCATTCGACTGCCAGCAGTAGTTTTGTCTGCTGTGAAGAAGTATGTTCTGTGCATTTACAACAAACCAAATGGCAAACATTAGTTTTACTGCATCACGAGTCAAGTGGTGATTGTATATACTAGAGCTTGGTAAGCACATTTTTCATTAATGTTCTAATATCAGTCTGTAGAATCAACAGTTGTGTTCAGATATAATTTGAGAGGAATTGTTAATTTAAAATTTTCATTGGAATTACGAAGTGCGAATCGACTTTGGATTTTGCACATTTTTTGGAAGTATAGAGAACTCATTCAAGGGCATTCTGAATTGCATCATTGTGGTACATAAGGACATTCATGACTATTGGAATTATTTTGGAATATTCTATACTTTTGGACTTGAATGGACATTTAGGATTATTTGTAATTTAATTTTCAATACCGTGTCTCTTAAATTTTAATTTTGTAACTTAGAGAAATAAATTATTTCTTATTACTTTACTAAAGTTGTTGGTTTTACTTCTTTCTGTTACTTAGTTTAAGACCTAGAGTTGTTACACACTATATTTAGTTCACACTCAAACTTCTGAATGCCCTGCGTCTGTTCCCCAAATTATTTGCAGTTTCAGGTCTAAAGCGAGATTTTGACTCGTGAATTTTTAGCCAATTTACAACATTTAGGACCAAAATTAACACGAGAGATATTTCCTTCAAGCTGTATCAATTACATGGCATACATGCATATACTGATGCTAAAGAGTATTGCTATGTATATTTAATTCGCATTGTTTGTTAGTTATTTTTATATTTTTTATATTTGATTGTATGCCATTATAATGTAACATTGTATTTTGGATTTGACCTTGATCAAAATCAAAATCATTTTATTCTTGACGTGAATTGTTGATGTTAGATTTGTGGTAAATATGTTTATCTAAATCTGAGACTAGAACTTTGGAAATTCCTATGAATTGCTGGGTCTACACATATTATAATTTTAGTGATAATTTTCTATTTATAACTTACATTTTATTTTGTAAACATTATGAAGTTTCTAGAAGGTTATTTTCATTAGGTAAGTTTTTTTTATATAGAAAATGCTAATTGTGACATGAGGTGAAGTAGAGGACTTTATAATCTTGTTAATGGAATCATTCGTGCCTTAAGATCTAGCAGAATCAAAAGTATTCATGTTGTGTCAAGAGATTCATAGTGGACTGGAATTTATTTTGTCATTCACTTGGATTTGTAGTGAATTCAAACTTGGAATTATATTACTGTGATCCAAGAAAACACTGTTGGTGCAATAAGACCATAGAGTTTTAACAGTATTTCAAATTATTTTGTCGAAAAGCACAAAACAAAAACATTTGATTTCATCCTTTAATTTCATGAAACCAGCAACCCGTGATTCTAAAGTACCAATAATGAATGTAGTAGGATTATCACGCCTTTGTTACTAGGCAAGTTTGTAAGGTCTTTGTTATTTACCTGGTGCCTTTAATATAACTCCTTTCTTATTTAAATGACCACCATTGTTTATCTGGCTTCGGGGGACAAAAATGTTATAATCGGGCACATTTTCTCGGGAAATCCACATAAATCAAACACTATAACCAATTAAACATTCTAACATTATAAACAGCCTTTGGAATATGTAGTAATTAGGAATTCGGTTGCGGAAATTAAAATTGAACAGTCTGACAGAAAATATTGTATCCGATAATGTAATAAACAGTTGTTCCTGGAGATGAACACACACACACAGATAGACTGAGTGATATATAGATAGATAGGAACACATATGCATGTGCGTGTATTAGGCGCAGATGTATACACAAAACACTATATATATATATGTGTGTGTGTGTGTATAAAGGCATACTGAAAGACTGTTTTAATTCGATAATGTGTGCGATAAGAATGTGGAAAATATACTTTTCTTACAAATTAAACAAAGAATATGACTTAAACTTTACTTGAATATTTAGTTGGCTACAGGCAAAAAAATATCACAATAATATTTGTCATTTCGCTGTTTACCTTTTCCCACATAAGAATTTCTGTAATGTCATAATCTACAGAACAAACTAAATCTATTTTTAAACTAACACAAGCAAGGAACCATTCTCATTAACAAGATCATTCACAAATCAAATGCCTTTCCAAAACTATCTATTACAAGGATCAAACCATATTTGTGTTTCAAAAACAATTTCCTAAAGTTTAAGTCATTAATGAAAATTGATTGTTGTGGTGGGAGTATGTTAAATATATTTTGTAACATACTTACAAATAGTGTAATATAATCTATACATAATACTAGCAGATATAATTTATTACGGCATATAGCTTTTTCTGTGCTTGTTTTATGTCTCATGGTGAAATACATAGTGTAATTATTACACTGGTAAGATGAACCTTAATGGACCTACCATTTCATGTGGGGTAGTGGCTGGGCTTTGTTAAGACCAGGATGTTTTTCTTTCTTTTACATCAAGATAATTCTTTCTTAATGTAATATTATGGTTAATTTTCTTTCTACAAAACAGAGAAAGATTATGTTTTACAAGCGTTCATGGCCAGAATTTTTCGTTGAAGCTCCAAGTCTCCCACCTCAGAAATGGTCAGTCTTAACTAAATGACCATTTGTATCTGTGAATGTGGTACGTCAGCTGTTTTTGCAATGAAAATAAATGCCACTTAGGTAAATTCCTATTTTGTGACTCTTTCATCCCTAATAACGAAATCGGGTCCTCAAGTTGAAAAGATTAATGGGTGTTTTAACCAACTTTATGAATATTACATAATATTGTGATTTAATTTCATTATTTATGTGTATTTACAAGTAGCATGACTGACATATACAGCATGAAAGTGTTACATCATTCATGAGCCATGATGATGCCAAATACATATCTTTCTAATTAATATATAACATAAATATGCACTCTTAAATTTTATATGGTATCTGTTTCACACCTTTGTTTCATTATACTGTAGCTACAAAATTAGATGGACTGAGGCAAAGACAAAATTGTGATCACCAGATTAAGGGCAGTGAAACACGAAGCAATACAAATGCAATATTTCAAAAATCATTAAATGCATGGCATGATTAATTTTATTTCAAGATTTTGTAATATTTAAAATACGGGTGATTTGCAAAACAGTTATGTTTGATTGCATTATAATCCAAGCCAATATTATGTACATTGGTTAATATGTTATTACACTCCATTACCGGCTGCAGATAATTAAATGTTATTTTTTCAGTTTACATATAGGTCGACAGTAGGCATTTATGTAATTTATAATGCACATCTTTTTTGTAACTGACATGTTTATACAAAGGAAAATAAAAGAACTTCATTTTCTATTGCAGCTGGTAAAGTTGCAAAAATTACACAATATATTAATTATGAAATAATATTGTTCTAAATAAAAATAACAATAATAATAATATAATCATCGCCACAATGTGTGCTCAAACAGTCTACCTGCCTAATATTAACCATATTTAAGTAAATAGAACAAGCAAATTTTAAATAAATTGTTTGCACTTTACCAGCAAATGTTCAGACATTTAATTCCCAAAATATCTTTTGTATCTTCACAATTTCAATTGCATTTGATTACTGGGTAGATTTGTTTCCTATGTGATGGTGATAATACATTGAAGAACAAAACAATAAAACATCACTATCTTTTTATGTCATTTAAACTTTTATAAATTCTTCTTAACATTTTTAAACAATTATTTCTGTATTATCGTTCACATAAATATTTTTTGTTCCAACTATTTTTTTCAATGTTTGCTTGTTTTGGCTTTGGGGTATGATTGTTTGTTTGTTTTTGTTTGTTTTTTTAAAACTGTTAGATGGTTAGCCAAGATATAACTGAAGCAGTGGCTTAGTGGTTAACCTGCCAGACTCATGACCGAGGTGGTGTGAGTTCGAATCCTATTACTATACCAGTGTCAGATACAATGGTGTGCTCTTCAGTGAGGCACTTTACTCTAAATGCCATGGAATTTATTCATTAACTACCATACTAAACCATCCTTAAAATTCTGAGTTTCTCAATGATTATAGGTTCCGAGGCTGCAAGCATTTACGGATTTATTCAAAATAATACAGTTATGCAAAAATCTTGGTTGAACTCTTTTGTCATATATTCAACCTCAAAATCATGTTAGAAATAACATTTGCATGGAAACTCAGTATACAACTAAACAGAACTTCAATGTGTCCATCACCAGATTTGATACACTGATTGAAAGTAATCGCTGTATTATTATGACTCTATGGTCTTATCCCTTTACCTCATAGAGCATAGTTACAAAGTGCAGCGTGTTGTAAATAGATCACCTGTTACTTATTCGACTCCATACGCATAGGCCCGCCCGTTACCTGTTAATCAATCTAGTGTATGTTACGTTTAACAGCAATTTTAACCATTTTACATTTTTGTTACACATCTATTATGTGTGGAAAAATTCAAGAGTAAAGTCAGAATGTTATAGGTGTGTAATTATTTTTCACAGAAGAATTTTTTATGTGTTTTAAAATCTTGAGAGAACTCGTTCACCGTCAAGTCAGTGAGGCCGCGTGACCAACAGTAGCTGCTATTTCTTATACTTGAAATTTACAAGTTTTCGTCTGCGTCTACATCACTAAGTCATCTGAATTTTGATAATTTATAAAAACTAATTGCTTCCTACATCAATATCGGAGCCTTTACCTACGTTATTGAATCTTTCATAGTTGTGATTCTAATCATGAAAACCTCGTGAGTAATGAATGAAGTCTGCGATCTCAATGTTGGAGAGTGATTACAACCCAGTTACTTTAATGTTATTTATGATAAAGACTTTGTTGTTGTTGTTGTTGTTGTTGTTGTTGTAGGGTTTAATGCCATTTTTCAGCAAAATATAGGCTAAACATGGCGGCCAGTAAAACTGGTTAAAGATGAACCCTGGAAAACCCCGGGAAGAACCACCGACCCACGAGAAGCTACTGGCAGGCTTTCTCATGTACCCACGTTAGCTGAGCCAGAGACTCGAGCCCACGCAGACAGAGGTAAGATGGCAGTGATCGGGAACAATGAGCACTTTAGACCACATGGACACTCAGGGCCCCAAGAACACTTTGTATTTCTAGAGAAGATTCACTTGAATGAAATAATTTAAAAAAATAAATTCCAGACCAAATCCATTGCTGGACACAACATAATACAACTGACTCTGCCTCATGATCTTATAAAACTTACAGAACAAATGAACAAATTTTCAAATGACAAAATTATATAGTCTTCTGCATAATCTCTAGTCACAATTAACATTTCCTTAAATTAAAACAAGTACCTAATGGAAAACAACCTTCTTGTTTGCTAAAATTATAAATTAAAATGTGTAATAAACAACAGATAGACCTGGAAATTAACAGAATTTCCAAAGTTCAAGACTCCTATTGAGATAAACGTGTTTACTACAAAACTAAGTGCAATATTTCAGGTCAGGTAGAAAATAAACTTGATTTTGGGCAGGTCAGTTCCAACATACAAGGCATTTATTATCAATAGCATATAATGAAATAAAAATATATGAAAACTACCTCACAAACAATGTAGATTAAATATACATATGCAACTTATAATAACCGCTGGGTATTTTTTGAGATCTAATAGTCTGAAACATTGAAACCGAATATAGTCAAAACATTAAACCTATAATCAAGTAAGTTATAATCTACAAATATTTATCAGACTGATATTATATACAATGTTAGATTGGTAGATTCTCTGTTTAATGTATCTGAAAAATATTATATAGCATTCATTTTCAGATAGCTATGTTCTGAATAGTCTATCAATAACAATATGAACACTAGCAGCAACACAACACGAGTCAAAATAATTAGCAACCATCATACGAAAATAAGGACAACATGTTTTCTAAATGACACAAATCTGATTAACATTAAATTACATTTTAAAATTGATTGTTTTGCATATAATCAAAGAACTTTTGCACTTTCTTATCATTAAAAAGCTTATGTAACTTTACAGGAATTTAGCACTAAAATGATCTGCTAATCTTTATTTCAGCCGATAAACGTGTAGTTTTGTACTGTCTGAACCATCCGTGATGATTAAGATATCCTTACTCTTGTGAATACAAATTGCCCATGGAGATTTCAGCACTCCTGAACTTATGACCTGTATGGCAGAACCATCTTATATAACTTACAGAAAAATTTCAAATGACAAAATTATATAGTCTTCTGCATGATCTTTAGTCACAATTAACATTTCCTTAAATTAAAACAAGTACCTAATGGAAAACAACCTTCTTGAAGGTTCATAATGTTTGCTAGATAAAATCTTAGTTATGAATAGAAGTCTGTTGCTAAAATTATCACATAAAATATGTAACAAACAACAGGTAGACCAAGCAATTTGTAGGGAATTTCCAAGTTCAAGACTCATATTGAGATAAACATGTTTACAACAAAACCAAATGCAATTTTTCAGGTCAGGTAGAAAATGAACTTGATTTTGGGCAAGATCGATTTAAAACATACAAGGTGTTCATTATCAATAGCATATAATGAAACAAAAATATGGAAGGTTGATTGATTAATTGTATTTCTGCAGCACACCAGTACTTCACAAACAATGTAGATTAAATATACATATGCAACGTATAATAACCAATGGGTAGTTTTTGAGATCTAATAGGCTGAAACAATGAAACTGAGTATAGTCAAAACATTAAACCTATAATCACGTAAGTTATAATCTACAAATATTTAGATTGTTACTATATACAATGTTAGATTTCTAGAGTCTCTGTTGGATGTATCTGAAAATATTATACAGCATTCATTTTAAGATAGCTATGTTAGTAGTATATAGGGGCACCCTACGGACAATGGGAATTAGCATTACAGGGACCCCTGGGTCACTCTACGGACAAGGGAAATTTAACATGGCGAAAAATCGTGGGTCACTCTACGGACAAGGGGAATTTAACATGGGATTTTTTTTTAAATTTAAAAAAATTTTTTTTTAAAAAAGGGGTAGGCAATGGAAAGGCTATCTCTTTTCGAGAAATATGGCTGGCCCTGAAAAGGGCCTTTGGGTTTTCTTCTTCTTCTAATTTCTTCTTTTCCTCCACCAAGTTCTTATTTTATCTCCTACACTCTTTTTCTCTTTCTTTTTTTTCTTCTCCTCCTCTTCTTTCTTCTTCTTTTCATTTTCTTCTTCTTTTTCAATTTTTTCGTTCCATTTTGTGACGATCGTGGATAAATATCTATGTATCTATAATCAGCTGAAATTCCTATGAAATCCCACTATCTATTTATAGCTCCAACTTGTGGGTTTTTCCTTTGGAAAATCCCACTATCTTTTTATAGCCTCAGCTTGAGTGACGTTCCTGTTTATGAATTCTAGTATATATGTATAGCTACAAAATGTGGAAATCCCCAAGTCGATATTTATAGTTTCGAAATTTCCAGCGTCAGTGACGTCACTGTACTGAACACTAGGGATAAATATCAACAGTGTTGCAAGTGGCTGACCTGAATACGCGCTACTGTAGGTAGGTAGGTAGAGTGTATCTGATAGGGATAAAGTGAGTTTTATACGGACAAACAGAGACCAATAGACACACACAACGTACACGCGCAGACACACACACACACACACACAAACACACAAACACACACACACACACACACACACACACACAACGTACGCGCGCCGACATACTCACACACACACACACACACACACACACACACACACACACACAGAAACACACAACGTACGCGCGCAGACATACTCACACACACACACATAAACACACACACTATAAGATAGATAAAATTAGTAACTACTTACAATATCAACTTCTGTGACGATCGTGGATAAATACCTATGTATCTATAATCAGCTGAAATTCCTATGAAATCCCACTATCTATTTATAGCTCCAACTTGTGGGTTTTTCCTTTGGAAAATCCCACTATCTTTTTATAGCCTCAGCTTGAGTGACGTTCCTGTTTATGAATTCTAGTATATATGTATAGCTACAAAATGTGGAAATCCCAAAGTCGATATTTATAGTTTCGAAATTTCCAGCGACAGTGACGTCACTGTACTGAACACTAGGGATAAATATCAACAGTGTTGCAAGTGGCTGACCTGAATACGCGCTACTGTAGGTAGGTAGGTAGAGTGTATCTGATAGGGATAAAGTGAGTTTTATACGGACAAACAGAGACCAATAGACACACACAACGTACGCGCGCAGACACACACACACACACACACAAACACACAAACACACACACACACACACAACGTACGCGCGCCGACATACTCACACACACACACACACACACACACACACACACACACACAGAGAAACACACAACGTACGCGCGCAGACATACTCACACACACACATAAACACACACACTATAAAATAGATAAAATTAGTAACTACTTAAAATATCAACTTCTGTGACGATCGTGGATAAATACCAATGTATCTATAATCAGCTGAAATTCCTATGAAATCCCACTATCTATTTATAGCTCCAACTTGTGGGTTTTTCCTTTGGAAAATCCCACTATCTTTTTATAGCCTCAGCTTGAGTGACGTTCCTGTTTATGAATTCTAGTATATATGTATAGCTACAAAATGTGGAAATCCCCAAGTCGATATTTATAGTCTCGAAAATTCCAGCGTCAGTGACGTCACTGTACTGAACACTAGGGATAAATATCAACAGTGTTGCAAGTGGCTGACCTGAATGCACGCTACTGCAGGTAGGTAGGTAGAGTGTATCTGATAGGGATAAAGTGAGTTTTATACGGACAAACAGAGACCAATACACACACCCACACAACGTACGCGCGCAGATACACACACACACACACACACACACATACACACATACACACACACACACACACACACACACACACATACAGAGGGAAGAGGAAAAACAAACCCCAAATATACTATCAACACAGAAGGGAGATGATACAAACCCCAAATAAACTATCCACACAAACGTACGCGAACGCATACAAACCCCAAATATACTATCAACACAGAGTGAAGAAGTAAAAGTTTTTTGAAAGCACCTAAGCCCTCACCTGCAATGACCAACTCTGCCAAACACCTACACCCCACCCCACCCCACCCCCCACTCCCAACACTACAAAACCCATTTAACCCGTTATTTTATGGCATCAGTGTGTGATTTAGGAAACATCAAGACACAAAATAATGGAGGAATAGACTGACTATTGTTTACCGACTTGCATGCCTAAAGAGCGTGCGTGAAGGAAAACATCCTTCCATTTCAATTCTAACTAAAACATGATCCAGAGGGATAGAGATAGGTGAAAGGGCACAATTTCATAAAGTGTGAGCAGAAAACAAAACACGCCATCCTTATTATACAATGTCAAGACCAAGAGACACTTACGTGTTCTTTCTGGTCTATTCTCTTTTAGAAGGTAGTATGAAATATCACATCAGGGCCAACGCATCGGCTCACATTGTCAATTTTTCCATTTCCATGTCTTTACTGGCACAAGTTCTTCATCATCTTCAATTTCTTCTTCTTCTGAATCCCTCTTCTCTGTTTCGTCTTGTTTTTGTTTATTCTCTTTTCTCGTAGGGCACTCTGAATTCCAGTGTCCTTTCTCCTGACAACGATATTAGGTATCTTGACTTTTGTCTCTCTTTCTTAGACGAAGCAGGTATTCTGGAGACAAATACCCATTTACCTTTGCAGATATAGCAAACTTCATTAGCACTTACACACTTTCGTATGACTCTTATCAAATCAACGACCAAAAGAGTAAGTTTTGTTGCCACTTTCGCATGTGAATTATGTTTTCGTATGACTTTTAGTAAATATTTGACCAGCAGGTCGATCTGTGCTGACTCTTCCATCTTTGATCGTTTGAGAGCGAAATGAATACTCTGACGCTAAGACACTCTCCTTATATACAGAGACCTGCTGCGTATGAAACCTAGTCAAATGTAATTTTGCAATAAGATGAAACGATTTCATTGAGGAAGTAAAAGGCAATGATGTACCGTATCGCCTCACACAAAACCTGAAGTGTTAGTTCAAATCCGTGTCAGCGATTTCGAAGACGACATAACTGGGCTTTAATCATTGCTCTCCATTTCTGCCACAAAACCACGAGTCCTGATTCACGCCAAAAGAAATTTCGTTCGGTCCATAAAAAATAGTATCACATCCGAGAAACGCAAAAACGAACTTCCAGAAAACTGAGAACGACGGCTTACACCTACAACGTGAAATGTATGAGTTCAAGTAGTGCGTAAAACTTAGTCAAATTAAATTTTTATAGTCAAGACGAAACGATCTCTTTTCGAAGAAGAAAGCAGACACCAAGCGACAATGGCGATCCGTGTCACACAACACTTTTCAAAATGTATATGATCAGAGGTTTGTTCTAGCGATCTGCACGGTTAAATTAAATGTTGATGTATTTTGCAATAAGACGGACAATGGTCGCCCATGGGACCATTGTTCGTGCATTAGTTTAAATTTGTAAAATATTTTTTTTATATAAATCGCCTATAGGATAGACCCAGTAAAGCATGGCCATTCTCGTCACTGTGTGAATAGCTGCTCAAGTCAATTCGAAGTGAACGCAGTAAGAAAATAAGTATAGCCAATGAAATGGCTTACAACGGGTGATGCATTGTTTTGTTCTAGGACTGTGTGGCATAATAATCCCTATGTTCTTGCGTTGTTACCATTACAGTGCAGACAGACTGAAATGTGAACTTACAAGCCCTCTTTGTGTGTGTGTGTGTTGTACCATTTCTTCTTACCACATCAAAAGACTGAGCGTCACAGTATTGGTTCGCGTTTTCAAGCTGACCATTTTTTAAAAATCTCACTTAAACATTTTAACATAAACACTCACACTCACATCGGTAGAGTCAGAACAGACGTGTTACAGTACTGAGGGGCATGTTATCTTTTTTTTTCAAACTAATAAATTTGGGGTTTGTATGAAGTAAAGAACCGAAAGTACAGTGAAACTCAAGGATGATGACCCAATCTGTCTGTCTATTGATGCGTGTATTTACTTAAGAAGAAATATGACCTCTAAAACACAAAGAGATACGGCAAGCATGATTAGAATGAACATAACGATGTTTTCCTTCACGTCCGTGTAATTTAGAGTTTCAATCCTCTTTGAAAACAAACTTGGTCTCCTTTTGTAGGGCTTGAAATAATAAAAAACCTGAAAAAATCTTAAGCACTTTGCTATAGATAATTTCATCAACAGACTAAACAACATAAATGCCGTTACAACACTAGAAAGCCTTAAATCTTCTATCAAAAAGAAATGTATCAAAAAATTAAAGATTAACGATAACTAACCAATGAAACCGAATTTAACAAAGGCAGTGACATGTGAAGAAATGTCTCTCACTTTGGAAAGGTAGGCGAATGTACTCTGTCATGCACCATCAACTTGAAAAAAAATTATAAACAGAGAGAAACCTGAATTCAAAATTCAGTTGTTTTTTTTTCTTCAAAATTGTTTCGTTTCTTTTTTCTTTTTTTGGAACAAATCTAAGCACTAATATAGAGTGGAAAAGGGAAAATGCACATACAAGCTTTGATATTTCTGAAAAAATGAGGGGATATTCCTGACGTTCATAACCACCTATATATGCTTGGACTTGTCTGTGACTTATCCACAAAACAAGATGTACATATTTCTGGTCAAGCTGCAAGTGTGTGCGTGTTTTTGAAAATGGTAAAAACTTGGATATACAATTTTCTCGTGATACTTATAAAGTGAAGAGTCTGTGCAAGTGTCAAAAGCCAAAGTCATATAAGTTTTGTATTTTGTACGGCTTGTAAAGATTTCCACTTTAGGAAATGTGAAGTATCACAAATTATTATCACAAACAGAAGTGGAACATAGGGGCTTGCAAGAAAGAAAATAACCCAGACAGTTGGTGTCATCAAGAGTGCTAGAGACGGTACCCGAACTTGCTTGCTTGCTTACTTGAATTAAAGTGATTTTCGCTCTAATGGAGCATGTATCACTGGTTTAATAACGCACCGCGTGATTTTTAATTACTCCTGGGGAAGGAAAGAGAGCCTCATCCCCCAGGCTTTTATGTAATCACAGACTATTTTAAAATTTAGCCACTCAGGTGTAGGACTAACTAGTCCTTAACAACCTGACTGAAAGGCTTTACACATGAGTGGGAATTGTCTCACCACACACTCATTTTTCTGTCCGAGCGTGGTAAAGGAGGAAAAAGGTGCTCAGCAAGACAGCCATGGATGTTAAGTACTCACCAAAACGCTAGCCCGTACTTATTTCAAATCAAGTCGTGTCATCAAAAAAGACGACGTGTACGACATCAAAGGCATTGTCAAACGCAGAATGCCTCAATGCTAACTGGCTAGGTCTGCATTTCTTGCTCCCGCTGCTGTTGCGTATATTTCTTCCCTCCACACCGAGTTCTGGGCCTAATTCTTTTAATTTCGTTGTACCCGAACTTACATTATCCATATTATCACCAACAAAAAAAAACAAAAAAACGCACAGACCTAAAAGAAACATTCACTCACTTTTTTACAGAATATTACTATTTTTAAAATTTTGATAATCGACGGAAACGAACAACTTAGAGTCACACTTTCTAACTAAGATAAAGAAATCATGTGCTGATAGACTCACTTCTGTATTTTTTCTTCTAACTGACTAACATATCATAGGCAATGGAATGTTATTTCTTTTCGAGAGTATGGGGTAGCCCTGAAATTTTTTGGGAACTTGAAGCTATGGCGATCGCTTAGGTTATAAGATGGCGGCCTCCTCTGACGACAGGCTTTCTCACAGGATAAGGTCTGCTTCTTCGGAAAAGAGAAGAAGAACTCTTTGGTGTCGATACGACAATCGACAAAGCCTCTGTCACGTTCATGCTGCTGCTGTTGCTGCTCTCTCTCTGCCGTTTATGAAGTCTGTACTTCTCCATCCATTCTTCTTTCTCCTTCTTGAATTCCTCCTTGAAGAGCTCTTCTTTCAGGTCTTCAGTGACTTTCAACATTATGATATTGTCTATCTCTTCAGGTCTCGGTATCAGACTTGTCATGACCCTATGCAAATTCACATAGGCTTCGTTCAACTTGGCTAATCTTGAGCACATCTTCGTAGGAAGATAAGTTAACAATGGATGGGCAGACTGGAGACTTCCCCGTTTGTATTGTCAAAGCGCGGACGTGAAGGAAAACATTGCTACACGGTTTTCGAGCCGGAACGTTCAAATAGTGTTATGGGAGGGATAGAAAGAAGTCAAAGAGCATGAATCAAGATTCCTATAGCCAAACAAACCACAAAGGCATTTTTTTCTTCAAAACACAACATTTTTTTATTCATACTAACAAACAACTCTAACATTTTTTTAACAATAATCTAACACTATAACATCAAACATTTTTTTCAAATACCAAACGTTTTTTTTCAATTCACACTCTACTTTAAACAGGGCTGACAACGTTGTGAATGAAATTGTGATTTCCACTGTTGGAAGTCATCAGGCCATTGATGGACACTACGTTTCCTAGCTTGAGACAAAAGATAAGCATACTGGTCACAAAACCATCGATCTACTTTCACATCGTTTCTTGAAGAAGAACGAGGATCAAAATGAGTCACTAAATGTTCTAAGGAATAGCCCAGGCTGCGATGATGCAGAAAATACACACAGTACTGTCCGCACACCAAGGAAACTGTGCCTTGTAATTTCACGTTATTGAATTGGGTGGTCTGAGCATTTCTTCTCATAAAGTCGATGATATCGTCTTCCAAAGGGGGCAATCCGTACGAATCGAAATATTTCACACATCCTTCTTGAGGAAAGTAGACGGCTACCCAGTGGGTTCCTGAGAGATGACTGTCGTCCGTGTTGATCACGTAAGCTTGATGGTCTTTAGGTTTGCGATGAGGGAGTTCATCTTTAGCACAGACGACAGGATTCCAAGAAGCAGTGTACGAACTGTGGTTCAAAAGGTAATAAAGTTCTCAGGTATCCATTTTTTGTTTTTTTTTCTTAAGTCATCAATTCGATCCTGACTTTCTGCTTGAAAATGTCTGACAAGTAACCGTTTTCTTCGCCTTGTCTCCCAACTCTGATCCAACAGAGCTTCGATGAGATGGATCTCTTGAGTTGTTAATGGAGGACAATAATGTTCACGCAAGCCTTTATACCACTGTTGTAACACATCTTCTTCCGAGATGAGACTCCAAGCTTCGTCCAGATATTCGTCCAATTTTTCTTCTTAACTCAGCATTAACATTTATCGTGTTGAATTTGACTGGGATGATTGTTATGACATCCACAGCAATCTTTCTTGATCAATTCCTTAATTTTTTTTCTGTCAAGACTATAGCATAACAGGAAACTATATGTGATTCTTGTTCTGGCCATCTAGACTTCATCATGATGACTTCTTCGTCTTTGTCTTGGGGTTCTCCTTCCTCAGGATCTTCACATTCCATGTCCAAAGAATCCCTACTATACAAACATTGATAAAAGTCTTCCATGACTTCTAATAGTGTAGAATGACTTCTCTCAAACTGTTGGCTTATATCGTATTGTACAATTCAGCATACAGGAGGACGTTCACCGTATTATCTGCGCGTAGATTTTCTGCAAACTGAAATTCCACACGCATCTGACCGGATTTTATAGGGTGAAAATGTCACTCGTCGCTGTCTTGACATAGAATTCGTTAGAGAACCGTTTTCGAAAATGGAGTTTCACTGTAACTTTCCCTTTGGAGAAGGGAATATTTTGTCCCAGATCTTCTTTTATAGCAATGTTGACAGTGTCTAAATACGACTTACTGACGGGTAAATAGTGAGGATGTACAAATTCACGGTGTACGTGATAGGTGTTTGCACCTTCCTGGTCATTGTTTGTGGTACTATCCACTTTGAAAGGAATGACACGCAGTAACGGCACAGAGGTGTGTCCCACCACGTTGTACTCCACCACATCGGAATATACAAAGATCAAATTAAGTCCTTGGTTCAGTTCTACCGGGTTTCCAAAAGCTCTGTAAAAATCCATATTACTTTTGATCTTGGGGCTCATATTGTTTGCGACCATTTCTGCATGTCCACCCAAAGTTTCAAACAAACTACCATTGAACCTGAGGGACAATGTGTCCGTATCTTGAAATTTGATCACGAGACGATGAGCCACTTTATGGTACTCAATCTTCACACTTTTTTTGACTCTGTTCAGTGCTTTGCCAAAGGCTAAGTTGAACCTGTCCGCAATAGTGTCCACCAAATGTTCGCCACTAAAATAATAACCTGAAGGAATTTTCAAGGTGTAGATAATGAAGGCTGGGTTGCTGGCTGCTCTTGTGTCCCCTAAAAACCCGATTTTGTTGATTTCTTCCTCCAATTGGGCATTCAGGATTTCCACCTCGAAAGTGTTTTGCTTTTCGGTGATGTTTTTGATTTGTGTTGGGTGAATGATTTCCACTAAAGCCACTTCCCAATGGGCTTCGTGATCTAACTGGATGGTCTGAGGTAATTTGACCGTGTAACAGCACAACGTGTTGTTGGGAAACACCTCCATGGAACTGTCACTGGGTAAGGTTAAGTAAAATTGGCTGTTATTGCTCATAATTCCAGAGTTTTGTGGCTCTCCGAGGCGATACTGGAAGTCAGAGGAGTGTCTCCGCCCAAAATGGAGTTGTTGTTGGAGTGGTGGCTGGCACTGACACTGGACACAAGGTTCCCGTGGTTCCCGTTCGAGGAGAATTTCAGGGAGGGATTGGGAAGCAGGTAATCGATGTAACTGCTCAATACAATGGTCCACAATTGTTTGTCTCCTTGTTGCAAACTCAAATTGGCGATGGCTGCCCCGATGACACAATACACCACGAAGATTTGGCAGAAAAAGACGATTTGCGTTTTAGGCACACGTTCTCCACACTACACCCACAAGGGTTGTTTTTGTAAATCTTGCAGAGAAGAATTGGGTGAAGGAGTGATCGCAGTAGCTGAATCTGTGTGAAAGGGAATGATGGTCACTTCTTTTTATAGTCGATGACGTGCGAAGCGTCGATCCAAGAATGATAACTGGTCGGATATCCTTTCCAACGTACCTTGACTTCTTTGACGTCGTTTGCCCACTTTACGGTTTCTGCCAGTTAGTACTCCACCCACCTCGAGAACACAAATAACATCTAGTCAACAGCCGACTATACCTAACAAACAACCCGTCCCGGAAAGAGTGGTGGCAAAACAAAGGTCCAATTATCTTAGACAAACGGTATGGCAAACTCAAATGTAATTATCGGAGGCACTACGTTCTTTTCTCACTCCGATACTACAGGCAATCTCAGCTGAAATAACAACCACAACAACAATAACAGCGACAGACACCATAGCGGCGGATTTGAAACTATCTGAAGAATTAGTATCAGAACCAGAAAATGAAATTGAGGCGGTTGAGGAGGAGGAGGGGGACGCTGACCCTCGTTGAAAAGTACGCCGAAATGGGGCTAGATCAAGTATTGTATGTCGTCAACATAGCAGGGCAGTTTATTAGAGCAATACAATACGTTGCCTACAGATCTCTAGACACCTTTAAACCAAGACCTTCTCAATGGGGATTAGGGGTCAGAGTTCTTCCCCAATTCTACAGACAAACCTACACTGGATACCCCCTCAGTCAACTGGTAGAAGCCGCTGCTTACGTTACCGCCCATCATGGCTACGCATTTCCTGATATCAAGAATCATGTGACTAGGAGTGCGGGAAAGAACGTGAAAGCAAAAGAGAGACGTGTTACCTTCTAACAGAAAAAACAGACTTTTTTAGGGCTCCGAAAGATTGCTTTTTATTAAATAGGGAACCATATTTGGCTTGGTATCCCTCCTTGACTAAACTATTCTCGAAACAAACTTGACCCATTGGAACACTGCAACAAACTTAACTTTTTAAACCTAACAGTGACCAAACTGGTATATGTCGCTTAGACATAATAATTTAAATAAGATCAGTATGGCTATTTTTATGTACACTAAGTACTAATATTAGACACATATGTTAGGAAATTTAACAGACTCGTTAGATTTGAACTAATTGCACAGGTGGTTAACACATTATTGGTACTTATTATTGTCGATTAGCAAAAAACGGGACTTGATTTGAAATAAGTACGGGCTAGCGTTTTGGTGAGTACTTAACATCCATGGCTGTCTTGCTGAGCACCTTTTTCCTCCTTTACCACGCTCGGACAGAAAAATGAGTGTGTGGTGAGACAATTCCCACTCATGTGTAAAGCCTTTCAGTCAGGTTGTTAAGAACTAGTTAGTCCTACACCTGAGTGGCTAAATTTAAAAATAGTCTGTGATTACATAAAAGCCTGGGGGATGAGGCTCTCTTTCCTTCCCCAGGAGTAATTAAAAATCACGCGGTGCGTTATTAAACCAGTGATACATGCTCCATTAGAGCGAAAATCACTTTAATTCAAGTAAGCAAGCAAGCAAGTTCGGGTACCGTCTCTAGCACTCTTGATGACACCAACTGTCTGGGTTATTTTCTTTCTTGCAAGCCCCTATGTTCCACTTCTGTTTGTGATAATAATTTGTGATACTTCACATTTCCTAAAGTGGAAATCTTTACAAGCCGTACAAAATACAAAACTTATATGACTTTGGCTTTTGACACTTGCACAGACTCTTCACTTTATAAGTATCACGAGAAAATTGTATATCCAAGTTTTTACCATTTTCAAAAACACGCACACACTTGCAGCTTGACCAGAAATATGTACATCTTGTTTTGTGGATAAGTCACAGACAAGTCCAAGCATATATAGGTGGTTATGAACGTCAGGAATATCCCCTCATTTTTTCAGAAATATCAAAGCTTGTATGTGCATTTTCCCTTTTCCACTCTATATTAGTGCTTAGATTTGTTCCAAAAAAAGAAAAAAGAAACGAAACAATTTTGAAGAAAAAAAAAAGAACTGAATTTTGAATTCAGGTTTCTCTCTGTTTATAATTTTTTTTCAAGTTGATGGTGCATGACAGAGTACATTCGCCTACCTTTCCAAAGTGAGAGACATTTCTTCACATGTCACTGCCTTTGTTAAATTCGGTTTCATTGGTTAGTTATCGTTAATCTTTAATTTTTTGATACATTTCTTTTTGATAGAAGATTTAAGGCTTTCTAGTGTTGTAACGGCATTTATGTTGTTTAGTCTGTTGATGAAATTATCTATAGCAAAGTGCTTAAGATTTTTTCAGGTTTTTTATTATTTCAAGCCCTACAAAAGGAGACCAAGTTTGTTTTCAAAGAGGATTGAAACTCTAAATTACACGGACGTGAAGGAAAACATCGTTATGTTCATTCTAATCATGCTTGCCGTATCTCTTTGTGTTTTAGAGGTCATATTTCTTCTTAAGTAAATACACGCATCAATAGACAGACAGATTGGGTCATCATCCTTGAGTTTCACTGTACTTTCGGTTCTTTACTTCATACAAACCCCAAATTTATTAGTTTGAAAAAAAAGATAACATGCCCCTCAGTACTGTAACACGTCTGTTCTGACTCTACCGATGTGAGTGTGAGTGTTTATGTTAAAATGTTTAAGTGAGATTTTAAAAAAATGGTCAGCTTGAAAACGCGAACCAATACTGTGACGCTCAGTCTTTTGATGTGGTAAGAATAAATGGTACAACACACACACACACAAAGAGGGCTTGTAAGTTCACATTTCAGTCTGTCTGCACTGTAATGGTAACAACGCAAGAACATAGGGATTATTATGCCACACAGTCCTAGAACAAAACAATGCATCACCCGTTGTAAGCCATTTCATTGGCTATACTTATTTTCTTACTGCGTTCACTTCGAATTGACTTGAGCAGCTATTCACACAGTGACGAGAATGGCCATGCTTTACTGGGTCTATCCTATAGGCGATTTATATAAAAAAAATATTTTACAAATTTAAACTAATGCACGAACAATGGTCCCATGGGCGACCATTGTCCGTCTTATTGCAAAATACATCAACATTTAATTTAACCGTGCAGATCGCTAGAACAAACCTCTGATCATATACATTTTGAAAAGTGTTGTGTGACACGGATCGCCATTGTCGCTTGGTGTCTGCTTTCTTCTTCGAAAAGAGATCGTTTCGTCTTGACTATAAAAATTTAATTTGACTAAGTTTTACGCACTACTTGAACTCATACATTTCACGTTGTAGGTGTAAGCCGTCGTTCTCAGTTTTCTGGAAGTTCGTTTTTGCGTTTCTCGGATGTGATACTATTTTTTATGGACCGAACGAAATTTCTTTTGGCGTGAATCAGGACTCGTGGTTTTGTGGCAGAAATGGAGAGCATTGATTAAAGCCCAGTTATGTCGTCTTCGAAATCGCTGACACGGATTTGAACTAACACTTCAGGTTTTGTGTGAGGCGATACGGTACATCATTGCCTTTTACTTCCTCAATGAAATCGTTTCATCTTATTGCAAAATTACATTTGACTAGGTTTCATACGCAGCAGGTCTCTGTATATAAGGAGAGTGTCTTAGCGTCAGAGTATTCATTTCGCTCTCAAACGATCAAAGATGGAAGAGTCAGCACAGATCGACCTGCTGGTCAAATATTTGCTAAAAGTCATACGAAAACATAATTCACATGCGAAAGTGGCAACAAAACTTACTCTTTTGGTCGTTGATTTGATAAGAGTCATACGAAAGTGTGTAAGTGCTAATGAAGTTTGCTATATCTGCAAAGGTAAATGGGTATTTGTCTCCAGAATACCTGCTTCGTCTAAGAAAGAGAGACAAAAGTCAAGATACCTAATATCGTTGTCAGGAGAAAGGACACTGGAATTCAGAGTGCCCTACAAGAAAAGAGAATAAACAAAAACAAGACGAAACAGAGAAGAGGGATTCAGAAGAAGAAGAAATTGAAGATGATGAAGAACTTGTGCCAGTAAAGACATGGAAATGGAAAAATTGACAATGTGAGCCGATGCGTTGGCCCTAATGTGAAATTTCATACTACCTTCTAAAAGAGAATAGACCAGAAAGAACACGTAAGTGTCTCTTGGTCTTGACATTGTATAATAAGGATGGCGTGTTTTGTTTTCTACTCACACTTTATGAAATTGTGCCCTTTCACCTATCTCTATCCCTCTGGATCATGTTTTAGTTAGAATTGAAATGGAAGGATGTTTTCCTTCACGCACGCTCTTTAGGCATGCAAGTCGGTAAACAATAGTCAGTCTATTCCTCCATTATTTTGTGTCTTGATGTTTCCTAAATCACACACTGATGCCATAAAATAACGGGTTAAATGGGTTTTGTAGTGTTGGGAGTGGGGGGTGCGGTGGGGTGGGGTGTAGGTGTTTGGCAGAGTTGGTCATTGCAGGTGAGGGCTTAGGTGCTTTCAAAAAACTTTTACTTCTTCACTCTGTGTTGATAGTATATTTGGGGTTTGTATGCGTTCGCGTACGTTTGTGTGGATAGTTTATTTGGGGTTTGTATCATCTCCCTTCTGTGTTGATAGTATATTTGGGGTTTGTTTTTTCCTCTTCCCTCTGTATGTGTGTGTGTGTGTGTGTGTGTGTGTGTATGTGTGTGTGTGTGTGTGTGTGTGTGTGTGTGTGTGTGTATCTGCGCGCGTACGTTGTGTGGGTGTGTGTATTGGTCTCTGTTTGTCCGTATAAAACTCACTTTATCCCTATCAGATACACTCTACCTACCTACCTGCAGTAGCGTGCATTCAGGTCAGCCACTTGCAACACTGTTGATATTTATCCCTAGTGTTCAGTACAGTGACGTCACTGACGCTGGAATTTTCGAGACTATAAATATCGACTTGGGGATTTCCACATTTTGTAGCTATACATATATACTAGAATTCATAAACAGGAACGTCACTCAAGCTGAGGCTATAAAAAGATAGTGGGATTTTCCAAAGGAAAAACCCACAAGTTGGAGCTATAAATAGATAGTGAGATTTCATAGGAATTTCAGCTGATTATAGATACATAGATATTTATCCACGATCGTCACAAAATGGAACGAAAAAATTGAAAAAGAAGAAGAAAATGAAAAGAAGAAGAAAGAAGAGGAGGAGAAGAAAAAAAAGAAAGAGAAGATGAGTGTAGGAGATAAAATAAGAACTTGGTGGAGGAAAAGAAGAAATTAGAAGAAGAAGAAAACCCAAAGGCCCTTTTCAGGGCCAGCCATATTTCTCGAAAAGAGATAGCCTTTCCATTGCCTACCCCTTTTTTAAAAAAATTTTTTTTAAATTTAAAAAAAAATCCCATGTTAAATTCCCCTTGTCCGTAGAGTGACCCACGATTTTTCGCCATGTTAAATTTCCCTTGTCCGTAGAGTGACCCAGGGGTCCCTGTAATGCTAATTCCCATTGTCCGTAGGGTGCCCCTATATACTACTTATGTTCTGAATAGTCAACCAATAACAATGAACACTAGCAGCAACACAGCACAAGTCAACATAATTAAGAACCATCATATGTAAAATAAGGGCAACATGTTTTCTAAATGACAAAAATCTGCTTAACATTAAATTACATTTTAAAATAGATTGTTTTGCATATAATCAAAGAACTTTTGCCTTTTCTTATCAATAAAAAGCTTATGCAACCTTACAGAAATTGAGCACTAAAATGATCAGCTAATCTTTATGTCAGCTGATAAATGTGTAGTTTTGTTCTATCTGAAGCAGTCGTGATGATTAAGATATACTTTTGTGAATGCAAATCGCTCACGGAGATTTCGTCACTCCTGAACATACGACCTGTAGGACATAACCATTTTGGAGATATCTGATGAATATTGTCTGTATTCCATCCAATAACATAGATGTTATCATATCATATTACCAAATAACTTCGAAGTACATTTGTAATATAGATTATGTAACTTTACAACAATGTGGCACTAAATTTACATGTTTAAATTTATTTCAGCTGATAAATGTGTATTTTTCTTGTCTCTGAACCATTCGTGATGACTAAGATATCCTTAATCTTGTGAATGCAAATCGCCCACGGATATGTCGGTACTCTGTGTTTACCACCTGTATGACAGACCCATCTGGAGACAGCTGATGAGTGTTGTTAGAACTAGTTCCAAGAACAAATATGTTGTCATATCTGCCGACAGCTACTCCACAGGGGTATCTAAGATTGTCGGGACTGTAGATGAACAGCTTCCTACCATCCATGTCAAAACAGATAAGTGAATTTGAACTAAACACGCTAACATACACTCGTGTTTTCTTGTCATTAATAGCTACGTAGTTGTAGAAATCATTGTATTGAGTGTCAATGTAGTTGTAGTAATCAGCGTTTCGAGTGTCAGTGAAGTTGTAGTGATCAAAGTTATGAGAGTCATACTGATGAGTACACTTTACATGTACTCGTGTGTTAATCAGACTCCACTGACATTCGTAATTACCACAATAACTATTCACAACCATCTCCCCTTCCCAGCAGCTGCTATTCCATTACAAATGTGTTTGGTTATTATCGTTCTGACTGGCCTGATGACATCACCCTCCACTGACAGGATCTGGATTCCTTTCTTATTAAACGATGACACTGCCACCTCCTGGTCATCCAGTACACAAATGTTCCATGGAATACCTGTTAGTGTATAACTTGTGATGAACTGATAGGAAGAGCTTAGTAGGATGCATTGCTTATTGTTATAATCAGCAAGCATCACCCTGTATCCAGGGAGAAATGTGACACCGCTATACAATTGTGTCTTAACAGTAGGAACTTTAAGATCAATCACATCAGTTCTCTCTAACAGTCTGCTTTTCGTTTGCTGCCGCAAAAATGTTAAGGGTAGAGTGTTGGAGCTGGCTGTAGTCACAACTTTCCCCAACTCAGACAAAGAGTCAGACAAAATGGATTGTATTGTAGGAGAGAATTGCACCTCTACTGTTATTTTGTCGGTTTTCTCATACTTTTATCGAACCTGATTGCAATAGGAATGTAACTGCGACTTCATCTTTTCCACCATCAAAAACCTTTGCAAATCGCTCCCATATTTATGTACAGCTTCACGAAAAATGTGAGAATTTCTCACAGAATGAAAAAGTGATAAACACTGATGATTTTCTTCCTGTTGCCTTAAAACTATTTCTTTGTAAATTCTGATTCCCTCTGTCTTCTCTCGTTTCTCTAATTCGTCTAGAATTGAATTGATTTTCTATCTTACTTCTCCGATTTGGTCGGTCATCCTATTAATATGGGGCTCAAGATTATTAACAAAGGCCTCATTTGTCTCCATAAACTTCTTTAAATGGATCTCGATGTTATTCATATCATCAATTATTTCGTCTGGTTTGCTTTCACGAAGCAGAGCAGGCAGTTCTTTTTTAAGTCGATCACTTTGGGACAAATTTTATGTCCCTCGAAGAAGTATGTGCCACAGCAGGCAATGTTGTGATCTTTGCAGTAGTATTTGATGTCTTCTCTATGATGTTCAAGACATGTAAATCCTTCTGCAAGTTTCATCATATTCCCTGGATTACATTCTAATTCCTCCACACTAAGAATGGTATGATCCTTTAACATTTTCTGTTTCCTATGAAATTTTAAGCAATCTGCACACATTGCCTCTTTGCATACTACACAGAACCCTTCAGCTGGGACAGAGACATCCTCATTCTTACAAGCGTCACAAAAACGATCTACTTTCGATTTTGCTGGCAAGATTGATTGTAAGACTGTGTTGACAGGAAATAGGGAAGCCCATTCACTTGAGGGTCTGTCCTTAATGGAGGGACGTGCTGAGTTTCTACAAACCGGACACTTAAAATATCTCAGGTTCTTATGCTTGGCAGCCTCGGTTGTTATGTGAGACTGTAAACACTTCTCACAGAAGGAGTGGGCGCACGGAAGCTGTCTGGGTATGTTGAACTGTTCCAAACAAATTGGACAACAAGGTCCCGCGTCAGTCTCTATTTTAGCAGCCGCCATCGATAACATTAAACCATTATGTAACCTTATATGAAAACACATACATTTTCTGTTTTATGAAACTATCTGGACAATAAATTACAAATAATTCTTCGCTTGACTAGCGTTGTTCTGTCTTCGTAAATGTTATCTTTGGCATGGGTACGCTCGATTGTTTAGTTCCACCTAATTCTAAATTGCTCTAAGTGTTCCGGGTTTTACTTCCAACAGAATCCGCACTCTTCCAAATTTGTTTTTTTTAGAGGATGCTAAAGATTTCTCTTTATTAGATTGTTTTTATTTAAAATACCGACTCGAGCCGAGATATTTTCCCTACATAGTCCATACATTTGTTTGTCAGTACTGACCTTTCTACTACGTCCACTGTATGTTAAACCATAGGTTAATTTAATGTAGCTTCAAAGCTTAACTCACGGTTAAATTCTTGTCGTAGGTTATGTGTCATCCTTTGGAGAGACTTATCTATAAATACATTAGAGTGAAATCACAACTTTACTTTCAATATTTCCAAAGAAAAGACTTTAAATTAATACCAAGAATGCATATATTCATGTTCAGTATCACACTAAAACACGAGAATAATCAATTGCTCTAAATTAGACTGGGGCAACATTTCGGTATGTATCGAGAAGTAATAATTGTGACCCGAGTCCATGCGGGTATTTTGGGCTGTTTAAATTTCCCGAAGTAAAAGAGTATTTCTTTGTTCGAATGCCATTCATATTTCAATAATGAAAGGTTTACCTTAATAGCAGAAAAGGTACCAGAGATAGATATGATGTAAATAGATTGGTGTGCAGACAAAATATGACCGTCTTTCACCCTATAATGCGAGATGAAGTTATGTTATAATAGAAGAATAGTGTACTCGTCCTTCGCGAAGCAAATCGGCAGGTTTTATTGATGATATCGTGTCCTGTACAAGATAACGCAAGAATCAATGAAAACGTAAAAAGCTTAAATTTTAAAGTACAATACATCCTCTCAAAGGACACTAACAATATTTTATCAGTATCTTCTATTTTATTTATCGGATGTCTATCAAATCTTGCAGGCTTACAGTTTTGAACATTAAATTGTAATAGGCCTTTTGCATCTTTTAAGGGAGCATTTTAAACTATTGTATAAGATTAATATTAATAAAAAAGAAACTGCATATTGGTTCACATTGGCACATGAATTTCTTGCTTAGCCATTTCAACAAATCATCGATATTATTCCAAACAGCCATAATTTCCACCATTAATCGTTGGATCAAACTGAGTATGAATGTCATCAAACTGTACTAAATATAACATTCATATCGTTTTTAAAATTAGTTACATAAAAACATTCTTTGTTTCCTTTAATTGCAAACCCATATTTGGCTCTACTAATGAGGAGGCGTGTTTTAATTTCAATCTTAGTGTCAGCAGAGCAAAGTTGCCAAATGACGAATTTCTTTATGTGTGATTTAATCTGACCCCCACCAAAAACCCAAACCCACTCACGAAAAAAAAAAAAAAAAAAACCCACGCCCAACAAATCAATAAAATATACTGGTCTTTTCTGATTTGCATCCCAAAATGTGCACTTGCTGTCTACTTACTAAATGGTGGCGACATTTCATGTTTAATTGGTCAATGTCCAACTTAACCGCTTATTTGTCGTGTTGCCTCTGATGTTATCTTATAACTCTGAGAAGTTTTTAATGTTGGGACTTTTGTTGCGTTCCTGCTTCTTTTTGCTTTCCTTCATTTATCAGTCTTCCACATTTGGACCCTGTTTCACTGCGAGAGTCAAAACCTTTATGTTGCCTGAGTTTGAACTTCATCAGCAATCGTTCATTCTATTATTATGCTTGAGTTTATCAAGTGTTGTTTGAATTTTTATTTGCTTCGTCCATGTTTTGTCTACGCTGGAGGACCTTTTCTACTTTTGCTATGTTTGCAGTTATATCCGGCTTCGCTGACATTGTTCGTGCCCTCAATAAACCACTAATATCTGAATGTTTTTATTCATCAGTGAAAAATGATTTATATAACAAAATATCTTCAATTTACTCCTTTTGAATATTATCACAGGTTCATCCTTATTATATATTGAAGCAACATACTCCTTGTTTTAGTGATAAAATATTTTAACTCGTCCACGTTAAAACTCATTTATTTAGAATTTAATTTAAATTCACGCTTGTACTCGTTAACTTGTGACTCTTGTCATTCTTGAAGTGTTTGAGGTAATGGTTTAGTTATTATTCTTATTTTGTTATATAAAGGTACGCCTCATGGAATAAACGTTTAGCTTTCTTTCGCATTGGCAATGAATAGTTCTGTCTCATTTTGGTATCTGAATGTTTCCACTAATTTTAGTCTTAGGCTATTTGTACATCTCTTTCGTTCTTTGTTTCTTTCAAACTTTTTGCGTCTTATTCATTCATTTTTCATATCTAATAATCCCTCTGGAAACTAATTATTCTGGAAAACTTCTCTCAAAGGAAACCAGCAATAGTTTATCATTATTCTCTTTTGTTTACCGAATATCTATTACAATTGCAGGCTTATAGTTTTTAGGATTTAATTTGATACTCCTTTTATATCGTTTTGGAGAGTATTATGGACTAATTCATAAGAACAATAATTGTCTTTTTTTAAAAACAAAATGCATATTTGATTCACATAGTAATATCCATGTCTTGTTTAGCCAGTCCGATAAATACTCGATTTTCTTTCAAACAGCCATTAAATGTTATTAGTTATCGGTAGATCAAACGGAGCATGACTATCATCAGACAGAGTATGAATATCATCAAACGGAGCATGACTATCATCAAATGGAGTATGACTATCATCAAATGGAGTATGACTATCATCAACCGGAGTATGAATATCTTAACCGGAGTATGAATATCATCAAACGGAGTATAAATATCATCAAAGTGTGTATGAATATCATCAACCAGTGTATGAATATCATGAAAAGGAGTATGAATATAATCAACCAGTGTATGAATATCATCAAAAGTAGTATGAATATCATGAAACGGTGTATGAATATCATCAAAAGGAGTATGAATATCATCAAACGGAGTACGAATATCATCAAACGGAGTATGAATATCATCAGCTGGAGTATGAATATCATCAAACGGAGTATGAATATCATCAAACGGAGTATGAATATCATCAAAAACAGTATGACTCTCATCAACCAGAGTACGAATATCATCAAAGGGTATGACTATCATCAAAAGGAGTATGACTATCATCAAATGGAGTATGACTATCATCAACCAGAGTACGAATATCATCAACCAGAGTACAAATATCATCGAACAGAGTATGAATAGCATCAACCGGATTATGAATATCATCAAATGGAGTATGAATATCATCAAACTGAGTATGAATATCATCAACCAGAGTATGAATATCATCAAACAGTTTATTGAATCCGAAATTTCTATCAGTTTTGCGTAGCATAAGTATACAATAAGTTGTATCAAAATATTCTTTTCTTCTTTAAGCCGTTAACCTATATTTATCTCTTTTACTTAGAAGGCTTGTCTTAACTTTACTCTTCGTGTCAGCAGAGGAACGTTTCCGAATTATTATTTTCTTAATGTGTGAGTCAATCTGACCCAAAAAATGCATACTGGTCTGTTATATTTTGCATTGCAAAATGTGTATTTCTTATCTACATTAATAAATGACGCTGCCTTTACAAGTTTAATTTATCTCTGACCAATCTTAACCATTTATTTTATCGTGGTGTTATCTTAGAACTCTTTACCGTTTGATTTGTTTCAAGTCTTTGATGCTATCGTCTTTAACGTTGGAACTGATGTTGACTTCGCTGTCATTGCTGAAGGAACCTACTTAACTCTCATATCCTGCTTCCTTCTGCTTACCATTATTTATCAGTCTTCCACATTGGACCCTGCCTTACTGCAACGGTCAAAGCCTTTCTATTATTTGAGTTTGAACTTTATCAGCAATATTTTATTCTAACATTGTGCTAGAGTTTATCAAGTGTAGTTCAAGTTTGTCTTTGCTTCATCGTTCTTTTGTCTACGTTGGAGGTTTTCTTGCCTTTGATATATTTGCTTTTATGTCCGGCTTCTCGTGCATTTGTCGTGTACACAAAAAATCACAAATCTCTCAATGCTTTTAATCATCAGTGAAACATTCTCTGATGTATACAACAAAAATGTCTTAAATTGAGTCCCTTCGAGTATCATCACACCCTAAGCCTTAATATCTGTAGGAGAAATAATGTTCACATTTTATAGATAAAATATGTGAAATTATTTACGCTAAATTTCTTTTAAAGTTTGACTTACATTTACGTTTGAACTCGTCAACTTTGTCATTCTTGTACTATTTTAGGAAATGGTTCGGATATTAAATTCTTACAAGTTTATTTTTGGGTACGTCTCATTAAATGCACTTTCATTTTCATTCGCACTGGCAATAATAGATTGTTCTCACTTTGGTATCTAAACCCTTCTACTCATTTCGGTCTGTATTTATTTTAATATTTATTCATCTTATTCATGTATTTTTCTTTACTGCTAAATACATCTGGAGGTTTTAGACAATGCTACTTTCAACAAGTGATTTTGAAACGTTGTTACCAAGGAGATTCATCGTCGTCTCTACAGTTGGAATGTATGTTTGTATCCTGTACTATTTTGTTGGGTAAATTCATATTAATTGAAATTATCTGATTATTTGTTCACTTCATTTGGGTAGCTTCTAGTTAGTAACATTTGGTGTAAATGGGTGACTGTAATACTTTCTGAAAATGAGTTATCTACAAAACTTTGAGCAGCAGCAATTAGTAACCTATAGTGACTGATAATGACAAATAGTTACTACCTATTAGTGACCTTCAGATATTTTTATCGCAAATATAACGTATATTGGTGACTTTCCTTTACTTAGTTTTGTATATCTAGACAGTTTCTTTCCTAAACAGTAATTTTATTGTTCTCATCTAACAAGGCAGACGTGGAATCTTTCACAACATTTTTACAAATTCTAAAGAAATAAATGAAATTGTATACTGACAAACCCAGCAAATTATTATCATTGGAGATAACGTCAATAGCAGTAGAATGATAGAGGGGGACCATACAACAAGCACTAGTAAATAGGTAGGAACTTAATTTGAAAAACTAGCAATTAAAATCGTGCAAATGCGGACTAAATATGATCACGTAGGATGTTTTCAAATTGTCCTTGAAATGACTTTGCATTGCAGATATAGCAATCAGATACTTTGTCGAGCTAGAAAAAATAGGAGAACATTTGGACATACAATGCTGCAATTGTCATAACAACATAATGTTGCAATTCCTAAAGACATGAATAATCTGATTTCATCGAACGCCATGTGCATTGAGGATGATATTAAGCATATAAAGGAAAATCAATAAAAAGGAAACGATCTCCAACTAAAGGAGATGAAATGCGAGCAAAGACAAGAAGGAAAAATTCTCGTTTGGGTACCTGTCCATATTAAATTTCCCGTTGGTTAGTGATGTGTGCTTCATTATATCCATACTAATGACATTGCCCACGCTACCACCTGTACAAATGCAAATGCAACTCAAGAAAGGGAAATTGTACAGTATACAGCAAACAAAACAATTTTACATCGAAACAATTATTTTATTTTTCAAATGTTGTATTTTTGCATCATAATAAGCTGTTATAAATTAGATCGTAGAATTTCAAAGTAACAACAATAATAAGAATAATAACAATAAGATGAATTAGCTCAATAATAAAATAAAAAAGAAAACACGGACATTCAGAGTTTCGAAAATTACATATAATAGTATACATAAACACTGTCTGGTGACAATCGCAACTTTACAACCGTTTAGACTAATAAAATCTCATGAAAACTAATAGTATGACATAAATTATGTCTATTTTAACAGTGGATATGAAACCAAAGATAGAGCTTATGATGGCTAAGAACGCACTCCGGAATGCAAAAAGCGGCCTAATGAGTGAAACTTACTTGAAGCACGTTTGATTATTCAAGTAAGTTTAAGTAAGAGGACTCCTGCATATGAACAAATATGCAAGGAACAAGTGGGTATTGAAATTGTTTTATGAGACTGTCTAATGATCGAACAAACCATCAATTAAGATTAACTTGAACCGTGCTTATGAAACGAACAATATATAAACAACTTTAATTTCAAAATCCATTAAAGTAATTTTTTCTTCGTGAACACCCACATTTAAAAGCAAAGGGAATGTATCGGTAAAAAGGATCGAGCGGTCCTAGTAAATATTGCTAGGAACTACACGATCAATTAGGGATAATTAGAAGGTGTCCTTTTTCACAGGTACAAACCAAAACAAAAGATAACTACTGGAACATAAAATGACTTTAACGGAATGGTAAAAATCTGTTCATAATGATCGCAGAATTAAAATGCTTCATAAATTTAATTAACAATTTTTGACAGTACAAACTACTGACTTTTTAAGGGGTTAAGCAATACCGAAATACACACAAAACCCCAAGATACATCGAAATACAAAGCGTATATTGCTGTACACGCGGAAATTATGAATTGTCGTTGGCTGAGTAATAAAGAGCAACGTTGATTGGGGTGAATTTAATAACAGTTTAGTTAATTAATTTATCATATTGATAACATAATTCGTGTAATTATGCCACAGTGGAAAGGTATGACACATTGTGAATGATATCAATAAATACACATGATGATGATATTGTAATTAGTTATTGTTATGCATATTTGCATTATGTTTTTCAATTTTCATCCATGATTGTAGGTTATAATGGTAATTTCTGTAAACCGTACATAGCTTCATATTAGTGAATTGTACTTAAATGTGGGTAAACAAGTTTTTGTTTACTTTTGACCTTGTAAAGGTGTGAAGTGATCACGTGACTTATTTGATGGGATTAGATTTCAGGTGATTGGTTTCCCCGTTTGGAAATTTTGGTCAACTGATTTCTGATTGTTTGGCTGTTAAAGGACCTGACCTTATTTACATCTTAGAAACTTCTGAAAATGAATTTAAGATATTCATCCTGAATCTGAAATTGTTTCATAGTTCTTTTTATTTTATTAGGTATAATAATTAATTATTCCCATCTTAAACATTTGTATGAGTGTCAGTCATTTAGTTGTGTTCAATTATTATTGAAGAGGATTAAATTATGTAAAATATTCATCAAACTCACAAATATTCATAGACTTAACAACTAAATAACTATTCTATAATTACTGTGGATTAATTATGTTTTGCAAAGACGCACTATTGGGCCCAAGTGCTATAAAGTGGCAATAAGTAGTTATGAATACATTTGTTAATGAAAGTAAAATGAAATTTTTCTTATCGTTTATAGATAAATATGATTTTTGTCATGATACCGTTTACTCAGAAATGTGACAAAGCAACTCTTTTGTGTAGTGTGTTATGACCGCAAGCATGATCTGTGGAAGTTTTATCCATGCAATTATTGCTGAGATGCTTCAGTGTAGAAGACATTAAATATTCTATAAGTGAAATTAGTGACCCAGCTACCAAGACCTAGTCTCATCCAAATTATTATCTTTTAATCAATAAACTTCAACCAAATTTCTATGAAAAAAATGTTGCAAGCAAATGTTTATATACCAGTATTGTGATTAATCATGATCCCTGAATCTGGATTGCATATCAGTTTTGGGACACGGATGGTATCAGTTTTGGAATGTGCATGGTATCAACACTTAAGTTATGGTTTACATTGAACTCATTTTATCAGACACAGTTGTGCTAACAGATAGATACATCAGCATGAGTATCAAAGGAATACAAAATATATATGATTAACAGTTTCTATAATCAAGAAGGCATTGCTAATTGTGAGATCTCTTTTATCTTTATTTAAAGTATCATTTGCAGTCATGGTACACTTATCAGTTACTTATATTTTGTCATCCTTGTCTGTCTGTCTGCCTGTCTATTTCTAATACCTCGCTTAATTATCTGACCCATGAGAATCACATTCTTGGTGGATTTAATGGCCTAAATGTTAATGTTCATGTTGTTTTTATGAGTTTAACACCACTTTTTCTGCACATTATAGGTTATATATGGAGTCAGTACATTACGTGGAGAACGAATACAGGAAAACTGTGGGAAGTACCGTTGTGAAGCTAGGAAGCTGCTGTCAGATGAGGCAGTAGAAAAATACAGGATAGAACGTATATTTAGTGGAGGAAGAATGCAGACAAACCACATGAAGATGGCCAAACATGATCGACAAATATTAGTGAGTTGGTTTTGTATCTGATTGTGTGAATATATTGTCATTTTGGAGAATGTATTTACAAAATTCTTAATACTGACTGTAACCAAAAAATGAAAGAAACACAACACATTGATATATGATTCAATAATTGTATTCATGATGAACTTATTCTGGATCTGACAAATTTTAAAATCAGATGGTTCCCCTGGGGGCAACCAAGAAATGAACCCAAAAGGTCAGCTTGAATTGAGTAGTCGTTCTGACTTGTATTAGTCATTTCTGTTTATTCTCTGTTGGCGAAGAATATGAAAAGATCTAGCCCAGTCTGAATAAGTGGAGATGTGTATAGGAATCTCCGTGTCCATACTTCCTTCTAGCACTCAATCTAGTTAGTGCAACAAGGACTACAGTTTTTGTTTGGCATGCCGTGTAACTTGGTAAATAATATGGTCGTCACCTGAAGATGCACATGTTGTCAAGTTACTTTACTCTGAAACTTTTAGATTGCCTGGCAGGAAGGCTGAGTGAGCTTATGGCATCGCCATGTGTCTGTTGCTTGCTACTCCTCTACAAGCATGCGTTTGATCCAATTTGGGATTTATGATTCTATCCTGATTATCACTGACAAGTTTTAATATGCGTGAGATATATGCAACTGACTAATGTTGTTTTCCATTTCATTGGTTGTTATCACTGTGATGGCTGAGCCTGTTATCTCTGGCATGGCTTAGCCCATTACCGCATTAATTGCCTGAGTTTTTGTTTTACCACTGTAGAGACCATAATTCCAATCTAATGTTGATAAAGCTTTTTGCCTGTACATCATAAAGAATTCAGACAAGTCCTGACTTAAGAGAGATACATCCCTGTTAATGTCATGATACATGCCTTTTAATGTGCTAGTCATGCACCTGTTTGACTGAGATTCTGGAAAACATATTTCTGATCCAGTTTTGATCCAGTTTGGAATATATATGCTTACAACATGCAAACGTTGAATGATAAGCCAAATCCAACATATTGCTGAAGCGATCTTGCATTACATGTGCTTGCTGGAATTGAGATTTTTTGATGCTCATGTGTCCGTCAGTTTGGAATATATGCTTACAACTACAATAATTCCTGCTTAGTGAGATATAGTCAACTGTTAAGTGATGTAAGCCATGTGAATGATATCAGGCCCACATGGGTCTCATGCTGCTACTTAGGATGACACATTGTTTTATCCAGCTTAATTAAACATGGAATTCGGACTTAGGATATATGGTTATATCACCATGATCTTGGCTGGTCTGACAAAGATCAATGCATGTTAATGAGGTGATCTTGCATCTGATTGGCTGAATATGTTACCACTCATTAGACTATTTTTCTGATCTGACTTTCATCAGACTTAGAACATATGGTTATATTATCACGATCTTGGCTGGTCTCATAAAGATCAATGCATGTTAATGATGAGTTGATAATTGTCTGTTATTGTAAGCAAACCTGGCAGCTGTATTCATGATCCAGTTTTGATCAGACATGTACTAGAGACTTATTTGATCAAAATCTCACTTGAGTTTATTACTTACCAAAACCCACACATTAATGAATTGATTTTGCATCACATTGTGTCAGCTTGTTTTAAGTCTAGATATTGTATTTGTGGTATGATTTATAGCAAAGTTAGTAGAATCATTGAAATAATCAAGATCTAAGATGAGTATAGTCTTGTGCAGGATTAGCACATATTGATGAGGTGATACAGGATCTGACTGGCTGAGGTTGTAAGCACTTTGGTGATTATTTATAATTAGATTTGTATCAAACATAGTAAATAGGTTTGTATCATCAAGATATCCAATGAGCAACCTGTAAATCAAGAGAATTTAGCATATCTAGAACTAAGTTTATTCTACATAATAATCTGCTTCCTATATTAAATGAATTTCTTCTGTCACTAAGGAAAGCAAGGGAAGAAACCCTTGTGTATTGCAATTTACAGGCTTATTTACAGTTCTTCCCCTTGCAAACCATTTATAAAAATATTCAACACAAGATGAATACCAGCATGCTTTTCTCCTGAACACTTCCTTCATTTACCAAATCACATGACTCTTTAGGCTACTAATTAAAAATATGTCTATCTTTTGAAAACATTTGGTATCAGACTGTAGTAAAAATAGAAAATTAACATACTACAAAAGTCAACTGTTAAATTTTTTTAAGCCAGGTGAATGATATGAGGTTCACTTGGGCCTCTTACCTAACAAATATCCTCATCTTATTTTTCCTTATTATTCATTTTATTTGCATTCATTCTGCGTTCTGCTTGCATTCTTTCTTTATTTGCTCTACATTCAAGATATTTTCATGATGCTTAATTTTTACTCTGTGTACATTTTAATATTATGAAGTTAGTATCGACCAAATTCTGAGGAGTGCAAATTTTCATAGAGTTTGCCTTAAAACATATTTACTTCATGTTTGATTTTAATTCTTTTCCAGCTGCATTACACTGAGACATGTCCCATGCTAACATCGAATTTTTCACCTTTAATTGGTATCAGATTGCTGGGAGTAACCATGTCTTGTGGAGACATTTATTGTCCTGTGTTGGCTTATTTAGCTATGTGCGTAAGATTGTATGTGCCGTTAGTGCAAAAGTGATGTGCAGAAAATGATTTGTAGGTGTATTAATGCATGAATATTTACAGTTGAGTGCCTGATATCAATGACTTAATGCATCATAAAATATAAATGTTTTTGTTGCTTCTTTTGTTAGGGTTTGCAGCTGTTGAGCCCTAATTAGACAGCTGTATCAAGATGGGACTGTCATGAGATTTGATCAATAAAATGGCTGCCTTGACAAAGCTGGTATGTATCAGGGTATGGATCATAATGTAAATAGCTGTCAGTTACTGGATGATAATTCACTAAATAGCTGTCAGTTACTGGATGATAATTCACTAAATAGCTGTCAGTTACTGGATGATAATTCACTAAATAGCTGTCAGTTACTGGATGATAATTCACTATGTGTGGATTTTTATTCTCCACCAAGACATTAATAGGAACATGCAGTGTTACTCTTGTCCAGCTATCCGGCTATTACACTTTGGTTAGGTTTTGCATCTAGATTACTTTTCAGACATTGTGATGAAACATCCATGTTTTGTGAGCACATTTGTTTCCTTCTTAAGCCCACACTAAATGAATAGTAAATAAAAACATATCAGTCACTTTTCCAAAAGGGTAGCTGTGATCAAAGGTTTCATTAAAATCCTTTTATGGATATGAAGTTTATATGACAAGTTTTGGCCATACATTTTTATAATTTTCTATGTTTCCTTTTAACGTTTTCTTTGTTTCATTTACTTATAAGAAGTTTGGCATTTTACAGTGATGTCTAGCATGGGGAATCATGTCACAGACATTTAGCATCATGTCCCACCCAGATACACTATCCTGACACTAGGCCAACCAGTAATAATACTGCAGATTTAACACCCACTGGTTACTCCATCAAGTCGTTCCCCCGTAATTCTCGCGGAGGTGGAATTGCTGTCATCACAAAGAACTCTATGATAAAATATCTTAACTATACCACAGCATTCAGTTTCGACCACACATCGTTTGAACTAGTCCAAACCACACTCACAATGGAGCAAAGGTCAGTCCATTTTTTCTGCGCATACCGCCCTCCTCCTAGTAGAAAAAAACAAGCTGGCTGACTCTCTCTTTTTGGAGCAGTTTCCGAATCTCCTGGACTATGGAAATTCGATAGGTGGCAACCAGATTATTCTTGGAGATTTCAACTTTCACTTTGACTGTCCCGGAAACTCAAATACATTAGATAATAGATTTTATTAATGTTTTCAACCTCAAACAGTCAGTTAACCAACCCAACCATAAACATGGTCACAGTTTAGACTGGATTCATCATAGACCTGATGATAACATTCTAGGGTCCTCCCTGGTATCCCATGACCTTGCATCACATCACCTCTGCATTATATGCCAACTTGACATATCAGTCCCTAAACCTCCACCTTTATCTGCTCCTAAGAGAAACCGCCGTATGATAAATAGAACCAAACTAATGCATGACATCCAAGCTAACCTAACAATGTGCTTACCTCCTAACGCAGAACAACTCGATAACTGTCTGCATTCATTACTTGACAAAGATGCCCCAGCTACCAAGTGCAGAGTATCAATTCAAAAGTGTTCTCCATGGTATAGCAGTGTTAGGGACCAGCTTCACACTGCTAAAAGAGACCGCCGTAAAGCTGAGAGGCTCTGGCTTTCCACCAGACTCACTATTCATAAGCAAATCTATGAAGTCGCTAAGAAGAATGTCACAAATATAGTCCATGCAGCGAAATCAGCAAACTACAATACTAAGATCATGGAAAGTTCAAGCTGCAAAGAGCTCTTCGAAATTGCTAACAAGCTAATGTCAAGGAACAAATCAACACCACTTCCAACTACCTTCTCTCCAGTCGACCTTCCGGACATGTTTGCAAATGTCTTCCGTGACAAAGTATAAACCATTAAAGATAAGCTTGACACCACAATTTCAACTGACTCGTCGTCACCATACAGTTGGGATACAGAATTTGAGCGGCAGCCATTAGCAGCATTTGAACTTGTCTCTATGGATTTCGTACGTGCAATCGTGATGAAGATTGCACCAAAGTCATGTGAACTTGATTCAATTCCAACATCACTGCTGCTTGAGTGCTTAGATCCAGTATTACCTTCACTAACTGATATTATTAATATCTCTCTCTCATCTGGGGAATTCCCATCATTTTTCAAAACTTCCATTGTAAAGTCTCTGCTGAAGAAACCAGCACTAGACCATAACGATTTTAATTTATATTATCTTTTAACATTTACTAAAATAGGGTATATCACATTGCATTTCCTCTTGTAATACATTCAATTTTTTTTATCAAGAGTAAAGCAAGCTATGAGGTTACATAGTAAAATAATCGCAAATTATAAATTCCAGTCCTGGTAAAGCCAGCTGATTCTTTAGACCACAATTTAAATCTTCTATTGACACCGAATTTGTAAAGATCGTAGATGAGAATTGGTTAATTAATTATCTTGGATGTTTTGCATTGATCGGTAGGGGAATAAGCCAGATATGATATAATGGTGGGGATCTAGGTAAGACATGTTGTGCTTCTGATAATACTATGGGAGTGTTCTTAGTGAAATGTCCTGATATCATAAAATGTAAACCCAGCGAATGACTCACTTGGGCCTCTTGTCTTTTGGCAGTTCAGGACCTATGAAGTCTTGGCTTTTTACATTCTTCATTTTGGTTTGGAATGTCTTGCATTTTTGACATTTTTGATATATTTTGCTTGCATGCAGTCTTTATTTGCTCTACCTTCAGCTTTTGTTTCAATGGGCCATTTGTTATCTAGGAAGTATTATTGGTATTGGAGAGTGTTCTGTGTATTTTAAAAGATTTGGTCACCCCAAACACAAAATGACCACAGTATCGATAAACTAACAATTACCAGATTTTTACCTGACTGGATTCTCTTGTATCGAGTCAATGGAGTTTGTCGCAACTAAAGGACACAAATGATCAGAACATATAACATAACCAGTGAGGGATAGTTAACAATTTATATTTGAACATACATATAAAAACAGATCGACTTCTGGAATACTCAGTAATATTTACCTTTGGGTGACAAATGCACATTAAATATGAGTTAATGTAGTAAACACTGAAATAGAGTACTAGGAGGTTATTTAGAGTT
This sequence comes from Sinohyriopsis cumingii, assembly GCA_028554795.2. Taxonomy (NCBI): domain Eukaryota; kingdom Metazoa; phylum Mollusca; class Bivalvia; order Unionida; family Unionidae; genus Sinohyriopsis; species Sinohyriopsis cumingii. Next base: position 53,522,885 of record CM068837.1, on the reverse strand, counting down.
CACGGGATATCAGTGTATAATCATTCAAGTATACATTACAAGATGAAAAGCATTTAGCATTTATAGTCTATATAAATTGGATTCAGATAATCCGTAGGGTGAAAAGCAAACTAGTTATACCGGAACCAGATTAGTAAGTTACCCTTGTATATTTCAACAGCCGATAGCTTGTTGAAGACGTTATTTGATCCGGCGAAAGTGTTGTTATTCATTCGGATTAACAGATTTTATTTTTTAATTTGTTATACATTTATTGCACCATAAAAAAGATATCCGTTAGTGCGTGTTCGAACAAAATGTATGAAAACCAATAAGATAATCATTGAATTTCATGGCAAATTGGTCAAAAAATAAAATCTGTTAATCCGAATGAATAACAACACTTTCGCCGGATTAAATATTTTGATAACACGTTCTGATTGTATTTTTTTAACCCGATCAAGAACGTAGACAGTTACGGCGGTGTCTACTTACATTGCTTATAATTGCAATTAGCAAACGTATTATACGGCCAAGAGAGGTCACATTCAAGTATTATCGAGTAACATTTAAAACTTAAAAGGTTTATAAAATGATTCGAGAGTACGGAGTTGCTTTGGTGAGTTGAACGATTAAATATAAACCATATTTTTCCGTGGTGTTTCCTGGATAGAAAGTCAAATACACAAAAGGACTTGTATCTTATTTAACGTTGTTAATCTCTGGTTAGATTCGTGCATCACGAATTATGACCTGGTATTATTATACCCATGACTGTGATCCCATTCATTCTATTACTAAAATAACCTTATAGCAATAAGATAAAAGCATATTAGTTTTGCATATCCAGAGCACTAAATTGCATTATGATGTAACTTACGGGTTGTAGTATACTTATATATAAATCTTTATTTAATTTAATGAAATTTATGGATATAGGCTGAACTTTGATTGCAATTCCCAAGACGATTATGTTAAGAGTGACCTAATTCTTTTTGAAGCAGAACGTTCAGAGTGTCAAGATGAGGTTATCGTTTCGATTATCCAGGTGTATGGCAGTTGCTATTTCAGACCTTTGTTGATAATTAAGACAAATCGCAAGATACATAAATGAGGTTTGTCAATGCTTCCCGTTATTAGTCCTGAATAAAGACAAAATATAATTTGATAAGATCACGGCCCCAGTCGTGTGTTTGCTGTTTGTAATTCTCCTTGCGATTGTCTCTCTCAGAGGCATGTATTGAATATTTGTGAAAGGGGTACATTCCATTTTATATATAGTTTAAACGTATTTTACTTTCGTGTTTATCATTCGAGATATGATAGTCACCGTTACAAGTTCCTATTTTATTTCGTTATCGGCCTATAATTTATTTTTAACCCATTAGATAATGCGTTAGTTGGATTTAAAGTTCATAGCAATAATGTGAATGATTTTTGGCAGGTTTATAAACGTTTGATTTAGGAGGTGAAGCTATATAGATCTTTGTGTTTGTTTGAGTGTGTGATAAAAGAATTATATTATTATTATGCTACTACTGCTACTACTACTAATAATAATAATATTATCATTATTACTTTTATTATTATTATTATTATTATTATTATAACATTTAGTGTTAGTCGGTCACTGTTAATATAAAGTTAAAGCATGGAATAAACATACATTAGTAACATTTAGAATGTTGTGCTACAAGCTGTTCATCTTGAACGGTTGACATTGGGTTTTTCGATAGTTACGCTGTCGAAATGTTGTAGTCACGCCCTCGGGACATGCATAGTGATCTCAAATTCTATTGATCTAAAATGTTGAACAAAAGCACATTTTTTAATGATACACTTTATATTTAATACCTTTTTCTTTCATACAATTTCACACCAGAAAAGGAGTTGTTTTCATATATGCCATGCTCCACTATTTTGCGTGTGAGGCAGACGGTATATTTCATGCAAGAAAACAGGAGTATTTTCCCAACTAGTAGCGTTGCATGGAAATTGAATTAAATTTAAACAAAATAAACATCAATATTTCGCCAAATACAAAATGTTCACCACCATTTGATATACAAACGATACACCAGTCAAGTGAACTCATTTGCCGCAAACATTATGACGAAACGAAAATTTCATTAATTTTGAAGTAGAGATCTGGGAGAGATTATTTGGTGAATTGTATTATTATGCACAATGAATATATTACAGTTTCCTCAAGCGCATTCGTCTGAATTGGTGAATGTAAGTATATAAATCCCAGTATGCGAATCTGATGATTGAAATGGTTTTAATCCTTTGTAAAGAAAACATAATTATGGATAATCAATGTTGTGGAACAATTCTGACAAGCAGGTGTAGTATATAAAATGATTCGTTAAGTACTGGTTAGAACTTCAAATTGTTGTTAACTCCATAAGGCTATTTATGATATCTAGTAGATTCCAAACATTGAATTATAACACTATAATGTTTGTTTATATTCTAATATGTATATCATTTCATTGTTGCGAACTACATAAAAACAAGATATTGCAAAAAATATGTTGCAAACATGTTTGAGAGATGCCATTATTTATTTTCCAAACTTAATATCGTAGTTGTTAAGCTTAGGTCTTTTCACGTGTCATTGAATAGTCTATACAGGATTGTACGTTGGAAAACTACCACCCGTATCATTTTTGATAGACTTTTTGCATATTTTTTGCAACTTTTTAAAATAGCATATTCACATATGTTATACGACGATGTCTTTTGACACATTTGTGATGGTAATCTCAATCCAAGCCAACCAAAGGATGAGACATTTAGAGAGAGAGTTAGAGAGAGAGAGAGGGACAGAGAGAGAGAGACAGAGAGAGAGAGAGATAATTTTATGGTCGGTAGTCAAGTTAGTTAAAGTAACTGTAAAACTTTAAAACATTTTAATTACCTGTTGCTGTTTCATCAATTCGCTTAGGTTTTATTCCACACAAATTTATATACGGAAGTAGGTGAATGTCTGAGCGTACAATCTAAATTATCTAACTGTGATTTGGTAGTGACCTACATTCGTCGTAAAAACCAGCTGTATCATTTAAATCATAAGCGAGTCTTATCCTTGTCATAGCCATCTATGTTCCATGGTATTTAGCTTTCATGTGGCCTAGGCATTGCTACTACAAAGCTACACACGAAACTACGTTGTTTAGATAACATTTTTAGATTTGCTGCTGTTTTAGTACATGATGATGAAGAAAGTTACCTTAACCGTCGTATTTGTAGTGTTTTATTTATAATAGTTATCAGTCGCTTTTGTTGTGCTGGCAGACTTACACAATAACTCTATCTTTAAGATTCATATTTTCCGTCAAAGGATTTTTATGTTTTTAATTTTTCTACACGTAAATATTACTTTATAATTCAACTTACCGTGAGCAATATACGTATGTATAGAGAGAAAAAGAGTGAGATAAAGAGATAGAAAATTACAAATATACTCCAACCATAATGTGCTAACCCTAAACGCTATAAGATAATGCATGATAATGCTATTCAAAAATTACTACTTAATACATATAACACTATCATGCAATTTGTAATTTTAAAATTGATATTTAATGTATACGTTCATCATTCTCCTGGATATGTACCTATTGTCAACAAAATTCATACCAGATTACAATGTACGCATCTCAACGGAATGATCATATGTTTTCTTGTCAAAGTCTAAACATTATTTTGTGTTCCTCAGCCCGATCAAACATTATATGCATCATTAATTTTTATTTTAAAGTGTTGCTGTTACGGAAGGTAAATTATCGAGTTTAGCAGAAGAAATGTTTAAAGCTTATGACGTTAATGGAGATGGCATCATACAGTTTGAAGGTAATATATTAATCGCAGCATGTTTGTGAAACACGTTTTCTGCTACCGCTACTATTACGTTTCGTTTTGGGAGACGGTAGTGTTTTGTGCTAACAAAGTTAACAGCATGATCCAGTCCCTTTCAGCTTTCACCAACTGAGTCAAGTGAATTAAATCAAAAAAGTCGTGGGTATTCAAAATTGCATTATAAGATGCCTCTGTTCACATTGGCAGGATTCTTGACGCTAGAAGTAAATTCTTCCCTCATTAACCTTACCTATTGGTGTATCGAGCTGACTTTGTATGATAATTAATATATTTAAATATGGTTTTAAAATTCATACTAGAGTCTATCTTTCTAGCAAGTTCCACAAAAGAATAAAACGCACCATACGCCATCGCATATTCTTAATATATGTATATAATAAAATATTTGATTGGGGGTTGTCAAAGAACAAAGAAAAACTCCTTTGTTCTTAATGTTTTAGGAAATGACGAAGGCACATTTTTGTTTCAGTACGTTTCCTTACATGATTCTTAAAGATAAAAGATTATCTCGTTCTGAACCTTGAATTCATGTCATATTTCGTGGAACATTGCTATATAACAAGGTGAAAGTAAGATTTGTTGGGTTTATAATAGTGTATTTCATGCTTCATGTCAGTTTCTTTTCTTACGATAAGTCTCAGCTGTCTATTACACAAGTCGAAATAATTTGTGTTTCATTCTTTTTAATAATATATGTTAAACTTTTGTGATAATTGTAACTTATAAGTGTTCTTTTAAAATGGTATGCTGTACAGCTAGTTAGTCTCTATGGTTGTCAACATTAATTTTCATAAATTTCAGAACATTGAATTTTGAGTTGTAAATTGTATTGTGTATGTAATGTTTGCCTGGCTGATGCGATGCAAAGTTGGTACAAACTTGACTTTGTTAAATTTAAAAGAAATGATTAAGATTATGACGTCTTTCAAAAAAATTACTGTGACAAAAAGAGTGGGGATGTATATAAGATTGTTTCAACCGACATATTCAGTTCTACTTTAACATGTAGTTTGTGAGGTATCAATTATGTTGACAAGTGGGAATAAAATAGGATGCTTACATGTTAGCACAATCAATATGGGAAGTCTTTGGGACCACTCTTTACATTCGGACTCTTTAAAAATATTAAGGGTCATTTGTGATTTGATACATATTAATTTTAGGATCCTTTAAAAAAAATTAATTTTCGTTCTAGGGAAAATGTATTTTTTGATTTTAATAAACATGTTAGTTTTACTTTGTCTTGTTACTTTGTTAACGACTATGCATTCTCAAACCTAGTTGTGGTATGTGGACATTATGCAAGAACGTATTCAGGTATTCTAAAAGTTAAGTTAATAAAACTCTAACTGGTCAATTGAGTTGGTTCGCAGTGGATGGTAACTATTCATCAGAAAGAGGGTAATTATAGGAAACATTTATGTGTATCTCTACATGTGTCAAGGATCGAGGCGGAACGAAGTGTTTCAAATAATGTTGGATATTAAATGTCGAAGAAGAGTCTCGCATACACTTATAAGTCATTATGAACTATTGACTAACGTGCACTATGAAGCCATATAAAGACTTAACCATAAATTGAACATATTGACATGAACTTGTCTCGTAATTTCTTATAAACGTGAGACATGGCCGTGAAAACTCAACTTTCTCTAAATAAATTGTCAGATATGTATCTCTAAGTGATTAAGTAATTTAGGAATGGTGTCCAGTTGATCTTTCCATCTATCGTTGTAGATTATGACGTCATGGTTGTATGTGTCACAATTATCTGCACCAGATTTTTACTTCACAATTGAATGTTGACCAAAAATTTGTCATACCAAATTGTCTAAATTTACTTTGTCATGGTCCACGTGGAGTTAAAAATGCTGACTTTATGTTTCCCTTTTTGACTAACATGCACTATGATGTTACAGATGTACATAACCTTAAATTCAACATACTGACATGAATTTGCCAAAATGTATTGTACAATATCAAAGTTATTGGCATATTTACATTTCGTATGTTGCCGATGATGGCATCTGCTCGTGAGATTGAAAATCAATTCCTCTTTCTGACGCTGTTGACCTTTTAATCGTCAGTACATATATGGCATGTATTATATTTTTTATGCAGAAGAATACATAGCTTTTAGTCGCAATAAAATAACAATATATTGACAAGAGTGGACCATATTTTGTGCGAAATTGTATTTGATGACTGTTCAGTGTAAAAGTGATTTATAGGCAACATATTACATTGTTAACTTTAAGATAATGCTTACTGGCAAACAACAATGTCCCTTGAATTTGAGTGTGAGTTCATGACATAGTACAAACTGGAAATTCGTTTGTTCGTGATATACGTTAGGCTTATTGAAAAACCTTAAGTACTAAGACCTGACCTTGTTTACGAAACTGAAGGAAAGTATCGTTATAAACGTACCAAAATATGCAGACCATATTGCATTCAGTTTTCTGCATGGAAATTATATATTCTTGGATTGGGCCTAATGATCGCCGAGTGGTATGAACATGTTGTTTGACCGATAACTGCTATCTCATTTATGTCCGCTTCGGTTCGAATCTCTGGTAAGGGTATTTGACAAACGTATCAGTTCCTACAAGTGGGTTGTCAGTGATTATTGGCATCTCCACAGGGTTCATTTTCAACCACTTGAATTGGCTACAATGTATATCCTATTTTATGCCAGGAAATGACGTTAAGTGATGTACAATGAAATATGCAGTACGGTTTCTCAGTTGAACGAAGGTATGATTTCAGAGATATCTCGATAATGCAAGTTACTATGAATGCATTTACTTTTGAGTTTTATTCAGACATACTCAGTGTGTAAGAATTGTTAAAACAAGAAACCGCCTAGGAGGGTATCGGAGAGGAAAACTCAGAGGAAAGCGAGAAAGTGTAGACAAAATGCCATTGATGTACATAAAGTAATATGTGTGTCATCTCTCTACATCTCAGACTTTATTAAAGGCATAAAGTAAAGCACCTTTACCGACTATCTATGAACGAATTTTTGTATCAAAGAATAGGCAAGTAAACATTTTTGCCTGATTCGAAATAAACTCAGCTTAATGATAAATAAAAACACGAAGCTTTATGTAAAATAATACGAAAACTTTCTAGGCCCTGAAATATACATTTAAATTAACATATACTTCTTGCTATATTTTAAATACGTGAATTCATGTTAATAGTTATACTAATCAAACAAAAATTAAATAAACTTTATGGAAACTTTTACATATCTTTCCTGGTAGTATCGAATGATGTGTTATCAATAAATTACACTTGAGTTGATTCCGATGGATCCCAAAGTAAACTAACGCCATTTTAATTAACTACTATGATATATATATATATATATATATATATATATATATATATATATATATATATATATATATATATATATATATATATATATATATATATAATACACTCTAAATTTATAATCGTGCAATGCGAAATATGTTTGATACTAACAACTCATATTCTGTAACTTGGTGAATCTGACATATTTGCAAGAATTTCCTGCCGCTGTATGTATCTCTGTATTTTGTGTCTGTTAGATCGTATCATTATATGGGTTTTTATGCATGTGAACAGGTATTAAAATAATTTGAAAACATCTGCAAATTTTAAACATTGTTATACACTAGTAGGTCGGACATCGAATCTACGTTTCCTTTTCATGATAGCCATTAGATATGAAATAGAGCAGAAGCGTAGAAGGAAAAGCTGAGAATAAGTTGTAGTTTCATCATTCACGATCTGGGCTGCAGGTATTCATAAATTGTCGTAGTTCATGCAGTAAATTTATGTTAACGAACAAACAAGTCGCTCAGTTTCCACGTTAGCCTCAGCTATCAAGGAATTCAAAGAAAAGGATTGTTCCACTGATGAATATCACTAATATAGAAACAAAATGCAAGTGGCATTTAACTTTTAATTCATTATTTGCATTCTTTTCTGTTTATAACTCATGAATCATTGATTGATTTTAATTGTGATTTAGGTTTAGAATAGAATTGTAAATGTCTACAGAAGCGCTGCACTCATCAGGAAAAATCAATATAGAAGATCAATTTTTATTTATTGTAAGCCAAACAATTATTCAGAAGATATCAAAATCAAAATAAAGCAAAGCAAGCATTCATTTTAAAACGAGAAACTTAGTTTAATACATTAACTATAAACACATACGTTCTCGCAGAATACATGATGCTCAGATAATAAATGTTTAGTTTGTTTATAACGCCACTTGGAACATGTTATTTAGATACGCCATGTCGAAAAAATGACAATCAGATTTCTCAAATAATGACCAGATCAGATAACCCAGAGTAGTCTAGGTGAAAAGCAAACTCTTGTGCCTCAGAATACAAATCACAGGCTCTAATAAGAGAGGTAATGCAACCTAATGAATAAAATAGTCGTCAGATTACACAAAATTGGGTTCGAAATTCACCTACTTTCCGTTACCTGACTAGAACTGTATTTGAGAAAGCAAGTTGTATGTCATTTCCTCAAAATGGCATATGCAAGTAGGAAGTTGAAAGTGCCGATATTAACTAAAATCTTTGTAATATGCTCATTCTCTGTCTCTCACTCTCGTGAGAAAGTATGTGTGTAAAAGGATAACCTGGTTGTGGAGGAATTATGATGAGGAACACTTTCGATGGTGACAATACAATGTTTATCGATAAATCATTCAATGGAAAAGACCATGTTTGATTCCTGAGCCCCACAAAATCCCAGTACTGGATATTTAACAAAATATGCACGGACCTGGATGTGTATTGCTATTTAATTGAAATAACAGAATTGCAAGAAACATTTTCACATAGTATTAAAATACAAGGATATAACGATTCCAAGTAATTCCACTAAACAATGGAAAATGATTCACGTAAACATTGCCAATTTCCACACAAATAGTAATAAACGACATAGTTCACTCAAATAGTGATGTATGTTTCACTCAACTAATGATATAGGATGCGTCTCAATCAGCTAGTACAATGTGATACATTTCACTCAGCTAGTCAACATATGACGAGTTTTCAATCATATAGTGAAATATAATATGAAACATTGGGATATATATCTTGCGGAGTTAAACAAAATTCTGAAAGGTCTTCAAATCCCTACAAATCTGTCGAATGATTGAGAAGCCACCACGAACGGTCTGCCACTCCCAGTTTGTCTAAAGAGCCGTAAAATATTTTGTTCACTGCAGTCGCGTTGGTCCAGAAGCCTTATTTCTCCTCCACGTGATGACCTTTATCTTCGTTCAGGGTGACGTCAGCTTCGACACCAGCACATTGTGTATAACACAACCCATATTAGCACCACGGCTAAACAACACCTGCAAGACGGTGCATATACGGAGATACAGAATAACTATCACTCCTTCCTTCTTCACTTCTTCAGCACTAGACAGAGTATTCATCAATCATCATTCACTAGTACCCGACAATCAATAAATCAATAACCAATCAGTCAGTTGAAAATATAATATCCGAAACCGTGTTTTATAAATATCACGGTCATGTATAAAGAATGTAATGATCTCATATACTCTAAACCTAAATTGATTATTTTATACAAATTATATTATCAGGACTTCTGTGTAAGATGATTTTCAGGTTCATAAGCGAACCTGTGTACTTAATGTAATACCTTCTCTTATGTAATGAATACAACATTATTGTGAATATAATCCGCCTGTTCTGTTACATACAGGGGCACTGGGAAACAGAATATAATACTGCATTTTAAGGAACAAGTCGGAATTACCTTATATACAAGATACGTGTCGTGAAAAACAATAATATCCTAAACACAAATAGAAAAATAATATTTAATTCTCACACGCCTCTACAGCTGGATAACGCTGTTATAAACTGGACTGCTAACTGACGAGACTTATCGTAATGTGACGTTTAGCTCTATAATGAGGTAATTTATACACACGCCATGTAGCCATACACATCCTGTGCGCTCAAGATATATTGCCTTTTCCATCGGAAAGACTTTGCTCGTGCAGCATGGAATGAACCGAGCTCGTCATTTCGAAATACTATACGGTATACATTAAACTCCTCTCGGGTAACGCTGTAGACAGCACAAAACACGAGTACATGTATTTAATCCAAATAAAAAATAAACAGTACATATATACAATTCCGTTAAAATGCATACCCCCGTAGAAAATTGTTAACATGTATAGAAAATTACGGAATGTGAATAAAATTAATCATTGAAACATCCAATTTCGAATAATGAAAGAAACAGATCAGCTAATTACACCCTACTTAAACAATCAACACCATCATTTAGCTACCCTTGATTCGGTTAGACTCTGATACTATACGGCTAAAAATATAACGCCTAACCAATTAATCTTGCGTTGGCGACCTTCGGTTTTTTCAAGTATACGTGCGGCTGATAGTCCATTTGTAGGATAAATTCCCTCCCCCAACAGGTATGCATGAAATTTACCTATTTCCCATACTAAGGTTAAACAGCCCTTTTCAAGCGCGGAATAGTTTTGCTCCCGATGGAGCAATTTCCTACTTGCATAGACAAAGGTCAATGTTATCTCCTCTTGTAGCAAAACAGCCCATAGTCCCGTATCGGACGCGTAAGTCCTCAGCACGAAATATTTACTCAGTTATGGCAACTGAGGGATTGACACACTTATCAGTTTTCTTTTAAAGTGTTAAACGCTCTTTCCTGGCACGCACTCCATGATACTTTCTTCGACTGCACTTTCCTGGTCAAGTCTGTTAATGGGCTGGTTATATCTGAAAAATTGGGAACACGTGTTCTATAAAGTCAAATTAAACTTAGAAAAGAACTTACTCCTTTGTTGGTGTCTGGTCTGGAAACATCTCTGTTTGCTACTATTTTGTCTGGGTGAGGTTTCAACTGTCTCAAACCAATTAGAAGATAACCAAAAGCATTCCAAGTTAGAATATGCTATACTATATTGAGTCTAGCTGTGAGATTAGCCATACGGAGTCTTTACCAGTTCAGGATGCAGATAACACGAGGACATTATCAATGATTGGTACATGCCACTATCCCTTGGTAAGATACTATTTCGAAGTATATCTGAGACCTGAGAGTTTTGAGGTACTAAGGTTACTCTAGGTATTATTTCCGTAAAATCCGTTTTCTGATAGATGTCGCACGAACAAAAAAAAGCTTGCTACAGCACTAATGACACCATGTCAATACATCTCTCTTAACACCCTATTCGTTGTTGACATCACAAAAATGGCCTCAGTTCGTGCGCCACCTTGAGTACGTGTGAGCAAAATTTCTTGAAGACAACTAGCTGCAAGAACTTCCTGCCATCAGGCGCATAATATTCTATATACATTAAAACGTTAACACGTATAAATCTTCTCAAACCACCGCTATGTGGAATGGGTAAGGAGCGAACACGAACGGTCTGCCCCTCCTGGTGTGCCTAAAGATCCACAAAGTATCTTGTTCACTGCAATCTCTTTGGTCAAGGAGTCTTGATTCCTCATCACGTGATGACCTTTATATTTTCCCTGGACAACTCAATCCTCGACAGCAGCTTACTGTGTATAGCACAATCCAAATTATCACTACCGCTAAGCAACACCCGCAAGACTGAGCAGATACGGAGATATAACATAACTATCACTCCGTCTCATATTCACTTATTAAGCACTACACACACCATTCGCCAGACACCATCAATCGATCAATCACCAATCAGTCAGCTCAGAATATAATATCCGAATTCATGTATTTTAAATGACAGGATCGTGTATAACAGTATGTAATGAGGTTATGTACCATAAACATCAGATGATTACTTTATACATATTATATTATTGGGACTAGTGTCCAAGGCAATAATCAGGTTCATAAGTGAACCCGTGTATTTACTATTCACGTTCTCTTCCTGAACGAATACAACATTATTGCAAATACAGTCGTTATGTTAAGTTCCAATACTATAACATTGCATTATACGAAACAAATCTGAATTATCAAATATATATGGTAGATATGATAGCAAAATAATTATGACACATAATACAAATAGGAACATACTTTTTAACTCACCTCATCAGCTGGAATGCTGACATTCTGTAACGGGACGATATATAAATTACTATCCCAGTCTGGAAGTGCTGCCAGTCTGTAACGGAACAATATCTAACTTAAATCTCAGCCCAAAACTGCTGATATTCTTTTTTATATAGAATCACTTTAATTCATATATGATATGATTGAGAGGTGGTTTTAAGACACGAAACTATCTAATCAACCAAATTTCGCACCAAAACCACCAAAAGCTATACCAAATCCACTGACATCAACACAATATTGACACACACGTTTTTCTTTTGTTCCGTATCAATACAATTCATGATCTGCATTGATAGCGCCCCTAAGTAAGGTGTATGCGATAGTATCGAATGCTTCAAATTCATCTAAGCGACGATGCGTGAGTAAAACGTTAAAATTATGAGTGCTCATTTATATTATTCCCGAAATTAAATCTAATATTAAATGATGCCATGCATTATAAATGTCTATTTGTGTTGTTTACCAAGTTTGCTTACTTCTTTGAGTTGGAAGACACAGTGAAATAAGATTTTGAATGAGAATCGTAACGTATATGCACAATATATTGCAGTTAGGTCTTGCTGTTTTAGAGAATGAAGTGAATAACCATTCCTTATATCAGCAGTCTACAGCCTACATTTGAAAATTCGGAATTTGGTAGGGAAAGAATTTAGATATACTGCTTTAAAATACATATTTATGTTCAAGTAAATTAAAAAATGTTCTTAAGTTTGCCGATTTAAATGAAATAGAAATTTGTACAGTAATGCATGCATATTATAAAGTAACAAATTATAAAAGAACTATTTACGAGCGAACGAAATATATCTCAAGAATGAACATGCAAATAGTTTAGCACATCATTCATTTCAACAATTTGTCATTGATAATAATTTTAGTACTTTCTACTGCTGGCTGTTTCCGCTGGCCTGAGAGTTTACCAACATTTCTGGATGCCAATGGACACGTAAAATCGATGTTGCTGGCACTGATAAATCTAACATTTTGGTGCTGGTGGTTTTGCGAGGATACATTTATGTACATTTCTGTATTAGTTCATTTTCCATGCTAGTTGTGGAATGGCAGGCTGCTCAGTTGAAGGTGCTAGACGTAACATTCAAAATCTTTCATGTTTATATACTCACTTCCGATATGATGTGATGTTGCTCTATTAAATAAATAAAAACTAATTTTGTAAGACATAATATTTATATATTCATTTTAGTCTGCTGGGGTTGTTCTAAGAACCGTACTCCACAGGTCCTGCATTCACAGCCCCCCCCCCGTTTCTTTTTTTAAGCCATGATTTATTTATACATATGATCTGAGTATATTTTACATGTTGCATACTCCCACCAAAAGACATTCAAGAATCGTTTCAATCACGTGGTCCCTAGTTGTAGTAATCATGGCTAGCGATCGTTCTACAGTCCATGTGTTATACGTACCCTTTAATGTCGTGACTGCTGTACATTTTGTTCTTTTAACAGCCCTTGTTTAGTCTCATTTTCCTCTTATATTCTGATTATTTGATTGTTGTTATAAAAACGAAAAAGAATTTTGTTTGTGTAGCTGAATTGTAATAATTTACTCAGGTATAATTGCATGCATTTTGGCCTTTGGCCTTATTCTCTGCATTAGGTCATATCTTGGTCCGATAACTAGTAAAATTAAAAAAATAATAAAAAAATAAAAAAAGACTGCCAAAATGCCAATAAAAAAATAAAAAAGTAAAAAGTAGCATTACGTATATATTGTACCTTCATAGGAGAATCTGTTATTTTTATTAAACTATCATTTCTGTAGATATAGATTTTGTGTTTTTTACATAAAGCCCAACCATTATATGTATAAAGATTGCCTTGGATACTTTGTTTGTTCATTGAAGTTTCTTATTATGTTATTTTACTAATAATATTAGCATTATTATATGTTCTAGTCAGAGGTGATTTATTCCCCTTCTTGGTATATAATGTAGTTTTCTTTTCCAGTATTCTGTTAAAAGTGTTTTCCGTGGCTTTTTTCTGGACTGAATCGTCAATTTCCTTCCATTTAATTCGATTCGATTTACTATTACTATTAATTTTATAAAACACCTTCCCCCTAAATACCTTCACTTTGTTTATTTGGTAAGTTTTGAGATGTGTATACATTTTCATGATATGCTTGTAACTGTTTTAAAATGTTGGTTTTGTTCGTGTACATTATATTATTTATATTAAGTTCTTTTAACGATTTTTCAGCTCCTTTCCTTATCTCTTTCGTCTTACAAAGCCCAGTACTCATTGTATATAACCCACCCCCAAATTTACTTGAATGCAACAGTTTTCATGCAAAATTCTATCACTTAAAGAAGCATTACATCACTTTGAGTCAAATAGATTTTTTTCTTTGCTCTGTGGACATGCTACTCAACTTAAACATGGATCGATACACCTTTGTAACAAGGATAATTGGTATCGCGACACGTCTGTCATAAGACGAATTTATTTCTGTTCTGATAAGGTCTCAGGCTCGAAGTTTAGTTTAGGTCTAGGCGCAGATGGGTAACTGAACTACGGGGTCAAGTTGAGACACATATTAAAGTTTGCTTATGCTTTATCTGGAAGGTACTAAGCCGTAAATACAGCATGCGAGTGTTGTATTGTGTTCCAAATATGTCATTATGGATGTAAAGCAATTCAGGACATAACAACGAGCAGTAGCAGGCCAGACACAAATCATGTGTCTCGCCCGATAAAAGATTGCAAACAGATTGATCGAAGCAAAATCAAACTTTAGTGTATTCATATACGAGACACAAGGACAAATACAAAAACAACTACCCCCCATAAAGAAATAAACAACGAAATAAGTTAACGTTTTCAATAACTTTACTTGCTGCAAGGCAGTAAGGCCAAGTGAGCTCTCGACGCGGCCCTGCGATAAGTATTCATCCATAATCAATACTTCAATATTTGCTTGTTACCATGCTGAAGGCCATGTTTTTAATCTAACTTAAGGTATATAATTATATCGGAATCTTGGACACGTTGTAATTGGTTGTGTTCTATGTACCACATGAGGTGTTTGTTCGAGCATGTTGGAGGCCCTATTTCCAATCTTATTTTGATCAGTCTTACAATATACGCTTGTAATGTCAAGATCTCAAACATATTCAGTACATAAAGTGAGATACACGCATGTTAAGATGTTGATATTGTATACGATTGGATAACCTTATTACCAGCCTTGAAAACATATTTTTAATCAAAACTGAATCCAGCTTGGAAGATATACTTGTATTAGACGAAGTTATTTCACCTGGTCAGAAGTGGTTATATCTTATGTGGATGTGTCCGACCATGCTAGCTGCGGCTTAAACGCAGCTACTCAGCTACGTGACAACAAAATATGTAATGCATTTCATATCAAATATTTTAATTATTTCTTAGTATTGCAGTCAATTTTGATATGATAAAAATTTACTCCATGATTTCATGACTAGTGTTTACAATATACACAACCACCTTCTTTTCTGTTCAGTACGCGACAAGTGGAATGCCTACGTTATTCTATACTTGCGTAAGACGAACTATGCTCCAGCTACACGCCTTCATTTATTGCCCATCAGTCAACTTAGCGTGTTACCAGTATGGTTACTGTAATTGACTGAACCGGTACACTCTGAAGGACATATATCAGATTTGATTTTGATCACATGTGGAATGTAAACGTGTATCATCAAGATGTTGAACATTTTTATAATGTCTGCAAGCTATACATGACTTTGTCAAACGTTTAATATTGGCACGTATAGTCAAGATCTCATCAAGATGTTACAATTTTTTATAATGGCAGCAAGCTATATTCATCTTTATCAAACTTTTAAAATAGGCACGTATAATCAAGTTATCACGTGAATGCATTAATGGGCAGGAGATTGTGCAATAGTTCAAATTAACACGTTACCTTGTCATCATTTATAAGGGTAATGAATTTTTCAGAGCTTCATGTTTAATATCATTATGTATGACAGCAGTGGCGTGCTAAGAAGGTGTGAGGCGACGGCCCGCAATGGCGGATAGCCAGAAAAGGGATGGGCGAGAGTTGAAATACCAGTACAGGTTTTCTAAAGTTATTTCCAATTTACTTAATACATTTTTGGAGAGCTTCTTGTGCCTTATCATTATTTGTGAAAGTAATACATGTTTCAGAGCTTCATGTACCTTATCATTATTTATGAAGGTATTTCATTTTTTGAGAGCTCTGTGTACCTTGTTATTATATAAGGGTTGAGAGCTTCATGTACCTTTGATTTTGTATGAAGGTAATACATATATCGAAGCTTCATGTACATTGTCATTATTGATCAAGGTAATACATTTTTCAGAGCTTCGTGTACCTTGTCATTATTTATGAAGGTAATGAATTTTTCAGAGCTTCATTTTTATTGTCATTATGCATGACAGGAGTGGCGTGCTAAGAAGGTGTAAGGCGACGGCACGCAATGGCGGATAGCCAGAAGGGGGATGGGCGAGAGTTGAAATACCAGTACAAGTTTTCTAAAATTATTTTCAATTTACTTATGACATCACTGTACTATTTAAAGAGTTACGTGCAATCATGCAATATCTTTTACTGTGTTTTCATTTTAAATTGATTTGTGGGTTTGCAAAAGTAATGATGCTAAATACTTTCGGTTTGACCTTTATGAAGGTAATACATTTTCAGAGTTTCATGTACATTATGATTATTTATGAAGATAATACATTTTTAGAGCTTTATCTACATTATTCAGAGCTTCGTGTATATTGCCATCTTTTAATAAGGTAATATATAATCAAACAATAGTCAAACTCTTCAAGACTGCTTCTTAAATAACGAAACAAATGATTTTTAAATGTTGTATAATTTAATTTTAATGAGGTATGGCCCCTGTTGATTTAGAATCTTTACATAAATGTTAGCATCATAATGATAAAAATATTAATGGTCTTCCCTTTCAAAACACCTTGGTCAGTTTGGTTTTTTTTTTGTCCAAATTAATCGTTTTGGTTTGTGGCCCCATTTGAAGCATACTTTTTTTTACCTCAGTTGCATAACATTGTTGGGGCATCCATGTTATGTGGACACATTACTAGTCCTGCACAATTTTAATTTTATTTTATTTGTAGCTATGCAACGCTAAGTAAATTACAACGGCGTATGCACAGATGTTCTAGTCATGTACAGTTTTGATTCCATGATCTTTTTTTATCATGTCACGCATTGTAACACCTGCACAGTTTTGATTATGTGGTCTTAGATTGCCAAGTAACAGTAACCAAAGCATACGCAGCGTACACCCTGAAGTTCTAGTCCTACGTAGTGTTGAGACAAGCATAGGGCATACACACTGATGTTCCAGCACGAAAGTGTGTAGGAAGTTCAGGACCATTCAAGTTTTGACTTATATTTCTAATATAAAGAAATGATTTACTTCTTGATGTTGAATCTTGGTCCATGCCAGTAACAATGGACTTTATCAAGTTGGATGTGGGTCTTTACTGGTAATTACGTTTTATAGTTTTTATTGGTGGTCATGGCAGCAATGTCATCCATTATAAAGTTGGATCTGGGTTTATGTTGTTTCCTTCAAATCATAAACATAACAATGATTTTACAGTTAGTCTCCTATGTTCTTTAGAAAATATTTTGAGTGTAATGTATGCAACACTTAAGGTACAAATAATCAGAACAGCTAATCCGACTAGTGAGGGATAGCTGACAATCTACATCTGAGCATCCATACAAAATACAATTGATTACTGGAATGCTCAGTAGGATTTACATTTGGGTGACAATAAACATCAAACATGAGTTTTTGAACCCTCTTAGATAAGACCTGTTCTTATACGTGTGTGAAACCTTTATTTGTGTCTTGGAAATTGTTTTGTCTTTTTATTCGGTTAAACACTGAAACAGCGTACTAGAAGGTTCTGTAGAGTTCATGAGAAATCAGTGTATAATCATTCAAGCATACGTTTCAGACGTGACTATGAACATCATACATGAGTTCATGAACCCTCTTAGATATGACCAGTTCTGATACGTGTCTGAAACCATTATTTGTGTCGTGGAAATTGTTTTTTCTTTTTTTTTTCGGTTAAACACTGAAACAGGGGACTAGAAGGTTCTGTACAGTTCATGAGAAATCAGTGTATAATCATCATTCAAGCATAATTTCAGACGTGAATAAGCCATTTTACCCATCTTCGTTTAACACACACACATAAACACATATATATGTTTCTTTAACATTTCTAGGTTTTCATATTATGGCTTAAATACAAAATGTCTGTAATTAAGTGTTAAATGTGCCGTGTTTACTCCAACATAATGTTAATTATCCCCCTCCACTTTGAATTGATAATTTATCAAAACTCTTCAAGTAATGTTGCCAATATTTCAAAATTCTGTCACTTTCTATTCTAGGTCTTATCCGGGTCTGGTTTCATTAACCAATTTGCGTTTATCATCTATCTGAAATATGGATTCAGATAATCCGTATGGTCAAACTTTTATTTAATGTGAGGCTTTCTTTCTTGACTTATGGCTGAATTTACCTTGTATATTTATACTAGAACCAGGTTAATAGGTTAATAAGTAATCGTTGTATATTTGAACTGCCCATTGTTTGTTGAAGAAATACCCATTTGAATTGCAAAACAGTGATTTTCTTATTGTTTTCCATAACAATTGTTTGAAAACGCATGAACAATATCCGTTTGGTGGTACAAAAATATATAACATATTAAAAAATAATGTCTGTTAATCCGCAAGAATAAGAATACTTTCACCCATGAATAATGAATCTGGATGAAATTCGTCAATAACACATTCGGATTATATTGTTTTTTAACCCGATGACAGAAGTAGAGAGTTAAGATTGATTATAATTGGAATTAACAAACGTACTAAACGGCCCTGAAAGTTTATCGTAAAACGTTATCGAGCAAAATATAAGACTGCTAAAGTGCATAAAATGATTCCACGAGGGTACCGAATTGCTTTGGTGAACTGGAACGATTATGAATGATGCATATTTTACCGTGGGATTTTCTGGATTGAACGTTAAATGCACAGAAGCACATTTTTCCTATATATCGTCCTTAACATCTTAATGCATTTTTGCACCACGCGTTATGACCTCTTGCTCTTATACTCATGAAATACGAAATAACCTTCAAGTAATCAAGGAAAAGCTTAGTAGTTTTTCATTTCCAGATCACTATATAGCATTGTTATGAAGCTTACTTATTGTAATACACTTATATATGAAGCTTTATTTACTTGCATGTAATTTGCGGATACAGGCTGAACTTTGCTTGTAATTTCAAACACCATTATATCTAGAGTGAGGCAACTCTTTTGAAGTAGAAAGTTCAACGTGTCAAGATGGGATTATCGTTCTAATTATCCAGAGGTGTGGCATTTGACATTATCAGACCTTTCTTGATGACTAAGACAAATCGCAAGATATATAAATGAGGGTTCTCAATACTTCTCGTCAGTAGCCCAGGATAAAGATCGAATATAATTTGAGAAGATGAAGGCCCAAGTAGTGTGTTTGCTGCTGATAATTCTGCTTACGATGGTCTCTCTCAGAGGTATGTATTATATTATTTTTATGGGGTACGTTCAATTTTATATATAGTTTAAATGTATTTTACTTTCGTTTTTATTATTGGATATATGATAGACACCATTAAAAAGTTCATATTTTGTTCCCTTCTTGGTGTACGTTTGTTTTGTAACTTATCAGATAAAGCGTCAGTTAAATTTATCATTTATAAATGATGTTCAGTACGTTTAGAAAGAATCAGTTTTTTACATGAAGAGAATTTTACCTATGAAAGAGGTCTCTTAGGGCTGTAACAATAAAATTAACAATTGGCAAAGATGATTGTGAACAACAACGAAAGGCACAACACTACATTGTATAGCTTACTGATTTGGAACGAATGAGAGGGTTCATTCTCTCTGTCAGTATACACATGTACATGTGCCCGGAACATATCGTAACTCAAATATATGTAAGGCACGCCTCACTTTAATTAAATTTATACACCACGAGGTATATTATTGATATATTATTGATACAGTGTACATGATATAGATATACCGTGAAATGTACACACACACACACACACACACACACACACACATATATATATATATATATATATATATATATATATATATATATATATATATATATATATATATATATATATATATATATATATTAATCAGCACAGGCGAAATGTTTAGGCTCTTGTCGAAATAGCTAATACGTAATATTTTAAGAAGTCTTACTTTTACGCAAAATACATGCAGTTTCTAATGAGAATTCACTTGCCTATCTTAAGGAATCAGTGCGGAACATATTCTTGCAATTCTCAAATTTGACAGTGATCTCTGTAACCCCAGTTCAAGCACTCAAATCGCTATGCTACTGAAATTCCTTTTTATGACAACGTTTCAACATTCCTAATATCTTTTAGGCATCGACGGGGCTTACGGCTTCGAGAGGATTAGGTCATCTAGATCAAATACAGAAAAAGAAGACCTGCAATTATTCCGTGAAGATTTTGACATGAATGACAAAAACAATGACGGGTATTTGGACATGGAAGAGTTCAGGTTGGTGCACATTAGATACATCATCGTCAAACACAAAATGGTTATCTAGCGAATACCGTCAATGTTAGGACTAATTCCTTAGTCATACTTTTCAGAGAAGCAAGCCACTATATAGTGTCATATTGAATGAAAACGGATCTGTTGGTCTTGGCATTAAAAGAAGCGGAATTCGTTTCAAATATTATATTTTGCAATTGCGTAATCATCAACGCTTGTGTCATTATCATTGACTGTTATTTCTGTTAATTACATGCTGTCCTGTTAATTAGGTTCGCATCTGTATATTTTGCAATTAATAAATTTTCTAATTTTGTCACAGAGATATACGTTTCTGTAGTATATAGCTTTGACTTGGCCTAGATATTATTTTATAAAGCTGTTGTAATTGCTACAGCAAAACTGTACACAAAACTACATTACATTCACCCGTTTATATTCTTTAGAATTGCTGCTGTTTTAGCACATGATGAAGTAGATGGTTACCTTAGCCTTCGTATTTAGTACTTTTTTATTGCAGTTATATATAGCCTTACTCGAGCTGGTAGACTTACACATTAATTATTTTATCTATGATACATATCTTCCGTTTATGGATATTAAGGTTTCTAATTTGTTACATGTAAGCATTATTGTATAATTCAACGTCAATTCTTTCCGCTAGCAATGTATGTATATTTAAAGAGAGAGGTATATATAGAGCGAGATAAAGGGATAGAGAATTAAAAATATACACCAAACAAAATGTGCTAACCCAAAATTGTATAGGAGATTGCTTGATAATACTAGGCATAATGAGAATTTAATAGAAATGAAACTATCATGCAGAATAGAGATTGTTTTAATTTTAAAATTCGTATCTTATATATACGTGCTTCATTCGCCTTGATGTGTACCTAGTGTCAGCATAATTCATACTGGATTACGGCATGATCATATTGTTTCTAGTCAAATCGTGAGAGCAGCAATTTGTATTCCTCAGCCCGACCAAATGTTCATTATATCTGTAATTTTTATTTTAAAGTGCTACTTTGCCAGATGATTTTCCAGTTTCACCAGATGAACTGTTTAAGGCTTTGGACATTAATACAGATGGAAAAATAAGTTTTGAAGGTAATATATTGATAGCAACATGCTTTTTATGCTGCAACCTCCATTACGTTTCGTTTTGGTGATCGGCAGTGTTTTATATTAGCAAAGTTAACAGCATGCTCTAGTCCGTTTCAGCTTTTACCAACAAGTCAAATTAATCAAATCAAGGCAGTAGATATGCAAAACTGGATTAAGAAAAATGCCTCCATACAAACTGGCAAGACTCTTGACACTAAAGGTATACTATTCCCTCATTAACTCTGCTTATTGGTGTGTCGAGCGTATTTGTATGATAATATATTTTGGTATGGTTTTTAAATTCAGTCTAGAGTCTATATGTTTAGCAAGTTCCGATATAGAATCAAATGCATAATCCGCCATCGCATACTCGTAATAAATGAATATGGAAATATTTGATTGGTAGTCCCTCGACTGTTTCTGACAGTTGTCAAAGAACAAAGTAAAACTTTTTTGTTCTCATGTTGTAAAAAAGGACAAATATCCAGTTGTATTGCAGAGGAACATTTGTCTCGTTATGAACCTTGAATTCAATTGATTTTGCATGGTCCATTGCTAAATAGGTAAAAGTAACTTTTGCTGGGGTTAGAATAGCGTGTTTTATACTTCTTGTTGGTTTCTTTACTTACGATACTTGTATGTATTTATCGAAGTATCGAAGCATCAGCTGACTACTATTCAAGTGGAATTGATTTGTGTTTCAACCTATGGAATCCTATATGTTAACGTTTTGTGCATGATGGTAACGATAACGAGTATACAGGCTTTCAAAACAATATTACTGTGACAAAATAACTGTGCAAGGATATAACATTGTTTCATCCGACTTATTCTTCTTTTTTACAATCTCGCTCGAGAAATAGTCTTTTATTTGTGCTCAGTATTTGTGGATCATTCTGAAATCATTCAAGTAATTCTTCGTTGTGAGTCATCAAAACTGTTGACATGTTTTCATGAAATAGTAAGCTGACATGTTAGCATAATCAATACGAGTATTCTTGTAGACCATCATCTGTTTTTTATAGTAAGTTAAGGTTCCTTTCATAAATTTTAATTTTGTATTCTAGAGAAAGATGTATTTGTTGATTTTACTAAACGTTTTGATTTCACCTTATTTTTTGGTACTTTGTGTAATACTATACATTCGCCATCCTAGCCGTAGTATGTGGACATCATGCTAGAAAATATTATGGTATTCTAACAAGCTAAGATACTAACATCTCTGATTGGTCAATTTAGTTGTTTCGCAGTGTGTATGGTATTTATTGAAACACCCAATGATATTGGAATACACAATTATATATATATATATATATATATATATATATATATATATATATATATATATATATATATATATATATATATATATATATATATAGCTAAATATCACATGGATCGAAGTGGAACGTATTTTATCGAAAAATGCTGAATATCGAATATCGAAGAAGAGTCTCGCATACATTTCTTACAAAGAGAAGTACTTAAAAATGTCGATTATATGGAATATGAAAGCTGTTTGTTTTCTTGTCTAGTCCTTATACGTCTCAACTCCGTGTTTGTCATAAAGTTACTAATGCTGTCAGAAAACTATACCCGTAGGCTGCCATATGGATTGCTGTAAATATACATATTTGTGTATTCTGCTCTCATTATCTTTAAGAAAATGTATTGCTCTTATGTTCACATAGAAATTAATTATGTAGATCAATTACCAGTAATTTTATCACACAGTAAGACAGAAACGCAACTTTCTCTAAATTAATTGTCAGATTTGGATCCCTATGTGATCAAATAATTTACGAATGGTGTCCAAATGATTTTTCTAGCTATATTTGTAGATGAGGGCTTCATTGTTGTATGTTTCACAATGATCTGCAACATATGTTTTCATGTTAATTAAACGATTGAATGTTGATCGATAATTTGTCCTGTTAGAATTTATGTTGACAAGGTCTATCTTGAGTTAGAAATACTGACATTTTGTTTCATGTTTTGACTAAAAGGAACTATGAAGTTGCAGATAGACTTAATCTTAAATTAAACATATTGACATGAATTTGCTAACATCCGTTGTAAGATAATGCTCTTTTTGGCATATTTACGTTTCGTATGTTGATAACATCTGATCTTGATATTCAAAATGAATTCCTCTTGGTGAAGCTGTTGACTTTTCTATAGTCCTTACATATGCAGGATGTATTATCTATCTATATTAATGAAAACATAACTTTTAACCTGAATACAATTATAAGAGTGAACTAACTGTATTTTGTGTTACATTTTATTTCATGACTGGTGATTTATACGCATCACGTGTTCAAGAGAAAGATCATTGGCGACAACAATTTTAATTTGAGTTTGAGTGTGAGTTCAAAGCATAGTAAAGCTGCGACAAATTCGTGGTTTCTTGATTTACTTCAGGTTTGTTGATAAACATTAAATCAAGAGACCTGATCTTGGTTACGAAACAGATGGAAAGTACCTATACAAGTGGCCCACAATATTGGCAACGTATTGTATGTTAGTTTTCCATATGGAAACTATATATTCTTATATTGGGCTCAGAATCGCCGAGCGGTATAATCAGCTCGCCTTTACCTATCACTGCTATCTCATTTCTGTGCGTTTCGGTTTGAATCTCTTGCTCAGCCAGTGAGGGTATTTGAGAAACGTATCAGTAGCTACAAGTTGGTTGTTGGTTTTTATTGGCGCTTCTAAAGGGATCATTTTAAACCAGTTATATTGGCCGCTGTAAAATGACGTTAAGCGATGTACAGTGAAATAAACAAGCAGTACGGTTTCTAATTGGAGTGAAGGTATGACTTCAGATATATCTCCACAATGCACGTGAATATGATTGAATCTACCTTTTTGTTTTATTTAGAGGTACGCCTTGGTTACGAAAGGTTGCAAAATGAAACCGTCTAGGATGGTATCGGAGAGGAAAACTCAGAAAACAACGAGTAAGTTTACACAGAATATAAATAACGTATATAAATTATTGTTTTTGTCATCCTTCTACCTCACGGACTGTATTAAAGGCGTAATGTAAATCATCTTTACCGACTATCTATGAACAAATCAGGTTAATCAAAAATAAACACCTGGCTATCTGTGTGTAACAATATGTGATAATATAGTGAGCCCTAAAAATATTCATGTTTAAAGAACATATGATTGATTCTATATTTCCAATACCTGAATTCATTTTAATAATTATAATAATTAAAAACTTTGAAATGAACGTTATGGGATCTTGTACATAGCTTCCCGGGAGTTTATAAAGTGTGTTATGAATAAGTTACACTTATGCTGATTCCGATTTATTCCAAAGTAAAATAACGCCATTTTAATTAACTACTATGATTAATAATAATAATAATAATAATAATAACGAGGAGTTCGTATAGCGCCTAATCTTTATAAGCACTAAGCACTTCACAACATTAGACATCACCTATAAGATAAAAAACATATATAATGATATCATTGCAAAAACAAACACCATGAAATTAGAAAACATAAAAAACAGAAAATATACACTCTAAACTTACCTAAGGCCCAATGCAGTATAGCGAAATGTGTTTCACACTAACGATAACTATTCTTGAACTTGTTGAATTATACAAAATTGTCCGATTTCAAACCTCGATTTGTTCAACAAAAATATAATAAATAACAGAAGATACATTGTTATTTGCTCTAGTTCCATTATTTAGTAATACTCTTTTTAACATAAATATGCTATCTGCGGTAGCATACTTTGCCTTTGACGAAGTATCCCGACCTATTAGTGTATCCGTTTCTTTATACTTTGTAGATTCTTTCAAATTAGTTTAATCACTGATCAAATGCATAGAAGCCACCTAAAGATACTATATAACAGACACAAAATACAGAGATACAAACAGAGGAACGAAACTCTTGCAGTTTTAGCGTCGATGCCACGCTATATAATGAATATACTTTGCCAAGGATCACATTTGGCACTTGAAAGGATCGCTTAATCGAAACACTATCCTTTTTGTGTCGAAATATTGATATGATTCTCGCGATTGATGTTTTGTTCAGGTATAACATCATCAAAGTCGTCAATGATAGAACCATCGTCACTAGATGGAAAGAAATCAACCGTTTATGCATTCTCATTCACTAATGTCCGATACTTGTTTTGAACAATTCTCACTACATTACAATACGGTCCTTCAGGCGATCCCAAACGCCTATTTATCAACGGTTTAATTTTGTTCTGACACAGCCGGACCAACAATCAATGCTCGAAGTGAGTTTGCAGACACAAGATTTCGACTTTCAACGGAACTATGCTTGAGAACGAAATCATAACATACAAATTAATTTGTATGGTCCTAACTTTGAGCTCAATCGAAAGTGCTGAGGATATAAATAGCCACAAGAGCAACCATGGAATCGCGGACTCGGCTAAAGAGAACAAAATAAAACTGGGTCCAATCGGTAAAAGTGATAAACTCACTAAGACTGTTAGGAATATCACAACGAAACACAAAGTCCGCTAAAAGTTACCAACAGGTGACTGATAATGTCACAAAATTTATCGGATAAATTCAAAATCTATAGAATAAAAATCAATCAAATTGTTGTTCCAAAGGCTTCCACCACCAGCACACATTTTGCACCAGTCTTTAAAGCACAGTTCAGAAAAATCATTTTAATGAATAAGGCTTGTCGTATGTCTTCGAAACTACGATATATTTCAATGTTAATATACACATCGTCCGTTAAAAATTAGCGACTGACGAACTAACAAATGAATAGCAAGTTATGGATGAAAGAGTTATATGGGCACATGAAGTATTCTAAGAGAGAGAGAGAGAGAGAGAGAGAGAGATATTCGCATTTGACAAAATTGTTTACGGTACAACTGTGAACATTTTTGATATCACTGCTTTTTTTTATATCGTGAACAGTGGGACCCTACAAGCGACAATAACATAAATTTATATATTTGTTTCAGGTATTATCCAAGATCGATGCGTCATAATAGCCAGACAATAATCCTGATTTACAATGTACATTTTAAATTTATTTCCCACCATATCATTAAGAATAACAAGCACTTCTAATGGATTATTTTGGATCATCTTTCCATAAATGTGTCATAAGTTTATAAAACTGATTCCGTATATATATCGCTTCATGAATGTTTAGCCGAGTTTTCTTACTAAATTTTATTGCATTATCTTTAACAACCTTACTTTGTCACTGTTGAATCAAGATCAACCACATCAGTAGCAGGAAAATGAATTATTACAGTGTCCTGTATTAATTAATACAATTAACGTCATGTAAACAGTTGAATAAAATGTTGACATAATTGCTTGTTTCGAGTGCATCATTCCTATTACATCATAAGAATTAAAATGCTTGTCCTTATGATAAAATGGTCGTCGAGTGTACTACTTGAATTAGAATCCACTAGTTTTCATTAATATACTAATAACTTATGTACACATCATTGAATCGTAAGATACCATTTAGGCACAATGCTCTACCAATATATATATATATATATATATATATATATATATATATATATATATATATATATATATATATATATATATATATATACATCTGTAAGTGTGTGTTTGTGTATCTCTGAAAATATTCAGTTGTATGATGTGTATACAGTTTCTAAACATAAACTGTTGTCTTATATGTTTTTAATCACTTGAAACGGGATATGCAGTCGTTGGAATAGCGGTTTTTACCTTCCCATGCACTAATATAGCATACGGAAGACATATTGATACCATTCTAATATAACTTCCCATTCACCTATTCTCTTTCTATGGTATTTTAATACATATGGTCTTTCGAAACTGAAATAACTATTTTAAATAACCATGTTTGTTCGCCAGGCGAGTAAATAAACATCCTTTAAGGATTGATCTGATCCCCATTTACAATCATTGAGATATTTATAAATCATTTATGATATTAAAATTGATATTGTCTATATTTTAAACCAATAATAATGCCATATATTTAGAGTATTCCTGTTTAAACGATAATGTATCGTAAAAGGAAGACATCGCACAAAGACAGACGGAAGTAGTGAATAGGGCCACCCTAGCGTCAATTGACTTACCATGCAAAAACGGTCCATGCACTCTGGCGTCAAAGGGAATTTAACATGGGGAATTTTAACATGGATGGAACTGTAGAGCGTCAAGGGGAATTGAACATGGAAATTGAACAGGACCGGTGCTTTAGCGTCAATGGCACTTTAACGTTAAAATATGGGGTTTGCACTTTGGCGTCAATGGGAATTGAACATGGAAATGTCACCTGGGGATCAATGGGAATTAAACATTGGTGACGTCATAGGTTTATAGGGTCAAAACCTTTTATAGGATGAAATGTATTTGTAGGGACACAGGGTTGATAGGGACAAACATAGACATACAGAAACAAACAAATGTACATCCAAACACAAAGAAAAGAGGACAGAAATATTCTAAAGAATGACTCACAGATAGAATAGAGACACTAAAAAGAAAAGTCTGTTTTATGGGTTCAAAACATTTATTCAAGTATATACATGGGCAATCTGGCCTATACTTTGGTCTAAGCACTATCCATTTAATACATAAACATTTGGACATAAAACAAACCTATTTACGAGTTTTTTAGTTATTGACTCTAGTAATCTAATGTTTAAAATTAACGTTCACTCCTTTCTAAAATCACTTCATATGCAACAAATTTACATTAAATGTTCGTTTATAAGAAAAAGCTAAAATAAAACAAGTAACAAACACTCAAATAAGAGAAAGTTCATGTTTGTCTCTCTATCCGTCACACACGTTGTTTAAAATCTGGTCAGCTACCACTTGTGTCCCAGCATAGATGTTTCCCATCACGTACTCCCTTTCAGTCGTAAATCTGCTGTTACGTCCATCGTGCTAGGTACACTTATCGGTAAGCAGATCAAGAGCAGTCATCGTCTTCTTCCCATGGAGGTACAACATATGCCATATGAATAGTCACTTTTCCATTGGTGATGTCAAATTTTTCTCTCATCGACTGCACGTCTTCAATAGCCCTCAGAAGTTTGGAAGAAGTTATTTCTGCAGGTGTGCTAAGTTCGAGACATACAGGCGAGTTCAAACTGTCGTGATACATAGATAGGCTCAAATGACCTCGATCTTTGACTTGGCAATGACATTTGAGTTCCTCTAACAGTGAGTCAAGTAGATCCGTAACGAAACCTGATACTTCCTCGGCTGGAACGTCAGACGCAAAGTCTTTAAATTTCACCGTGTAGGTGTAAGTTGTCGTTCTAAATTCTCTCGAGGTCGCTGTCTGAGTCATTTAGATGCTAAAATACTCCTTTAGGTCTATTGAATCCTTTCCCTTCTTCAATGCACTTTGCCGTGACGGTATGGTGGTGAAAGAGGTCAATGATGTTTGTTCCTTCTCTTTTTTCTTCTGCGTAGAGTTATTCATCTTTCTCGTCGCTTGTCCTCGTAATGAAGTGTCGTTCTTGGAAGTTGTCCCTTTTTATATGCTGACCAATATCGATGTGACCGTACGGCAACGTAAAGTGATTGGGAAGTCTCACTCGCTTCTGGTACACGATTTGATAGACTTTTTCCAGGGATCGACTGACGATTTGGTGAGTGGGTAAACGTACAATCTTGTTGGGTTGGTGAGTGGTCACTTTAAAGTTTCCATCCTCTCCAGATTGCAAGGCTTCTTTCAATACCCCAAAGTTGACCACTCGACTAGTACGATAATTCAGAGTCAGTCCTTTCACTTTGCACTCCGTGTGCACTTCTCCTTGTTTATCCCGGTATTGGTAGCCGTAATTTTTAGGACCGCCACTCGCAAAACTTAGAATCTTGTTGTCGGGGTGTTCGTCTGTCCAGGCTCCTAAACGGTCTCCTTCGATGTTAGGGTGTTGCTGACCCGGTCGATCGATGTAGATGCAACTGTCCGTGTCAAAGTACAGGACACGATCCCCTAACAGTTCTAAAGCTTCGTACAATTTTAAGCGAGCATGGGCTGTCACGTAAGCCGCAATGATGACATTTCCAAAAGGGTCGGCTTGTACAAAGTTCAGATCTTCTTCGTAATTGACTAAGATCAAATCCTCGCGAACGACGTCCACGTGTTTCATGAATTTGGTTTTGTCGTGAATCATCTGGAAGTAGCGGGAAGGTTCTGTCAAATACTCCGTCTTGGGTAAACACGACCCTTGTGCCATTTTACCCCACAAGCAATTTAACATCACTTTGGCATATGATCGCCTGCCTTCGTTCTTCTCGATGTGGTCTAAAGAGATGCCTTCTTGTGCCCAGTATTTCTCTTTGAATGTCTTTTGGTCTTCGGGAGTGTGACACCAGGAAGGATAGCCACTGGCTTCTTGCTTCAGTTTCAAAAAGGCATCCACGTAGTCGGCGAAAATGCCTTTCTGAGTGGGGTCACCCTTGTGGTATTGTTCTGTCTTGGGAAAGTGGTAAATTTCATACACTTCTAACAGTTGATATCCCATGTCCAGACGTTTGAACAATTCTACGCTGACCCAGGTTCCCGTCAAGGTGCGTTCTTCCTGGGTGTGCTGACAAGGTTGATCTTGGTTGCACGTTTCAGCACAAGTATGGCACAAAGGAAACATCAGTTTGCCTTGACAATGGTGAGATAACACGGGATGGTACAAGTCCGTGGGAGGCAAAATTTTGCACTTGATCAAGCCTTCGTATTGTCGAATGTCTTTCAGGTCGATGTGTTCCGTTAACAATTGCGGGTGCCCTACAGGAAAGCGACAATATTTGCTCACGTAGGGATACAGCGAACACACGTCCAAATATTTGATTTATTCTCCTTTCTCTTCGTCGGCTTGGTACAGCAAAGAGGTGGCATTGATCCTTCCTCCGCACAAACTATCCCTCGGGTTCAGGGGGTCCATGAACTAGTAGCTTTCCACGAGGCGTTTAAACTCGGCATCAGTTTTCAAACGGTGATCGTACTCGTGTTCCCACATTTCCACCACTTAGTATCTTTCCTGTTCTAACTTTAGGCGTCGCTGACAAGTGGCCTGGTACAAGTCTTCCATGGTTCGTTGTAGAAACTGATTTTTAGTGCCGCGGTCAGGGTAGCAGACGGGGCATCCGTGAAATAAGCAGCCGTTAAACTCGTACACGATCTTGGGGTTTTCTAAGTCCCAGCCATCGACCGAATGCTTTCCGATGGTCTTTTCGCCCCCTCCGTTGCGGGCATGCTGAATCCATTTGCCTTCCTTGTCGAACAAGTAACGTAACCAGCGTAGGGCTTTGACCGAGTATTGACGTTTGACATAGTTGGTCGTTTGAAGACTGATGACAGCAACGGTGTTTTCAGGCATGAATCGTTGCCTATACACTAAGGAACAGGCTTTGGCAATTGTGCAAGCTTCTTTCAAAGGATCGACCCCTCCGTGTTCCATGAACAGTTCTCGAAATTTTCTACAGCAACGCCGTAAAATGTCCACGTCGGAACGACAATACTTTAGCATTTCTTCCTGAAAGTCAAAAGGGTCTGAGGCGTGAGCTTGGTACCAAGCGTAGAAAGCTTCTCGTTGTTCGGTACGCATGTTGTCAGGGTCGTAATAGTGAGCCTCAGGCAAATGGGGTAGAACGGCCTGTTGATTGGCTTCCGTATTGAAGAAGTGTCTAAAGTACCCTTTAGCCATTTCTGTCATTCCAAACGTTTCAGGCATTCGACTCAAAGGCATGGCCAAATGGTTCATCGAATCTTTAAACTGTCCTTGACCCACTTGCATGAAAATGATTTTGGCTCCGTTCAAAGTGACTTTAGGACGCTCGGTACCATGTTCCGTATAGTATCTCAAAAGAAACTGTCCATCGTATCCGGATAAACTGTGAGCCATCACCGTGGCATGACGATGACAATCTCGGTACGTTCGATGTCCTCTTGGCTCCACGTCTTGTCGATGGGGTCTAAGACCCATCGGGCGAAATCGGCTAGCGTGTTCGGTCCTCAAAAGATTTTTTCTCGTCTTCCAGGAATCTTACCGCAGTGAGGGCAATAACGCAAGATAGGTTCTTGAATGCACTTTTCGCACGCTCGATGAGCCACGCAGAAATTAGGAATGTGAATAACGGTCTCTTGCATGCATTCGAAATCGAAAAAGATGAAATTGCCTTTCTTCTTCTTCTTGTGACCATCCTCTTTCTCTGGTTGGGGTTGGTATTTTTGCACGTAGCATTGGTGTTCCAAGTCCACCATGTGATGACAAATGTGACATTTTTTCTTTCCTCGACATACGTGTGCCTTGACAGTATTGGTACATATGCCTTGTCCACAGGTAGGGCACAATCTCAGGAGTTGACAAGCACATTTCTGCTGTGAACCTTGCATCTTCTGATGTTGTTGGTAACAGGCAGGGCTGACAAACGTGCGCAGACAAGCTGGACAATGCACTCGTCCTTGCCCTTCGTTCAGACAGGGTTGAGAGGCCAAACATCCTGAGCATTTCGATCCACGATGCTTGTGTTGCTCTCGATTGTTATAGCCATAGTCACATTTCTCACAGTAATATCTGTATCCCAGGAATCCGGTGATAGTGGTAATGGTATCGAAATGGTCATCGTGATGATAAAGGTGAATGTATTTTCCATCCTTAAAATCTTGGCCTCGAAACAACAGAGGTCCGCGCACTTCTTGAAGGTGCACTTTCAAGGTGTATCGTGGAGCTAGGGCATCTTGCAATTTTTGCATCTCAGGAATGCCACAGGATGTGTCTTTAGACAGTTTGGCTTGTTGTAGCAGGAGTTCTGCTTCATTTCGTTGTTTGGCTCGGTCGGATTGTTGAATAGTTTTCCGGGTTCTTTTCCATTCTACCGTGTCGTTCTTGTTGGCATAGGTTCGTCCCACCACGATGGCACGGGCTAAACACATCTGGTCTTGAGGGTTGTTAATTCGGACGAGACTTGTTTTGGTGTTGCGAAGGTCGTCCACCAATAAGACCATTTTGCGTCCAGTCCCTTGAGGAGGAGAGACGTGGGTCATGGACAGTGTGGCTTTTCCATCGGTGATGTCAAACTGGTCATTGGATTGTTGCACGTGTTGAATCTTGTCCATGACTTTGGAAAGGGTCAATTCTGCAGGGTGCTAAACTCGATCCAAACAGGGGATTTCAAGCTGTCGTGTTCTATGGAAAGACTCAAGCGATCGTCTTCTTTGGGTTGACGTTGTCGCTTGAGTGTGGTGAGCAAAGAATCCCACACCTCGGTGATGAACCCTTCTGCTTTCTGCAATGGCACGTCGGACTTGAAATTTTTAAACTTCACCGTGTATTTGCAAGCTGTGGTTCTAAATTTTCTAGAGGAGCGCTTTTCCGTCTCTCGAATGTGGTAATACTTTGCGGGTGATACTGGTGGACATTGGTTTGGAGTAGGCTCTCTTTGTCTGGTCGCAGACGTGGAAGGTATTGGTTCAGGTTCGCTCATGTCTTCTATTTGAGCGAACACTTCTTTTCGTGTGTGAGGTGATACGTCACTTCGCTGCCTCTTACGTTCTTCTTCTCTCTCACTGAAATCGTGCGATCGTTTCATCTCGATTGCTGATTCAGAAATGATTTAACCAAGTTCATTCTCTCCATATATACCCTCTCGACCTCTTGTTGTCACAATGACTTGGTATATTTCACAAGGGCAAGTGAAAGCCAAGCATATAGGAACCCAACGACAGCGGTGCGTCTTAAACACCTCATGCATCTTGACGACCCTTCGATTCAAACCCTACCACGGAAGAAAAAAGTTGCAAGAAAAAAACCCAGACAGTTGGTGTCTTCAAGAGAGCTAGAGACGGTGGCACTGTGTCGCTGGGACACGTACGTACTCCAGAAAACTAAGCCATTCGACAACGATGTCTCCTTCTCTCAGTCATTTCTACTTTGTCACTGACTACGTTTCTACCAACCCTGTTTTAACACACGTTTTTCTTCATCTGATATTTTTAAAAAATATACTAAACTCATTTTTAAAAAAACTACCCATTTTCGACAGCAGTGCCGGCGTCTCCTCCTGCTGTTACCACTGTTGCTGCACAAATTTGATCTTTCCTTAAGATCAAAATATGAGACAGAGCAAATAAGTTGTGAAGTTGAGCAGAGGTGTCCAAACAACAACTGTCAAGCCCCTATGTTCCATTTCTGTTTGTGAGAATAACTTCTGATACTTCACATTTTCTAAAGTGGAAATCTTTACAAACCGTACAAAAGTTATATGAATTCGGCTTCTGACAGTTGCATAGACTCTTCACTTTATAAGTGTCACGAGAAAATTGTGTATCCAATTTTTACCATTTTCCAAAACACACACGCACTTGCAAAGTGACCGGAAATCTGTACTTCTTTATTTGTGGTTATCCCACAGACCCGTCCCAGCATATAAAGCTGGTTAAGAACTGTAGGAATATCACCTCATTTTTTCAGAAATATCAAAGCTTTTATGTGTATCTTCCCTGTTCCACCCTTTATTAGTGCTTAGGTATGTTCCTTAAAGACACAGACAATTTGGAATAAAATTAAATTTTGAATTAAGGTTTCTCTCTGTTTATACATTTTTTTCAAGTTGTTGGTGCATGGCAGATTACATCCAAATACCTTCTCAGAGTGAGAGGCATTTCTACACATGTCATTGCCTTTGAACAAACTTAAGGACTTTGCTATAGATATTTTCTTTCGCTGTAACAGACTAAACAACATAAATACCGTTACAACAATAAATAATCTTGCATCTTCTATAAAAAAGGAAATACGTCAAAATACAGAATTAAAGATTAACGATGATTAACCAACAAAACCAAATTTAACAAAGGCAATGACATGTGTAGAAACATACCTGTATCATCAAGATATCCAATGAGCAACCTGTAAATCAAGAGAATTCAGCATATCTAGAACTAAGTTTATTCTACATAATAATCTGCTTCCTATATTAAATGAATTTCTTCTGTCACTAAGGAAAGCAAAGGAAGAAACCCTTGTGTATTGCAATTTACAGGCTTATTTACAATTCTTCCCTTTGCAAACCATTTAAAAAAATATTCAACACAAGATGAATACCAACAGGCTTTTTACCCTGAGCACTTCCTTCATTTACCAAGTCACATGACTCTTTAGGCTACTAATTAAATCTACGTCTATCTTTTGAAAACATTGGGTATCAGACTGTAGTAAAAATGGACAATTAACATACTACAAAAGTCAACTGTTAAGTTTTTTTAAGCCAGGTGAATGATATCAGGTTCATTTGGGCCTCTTACCTAACAAATATTATCATCTTATTTTTCCTTATTATTCATTTTATTTGCATTCATTCTGCATTCTGCTTGCATTCTTTCTTTATTTGCTCTGCATTCAAGATATTTCCATGAGGCTTAAATTTTACTCTGTGTAAATTTTTAATATTCATGAAGTTAGTATCGACCAAATTCTGAAGAGTGAAAATTTTCATAGAGTTTGCCTTAAAATATGTTTACTTCATGTTTGATTTTAAATCTTTTTCCCGCTGCATTACACTCAGACATGTCCCATGCTAACATCGAATTTTTCACCTTTAATTGGTATCAGATTGTTGGGAGTAACCATGTCTTGTGGAGACATTTATTGTCCTGTGTTGGCTTATTTAGCTATGTGCGTAAGATTGTAAGTGCCGTTAGTGTAACAGTGATGACAGAAAATGATTTGTAGGTGTATTAATGCATGAATATTTACATTTGAGTGTCTGATATCAATTTCTTAATGCATCATAAAATATAAATGTTTTTGTTGTTTCTTTTGTCAGGGTTTGCAGCTGTTGAGCCCTAATTAGACAGCTGTATCAAGATGGGACTGTCATGAGATTTGATCATTAAAATGGCTGCCTTGACAAAGCTGGTATGTATCAGGGTATGGATCATAATGTAAATAGCTGTCAGTTACTGGATGATAATTCACTAAATAGCTGTCAGTTACTGGATGATAATTCACTAAATAGCTGTCAGTTACTCGATGATAATTCACTAAATAGCTGTCAGTTACTGGATGATAATTCACTATGTGTGGATTTTTATTCTCCACCAAGACATTAATAGGAACATGCAGTGTTACCCTTGTCCAGCTATCCGGCTATTACACTTTGGTTAGGTTTTGCATCTAGATTACTTTTCAGACATTGTGATGAAACATCCATGTTTTGTGAGCACATTTGTTTCCTTCTTAAGCCCACACTAAATGAATAGTAAATAAAAACATATCAGTCACTTTTCCAAAAGGGTAGCTGTGATCAAAGGTTTCATTAAAATCCTTTTATGGATATGAAGTTTATATGACAAGTTTTGGCCATATATTTTTATAATTT
Source organism: Sinohyriopsis cumingii (assembly GCA_028554795.2). NCBI lineage: Eukaryota > Metazoa > Mollusca > Bivalvia > Unionida > Unionidae > Sinohyriopsis > Sinohyriopsis cumingii. Next base: position 53,486,724 of record CM068837.1, on the reverse strand, counting down.
TCTATTTTTCTTTTTAACTTTTTCTTTGTTTTATTTACTTATAAGAAGTTTGGCATTTTACAGTGATGTCTAGCATGGGGAATCATGTCACAGACATTTAGCATCATGTCCCACCCAGATACACTATCCTGACACTAGGCCAACCAGTAATAATACTGCAGATTTAACACCCACTGGTTACTCCATCAAGTCGTTCCCCCGTAATTCTCGCGGAGGTGGAATTGCTGTCATCACAAAGAACTCTATGATAAAACATCTTAACTATACCACAGCATTCAGTTTCGACCACACATCGTTTGAACTAGTCCAAACCACACTCACAATGGAGCAAAGGTCAGTCCATTTTTTCTGCGCATACCGCCCTCCTCCTAGTAGAAAGAAACAAGCTGGCTGACTCTCTCTTTTTGGAGCAGTTTCCGAATCTCCTGGACTATGGAAATTCGATAGGTGGCAACCTGATTATTCTTGGAGATTTCAACTTTTACTTTGACTGTCCCGGAAACTCAAATACATCAAAACTCATAGATTTTATTAATGTTTTCAACCTCAAACAGTCAGTTAACCAACCCAACCATAAACATGGTCACAGTTTAGACTGGATTCATCATAGACCTGATGATAACATTCTAGGGTCCTCCCTGGTATCCCATGACCTTGCATCACATCACCTCTGCATTATATGCCAACTTGACATATCAGTCCCTAAACCTCCACCTTTATCTGCTCCTAAGAGAAACCGCCGTATGATAAATAGAACCAAACTAATGCATGACATCCAAGCTAACCTAACAATGTGCTTACCTCCTAACGCAGAACAACTCGATAACTGTCTGCATTCATTACTTGACAAAGATGCCCCAGCTACCAAGTGCAGAGTATCAATTCAAAAGTGTTCTCCATGGTATAGCAGTGTTAGGGACCAGCTTCACACTGCTAAAAGAGACCGCTGTAAAGCTGAGCGGCTATGGCTTTCCACCGGACTCACTATTCATAAGCAAATCTATGAAGTCGCTAAGAAGAATGTCACAAATATAGTCCATGCAGCGAAATCAGCAAACTACAATACTAAGATCATGGAAAGTTCAAGCTGCAAAGAGCTCTTCGAAATTGCTAACAAGCTAATGTCAAGGAACAAATCAACACCACTTCCAACTACTTTCTCTCCAGTCGACCTTCCGGACATGTTTGCAAATGTCTTCCGTGACAAAGTATAAACCATTAAAGATAAGCTTGACACCACAATTTCAACTGACTCGTCGTCACCATACAGTTGGGATACAGAATTTGAGCGGCAGCCATTAGCAGCATTTGAACTTGTCTCTATGGATTTCGTACGTGCAATCGTGATGAAGATTGCACCAAAGTCATGTGAACTTGATTCAATTCCAACATCACTGCTGCTTGAGTGCTTAGATCCAGTATTGCCTTCACTAACTGATATTATTAATATCTCTCTCTCATCTGGGGAATTCCCATCATTTTTCAAAACTTCCATTGTAAAGTCTCTGCTGAAGAAACCAGCACTAGACCATAACGATTTTAATTTATATTATCTTTTAACATTTACTAAAATAGGGTATATCACATTGCATTTTCTCTTGTAATACATTCAATTTTTTTATCAAGAGTAAAGCAAGCTATGAGGTTACATAGTAAAATAATCGCAAATTATAAATTCCAGTCCTGGAAAAGCCAGCTGATTCTTTAGACCACAATTTAAATCTTCTATTGACACCGAATTTGTAAAGATCGTAGATGAGAATTGGTTAATTAATTATCTTGGATGTTTTGCATTGATCGGTAGGGGAATAAGCCAGATATGATATAATGGTGGGGATCTAGGTAAGACATGTTGTGCTTCTGATAATACTATGGGAGTGTTCTTAGTAAAATGTCCTAATATCATAAAATGTAAACCCAGCGAATGGCTCACTTGGGCCTCTTGTCTTTTGGCAGTTCAGGACCTATGAAGTCTTGGCTTTTTACATTCTTCATTTTGTTTTGGGATGTCTTGCATTTTTTGGCATTTTTGATATATTTTGCTTGCATGCAGTCTTTATTTGCTCTACCTTCAGCTTTTATTTCAATGGGCCATTTGTTATCTAGGAAGTATTATTGGTATTGGAGAGTGTTCTGTGTATTTTAAAAGATTTGGTCACCCCAAACACAAACTGACCACAGTATCGATAAACTAACAATTACCAGATTTTTACCTGACTGGATTCTCTTGTATCGAGTCATTGGAGTTTGTCGCAACTAAAGGACACAAATGATCAGAACATATAACATAACCAGTGAGGGATAGTTAACAATTTATATTTGAACATACATATAAAAACAGATCGACTTCTGGAATACTCAGTAATATTTACCTTTGGGTGACAAATACACATTAAATATGAGTTAATGTAGTAAACACTGAAATAGGGTATTAGGAGGTTATTTAGAGTTCACGGGATATCAGTGTATAATCATTCAAGCATACATTACAAGATGAAACGCATTTAGCATTTATCGTCTATATAAATTGGATTCAGATAATCCGTAGGGTGAAAAGCAAACTAGTTATACCGGAACCAGATTAGTAAGTTACCCTTGTATATTTCAACGGCCGATAGCTTGTTGAAGACGTTATTTGATCCGGCGAAAGTGTTGTTATTCATTCGGATTAACAGATTTTATTTTTTAATTTGTTATACATTTATTGCACCACAAAAAAGATATCCGTTAGTGCGTGTTCGAACAATATGTATGAAAACCAATAAGATAATCATTGATTTCATGGCAAATTGGTCAAAAAATAAAATCTGTTAATCCGAATGAATAACAACACTTTCGCCGGATCAAATATTTTGATAACACGTTCTGACTGTATTATTTTAACCCGATCAAGAACGTAGACAGTTACGGCGGTGTCTACTTACATTGCTTATAATTGCAATTAGCAAACGTATTATACGGCCAAGAGAGGTCACATTCAAGTATTATCGAGTAACATTTAAAACTTAAAAGGTTTATAAAATGATTCGAGAGTACGGAGTTACTTTGGTGAGTTGAACGATTAAATATAAACCATATTTTTCCGTGGTGTTTCCTGGATAGAAAGTCAAATACACAGAAGGACTTGTATCTTATTTAACGTTGTTAATCTCTGGTTAGATTCGTGCATCACGAATTATGACCTGGTATTATTATACCCATGACTGTGATCCCATTCATTCTATTACTAAAATAACCTTATAGCAATAAGATAAAAGCATATTAGTTTTGCATATCCAGAGCACTAAATTGCATTATGATGTAACTTACGGGTTGTAGTATACTTATATATAAATCTTTATTTAATTTAATGAAATTTATGGATATAGGCTGAACTTTGATTGCAATTCCCAAGACGATTATGTTAAGAGTGACCTAATTCTTTTTGAAGCAGAACGTTCAGAGTGTCAAGATGAGGTTATCGCTTCGATTATCCAGGTGTATGGCAGTTGCTATTTCAGACCTTTGTTGATAGTTAAGACAAATCGCAAGATACATAAATGAGGTTTGTCAATGCTTCCCGTCATTAGTCCTGAATAAAGATCGAATATAATTTGATAAGATCACGGCCCCAGTCGTGTGTTTGCTGTTTGTAATTCTCCTTGCGATTGTCTCTCTCAGAGGCATGTATTGAATATTTGTGAAAGGGGTACATTCCATTTTATATATAGTTTAAACGTATTTTACTTTCGTGTTTATCATTCGAGATATGATAGTCACCATTACAAGTTCCTATTTTATTTCGTTATCGGCCTATAATTTATTTTTAACCCATTAGATAATGCGTTAGTTGGATTTAAAGTTCATAGCAATAATGTGAATGATTTTTGGCAGGTTTATAAACGTTTAATTTAGGAGGTGAAGCTATATAGATCTTTATGTTTGTTTGAGTGTGTGATAAAAGAATTATATTATTATTATGCTACTACTGCTACTAATAATAATAATAATAATAATATTATCATTATTACTTTTATTATTATTATTATTATTATTATTATTATTATTATTATTATTATTACATTTAGTGTTAGTCGGTCACTGTTAATATAAAGTTAAAGCATGGAATAAACATACATTAGTAACATTTAGAATGTTGTGCTACAAGCTGTTCATCTTGAACGGTTGACATTGGGTTTTCGATAGTTACGCTGTCGAAATGTTGTAGTCACGCCCTCGGGACATGCATAGTGTTCTAATGATCTCAAATTCTATTGATCTAAAATGTTGAACAAAAGCACATTTTTTAATGATACACTTTATATTTAATACCTTTTTCTTTCATACAATTTCACACCAGAAAAGGAGTTGTTTTCATATATGCCATGCTCCACTATTTTGCGTGTGAGGCAGACGGTATATTTCATGCAAGAAAACAGGAGTATTTTCCCAACTAGTAGCGTTGCATGGAAATTGAATTAAATTTAAACAAAATAAACATCAATATTTCGCCAAATACAATATGTTCACCACCATTTGATATACAAACGATTATTTGGTGAATTGTATTATTATGCACAATGAATATATTACAGTTTCCTCAAGCGCATTCGTCTGAATTGGTGAATGTAAGTATATAAATCCCAGTATGCGAATCTGATGATTAAAATGGTTTTAATCTTTTGTAAAGAAAACATATTTATGAAGAATCAATGTTGTGGAACAATTCTGACAAGCAGGTGTAGTATATAAAATGATTCGTTAAGTACTGGTTAGAACTTCAAATTGTTGTTAACTCCATAAGGCTATTTATGATATCTAGTAGATTCCAAACATTGAATTATAACACTATAATGTTTGTTTATATTCTAATATGTATATCATTTCATTGTTGCGAACTACATAAAAACAAGATATTGCAAAAAATATGTTGCAAACATGTTTGAGAGATGCCATTATTTATTTTCCAAACTTAATATCGTAGTTGTTAAGCTTAGGTCTTTTCACGTGTCATTGAATAGTCTATACAGGATTGTACGTTGGAAAACTACCACCCGTATCATTTTTGATAGACTTTTTGCATATTTTTTGTAACTTTTTAAAATAGCATATTCACATATGTTATACGACGATGTCTTTTGACACATTTGTGATGGTAATCTCAATCCAAGCCAACCAAAGGATGAGACATTTAGAGAGAGAGTTAGAGAGAGAGAGAGAGAGAGAGAGATAATTTTATGGTCGGTAGTCAAGTTAGTTAAAGTAACTGTAAAACTATCTTAAAACATTTTAATTACCTGTTGCTGTTTCATCAATTCGCTTAGGTTTTATTCCACACAAATTTATATACGGAAGTAGGTGAATGTCTGAGCGTACAATCTAAATTATCTAACTGTGATTTGGTAGTGACCTACATTCGTCGTAAAAACCAGCTGTATCATTTAAATCATAAGCGAGTCTTATCCTTGTCATAGCCATCTATGTTCCATGGTATTTAGCTTTCATGTGGCCTAGGCATTGCTACTACAAAGCTACACACGAAACTACGTTGTTTAGATAACATTTTTAGATTTGCTGCTGTTTTAGTACATGATGATGAAGAAAGTTACCTTAACCGTCGTATTTGGTAGTGTTTTATTTATAATAGTTATCAGTCGCTTTTGTTGTGCTGGCAGACTTACATAATAACTCTATCTTTAAGATTCATATTTTCCGTCAAAGGATTTTTATGTTTTTAATTTTTCTACACGTAAATATTACTTTATAATTCAACTTACCGTGAGCAATATACGTATGTATAGAGAGAAAAAGAGTGAGATAAAGAGATAGAAAATTACAAATATACTCCAACCATAATGTGCTAACCCTAAACGCTATAAGATAATGCATGATAATGCTATTCAAAAATTACTACTTAATACATATAACACTATCATGCAATTTGTAATTTTAAAATTGATATTTAATGTATACGTTCATCATTCTCCTGGATATGTACCTATTGTCAACAAAATTCATACCAGATTACAATGTACGCATCTCAACGGAATGATCATATGTTTTCTTGTCAAAGTCTAAACATTATTTTGTGTTCCTCAGCCCGATCAAACATTATATGCATCATTAATTTTTATTTTAAAGTGTTGCTGTTACGGAAGGTAAATTATCGAGTTTAGCAGAAGAAATGTTTAAAGCTTATGACGTTAATGGAGATGGCATCATACATTTTGAAGGTAATATATTAATCGCAGCATGTTTGTGAAACACGTTTTCTGCTACCGCTACTATTACGTTTCGTTTTGGGAGACGGTAGTGTTTTGTGCTAACAAAGTTAGCAGCATGATCCAGTCCCTTTCAGCTTTCACCAACTGAGTCAAGTGAATTAAATCAAAAAAGTCGTGGGTATTCAAAATTGCATTATAAGATGCCTCTGTTCACATTGGCAGGATTCTTGACGCTAGAAGTAAATTCTTCCCTCATTAACCTTACCTATTGGTGTATCGAGCTGACTTTGTATGATAATTAATATATTTAAATATGGTTTTAAAATTCATACTAGAGTCTATCTTTCTAGCAAGTTCCACAAAAGAATAAAACGCACCATACGCCATCGCATATTCTTAATATATGTATATAATAAAATATTTGATTGGGGGTTGTCAAAGAACAAAGAAAAACTCCTTTGTTCTTAATGTTTTAGGAAATGACGAAGGCACATTTTTGTTTCAGTACGTTTCCTTACATGATTCTTAAAGATAAAAGATTATCTCGTTCTGAACCTTGAATTCATGTCATATTTCGTGGAACATTGCTATATAACAAGGTGAAAGTAAGATTTGTTGGGTTTATAATAGTGTATTTCATGCTTCATGTCAGTTTCTTTTCTTACGATAAGTCTCAGCTGTCTATTACACAAGTCGAAATAATTTGTGTTTTATTCTTTTTAATAATATATGTTAAACTTTTTTGATAATTGTAACTTATAAGTGTTCTTTTGAAAATGGTATGCTGTACAGCTAGTTAGTCTCTATGGTTGTCAACATTTAATTTTCATAAATTTCAGAACATTGAATTTTGAGTTGTAAATTGTATTGTGTATGTAATGTTTGCCTGGCTGATGCGATGCAAAGTTGGTACAAACTTGACTTTGTTAAATTTAAAAGAAATGATTAAGATTATGACGTCTTTCAAAAAAATTACTGTGACAAAAAGAGTGGGGATGTATATAAGATTGTTTCAACCGACATATTCAGTTCTACTTTAACATGTATTTTGTGAGGTATCAATTATGTTGACAAGTGGGAATAAAATAGGATGCTTACATGTTAGCACAATCAATATGGGAAGTCTTTGGGACCACTCTTTACATTCGGACTCTTTAAAAATATTAAGGGTCATTTGTGATTTGATACATATTAATTTTAGGATCCTTTAAAAAAAAATTAATTTTCGTTCTAGGGAAAATGTATTTTTTGATTTTAATAAACATGTTAGTTTTACTTTGTCTTGTTACTTTGTTAACGACTATGCATTCTCAAACCTAGTTGTGGTATGTGGACATTATGCAAGAACGTATTCAGGTATTCTAAAAGTTAAGTTAATAAAACTCTAACTGGTCAATTGAGTTGGTTCGCAGTGGATGGTAACTATTCATCAGAAAGAGGGTAATTATAGGAAACATTTATGTGTATCTCTACATGTGTCAAGGATCGAGGCGGAACGAAGTGTTTCAAATAATGTTGGATATTAAATGTCGAAGAAGAGTCTCGCATACACTTATAAGTCATTATGAACTATTGACTAACGTGCACTATGAAGCCATATAAAGACTTAACCATAAATTGAACATATTGACATGAACTTGTCTCGTAATTTCTTATAAACGTGAGACATGGCCGTGAAAACTCAACTTTCTCTAAATAAATTGTCAGATATGTATCTCTAAGTGATTAAGTAATTTAGGAATGGTGTCCAGTTGATCTTTCCATCTATCGTTGTAGATTATGACGTCATGGTTGTATGTGTCACAATTATCTGCACCAGATTTTTACTTCACAATTGAATGTTGACCAAAAATTTGTCATACCAAATTGTCTAAATTTACTTTGTCATGGTCCACGTGGAGTTAAAAATGCTGACTTTATGTTTCCCTTTTTGACTAACATGCACTATGATGTTACAGATGTACTTAACCTTAAATTCAACATATTGACATGAATTTGCCAAAATGTATTGTACAATATCAAAGTTATTGGCATATTTACATTTCGTATGTTGCCGATGATGGCATCTGCTCGTGAGATTCAAAATCAATTCCTCTTTCTGACGCTGTTGACCTTTTAATCGTCAGTACATATATGGCATGTATTATATTTTTTTATGCAGAAGAATACATAGCTTTTAGTCGCAATAAAATAACAATATATTGACAAGAGTGGACCATATTTTGTGCGAAATTGTATTTGATGACTGTTCAGTGTAAAAGTGATTTATAGGCAACATATTACATTGTTAACTTTAAGATAATGCTTACTGGCAAACAACAATGTCCCTTGAATTTGAGTGTGAGTTCATGACATAGTACAAACTGAAAATTCGTTTGTTCGTGATATACGCTAGGCTTATTGAAAAACATTAAGTACTAAGACCTGACCTTGTTTACGAAACTGAAGGAAAGTATCGTTATAAACGTACCAAAATATGCAGACCATATTGCATTCAGTTTTCTACATGGAAATTATATATTCTTGCATTGGGCCTAATGATCGCCGAGTGGTATGAACATGTTGTTTGACCGATAACTGCTATCTCATTTATGTCCGCTTCGGTTCGAATCTCTGGTAAGGGTATTTGACAAACGTATCAGTTCCTACAAGTGGGTTGTCAGTGATTATTGGCATCTCCACAGGGTTCATTTTCAACCACTTGAATTGGCTACAATGTATATCCTATTTTATGCCAGGAAATGACGTTAAGTGATGTACAATGAAATATGCAGTACGGTTTCTCAGTTGAACGAAGGTATGATTTCAGAGATATCTCGATAATGCAAGTTACTATGAATGCATTTACTTTTGAGTTTTATTCAGACATACTCAGTGTGTAAGAATTGTTAAAACAAGAAACCGCCTAGGAGGGTATCGGAGAGGAAAACTCAGAGGAAAGCGAGAAAGTGTAGACAAAATGCCATTGATGTACATAAAGTAATATGTGTGTCATCTCTCTACATCTCAGACTTTATTAAAGGCATAAAGTAAAGCACCTTTACCGACTATCTATGAACGAATTTTTGTATCAAAGAATAGGCAAGTAAACATTTTTGCCTGATTCGAAATAAACTCAGCTTAAAGATAAATAAAAACACGAAGCTTTATGTAAAATAATACGAAAACTTTCTAGGCCCTGAAATATACATTTAAATTAACATATACTTCTTGCTATATTTTAAATACGTGAATTCATGTTAATAGTTATACTAATCAAACAAAAATTAAATAAACTTTATGGAAACTTTTACATATCTTTCCTGGTAGTATCGAATGATGTGTTATCAATAAATTACACTTGAGTTGATTCCGATGGATCCCAAAGTAAACTAACGCCATTTTAATTAACTACTATGATATATATATATATATATATATATATATATATATATATATATATATATATATATATATATATATATATATATATATATATATATATATATATATATATATATATATATATATATATATATATATATATATATATATATATATATATATATATATATATATATATATATATATATATATATATATATATATATATATATATATATATGTATATATATAGATAGATATATATATATATATATATATATATATATATATATATATATATATATATATATATATATATATATGTATATATATATAATACACTCTAAATTTATAATCGTGCAATGCGAATTGATTCTAACAACTCATATTCTGTAACTTGGTGAATCTGACATATTTGCAAGAATTTCCTGCCGCTGTATGTATCTCTGTATTTTGTGTCTGTTAGATCGTATCATTATATGGGTTTTTATGCATGTGCACAGGTATTAAAATAATTTGAAAACATCTGCAAATTTTAAACATTGTTATACACTAGTAGGTCGGACATCGAATCTACGTTTCCTTTTCATGATAGCCATTAGATATGAAATAGAGCAGAAGCGTAGAAGGAAAAGCTGAGAATAAGTTGTAGTTTCATCATTCACGATCTGGGCTGCAGGTATTCATAAATTGTCGTAGTTCATGCAGTAAATTTATGTTAACGAACAAACAAGTCGCTCAGTTTCCACGTTAGCCTCAGCTATCAAGGAATTCAAAGAAAAGGATTGTTCCACTGATGAATATCACTAATATAGAAACAAAATGCAAGTGGCATTTAACTTTTAATTCATTATTTGCATTCTTTTCTGTTTATAACTCATGAATCATTGATTGATTTTAATTGTGATTTAGGTTTAGAATAGAATTGTAAATGTCTACAGAAGCGCTGCACTCATCAGGAAAAATCAATATAGAAGATCAATTTTTATTTATTGTAAGCCAAACAATTATTCAGAAAATATCAAAATCAAAATAAAGCAAAGCAAGCATTCATTTTAAAACGAGAAACTTAGTTTAATACATTAACTATAAACACATACGTTCTCGCAGAATACATGATGCTCAGATAATAAATGTTTAGTTTGTTTATAACGCCACTTGGAACATGTTATTTAGATACGCCATGTCGAAAAAATGACAATCAGATTTCTCAAATAATGACCAGATCAGATAACCCAGAGTAGTCTAGGTGAAAAGCAAACTCTTGTGCCTCAGAATACAAATCACAGGCTCTAATAAGAGAGGTAATGCAACCTAATGAATAAAATAGTCGTCAGATTACACAAAATTGGGTTCGAAATTCACCTACTTTCCGTTACCTGACTAGAACTGTATTTGAGAAAGCAAGTTGTATGTCATTTCCTCAAAATGGCATATGCAAGTAGGAAGTTGAAAGTGCCGATATTAACTAAAATCTTTGTAATATGCTCATTCTCTGTCTCTCACTCTCGTGAGAAAGTATGTGTGTAAAAGGATAACCTGGTTGTGGAGGAATTATGATGAGGAACACTTTCGATGGTGACAATACAATGTTTATCGATAAATCATTCAATGGAAAAGACCATGTTTGATTCCTGAGCCCCACAAAATCCCAGTACTGGATATTTAACAAAATATGCACGGACCTGGATGTGTATTGCTATTTAATTGAAATAACAGAATTGCAAGAAACATTTTCACATAGTATTAAAATACAAGGATATAACGATTCCAAGTAATTCCACTAAACAATGGAAAATGATTCACGTAAACATTGCCAATTTCCACACAAATAGTAATAAACGACATAGTTCACTCAAATAGTGATGTATGTTTCACTCAACTAATGATATAGGATGCGTCTCAATCAGCTAGTACAATGTGATACATTTCACTCAGCTAGTCAACATATGACGAGTTTTCAATCATATAGTGAAATATAATATGAAACATTGGGATATATATCTTGCGGAGTTAAACAAAATTCTGAAAGGTCTTCAAATCCCTACAAATCTGTCGAATGATTGAGAAGCCACCACGAACGGTCTGCCACTCCCAGTTTGTCTAAAGAGCCGTAAAATATTTTGTTCACTGCAGTCGCGTTGGTCCAGAAGCCTTATTTCTCCTCCACGTGATGACCTTTATCTTCGTTCAGGGTGACGTCAGCTTCGACACCAGCACATTGTGTATAGCACAACCCATATTAGCACCACGGCTAAACAACACCTGCAAGACGGTGCATATACGGAGATACAGAATAACTATCACTCCTTCCTTCTTCACTTCTTCAGCACTAGACAGAGTATTCATCAATCATCATTCACTAGTACCCGACAATCAATAAATCAATAACCAATCAGTCAGTTGAAAATATAATATCCGAAACCGTGTTTTATAAATATCACGGTCATGTATAAAGAATGTAATGATCTCATATACTCTAAACCTAAATTGATTATTTTATACAAATTATATTATCAGGACTTCTGTGTAAGATGATTTTCAGGTTCATAAGCGAACCTGTGTACTTAATGTAATACCTTCTCTTATGTAATGAATACAACATTATTGTGAATATAATCCGCCTGTTCTGTTACATACAGGGGCACTGGGAAACAGAATATAATACTGCATTTTAAGGAACAAGTCGGAATTACCTTATATACAAGATACGTGTCGTGAAAAACAATAATATCCTAAACACAAATAGAAAAATAATATTTAATTCTCACACGCCTCTACAGCTGGATAACGCTGTTATAAACTGGACTGCTAACTGACGAGACTTATCGTAATGTGACGTTTAGCTCTATAATGAGGTAATTTATACACACGCCATGTAGCCATACAGATCCTGTGCGCTCAAGATATATTGCCTTTTCCATCGGAAAGACTTTGCTCGTGCAGCATGGAATGAACCGAGCTCGTCATTTCGAAATACTATACGGTATACATTAAACTCCTCTCGGGTAACGCTGTAGACAGCACAAAACACGAGTACATGTATTTAATCCAAATAAAAAATAAACAGTACATATATACAATTCCGTTAAAATGCATACCCCCGTAGAAAATTGTTAACATGTATAGAAAATTACGGAATGTGAATAAAATTAATCATTGAAACATCCAATTTCGAATAATGAAAGAAACAGATCAGCTAATTACACCCTACTTAAACGATCAACACCATCATTTAGCTACCCTTGATTCGGTTAGACTCTGATACTATACGGCTAAAAATATAACGCCTAACCAATTAATCTTGCGTTGGCGACCTTCGGTTTTTTCAAGTATACGTGCGGCTGATAGTCCATTTGTAGGATAAATTCCCTCCCCCAACAGGTATGCATGAAATTTACCTATTTCCCATACTAAGGTTAAACAGCCCTTTTCAAGCGCGGAATAGTTTTGCTCCCGATGGAGCAATTTCCTACTTGCATAGACAAAGGTCAATGTTATCTCCTCTTGTAGCAAAACAGCCCATAGTCCCGTATCGGACGCGTAAGTCCTCAGCACGAAATATTTACTCAGTTATGGCAACTGAGGGATTGACACACTTATCAGTTTTCTTTTAAAGTGTTAAACGCTCTTTCCTGGCACGCACTCCATGATACTTTCTTCGACTGCACTTTCCTGGTCAAGTCTGTTAATGGGCTGGTTATATCTGAAAAATTGGGAACACGTGTTCTATAAAGTCAAATTAAACTTAGAAAAGAACTTACTCCTTTGTTGGTGTCTGGTCTGGAAACATCTCTGTTTGCTACTATTTTGTCTGGGTGAGGTTTCAACTGTCTCAAACCAATTAGAAGATAACCAAAAGCATTCCAAGTTAGAATATGCTATACTATATTGAGTCTAGCTGTGAGATTAGCCATACGGAGTCTTTACCAGTTCAGGATGCAGATAACACGAGGACATTATCAATGATTGGTACATGCCACTATCCCTTGGTAAGATACTATTTCGAAGTATATCTGAGACCTGAGAGTTTTGAGGTACTAAGGTTACTCTAGGTATTATTTCCGTAAAATCCGTTTTCTGATAGATGTCGCACGAACAAAAAAAAGCTTGCTACAGCACTAATGACACCATGTCAATACATCTCTCTTAACACCCTATTCGTTGTTGACATCACAAAAATGGCCTCAGTTCGTGCGCCACCTTGAGTACGTGTGAGCAAAATTTCTTGAAGACAACTAGCTGCAAGAACTTCCTGCCATCAGGCGCATAATATTCTATATACATTAAAACGTTAACACGTATAAATCTTCTCAAACCACCGCTATGTGGAATGGGTAAGGAGCGAACACGAACGGTCTGCCCCTCCTGGTGTGCCTAAAGATCCACAAAGTATCTTGTTCACTGCAATCTCTTTGGTCAAGGAGTCTTGATTCCTCATCACGTGATGACCTTTATATTTTCCCTGGACAACTCAATCCTCGACAGCAGCTTACTGTGTATAGCACAATCCAAATTATCACTACCGCTAAGCAACACCCGCAAGACTGAGCAGATACGGAGATATAACATAACTATCACTCCGTCTCATATTCACTTATTAAGCACTACACACACCATTCGCCAGACACCATCAATCGATCAATCACCAATCAGTCAGCTCAGAATATAATATCCGAATTCATGTATTTTAAATGACAGGATCGTGTATAACAGTATGTAATGAGGTTATGTACCATAAACATCAGATGATTACTTTATACATATTATATTATTGGGACTAGTGTCCAAGGCAATAATCAGGTTCATAAGTGAACCCGTGTATTTACTATTCACGTTCTCTTCCTGAACGAATACAACATTATTGCAAATACAGTCGTTATGTTAAGTTCCAATACTATAACATTGCATTATACGAAACAAATCTGAATTATCAAATATATATGGTAGATATGATAGCAAAATAATTATGACACATAATACAAATAGGAACATACTTTTTAACTCACCTCATCAGCTGGAATGCTGACATTCTGTAACGGGACGATATATAAATTACTATCCCAGTCTGGAAGTGCTGCCAGTCTGTAACGGAACAATATCTAACTTAAATCTCAGCCCAAAACTGCTGATATTCTTTTTTATATAGAATCACTTTAATTCATATATGATATGATTGAGAGGTGGTTTTAAGACACGAAACTATCTAATCAACCAAATTTCGCACCAAAACCACCAAAAGCTATACCAAATCCACTGACATCAACACAATATTGACACACACGTTTTTCTTTTGTTCCGTATCAATACAATTCATGATCTGCATTGATAGCGCCCCTAAGTAAGGTGTATGCGATAGTATCGAATGCTTCAAATTCATCTAAGCGACGATGCGTGAGTAAAACGTTAAAATTATGAGTGCTCATTTATATTATTCCCGAAATTAAATCTAATATTAAATGATGCCATGCATTATAAATGTCTATTTGTGTTGTTTACCAAGTTTGCTTACTTCTTTGAGTTGGAAGACACAGTGAAATAAGATTTTGAATGAGAATCGTAACGTATATGCACAATATATTGCAGTTAGGTCTTGCTGTTTTAGAGAATGAAGTGAATAACCATTCCTTATATCAGCAGTCTACAGCCTACATTTGAAAATTCGGAATTTGGTAGGGAAAGAATTTAGATATACTGCTTTAAAATACATATTTATGTTCAAGTAAATTCAAAAATGTTCTTAAGTTTGCCGATTTAAATGAAATAGAAATTTGTACAGTAATGCATGCATATTATAAAGTAACAAATTATAAAAGAACTATTTACGAGCGAACGAAATATATCTCAAGAATGAACATGCAAATAGTTTAGCACATCATTCATTTCAACAATTTGTCATTGATAATAATTTTAGTACTTTCTACTGCTGGCTGTTTCCGCTGGCCTGAGAGTTTACCAACATTTCTGGATGCCAATGGACACGTAAAATCGATGTTGCTGGCACTGATAAATCTAACATTTTGGTGCTGGTGGTTTTGCGAGGATACATTTATGTACATTTCTGTATTAGTTCATTTTCCATGCTAGTTGTGGAATGGCAGGCTGCTCAGTTGAAGGTGCTAGACGTAACATTCAAAATCTTTCATGTTTATATACTCACTTCCGATATGATGTGATGTTGCTCTATTAAATAAATAAAAACTAATTTTGTAAGACATAATATTTATATATTCATTTTAGTCTGCTGGGGTTGTTCTAAGAACCGTACTCCACAGGTCCTGCATTCACAGCCCCCCCCCCGTTTCTTTTTTTAAGCCATGATTTATTTATACATATGATCTGAGTATATTTTACATGTTGCATACTCCCACCAAAAGACATTCAAGAATCGTTTCAATCACGTGGTCCCTAGTTGTAGTAATCATGGCTAGCGATCGTTCTACAGTCCATGTGTTATACGTACCCTTTAATGTCGTGACTGCTGTACATTTTGTTCTTTTAACAGCCCTTGTTTAGTCTCATTTTCCTCTTATATTCTGATTATTTGATTGTTGTTATAAAAACGAAAAAGAATTTTGTTTGTGTAGCTGAATTGTAATAATTTACTCAGGTATAATTGCATGCATTTTGGCCTTTGGCCTTATTCTCTGCATTAGGTCATATCTTGGTCCGATAACTAGTAAAATTAAAAAAATAATAAAAAAATAAAAAAAGACTGCCAAAATGCCAATAAAAAAATAAAAAAGTAAAAAGTAGCATTACGTATATATTGTACCTTCATAGGAGAATCTGTTATTTTTATTAAACTATCATTTCTGTAGATATAGATTTTGTGTTTTTTACATAAAGCCCAACCATTATATGTATAAAGATTGCCTTGGATACTTTGTTTGTTCATTGAAGTTTCTTATTATGTTATTTTACTAATAATATTAGCATTATTATATGTTCTAGTCAGAGGTGATTTATTCCCCTTCTTGGTATATAATGTAGTTTTCTTTTCCAGTATTCTGTTAAAAGTGTTTTCCGTGGCTTTTTTCTGGACTGAATCGTCAATTTCCTTCCATTTAATTCGATTCGATTTACTATTACTATTAATTTTATAAAACACCTTCCCCCTAAATACCTTCACTTTGTTTATTTGGTAAGTTTTGAGATGTGTATACATTTTCATGATATGCTTGTAACTGTTTTAAAATGTTGGTTTTGTTCGTGTACATTATATTATTTATATTAAGTTCTTTTAACGATTTTTCAGCTCCTTTCCTTATCTCTTTCGTCTTACAAAGCCCAGTACTCATTGTATATAACCCACCCCCAAATTTACTTGAATGCAACAGTTTTCATGCAAAATTCTATCACTTAAAGAAGCATTACATCACTTTGAGTCAAATAGATTTTTTTCTTTGCTCTGTGGACATGCTACTCAACTTAAACATGGATCGATACACCTTTGTAACAAGGATAATTGGTATCGCGACACGTCTGTCATAAGACGAATTTATTTCTGTTCTGATAAGGTCTCAGGCTCGAAGTTTAGTTTAGGTCTAGGCGCAGATGGGTAACTGAACTACGGGGTCAAGTTGAGACACATAGTAAAGTTTGCTTATGCTTTATCTGGAAGGTACTAAGCCGTAAATACAGCATGCGAGTGTTGTATTGTGTTCCAAATATGTCATTATGGATGTAAAGCAATTCAGGACATAACAACGAGCAGTAGCAGGCCAGACACAAATCATGTGTCTCGCCCGATAAAAGATTGCAAACAGATTGATCGAAGCAAAATCAAACTTTAGTGTATTCATATACGAGACACAAGGACAAATACAAAAACAACTACCCCCCATAAAGAAATAAACAACGAAATAAGTTAACGTTTTCAATAACTTTACTTGCTGCAAGGCAGTAAGGCCAAGTGAGCTCTCGACGCGGCCCTGCGATAAGTATTCATCCATAATCAATACTTCAATATTTGCTTGTTACTATGCTGAAGGCCATGTTTTTAATCTAACTTAAGGTATATAATTATATCGGAATCTTGGACACGTTGTAATTGGTTGTGTTCTATGTACCACATGAGGTGTTTGTTCGAGCATGTTGGAGGCCCTATTTCCAATCTTATTTTGATCAGGCTTACAATATACGCTTGTAATGTCAAGATCTCAAACATATTCAGTACATAAAGTGAGATACACGCATGTTAAGATGTTGATATTGTATACGATTGGATAACCTTATTACCAGCCTTGAAAACATATTTTTAATCAAAACTGAATCCAGCTTGGAAGATATACTTGTATTAGACGAAGTTATTTCACCTGGTCAGAAGTGGTTATATCTTATGTGGATGTGTCCGACCATGCTAGCTGCGGCTTAAACGCAGCTACTCAGCTACGTGACAACAAAATATGTAATGCATTTCATATCAAATATTTTAATTATTTCTTAGTATTGCAGTCAATTTTGATATGATAAAAATTTACTCCATGATTTCATGACTAGTGTTTACAATATACACAACCACCTTCTTTTCTGTTCAGTACGCGACAAGTGGAATGCCTACGTTATTCTATACTTGCGTAAGACGAACTATGCTCCAGCTACACGCCTTCATTTATTGCCCATCAGTCAACTTAGCGTGTTACCAGTATGGTTACTGTAATTGACTGAACCGGTACACTCTGAAGGACATATATCAGATTTGATTTTGATCACATGTGGAATGTAAACGTGTATCATCAAGATGTTGAACATTTTTATAATGTCTGCAAGCTATACATGACTTTGTCAAACGTTTAATATTGGCACGTATAGTCAAGATCTCATCAAGATGTTACAATTTTTTATAATGGCAGCAAGCTATATTCATCTTTATCAAACTTTTAAAATAGGCACGTATAATCAAGTTATCACGTGAATGCATTAATGGGCAGGAGATTGTGCAATAGTTCAAATTAACACGTTACCTTGTCATCATTTATAAGGGTAATGAATTTTTCAGAGCTTCATGTTTAATATCATTATGTATGACAGCAGTGGCGTGCTAAGAAGGTGTGAGGCGACGGCCCGCAATGGCGGATAGCCAGAAAAGGGATGGGCGAGAGTTGAAATACCAGTACAGGTTTTCTAAAGTTATTTCCAATTTACTTAATACATTTTTGGAGAGCTTCTTGTGCCTTATCATTATTTGTGAAAGTAATACATGTTTCAGAGCTTCATGTACCTTATCATTATTTATGAAGGTATTTCATTTTTTGAGAGCTCTGTGTACCTTGTTATTATATAAGGGTTGAGAGCTTCATGTACCTTTGATTTTGTATGAAGGTAATACATATATCGAAGCTTCATGTACATTGTCATTATTGATCAAGGTAATACATTTTTCAGAGCTTCGTGTACCTTGTCATTATTTATGAAGGTAATGAATTTTTCAGAGCTTCATTTTTATTGTCATTATGCATGACAGGAGTGGCGTGCTAAGAAGGTGTAAGGCGACGGCACGCAATGGCGGATAGCCAGAAGGGGGATGGGCGAGAGTTGAAATACCAGTACAAGTTTTCTAAAATTATTTTCAATTTACTTATGACATCACTGTACTATTTAAAGAGTTACGTGCAATCATGCAATATCTTTTACTGTGTTTTCATTTTAAATTGATTTGTGGGTTTGCAAAAGTAATGATGCTAAATACTTTCGGTTTGACCTTTATGACGGTAATACATTTTCAGAGTTTCATGTACATTATGATTATTTATGAAGATAATACATTTTTAGAGCTTTATCTACATTATTCAGAGCTTCGTGTATATTGCCATCTTTTAATAAGGTAATATATAATCAAACAATAGTCAAACTCTTCAAGACTGCTTCTTAAATAACGAAACAAATGATTTTTAAATGTTGTATAATTTAATTTTAATGAGGTATGGCCCCTGTTGATTTAGAATCTTTACATAAATGTTAGCATCATAATGATAAAAATATTAATGGTCTTCCCCTTCAAAACACCTTGGTCAGTTTGGTTTTTTTTTTGTCCAAATTAATCGTTTTGGTTTGTGGCCCCATTTGAAGCATACTTTTTTTTACCTCAGTTGCATAACATTGTTGGGGCATCCATGTTATGTGGACACATTACTAATCCTGCACAATTTTAATTTTATTTTATTTGTAGCTATGCAACGCTAAGTAAATTACAACGGCGTATGCACAGATGTTCTAGTCATGTACAGTTTTGATTCCATGATCTTTTTTTATCATGTCACGCATTGTAACACCTGCACAGTTTTGATTATGTGGTCTTAGATTGCCAAGTAACAGTAACCAAAGCATACGCAGCGTACACCCTGAAGTTCTAGTCCTACGTAGTGTTGAGACAAGCATAGGGCATACACACTGATGTTCCAGCACGAAAGTGTGTAGGAAGTTCAGGACCATTCAAGTTTTGACTTATATTTCTAATATAAAGAAATGATTTACTTCTTGATGTTGAATCTTGGTCCATGCCAGTAACAATGGACTTTATCAAGTTGGATGTGGGTCTTTACTGGTAATTACGTTTTATAGTTTTTATTGGTGGTCATGGCAGCAATGTCATCCATTATAAAGTTGGATCTGGGTTTATGTTGTTTCCTTCAAATCATAAACATAACAATGATTTTACAGTTAGTCTCCTATGTTCTTTAGAAAATATTTTGAGTGTAATGTATGCAACACTTAAGGTACAAATAATCAGAACAGCTAATCCGACTAGTGAGGGATAGCTGACAATCTACATCTGAGCATCCATACAAAATACAATTGATTACTGGAATGCTCAGTAGGATTTACATTTGGGTGACAATAAACATCAAACATGAGTTTTTGAACCCTCTTAGATAAGACCTGTTCTTATACGTGTGTGAAACCTTTATTTGTGTCTTGGAAATTGTTTTGTCTTTTTATTCGGTTAAACACTGAAACAGCGTACTAGAAGGTTCTGTAGAGTTCATGAGAAATCAGTGTATAATCATTCAAGCATACGTTTCAGACGTGACTATGAACATCATACATGAGTTCATGAACCCTCTTAGATATGACCAGTTCTGATACGTGTCTGAAACCATTATTTGTGTCGTGGAAATTGTTTTTTCTTTTTTTTTTCGGTTAAACACTGAAACAGGGGACTAGAAGGTTCTGTACAGTTCATGAGAAATCAGTGTATAATCATCATTCAAGCATAATTTCAGACGTGAATAAGCCATTTTACCCATCTTCGTTTAACACACACACATAAACACATATATATGTTTCTTTAACATTTCTAGGTTTTCATATTATGGCTTAAATACAAAATGTCTGTAATTAAGTGTTAAATGTGCCGTGTTTACTCCAACATAATGTTAATTATCCCCCTCCACTTTGAATTGATAATTTATCAAAACTCTTCAAGTAATGTTGCCAATATTTCAAAATTCTGTCACTTTCTATTCTAGGTCTTATCCGGGTCTGGTTTCATTAACCAATTTGCGTTTATCATCTATCTGAAATATGGATTCAGATAATCCGTATGGTCAAACTTTTATTTAATGTGAGGCTTTCTTTCTTGACTTATGGCTGAATTTACCTTGTATATTTATACTAGAACCAGGTTAATAGGTTAATAAGTAATCGTTGTATATTTGAACTGCCCATTGTTTGTTGAAGAAATACCCATTTGAATTGCAAAACAGTGATTTTCTTATTGTTTTCCATAACAATTGTTTGAAAACGCATGAACAATATCCGTTTGGTGGTACAAAAATATATAACATATTAACAAATAATGTCTGTTAATCCGCAAGAATAAGAATATTTTCACCCATGAATAATGAATCTGGATGAAATTCGTCAATAACACATTCGGATTATATTGTTTTTTAACCCGATGACAGAAGCAGAGAGTTAAGATTGATTATAATTGGAATTAACAAACGTACTAAACGGCCCTGAAAGTTTATCGTAAAACGTTATCGAGCAAAATATAAGACTGCTAAAGTGCATAAAATGATTCCACGAGGGTACCGAATTGCTTTGGTGAACTGGAACGATTATGAATGATGCATAGTTTACCGTGGGATTTTCTGGATTGAACGTTAAATGCACAGAAGCACATTTTTCCTATATATCGTCCTTAACATCTTAATGCATTTTTGCACCACGCGTTATGACCTCTTGCTCTTATACTCATGAAATACGAAATAACCTTCAAGTAATCAAGGAAAAGCTTAGTAGTTTTTCATTTCCAGATCACTATATAGCATTGTTATGAAGCTTACTTATTGTAATACACTTATATATGAAGCTTTATTTACTTGCATGTAATTTGCGGATACAGGCTGAACTTTGCTTGTAATTTCAAACACCATTATATCTAGAGTGAGGCAACTCTTTTGAAGTAGAAAGTTCAACGTGTCAAGATGGGATTATCGTTCTAAGTATCCAGAGGTGTGGCATTTGACATTATCAGACCTTTCTTGATGACTAAGACAAATCGCAAGATATATAAATGAGGGTTCTCAATACTTCTCGTCAGTAACCCAGGATAAAGATCGAATATAATTTGAGAAGATGAAGGCCCAAGTAGTGTGTTTGCTGCTGATAATTCTGCTTACGATGGTCTCTCTCAGAGGT
This sequence comes from Sinohyriopsis cumingii, assembly GCA_028554795.2. Lineage (NCBI taxonomy): Eukaryota > Metazoa > Mollusca > Bivalvia > Unionida > Unionidae > Sinohyriopsis > Sinohyriopsis cumingii. Next base: position 53,464,510 of record CM068837.1, on the reverse strand, counting down.
ATGTATTATATTATTTTTATGGGGTACGTTCAATTTTATATATAGTTTAAACGTATTTTACTTTCGTTTTTATTATTGGATATATGATAGACACCATTAAAAAGTTCATATTTTGTTCCCTTCTTGGTGTACGTTTGTTTTGTAACTTATCAGATAAAGCGTCAGTTAAATTTATCATTTATAAATGATGTTCAGTACGTTTAGAAAGAATCAGTTTTTTACATGAAGAGAATTTTACCTATGAAAGAGGTCTCTTAGGGCTGTAACAATAAAATTAACAATTGGCAAAGATGATTGTGAACAACAACGAAAGGCACAGCACTACATTGTATAGCTTACTGATTTGGAACGAATGAGAGGGTTCATTCTCTCTGTCAGTATACACATGTACATGTGCCCGGAACATATCGTAACTCAAATATATGTAAGGCACGCCTCACTTTAATTAAATTTATACACCACGAGGTATATTATTGATATATTATTGATACAGTGTACATGATATAGATATACCGTGAAATGTACACACACACACACACACACACACACACATATATATATATATATATATATATATATATATATATATATATATATATATATATATATATATATATATATATATATATATATATATATATATATATATATATATATATTAATCAGCACAGGCGAAATGTTTAGGCTCTTGTCGAAATAGCTAATATGTAATATTTTAAGAAGTCTTACTTTTACGCAAAATACATGCAGTTTCTAATGAGAATTCACTTGCCTATCTTAAGGAATCAGTGCGGAACATATTCTTGCAATTCTCAAATTTGACAGTGATCTCTGTAACCCCAGTTCAAGCACTCAAATCGCTATGCTACTGAAATTCCTTTTTATGACAACGTTTCAACATTCCTAATATCTTTTAGGCATCGACGGGGCTTACGGCTTCGAGAGGATTAGGTCATCTAGATCAAATACAGAAAAAGAAGACCTGCAATTATTCCGTGAAGATTTTGACATGAATGACAAAAACAATGACGGGTATTTGGACATGGAAGAGTTCAGGTTGGTGCACATTAGATACATCATCGTCAAACACAAAATGGTTATCTAGCGAATACCGTCAATGTTAGGACTAATTCCTTAGTCATACTTTTCAGAGAAGCAAGCCACTATATAGTGTCATATTGAATGAAAACGGATCTGGTGGTCTTGGCATTAAAAGAAGCGGAATTCGTTTCAAATATTATATTTTGCAATTGCGTAATCATCAACGCTTGTGTCATTATCATTGACTGTTATTTCTGTTAATTACATGCTGTCCTGTTAATTAGGTTCGCATCTGTATATTTTGCAATTAATAAATTTTCTAATTTTGTCACAGAGATATACGTTTCTGTAGTATATAGCTTTGACTTGGCCTAGATATTATTTTATAAAGCTGTTGTAATTGCTACAGCAAAACTGTACACAAAACTACATTACATTCACCCGTTTATATTCTTTAGAATTGCTGCTGTTTTAGCACATGATGAAGTAGATGGTTACCTTAGCCTTCGTATTTAGTACTTTTTTATTGCAGTTATATATAGCCTTACTCGAGCTGGTAGACTTACACATTAATTATTTTATCTATGATACATATCTTCCGTTTATGGATATTAAGGTTTCTAATTTGTTACATGTAAGCATTATTGTATAATTCAACGTCAATTCTTTCCGCTAGCAATGTATGTATATTTAAAGAGAGAGGTATATATAGAGCGAGATAAAGGGATAGAGAATTAAAAATATACACCAAACAAAATGTGCTAACCCAAAATTGTATAGGAGATTGCTTGATAATACTAGGCATAATGAGAATTTAATAGAAATGAAACTATCATGCAGAATAGAGATTGTTTTAATTTTAAAATTCGTATCTTATATATACGTGCTTCATTCGCCTTGATGTGTACCTAGTGTCAGCATAATTCATACTGGATTACGGCATGATCATATTGTTTCTAGTCAAATCGTGAGAGCAGCAATTTGTATTCCTCAGCCCGACCAAATGTTCATTATATCTGTAATTTTTATTTTAAAGTGCTACTTTGCCAGATGATTTTCCAGTTTCACCAGATGAACTGTTTAAGGCTTTGGACATTAATACAGATGGAAAAATAAGTTTTGAAGGTAATATATTGATAGCAACATGCTTTTTATGCTGCAACCTCCATTACGTTTCGTTTTGGTGATCGGCAGTGTTTTATATTAGCAAAGTTAACAGCATGCTCTAGTCCGTTTCAGCTTTTACCAACAAGTCAAATTAATCAAATCAAGGCAGTAGACATGCAAAACTGGATTAAGAAAAATGCCTCCATACAAACTGGCAAGACTCTTGACACTAAAGGTATACTATTCCCTCATTAACTCTGCTTATTGGTGTGTCGAGCGTATTTGTATGATAATATATTTTGGTATGGTTTTTAAATTCAGTCTAGAGTCTATATGTTTAGCAAGTTCCGATATAGAATCAAATGCATAATCCGCCATCGCATACTCGTAATAAATGAATATGGAAATATTTGATTGGTAGTCCCTCGACTGTTTCTGACAGTTGTCAAAGAACAAAGTAAAACTTTTTTGTTCTCATGTTGTAAAAAAGGACAAATATCCAGTTGTATTGCAGAGGAACATTTGTCTCGTTATGAACCTTGAATTCAATTGATTTTGCATGGTCCATTGCTAAATAGGTAAAAGTAACTTTTGCTGGGGTTAGAATAGCGTGTTTTATACTTCTTGTTGGTTTCTTTACTTACGATACTTGTATGTATTTATCGAAGCATCGAAGCATCAGCTGACTACTATTCAAGTGGAATTGATTTGTGTTTCAACCTATGGAATCCTATATGTTAACGTTTTGTGCATGATGGTAACGATAACGAGTATACAGGCTTTCAAAACAATATTACTGTGACAAAATAACTGTGCAAGGATATAACATTGTTTCATCCGACTTATTCTTCTTTTTTACAATCTCGCTCGAGAAATAGTCTTTTATTTGTGCTCAGTATTTGTGGATCATTCTGAAATCATTCAAGTAATTCTTCGTTGTGAGTCATCAAAACTGTTGACATGTTTTCATGAAATAGTAAGCTGACATGTTAGCATAATCAATACGAGTATTCTTGTAGACCATCATCTGTTTTTTATAGTAAGTTAAGGTTCCTTTCATAAATTTTAATTTTGTATTCTAGAGAAAGATGTATTTGTTGATTTTACTAAACGTTTTGATTTCACCTTATTTTTTGGTACTTTGTGTAATACTATACATTCGCCATCCTAGCCGTAGTATGTGGACATCATGCTAGAAAATATTATGGTATTCTAACAAGCTAAGATACTAACATCTCTGATTGGTCAATTTAGTTGTTTCGCAGTGTGTATGGTATTTATTGAAACACCCAATGATATTGGAATACACAATTATATATATATATATATATATATATATATATATATATATATATATATATATATATATATATATATATATATATAGCTAAATATCACATGGATCGAAGTGGAACGTATTTTATCGAAAAATGCTGAATATCGAATATCGAAGAAGAGTCTCGCATACTTTTCTTACAAAGAGAAGTACTTAAAAATGTCGATTATATGGAATATGAAAGCTGTTTGTTTTCTTGTCTAGTCCTTATACGTCTCAACTCCGTGTTTGTCATAAAGTTACTAATGCTGTCAGAAAACTATACCCGTAGGCTGCCATATGGATTGCTGTAAATATACATATTTGTGTATTCTGCTCTCATTATCTTTAAGAAAATGTATTGCTCTTATGTTCACATAGAAATTAATTATGTAGATCAATTACCAGTAATTTTATCACACAGTAAGACAGAAACGCAACTTTCTCTAAATTAATTGTCAGATTTGGATCCCTATGTGATCAAATAATTTACGAATGGTGTCCAAATGATTTTTCTAGCTATATTTGTAGATGAGGGCTTCATTGTTGTATGTTTCACAATGATCTGCAACATATGTTTTCATGTTAATTAAACGATTGAATGTTGATCGATAATTTGTCCTGTTAGAATTTATGTTGACAAGGTCTATCTTGAGTTAGAAATACTGACATTTTGTTTCATGTTTTGACTAAAAGGAACTATGAAGTTGCAGATAGACTTAATCTTAAATTAAACATATTGACATGAATTTGCTAACATCCGTTGTAAGATAATGCTCTTTTTGGCATATTTACGTTTCGTATGTTGATAACATCTGATCTTGATATTCAAAATGAATTCCTCTTGGTGAAGCTGTTGACTTTTCTATAGTCCTTACATATGCAGGATGTATTATCTATCTATATTAATGAAAACATAACTTTTAACCTGAATACAATTATAAGAGTGAACTAACTGTATTTTGTGTTACATTTTATTTCATGACTGGTGATTTATACGCATCACGTGTTCAAGAGAAAGATCATTGGCGACAACAATTTTAATTTGAGTTTGAGTGTGAGTTCAAAGCATAGTAAAGCTGCGACAAATTCGTGGTTTCTTGATTTACTTCAGGTTTGTTGATAAACATTAAATCAAGAGACCTGATCTTGGTTACGAAACAGATGGAAAGTACCTATACAAGTGGCCCACAATATTGGCAACGTATTGTATGTTAGTTTTCCATATGGAAACTATATATTCTTATATTGGGCTCAGAATCGCCGAGCGGTATAATCAGCTCGCCTTTACCTATCACTGCTATCTCATTTCTGTGCGTTTCGGTTTGAATCTCTTGCTCAGCCAGTGAGGGTATTTGAGAAACGTATCAGTAGCTACAAGTTGGTTGTTGGTTTTTATTGGCGCTTCTAAAGGGATCATTTTAAACCAGTTATATTGGCCGCTGTAAAATGACGTTAAGCGATGTACAGTGAAATAAACAAGCAGTACGGTTTCTAATTGGAGTGAAGGTATGACTTCAGATATATCTCCACAATGCACGTGAATATGATTGAATCTACCTTTTTGTTTTATTTAGAGGTACGCATTGGTTACGAAAGGTTGCAAAATGAAACCGTCTAGGATGGTATCGGAGAGGAAAACTCAGAAAACAACGAGTAAGTTTACACAGAATATAAATAACGTATATAAATTATTGTTTTTGTCATCCTTCTACCTCACGGACTGTATTAAAGGCGTAATGTAAATCATCTTTACCGACTATCTATGAACAAATCAGGTTAATCAAAAATAAACACCTGGCTATCTGTGTGTAACAATATGTGATAATATAGTGAGCCCTAAAAATATTCATGTTTAAAGAACATATGATTGATTCTATATTTCCAATACCTGAATTCATTTTAATAATTATAATAATTAAAAACTTTGAAATGAACGTTATGGGATCTTGTACATAGCTTCCCGGGAGTTTATAAAGTGTGTTATGAATAAGTTACACTTATGCTGATTCCGATTTATTCCAAAGTAAAATAACGCCATTTTAATTAACTACTATGATTAATAATAATAATAATAATAATAATAACGAGGAGTTCGTATAGCGCCTAATCTTTATAAGCACTAAGCACTTCACAACATTAGACATCACCTATAAGATAAAAAACATATATAATGATATCATTGCAAAAACAAACACCATGAAATTAGAAAACATAAAAAACAGAAAATATACACTCTAAACTTACATAAGGCCCAATGCAGTATAGCGAAATGTGTTTCACACTAACGATAACTATTCTTGAACTTGTTGAATTATACAAAATTGTCCGATTTCAAACCTCGATTTGTTCAACAAAAATATAATAAATAACAGAAGATACATTGTTATTTGCTCTAGTTCCATTATTTAGTAATACTCTTTTTAACATAAATATGCTATCTGCGGTAGCATACTTTGCCTTTGACGAAGTATCCCGACCTATTAGTGTATCCGTTTCTTTATACTTTGTAGATTCTTTCAAATTAGTTTAATCACTGATCAAATGCATAGAAGCCACCTAAAGATACTATATAACAGACACAAAATACAGAGATACAAACAGAGGAACGAAACTCTTGCAGTTTTAGCGTCGATGCCACGCTATATAATGAATATACTTTGCCAAGGATCACATTTGGCACTTGAAAGGATCGCTTAATCGAAACACTATCCTTTTTGTGTCGAAATATTGATATGATTCTCGCGATTGATGTTTTGTTCAGGTATAACATCATCAAAGTCGTCAATGATAGAACCATCGTCACTAGATGGAAAGAAATCAACCGTTTATGCATTCTCATTCACTAATGTCCGATACTTGTTTTGAACAATTCTCACTACATTACAATACGGTCCTTCAGGCGATCCCAAACGCCTATTTATCAACGGCTTAATTTTGTTCTGACACAGCCGGACCAACAATCAATGCTCGAAGTGAGTTTGCAGACACAAGATTTCGACTTTCAACGGAACTATGCTTGAGAACGAAATCATAACATACAAATTAATTTGTATGGTCCTAACTTTGAGCTCAATCGAAAGTGCTGAGGATATAAATAGCCACAAGAGCAACCATGGAATCGCGGACTCGGCTAAAGAGAACAAAATAAAACTGGGTCCAATCGGTAAAAGTGATAAACTCACTAAGACTGTTAGGAATATCACAACGAAACACAAAGTCCGCTAAAAGTTACCAACAGGTGACTGATAATGTCACAAAATTTATCGGATAAATTCAAAATCTATAGAATAAAAATCAATCAAATTGTTGTTCCAAAGGCTTCCACCACCAGCACACATTTTGCACCAGTCTTTAAAGCACAGTTCAGAAAAATCATTTTAATGAATAAGGCTTGTCGTATGTCTTCGAAACTACGATATATTTCAATGTTAATATACACATCGTCCGTTAAAAATTAGCGACTGACGAACTAACAAATGAATAGCAAGTTATGGATGAAAGAGTTATATGGGCACATGAAGTATTCTAAGAGAGAGAGAGAGAGAGAGATATTCGCATTTGACAAAATTGTTTACGGTACAACTGTGAACATTTTTGATATCACTGCTTTTTTTTATATCGTGAACAGTGGGACCCTACAAGCGACAATAACATAAATTTATATATTTGTTTCAGGTATTATCCAAGATCGATGCGTCATAATAGCCAGACAATAATCCTGATTTACAATGTACATTTTAAATTTATTTCCCACCATATCATTAAGAATAACAAGCACTTCTAATGGATTATTTTGGATCATCTTTCCATAAATGTGTCATAAGTTTATAAAACTGATTCCGTATATATATCGCTTCATGAATGTTTAGCCGAGTTTTCTTACTAAATTTTATTGCATTATCTTTAACAACCTTACTTTGTCACTGTTGAATCAAGATCAACCACATCAGTAGCAGGAAAATGAATTATTACAGTGTCCTGTATTAATTAATACAATTAACGTCATGTAAACAGTTGAATAAAATGTTGACATAATTGCTTGTTTCGAGTGCATCATTCCTATTACATCATAAGAATTAAAATGCTTGTCCTTATGATAAAATGGTCGTCGAGTGTACTACTTGAATTAGAATCCACTAGTTTTCATTAATAGACTAATAACTTATGTACACATCATTGAATCGTAAGATACCATTTAGGCACAATGCTCTACCAATATATATATATATATATATATATATATATATATATATATATATATATATATATATATATATATATATATACATCTGTAAGTGTGTGTTTGTGTATCTCTGAAAATATTCAGTTGTATGATGTGTATACAGTTTCTAAACATAAACTGTTGTCTTATATGTTTTTAATCACTTGAAACGGGATATGCAGTCGTTGGAATAGCGGTTTTTACCTTCCCATGCACTAATATAGCATACGGAAGACATATTGATACCATTCTAATATAACTTCCCATTCACCTATTCTCTTTCTATGGTATTTTAATACATATGGTCTTTCGAAACTGAAATAACTATTTTAAATAACCATGTTTGTTCGCCAGGCGAGTAAATAAACATCCTTTAAGGATTGATCTGATCCCCATTTACAATCATTGAGATATTTATAAATCATTTATGATATTAAAATTGATATTGTCTATATTTTAAACCAATAATAATGCCATATATTTAGAGTATTCCTGTTTAAACGATAATGTATCGTAAAAGGAAGACATCGCACAAAGACAGACGGAAGTAGTGAATAGGGCCACCCTAGCGTCAATTGACTTACCATGCAAAAACGGTCCATGCACTCTGGCGTCAAAGGGAATTTAACATGGGGAATTTTAACATGGATGGAACTGTAGAGCGTCAAGGGGAATTGAACATGGAAATTGAACAGGACCGGTGCTTTAGCGTCAATGGCACTTTAACGTTAAAATATGGGGTTTGCACTTTGGCGTCAATGGGAATTGAACATGGAAATGTCACCTGGGGATCAATGGGAATTAAACATTGGTGACGTCATAGGTTTATAGGGTCAAAACCTCTTATAGGATGAAATGTATTTGTAGGGACACAGGGTTGATAGGGACAAACATAGACATACAGAAACAAACAAATGTACATCCAAACACAAAGAAAAGAGGACAGAAATATTCTAAAGAATGACTCACAGATAGAATAGAGACACTAAAAAGAAAAGTCTGTTTTATGGGTTCAAAACATTTATTCAAGTATATACATGGGCAATCTGGCCTATACTTTGGTCTAAGCACTATCCATTTAATACATAAACATTTGGACATAAAACAAACCTATTTACGAGTTTTTTAGTTATTGACTCTAGTAATCTAATGTTTAAAATTAACGTTCACTCCTTTCTAAAATCACTTCATATGCAACAAATTTACATTAAATGTTCGTTTATAAGAAAAAGCTAAAATAAAACAAGTAACAAACACTCAAATAAGAGAAAGTTCATGTTTGTCTCTCTATCCGTCACACACGTTGTTTAAAATCTGGTCAGCTACCACTTGTGTCCCAGCATAGATGTTTCCCATCACGTACTCCCTTTCAGTCGTAAATCTGCTGTTACGTCCATCGTGCTAGGTACACTTATCGGTAAGCAGATCAAGAGCAGTCATCGTCTTCTTCCCATGGAGGTACAACATATGCCATATGAATAGTCACTTTTCCATTGGTGATGTCAAATTTTTCTCTCATCGACTGCACGTCTTCAATAGCCCTCAGAAGTTTGGAAGAAGTTATTTCTGCAGGTGTGCTAAATTCGAGACATACAGGCGAGTTCAAACTGTCGTGATACATAGATAGGCTCAAATGACCTCGATCTTTGACTTGGCAATGACATTTGAGTTCCTCTAACAGTGAGTCAAGTAGATCCGTAACGAAACCTGATACTTCCTCGGCTGGAACGTCAGACGCAAAGTCTTTAAATTTCACCGTGTAGGTGTAAGTTGTCGTTCTAAATTCTCTCGAGGTCGCTGTCTGAGTCATTTAGATGCTAAAATACTCCTTTAGGTCTATTGAATCCTTTCCCTTCTTCAATGCACTTTGCCGTGACGGTATGGTGGTGAAAGAGGTCAATGATGTTTGTTCCTTCTCTTTTTTCTTCTGCGTAGAGTTATTCATCTTTCTCGTCGCTTGTCCTCGTAATGAAGTGTCGTTCTTGGAAGTTGTCCCTTTTTATATGCTGACCAATATCGATGTGACCGTACGGCAACGTAAAGTGATTGGGAAGTCTCACTCGCTTCTGGTACACGATTTGATAGACTTTTTCCAGGGATCGACTGACGATTTGGTGAGTGGGTAAACGTACAATCTTGTTGGGTTGGTGAGTGGTCACTTTAAAGTTTCCATCCTCTCCAGATTGCAAGGCTTCTTTCAATACCCCAAAGTTGACCACTCGACTAGTACGATAATTCAGAGTCAGTCCTTTCACTTTGCACTCCGTGTGCACTTCTCCTTGTTTATCCCGGTATTGGTAGCCGTAATTTTTAGGACCGCCACTCGCAAAACTTAGAATCTTGTTGTCGGGGTGTTCGTCTGTCCAGGCTCCTAAACGGTCTCCTTCGATGTTAGGGTGTTGCTGACCCGGTCGATCGATGTAGATGCAACTGTCCGTGTCAAAGTACAGGACACGATCCCCTAACAGTTCTAAAGCTTCGTACAATTTTAAGCGAGCATGGGCTGTCACGTAAGCCGCAATGATGACATTTCCAAAAGGGTCGGCTTGTACAAAGTTCAGATCTTCTTCGTAATTGACTAAGATCAAATCCTCGCGAACGACGTCCACGTGTTTCATGAATTTGGTTTTGTCGTGAATCATCTGGAAGTAGCGGGAAGGTTCTGTCAAATACTCCGTCTTGGGTAAACACGACCCTTGTGCCATTTTACCCCACAAGCAATTTAACATCACTTTGGCATATGATCGCCTGCCTTCGTTCTTCTCGATGTGGTCTAAAGAGATGCCTTCTTGTGCCCAGTATTTCTCTTTGAATGTCTTTTGGTCTTCGGGAGTGTGACACCAGGAAGGATAGCCACTGGCTTCTTGCTTCAGTTTCAAAAAGGCATCCACGTAGTCGGCGAAAATGCCTTTCTGAGTGGGGTCACCCTTGTGGTATTGTTCTGTCTTGGGAAAGTGGTAAATTTCATACACTTCTAACAGTTGATATCCCATGTCCAGACGTTTGAACAATTCTACGCTGACCCAGGTTCCCGTCAAGGTGCGTTCTTCCTGGGTGTGCTGACAAGGTTGATCTTGGTTGCACGTTTCAGCACAAGTATGGCACAAAGGAAACATCAGTTTGCCTTGACAATGGTGAGATAACACGGGATGGTACAAGTCCGTGGGAGGCAAAATTTTGCACTTGATCAAGCCTTCGCATTGTCGAATGTCTTTCAGGTCGATGTGTTCCGTTAACAATTGCGGGTGCCCTACAGGAAAGCGACAATATTTGCACACGTAGGGATACAGCGAACACACGTCCAAATATTTGATTTATTCTCCTTTCTCTTCGTCGGCTTGGTACAGCAAAGAGGTGGCATTGATCCTTCCTCCGCACAAACTATCCCTCGGGTTCAGGGGGTCCATGAACTAGTAGCTTTCCACGAGGCGTTTAAACTCGGCATCAGTTTTCAAACGGTGATCGTACTCGTGTTCCCACATTTCCACCACTTAGTATCTTTCCTGTTCTAACTTTAGGCGTCGCTGACAAGTGGCCTGGTACAAGTCTTCCATGGTTCGTTGTAGAAACTGATTTTTAGTGCCGCGGTCAGGGTAGCAGACGGGGCATCCGTGAAATAAGCAGCCGTTAAACTCGTACACGATCTTGGGGTTTTCTAAGTCCCATCCATCGACCGAATGCTTTCCGATGGTCTTTTCGCCCCCTCCGTTGCGGGCATGCTGAATCCATTTGCCTTCCTTGTCGAACAAGTAACGTAACCAGCGTAGGGCTTTGACCGAGTATTGACGTTTGACATAGTTGGTCGTTTGAAGACTGATGACAGCAACGGTGTTTTCAGGCATGAATCGTTGCCTATACACTAAGGAACAGGCTTTGGCAATTGCGCAAGCTTCTTTCAAAGGATCGACCCCTCCGTGTTCCATGAACAGTTCTCGAAATTTTCTACAGCAACGCCGTAAAATGTCCACGTCGGAACGACAATACTTTAGCATTTCTTCCTGAAAGTCAAAAGGGTCTGAGGCGTGAGCTTGGTACCAAGCGTAGAAAGCTTCTCGTTGTTCGGTACGCATGTTGTCAGGGTCGTAATAGTGAGCCTCAGGCAAATGGGGTAGAACGGCCTGTTGATTGGCTTCCGTATTGAAGAAGTGTCTAAAGTACCCTTTAGCCATTTCTGTCATTCCAAACGTTTCAGGCATTCGACTCAAAGGCATGGCCAAATGGTTCATCGAATCTTTAAACTGTCCTTGACCCACTTGCATGAAAATGATTTTGGCTCCGTTCAAAGTGACTTTAGGACGCTCGGTACCATGTTCCGTATAGTATCTCAAAAGAAACTGTCCATCGTATCCGGATAAACTGTGAGCCATCACCGTGGCATGACGATGACAATCTCGGTACGTTCGATGTCCTCTTGGCTCCACGTCTTGTCGATGGGGTCTAAGACCCATCGGGCGAAATCGGCTAGCGTGTTCGGTCCTCAAAAGATTTTTTCTCGTCTTCCAGGAATCTTACCGCAGTGAGGGCAATAACGCAAGATAGGTTCTTGAATGCACTTTTCGCACGCTCGATGAGCCACGTAGAAATTAGGAATGTGATTAACGGTCTCTTGCATGCATTCGAAATCGAAAAAGATGAAATTGCCTTTCTTCTTCTTCTTGTGACCATCCTCTTTCTCTGGTTGGGGTTGGTATTTTTGCACGTAGCATTGGTGTTCCAAGTCCACCATGTGATGACAAATGTGACATTTTTTCTTTCCTCGACATACGTGTGCCTTGACAGTATTGGTACATATGCCTTGTCCACAGGTAGGGCACAATCTCCGGAGTTGACAAGCACATTTCTGCTGTGAACCTTGCATCTTCTGATGTTGTTGGTAACAGGCAGGGCTGACAAACGTGCGCAGACAAGCTGGACAATGCACTCGTCCTTGCCCTTCGTTCAGACAGGGTTGAGAGGCCAAACATCCTGAGCATTTCGATCCACGATGCTTGTGTTGCTCTCGATTGTTATAGCCATAGTCACATTTCTCACAGTAATATCTGTATCCCAGGAATCCGGTGATGGTGGTAATGGTATCGAAATGGTCATCGTGATGATAAAGGTGAATGTATTTTCCATCCTTAAAATCTTGGCCTCGAAACAACAGAGGTCCGCGCACTTCTTGAAGGTGCACTTTCAAGGTGTATCGTGGAGCTAGGGCATCTTGCAATTTTTGCATCTCAGGAATGCCACAGGATGTGTCTTTAGACAGTTTGGCTTGTTGTAGCAGGAGTTCTGCTTCATTTCGTTGTTTGGCTCGGTCGGATTGTTGAATAGTTTTCCGGGTTCTTTTCCATTCTACCGTGTCGTTCTTGTTGGCATAGGTTCGTCCCACCACGATGGCACGGGCTAAACACATCTGGTCTTGAGGGTTGTTAATTCGGACGAGACTTGTTTTGGTGTTGCGAAGGTCGTCCACCAATAAGACCATTTTGCGTCCAGTCCCTTGAGGAGGAGAGACGTGGGTCATGGACAGTGTGGCTTTTCCATCGGTGATGTCAAACTGGTCATTGGATTGTTGCACGTGTTGAATCTTGTCCATGACTTTGGAAAGGGTCAATTCTGCAGGGTGCTAAACTCGATCCAAACAGGGGATTTCAAGCTGTCGTGTTCTATGGAAAGACTCAATCGATCGTCTTCTTTGGGTTGACGTTGTCGCTTGAGTGTGGTGAGCAAAGAATCCCACACCTCGGTGATGAACCCTTCTGCTTTCTGCAATGGCACGTCGGACTTGAAATTTTTAAACTTCACCGTGTATTTGCAAGCTGTGGTTCTAAATTTTCTAGAGGAGCGCTTTTCCGTCTCTCGAATGTGGTAATACTTTGCGGGTGATACTGGTGGACATTGGTTTGGAGTAGGCTCTCTTTGTCTGGTCGCAGACGTGGAAGGTATTGGTTCAGGTTCGCTCATGTCTTCTATTTGAGCGAACACTTCTTTTCGTGTGTGAGGTGATACGTCACTTCGCTGCCTCTTACGTTCTTCTTCTCTCTCACTGAAATCGTGCGATCGTTTCATCTCGATTGCTGATTCAAAATGATTTAACCAAGTTCATTCTCTCCATATATACCCTCTCGACCTCTTGTTGTCACAATGACTTGGTATATTTCACAAGGGCAAGTGAAAGCCAAGCATATAGGAACCCAACGACAGCGGTGCGTCTTAAACACCTCATGCATCTTGACGACCCTTCGATTCAAACCCTACCACGGAAGAAAAAAGTTGCAAGAAAAAAACCCAGACAGTTGGTGTCTTCAAGAGAGCTAGAGACGGTGGCACTGTGTCGCTGGGACACGTACGTACTCCAGAAAACTAAGCCATTCGACAACGATGTCTCCTTCTCTCAGTCATTTCTACTTTGTCACTGACTACGTTTCTACCAACCCTGTTTTAACACACGTTTTTCTTCATCTGATATTTTTAAAAAATATACTAAACTCATTTTTAAAAAAACTACCCATTTTCGACAGCAGTGCCGGCGTCTCCTCCTGCTGTTACCACTGTTGCTGCACAAATTTGATCTTTCCTTAAGATCAAAATATGAGACAGAGCAAATAAGTTGTGAAGTTGAGCAGAGGTGTCCAAACAACAACTGTCAAGCCCCTATGTTCCATTTCTGTTTGTGAGAATAACTTCTGATACTTCACATTTTCTAAAGTGGAAATCTTTACAAACCGTACAAAAGTTATATGAATTCGGCTTCTGACAGTTGCATAGACTCTTCACTTTATAAGTGTCACGAGAAAATTGTGTATCCAATTTTTACCATTTTCCAAAACACACACGCACTTGCAAAGTGACCGGAAATCTGTACTTCTTTATTTGTGGTTATCCCACAGACCCGTCCCAGCATATAAAGCTGGTTAAGAACTGTAGGAATATCACCTCATTTTTTCAGAAATATCAAAGCTTTTATGTGTATCTTCCCTGTTCCACCCTTTATTAGTGCTTAGGTATGTTCCTTAAAGACACAGACAATTTGGAATAAAATTAAATTTTGAATTAAGGTTTCTCTCTGTTTATACATTTTTTTCAAGTTGTTGGTGCATGGCAGATTACATCCAAATACCTTCTCAGAGTGAGAGGCATTTCTACACATGTCATTGCCTTTGAACAAACTTAAGCACTTTGCTATAGATATTTTCTTTCGCTGTAACAGACTAAACAACATAAATACCGTTACAACAATAAATAATCTTGCATCTTCTATAAAAAAAGGAAATACGTCAAAATACAGAATTAAAGATTAACGATGATTAACCAACAAAACCAAATTTAACAAAGGCAATGACATGTGTAGAAACATACCTGTATCATCAAGATATCCAATGAGCAACCTGTAAATCAAGAGAATTCAGCATATCTAGAACTAAGTTTATTCTACATAATAATCTGCTTCCTATATTAAATGAATTTCTTCTGTCACTAAGGAAAGCAAAGGAAGAAACCCTTGTGTATTGCAATTTACAGGCTTATTTACAATTCTTCCCTTTGCAAACCATTTAAAAAAATATTCAACACAAGATGAATACCAACAGGCTTTTTACCCTGAGCACTTCCTTCATTTACCAAGTCACATGACTCTTTAGGCTACTAATTAAATCTACGTCTATCTTTTGAAAACATTGGGTATCAGACTGTAGTAAAAATGGACAATTAACATACTACAAAAGTCAACTGTTAAGTTTTTTTAAGCCAGGTGAATGATATCAGGTTCATTTGGGCCTCTTACCTAACAAATATTATCATCTTATTTTTCCTTATTATTCATTTTATTTGCATTCATTCTGCATTCTGCTTGCATTCTTTCTTTATTTGCTCTGCATTCAAGATATTTCCATGAGGCTTAAATTTTACTCTGTGTAAATTTTTAATATTCATGAAGTTAGTATCGACCAAATTCTGAAGAGTGAAAATTTTCATAGAGTTTGCCTTAAAATATGTTTACTTCATGTTTGATTTTAAATCTTTTTCCCGCTGCATTACACTCAGACATGTCCCATGCTAACATCGAATTTTTCACCTTTAATTGGTATCAGATTGTTGGGAGTAACCATGTCTTGTGGAGACATTTATTGTCCTGTGTTGGCTTATTTAGCTATGTGCGTAAGATTGTAAGTGCCGTTAGTGTAACAGTGATGACAGAAAATGATTTGTAGGTGTATTAATGCATGAATATTTACATTTGAGTGTCTGATATCAATTTCTTAATGCATCATAAAATATAAATGTTTTTGTTGTTTCTTTTGTCAGGGTTTGCAGCTGTTGAGCCCTAATTAGACAGCTGTATCAAGATGGGACTGTCATGAGATTTGATCATTAAAATGGCTGCCTTGACAAAGCTGGTATGTATCAGGGTATGGATCATAATGTAAATAGCTGTCAGTTACTGGATGATAATTCACTAAATAGCTGTCAGTTACTGGATGATAATTCACTAAATAGCTGTCAGTTACTCGATGATAATTCACTAAATAGCTGTCAGTTACTGGATGATAATTCACTATGTGTGGATTTTTATTCTCCACCAAGACATTAATAGGAACATGCAGTGTTACCCTTGTCCAGCTATCCGGCTATTACACTTTGGTTAGGTTTTGCATCTAGATTACTTTTCAGACATTGTGATGAAACATCCATGTTTTGTGAGCACATTTGTTTCCTTCTTAAGCCCACACTAAATGAATAGTAAATAAAAACATATCAGTCACTTTTCCAAAAGGGTAGCTGTGATCAAAGGTTTCATTAAAATCCTTTTATGGATATGAAGTTTATATGACAAGTTTTGGCCATATATTTTTATAATTTTCTATTTTTCTTTTTAACTTTTTCTTTGTTTTATTTACTTATAAGAAGTTTGGCATTTTACAGTGATGTCTAGCATGGGGAATCATGTCACAGACATTTAGCATCATGTCCCACCCAGATACACTATCCTGACACTAGGCCAACCAGTAATAATACTGCAGATTTAACACCCACTGGTTACTCCATCAAGTCGTTCCCCCGTAATTCTCGCGGAGGTGGAATTGCTGTCATCACAAAGAACTCTATGATAAAACATCTTAACTATACCACAGCATTCAGTTTCGACCACACATCGTTTGAACTAGTCCAAACCACACTCACAATGGAGCAAAGGTCAGTCCATTTTTTCTGCGCATACCGCCCTCCTCCTAGTAGAAAGAAACAAGCTGGCTGACTCTCTCTTTTTGGAGCAGTTTCCGAATCTCCTGGACTATGGAAATTCGATAGGTGGCAACCTGATTATTCTTGGAGATTTCAACTTTCACTTTGACTGTCCCGGAAACTCAAATACATCAAAACTCATAGATTTTATTAATGTTTTCAACCTCAAACAGTCAGTTAACCAACCCAACCATAAACATGGTCACAGGTTAGACTGGATTCATCATAGACCTGATGATAACATTCTAGGGTCCTCCCTGGTATCCCATGACCTTGCATCACATCACCTCTGCATTATATGCCAACTTGACATATCAGTCCCTAAACCTCCACCTTTATCTGCTCCTAAGAGAAACCGCCATATGATAAATAGAACCAAACTAATGCATGACATCCAAGCTAACCTAACAATGTGCTTACCTCCTAACGCAGAACAACTCGATAACTGTCTGCATTCATTACTTGACAAAGATGCCCCAGCTACCAAGTGCAGAGTATCAATTCAAAAGTGTTCTCCATGGTATAGCAGTGTTAGGGACCAGCTTCACACTGCTAAAAGAGACCGCTGTAAAGCTGAGCGGCTATGGCTTTCCACCGGACTCACTATTCATAAGCAAATCTATGAAGTCGCTAAGAAGAATGTCACAAATATAGTCCATGCAGCGAAATCAGCAAACTACAATACTAAGATCATGGAAAGTTCAAGCTGCAAAGAGCTCTTCGAAATTGCTAACAAGCTAATGTCAAGGAACAAATCAACACCACTTCCAACTACTTTCTCTCCAGTCGACCTTCCGGACATGTTTGCAAATGTCTTCCGTGACAAAGTATAAACCATTAAAGATAAGCTTGACACCACAATTTCAACTGACTCGTCGTCACCATACAGTTGGGATACAGAATTTGAGCGGCAGCCATTAGCAGCATTTGAACTTGTCTCTATGGATTTCGTACGTGCAATCGTGATGAAGATTGCACCAAAGTCATGTGAACTTGATTCAATTCCAACATCACTGCTGCTTGAGTGCTTAGATCCAGTATTGCCTTCACTAACTGATATTATTAATATCTCTCTCTCATCTGGGGAATTCCCATCATTTTTCAAAACTTCCATTGTAAAGTCTCTGCTGAAGAAACCAGCACTAGACCATAACGATTTTAATTTATATCATCTTTTAACATTTACTAAAATAGGGTATATCACATTGCATTTTCTCTTGTAATACATTCAATTTTTTTATCAAGAGTAAAGCAAGCTATGAGGTTACATAGTAAAATAATCGCAAATTATAAATTCCAGTCCTGGAAAAGCCAGCTGATTCTTTAGACCACAATTTAAATCTTCTATTGACACCGAATTTGTAAAGATCGTAGATGAGAATTGGTTAATTAATTATCTTGGATGTTTTGCATTGATCGGTAGGGGAATAAGCCAGATATGATATAATGGTGGGGATCTAGGTAAGACATGTTGTGCTTCTGATAATACTATGGGAGTGTTCTTAGTAAAATGTCCTAATATCATAAAATGTAAACCCAGCGAATGGCTCACTTGGGCCTCTTGTCTTTTGGCAGTTCAGGACCTATGAAGTCTTGGCTTTTTACATTCTTCATTTTGTTTTGGGATGTCTTGCATTTTTTGGCATTTTTGATATATTTTGCTTTCATGCAGTCTTTATTTGCTCTACCTTCAGCTTTTATTTCAATGGGCCATTTGTTATCTAGGAAGTATTATTGGTATTGGAGAGTGTTCTGTGTATTTTAAAAGATTTGGTCACCCCAAACACAAACTGACCACAGTATCGATAAACTAACAATTACCAGATTTTTACCTGACTGGATTCTCTTGTATCGAGTCATTGGAGTTTGTCGCAACTAAAGGACACAAATGATCAGAACATATAACATAACCAGTGAGGGATAGATAACAATTTATATTTGAACATACATATAAAAACAGATCGACTTCTGGAATACTCAGTAATATTTACCTTTGGGTGACAAATACACATTAAATATGAGTTAATGTAGTAAACACTGAAATAGGGTATTAGGAGGTTATTTAGAGTTCACGGGATATCAGTGTATAATCATTCAAGCACACATTACAAGATGAAACGCATTTAGCATTTATCGTCTATATAAATTGGATTCAGATAATCCGTAGGGTGAAAAGCAAACTAGTTATACCGGAACCAGATTAGTAAGTTACCCTTGTATATTTCAACGGCCGATAGCTTGTTGAAGACGTTATTTGATCCGGCGAAAGTGTTGTTATTCATTCGGATTAACAGATTTTATTTTTTAATTTGTTATACATTTATTGCACCACAAAAAAGATATCCGTTAGTGCGTGTTCGAACAATATGTATGAAAACCAATAAGATAATCATTGATTTCATGGCAAATTGGTCAAAAAATAAAATCTGTTAATCCGAATGAATAACAACACTTTCGCCGGATCAAATATTTTGATAACACGTTCTGACTGTATTATTTTAACCCGATCAAGAACGTAGACAGTTACGGCGGTGTCTACTTACATTGCTTATAATTGCAATTAGCAAACGTATTATACGGCCAAGAGAGGTCACATTCAAGTATTATCGAGTAACATTTAAAACTTAAAAGGTTTATAAAATGATTCGAGAGTACGGAGTTACTTTGGTGAGTTGAACGATTAAATATAAACCATATTTTTCCGTGGTTTTTCCTGGATAGAAAGTCAAATACACAAAAGGACTTGTATCTTATTTAACGTTGTTAATCTCTGGTTAGATTCGTGCATCACGAATTATGACCTGGTATTATTATACCCATGACTGTGATCCCATTCATTCTATTACTAAAATAACCTTATAGCAATAAGATAAAAGCATATTAGTTTTGCATATCCAGAGCACTAAATTGCATTATGATGTAACTTACGGGTTGTAGTATACTTATATATAAATCTTTATTTAATTTAATGAAATTTATGGATATAGGCTGAACTTTGATTGCAATTCCCAAGACGATTATGTTAAGAGTGACCTAATTCTTTTTGAAGCAGAACGTTCAGAGTGTCAAGATGAGGTTATCGCTTCGATTATCCAGGTGTATGGCAGTTGCTATTTCAGACCTTTGTTGATAGTTAAGACAAATCGCAAGATACATAAATGAGGTTTGTCAATGCTTCCCGTCATTAGTCCTGAATAAAGATCGAATATAATTTGATAAGATCACGGACCCAGTCGTGTGTTTGCTGTTTGTAATTCTCCTTGCGATTGTCTCTCTCAGAGGCATGTATTGAATATTTGTGAAAGGGGTACATTCCATTTTATATATAGTTTAAACGTATTTTACTTTCGTGTTTATCATTCGAGATATGATAGTCACCATTACAAGTTCCTATTTTATTTCGTTATCGGCCTATAATTTATTTTTAACCCATTAGATAATGCGTTAGTTGGATTTAAAGTTCATAGCAATAATGTGAATGATTTTTGGCAGGTTTATAAACGTTTAATTTAGGAGGTGAAGCTATATAGATCTTTATGTTTGTTTGAGTGTGTGATAAAAGAATTATATTATTATTATGCTACTACTGCTACTACTACTAATAATAATAATAATATTATCATTATTACTTTTATTATTATTATTATTATTATTATTATTATTATTATTATTATTATTACATTTAGTGTTAGTCGGTCACTGTTAATATAAAGTTAAAGCATGGAATAAACATACATTAGTAACATTTAGAATGTTGTGCTACAAGCTGTTCATCTTGAACGGTTGACATTGGGTTTTCGATAGTTACGCTGTCGAAATGTTGTAGTCACGCCCTCGGGACATGCATAGTGTTCTAATGATCTCAAATTCTATTGATCTAAAATGTTGAACAAAAGCACATTTTTTAATGATACACTTTATATTTAATACCTTTTTCTTTCATACAATTTCACACCAGAAAAGGAGTTGTTTTCATATATGCCATGCTCCACTATTTTGCGTGTGAGGCAGACGGTATATTTCATGCAAGAAAACAGGAGTATTTTCCCAACTAGTAGCGTTGCATGGAAATTGAATTAAATTTAAACAAAATAAACATCAATATTTCTCCAAATACAATATGTTCACCACCATTTGATATACAAACGATTATTTGGTGAATTGTATTATTATGCACAATGAATATATTACAGTTTCCTCAAGCGCATTCGTCTGAATTGGTGAATGTAAGTATATAAATCCCAGTATGCGAATCTGATGATTAAAATGGTTTTAATCCTTTGTAAAGAAAACATATTTATGGAGAATCAATGTTGTGGAACAATTCTGACAAGCAGGTGTAGTATATAAAATGATTCGTTAAGTACTGGTTAGAACTTCAAATTGTTGTTAACTCCATAAGGCTATTTATGATATCTAGTAGATTCCAAACATTGAATTATACCACTATAATGTTTGTTTATATTCTAATATGTATATCATTTCATTGTTGCGAACTACATAAAAACAAGATATTGCAAAAAATATGTTGCAAACATGTTTGAGAGATGCCATTATTTATTTTCCAAACTTAATATCGTAGTTGTTAAGCTTAGGTCTTTTCACGTGTCATTGAATAGTCTATACAGGATTGTACGTTGGAAAACTACCACCCGTATCATTTTTGATAGACTTTTTGCATATTTTTTGTAACTTTTTAAAATAGCATATTCACATATGTTATACGACGATGTCTTTTGACACATTTGTGATGGTAATCTCAATCCAAGCCAACCAAAGGATGAGACATTTAGAGAGAGAGTTAGAGAGAGAGAGAGAGAGAGATAATTTTATGGTCGGTAGTCAAGTTAGTTAAAGTAACTGTAAAACTATCTTAAAACATTTTAATTACCTGTTGCTGTTTCATCAATTCGCTTAGGTTTTATTCCACACAAATTTATATACGGAAGTAGGTGAATGTCTGAGCGTACAATCTAAATTATCTAACTGTGATTTGGTAGTGACCTACATTCGTCGTAAAAACCAGCTGTATCATTTAAATCATAAGCGAGTCTTATCCCTGTCATAGCCATCTATGTTCCATGGTATTTAGCTTTCATGTGGCCTAGGCATTGCTACTACAAAGCTACACACGAAACTACGTTGTTTAGATAACATTTTTAGATTTGCTGCTGTTTTAGTACATGATGATGAAGAAAGTTACCTTAACCGTCGTATTTGGTAGTGTTTTATTTATAATAGTTATCAGTCGCTTTTGTTGTGCTGGCAGACTTACATAATAACTCTATCTTTAAGATTCATATTTTCCGTCAAAGGATTTTTATGTTTTTAATTTTTCTACACGTAAATATTACTTTATAATTCAACTTACCGTGAGCAATATACGTATGTATAGAGAGAAAAAGAGTGAGATAAAGAGATAGAAAATTACAAATATACTCCAACCATAATGTGCTAACCCTAAACGCTATAAGATAATGCATGATAATGCTATTCAAAAATTACTACTTAATACATATAACACTATCATGCAATTTGTAATTTTAAAATTGATATTTAATGTATACGTTCATCATTCTCCTGGATATGTACCTATTGTCAACAAAATTCATACCAGATTACAATGTACGCATCTCAACGGAATGATCATATGTTTTCTTGTCAAAGTCTAAACATTATTTTGTGTTCCTCAGCCCGATCAAACATTATATGCATCATTAATTTTTATTTTAAAGTGTTGCTGTTACGGAAGGTAAATTATCGAGTTTAGCAGAAGAAATGTTTAAAGCTTATGACGTTAATGGAGATGGCATCATAAATTTTGAAGGTAATATATTAATCGCAGGATGTTTGTGAAACACGTTTTCTGCTACCGCTACTATTACGTTTCGTTTTGGGAGACGGTAGTGTTTTGTGCTAACAAAGTTAACAGCATGATCCAGTCCCTTTCAGCTTTCACCAACTGAGTCAAGTGAATTAAATCAAAAAAGTCGTGGGTATTCAAAATTGCATTATAAGATGCCTCTGTTCACATTGGCAGGATTCTTGACGCTAGAAGTAAATTCTTCCCTCATTAACCTTACCTATTGGTGTATCGAGCTGACTTTGTATGATAATTAATATATTTAAATATGGTTTTAAAATTCATACTAGAGTCTATCTTTCTAGCAAGTTCCACAAAAGAATAAAACGCACCATACGCCATCGCATATTCTTAATATATGTATATAATAAAATATTTGATTGGGGGTTGTCAAAGAACAAAGAAAAACTCCTTTGTTCTTAATGTTTTAGGAAATGACGAAGGCACATTTTTGTTTCAGTACGTTTCCTTACATGATTCTTAAAGATAAAAGATTATCTCGTTCTGAACCTTGAATTCATGTCATATTTCGTGGAACATTGCTATATAACAAGGTGAAAGTAAGATTTGTTGGGTTTATAATAGTGTATTTCATGCTTCATGTCAGTTTCTTTTCTTACGATAAGTCTCAGCTGTCTATTACACAAGTCGAAATAATTTGTGTTTTATTCTTTTTAATAATATATGTTAAACTTTTTTGATAATTGTAACTTATAAGTGTTCTTTTGAAAATGGTATGCTGTACAGCTAGTTAGTCTCTATGGTTGTCAACATTTAATTTTCATAAATTTCAGAACATTGAATTTTGAGTTGTAAATTGTATTGTGTATGTAATGTTTGCCTGGCTGATGCGATGCAAAGTTGGTACAAACTTGACTTTGTTAAATTTAAAAGAAATGATTAAGATTATGACGTCTTTCAAAAAAATTACTGTGACAAAAAGAGTGGGGATGTATATAAGATTGTTTCAACCGACATATTCAGTTCTACTTTAACATGTATTTTGTGAGGTATCAATTATGTTGACAAGTGGGAATAAAATAGGATGCTTACATGTTAGCACAATCAATATGGGAAGTCTTTGGGACCACTCTTTACATTCGGACTCTTTAAAAATATTAAGGGTCATTTGTGATTTGATACATATTAATTTTAGGATCCTTTAAAAAAAATTAATTTTCGTTCTAGGGAAAATGTATTTTTTGATTTTAATAAACATGTTAGTTTTACTTTGTCTTGTTACTTTGTTAACGACTATGCATTCTCAAACCTAGTTGTGGTATGTGGACATTATGCAAGAACGTATTCAGGTATTCTAAAAGTTAAGTTAATAAAACTCTAACTGGTCAATTGAGTTGGTTCGCAGTGGATGGTAACTATTCATCAGAAAGAGGGTAATTATAGGAAACATTTATGTGTATCTCTACATGTGTCAAGGATCGAGGCGGAACGAAGTGTTTCAAATAATGTTGGATATTAAATGTCGAAGAAGAGTCTCGCATACACTTATAAGTCATTATGAACTATTGACTAACGTGCACTATGAAGCCATATAAAGACTTAACCATAAATTGAACATATTGACATGAACTTGTCTCGTAATTTCTTATAAACGTGAGACATGGCCGTGAAAACTCAACTTTCTCTAAATAAATTGTCAGATATGTATCTCTAAGTGATTAAGTAATTTAGGAATGGTGTCCAGTTGATCTTTCCATCTATCGTTGTAGATTATGACGTCATGGTTGTATGTGTCACAATTATCTGCACCAGATTTTTACTTCACAATTGAATGTTGACCAAAAATTTGTCATACCAAATTGTCTAAATTTACTTTGTCATGGTCCACGTGGAGTTAAAAATGCTGACTTTATGTTTCCCTTTTTGACTAACATGCACTATGATGTTACAGATGTACTTAACCTTAAATTCAACATATTGACATGAATTTGCCAAAATGTATTGTACAATATCAAAGTTATTGGCATATTTACATTTCGTATGTTGCCGATGATGGCATCTGCTCGTGAGATTCAAAATCAATTCCTCTTTCTGACGCTGTTGACCTGTTAATCGTCAGTTCATATATGGCATGTATTATATTTTTTTATGCAGAAGAATACATAGCTTTTAGTCGCAATAAAATAACAATATATTGACAAGAGTGGACCATATTTTGTGCGAAATTGTATTTGATGACTGTTCAGTGTAAAAGTGATTTATAGGCAACATATTACATTGTTAACTTTAAGATAATGCTTACTGGCAAACAACAATGTCCCTTGAATTTGAGTGTGAGTTCATGACATAGTACAAACTGGAAATTCGTTTGTTCGTGATATACGCTAGGCTTATTGAAAAACATTAAGTACTAAGACCTGACCTTGTTTACGAAACTGAAGGAAAGTATCGTTATAAACGTACCAAAATATGCAGACCATATTGCATTCAGTTTTCTACATGGAAATTATATATTCTTGCATTGGGCCTAATGATCGCCGAGTGGTATGAACATGTTGTTTGACCGATAACTGCTATCTCATTTATGTCCGCTTCGGTTCGAATCTCTGGTAAGGGTATTTGACAAACGTATCAGTTCCTACAAGTGGGTTGTCAGTGATTATTGGCATCTCCACAGGGTTCATTTTCAACCACTTGAATTGGCTACAATGTATATCCTATTTTATGCCAGGAAATGACGTTAAGTGATGTACAATGAAATATGCAGTACGGTTTCTCAGTTGAACGAAGGTATGATTTCAGAGATATCTCGATAATGCAAGTTACTATGAATGCATTTACTTTTGAGTTTTATTCAGACATACTCAGTGTGTAAGAATTGTTAAAACAAGAAACCGCCTAGGAGGGTATCGGAGAGGAAAACTCAGAGGAAAGCGAGAAAGTGTAGACAAAATGCCATTGATGTACATAAAGTAATATGTGTGTCATCTCTCTACATCTCAGACTTTATTAAAGGCATAAAGTAAAGCACCTTTACCGACTATCTATGAACGAATTTTTGTATCAAAGAATAGGCAAGTAAACATTTTTGCCTGATTCGAAATAAACTCAGCTTAAAGATAAATAAAAACACGAAGCTTTATGTAAAATAATACGAAAACTTTCTAGGCCCTGAAATATACATTTAAATTAACATATACTTCTTGCTATATTTTAAATACGTGAATTCATGTTAATAGTTATACTAATCAAACAAAAATTAAATAAACTTTATGGAAACTTTTACATATCTTTCCTGGTAGTATCGAATGATGTGTTATCAATAAATTACACTTGAGTTGATTCCGATGGATCCCAAAGTAAACTAACGCCATTTTAATTAACTACTATGATATATATATATATATATATATATATATATATATATATATATATATATATATATATATATATATATATATATATATATATATATATATATATATATATATATATATATATATATATATATATATATATATATATATATATATATATATATATATATATATATATATATATGTATATATATATATATATATATGTATATATATATAATACACTCTAAATTTATAATCGTGCAATGCGAAATATGTTTGATACTAACAACTCATATTCTGTAACTTGGTGAATCTGACATATTTGCAAGAATTTCCTGCCGCTGTATGTATCTCTGTATTTTGTGTCTGTTAGATCGTATCATTATATGGGTTTTTATGCATGTGCACAGGTATTAAAATAATTTGAAAACATCTGCAAATTTTAAACATTGTTATACACTAGTAGGTCGGACATCGAATCTACGTTTCCTTTTCATGATAGCCATTAGATATGAAATAAAGCAGAAGCGTAGAAGGAAAAGCTGAGAATAAGTTGTAGTTTCATCATTCACGATCTGGGATGCAGGTATTCATAAATTGTCGTAGTTCATGCAGTAAATTTATGTTAACGAACAAACAAGTCGCTCAGTTTCCACGTTAGCCTCAGCTATCAAGGAATTCAAAGAAAAGGATTGTTCCACTGATGAATATCACTAATATAGAAACAAAATGCAAGTGGCATTTAACTTTTAATTCATTATTTGCATTCTTTTCTGTTTATAACTCATGAATCATTGATTGATTTTAATTGTGATTTAGGTTTAGAATAGAATTGTAAATGTCTACAGAAGCGCTGCACTCATCAGGAAAAATCAATATAGAAGATCAATTTTTATTTATTGTAAGCCAAACAATTATTCAGAAAATATCAAAATCAAAATAAAGCAAAGCAAGCATTCATTTTAAAACGAGAAACTTAGTTTAATACATTAACTATAAACACATACGTTCTCGCAGAATACATGATGCTCAGATAATAAATGTTTAGTTTGTTTATAACGCCACTTGGAACATGTTATTTAGATACGCCATGTCGAAAAAATGACAATCAGATTTCTCAAATAATGACCAGATCAGATAACCCAGAGCAGTCTAGGTGAAAAGCAAACTCTTGTGCCTCAGAATACAAATCACAGGCTCTAATAAGAGAGGCAATGCAACCTAATGAATAAAATAGTCGTCAGATTACACAAAATTGGGTTCGAAATTCACCTACTTTCCGTTACCTGACTAGAACTGTATTTGAGAAAGCAAGTTGTATGTCATTTCCTCAAAATGGCATATGCAAGTAGGAAGTTGAAAGTGCCGATATTAACTAAAATCTTTGTAATATGCTCATTCTCTGTCTCTCACTCTCGTGAGAAAGTATGTGTGTAAAAGGATAACCTGGTTGTGGAGGAATTATGATGAGGAACACTTTCGATGGTGACAATACAATGTTTATCGATAAACCATTCAATGGAAAAGACCATGTTTGATTCCTGAGCCCCACAAAATCCCAATACTGGATATTTAACAAAATATGCACGGACCTGGATGTGTATTGCTATTTAAATGAAATAACAGAATTGCAAGAAACATTTTCACATAGTATTAAAATACAAGGATATAACGATTCCAAGTAATTCCACTAAACAATGGAAAATGATTCACGTAAACATTGCCAATTTCCACACAAATAGTAATAAACGACATAGTTCACTCAAATAGTGATGTATGTTTCACTCAACTAATGATATAGGATGCGTCTCAATCAGCTAGTACAATGTGATACATTTCACTCAGTTTGTCAACATATGACGAGTTTTCAATCATATAGTGAAATATAATATGAAACATTGGGATATATATCTTGCGGAGTTAAACAAAATTCTGAAAGGTCTTCAAATCCCTACAAATCTGTCGAATGATTGAGAAGCCACCACGAACGGTCTGCCACTCCCAGTTTGTCTAAAGAGCCGTAAAATATTTTGTTCACTGCAGTCGCGTTGGTCCAGAAGCCTTATTTCTCCTCCACGTGATGACCTTTATCTTCGTTCAGGGTGACGTCAGCTTCGACACCAGCACATTGTGTATAACACAACCCATATTAGCACCACGGCTAAACAACACCTGCAAGACGGTGCATATACGGAGATACAGAATAACTATCACTCCTTCCTTCTTCACTTCTTCAGCACTAGACAGAGTATTCATCAATCATCATTCACTAGTACCCGACAATCAATAAATCAATAACCAATCAGTCAGTTGAAAATATAATATCCGAAACCGTGTTTTATAAATATCACGGTCATGTATAAAGAATGTAATGATCTCATATACTCTAAACCTAAATTGATTATTTTATACAAATTAGATTATCAGGACTTCTGTGTAAGATGATTTTCAGGTTCATAAGCGAACCTGTGTACTTAATGTAATACCTTCTCTTATGTAATGAATACAACATTATTGTGAATATAATCCGCCTGTTCTGTTACATACAGGGGCACTGGGAAACAGAATATAATACTGCATTTTAAGGAACAAGTCGTAATTACCTTATATACAAGATACGTGTCGTGAAAAACAATAATATCCTGAACACAAATAGAAAAATAATATTTAATTCTCACACTCCTCTACAGCCGGATAACGCTGTTATAACTTGGACTGCTAACTGACGAGACTTATCGTAATGTGACGTTTAGCTCTACAATGAGGTAATTTATACACACGCCATGTAGCCATACACATCCTGTGCGCTCAAGATATATTGCCTTTTCCATCGGAAAGACTTTGTTCGTGCAGCATGGAATGAACCGAGCTCATCACTTCGAAATACGATACGGTATACATTAAACTCCTCTCGGGTAACGCTGTAGACAGCACAAAACACGAGTACGTGTATTTAATCCAAATAAAAAATAAACAGTACATATATACAATTCCGTTAAAATGCATACCCCCGTAGAAAATTGTTAACATGTATAGAAAATTACGGAATGTGAATAAAATTAATCATTGAAACATCCAATTTCGAATAATGAAAGAAACAGATCAGCTAATTACACCCTACTTAAACAATCAACACCATCATTTAGCTACCCTTGATTCGCTTGGACTCTGATACTATACGGCTAAAAATATAACGCCTAACCAATTAATCTTGCGTTGGCGACCTTCGGTTTTTTCAAGTATACGTGCGGCTGATAGTCCATTTGTAGGATAAATTCCCTCCCCAACAGGTATGCATGAAATTTACCTATTTCCCATACTATGGCTAAACAGCCCTTTCCAAGCGCGGAATAGTTTTGCTTCCGATGGAGCAATCTCCTACTTGCATAGACAAAGGTCAATGTTATCTCCTCTTGTAGCAAAACAGCCCATAGTCCCGTATTTGACGCGTAAGTCCTCAGCAGGAAATATTTACTCAGTTATGGCAACTGAGGGATTGGCACACTTATCAGTTTTCTTTTAAAGTGTTAAACGCTCTTTCCTGGCACGCACTCCATGATACTTTCTTCGACTGCACTTTCCTGGTCAAGTCTGTTAATGGGCTGCTTATATATGCAAAATTGGGAACACGTGTCCTATAAAGTCAAATTAAACTTAGAAAAGAACTTACTCCTTTGTTGGTGTCTGGTCTGGAAACATCTCTGTTTTCTACTATTTTGTCTGGGTGAGGTTTCAACTGTCCCAAACCAATTAGAAGATAACCAAAAGCATTCCAAGTTAGAATATGCTATACTATATTGAGTCTAGCTGTGAGATTAGCCATGCGAAGTCTTTACCAGTTGAGGATGCAGATAACACACGGACATTATCAATGATTGGTACATGCCACTATCCCTTGGTAAGATACTATTTCGAAGTATATCTGAGACCTGAGAGTTTTGAGGTACTAAGGTTACTCTAGGTATTATTTCCGTTAAATCCGTTTTCTGATAGATGTCGCACGAACAAAAAAAGCTTGCTACAGCACTAATGACACCATGTCAATACATCTCTCTTAACACCCTATACGTTGTTGACATCACAAAATATGGCCTCAGTTCGTGCGCCACCTTGAGTACGTGTGAGCAAATTTCTTGAAGACAACTAACTGCAAGAACTTCCTGCCATCAGGCGCATACTATTCTATATACATTAAAACGTTAACACGTATAAATCTTCTCAAACCACCGCTATGTGGAATGGTTAAGGAGCGAACACGAACGGTCTGCCCCTCCTGGTGTGCCTAAAGATCCACAAAGTATCTTGTTCACTGCAATCTCTTTGGTCAAGGAGTCTTGATTCCTCATCACGTGATGACCTTTATATTTTCCCTGGACAACTCAATCCTCGACAGCAGCTTACTGTGTATAGCACAATCCAAATTATCACTACCGCTAAGCAACACCCGCAAGACTGAGCAGATACGGAGATATAACATAACTATCACTCCGTCTCATATTCACTTATTAAGCACTACACACACCATTCACCAGACACCATCAATCGATCAATCACCAATCAGTCAGCTCAGAATATAATATCCGAATTCATGTATTTTAAATGACAGGATCGTGTATAACAGCATGCAATGAGGTTATGTACCATAAACTTCAGATGATTACTTTAAACACATTATATTATTGGGACTAGTGTCCAAGGTAATAATCAGGTTCATAAGTGAACCCGTGTATTTACTATTCACGTTCTCTTCCTGAACGAATACAACATTATTGCAAATACAGTCGTTATGCTAAGTTCCAATACTATAACATTGCATTATATGAAACAAATCTGAATTATCAAATATATATGATAGATATGATAGCAAAATAATTATGTCGCATAATACAAATAGGAACATACTTTTTAACTCACCTCATCAGCTGGAATGCTGACATTCTGTAACGGGACGATATATAAATTACTATCCCAGTCTGGAAGTGCTGCCAGTCTGTAACGGAACAATATCTAACTTAAATCCCAGCCCAAAACTGCTGATATTCTTTTTTTATATAGAATCACTTTAATTCATATATGATGTGATTGAGAGGTGGTTTTAAGACACGAAACTATCTAATCAACCAAATTTCGCACCAAAACCACAAAAATCTATACCAAATCCACTGATATCAACACAATATTGACACACACGTTTTTCTTTTGTTCCGTATCAATACAATTTCATGATCTGCATTGATAGCGCCCCTAAGTAAGGTGTATGCGATAGTATCGAATGCTTCAAATTCATCTAAGCGACGATGCGTGAGTAAAACGTTAAAATTATGAGTGCTCATTTATATTATTCCCGAAATTAAATCTAATAAAAAATGATGTCATGCATTATAAATGTCTATTTGTGTTGTTTACCAGGTTCGCTTACTTCTTTGAGTTGGAAGACACAGTGAAATAAGATTTTGAATGAGAATCGTAACGTATATGCACAATATATTGCACACACCCCATAGGCAGTTAGGTCTTGCTGTTTTAGAGAATGAAGTGAATAACCATTCCTTATAACAGCAGTCTACAACCTACATTTGAAAATTCGGAATTTGGTAGGGAAAGAATTTAGATATACTGCTTTAAAATACATATTTATGTTCATGTAAATTCAAAAATGTTCGTAAGTTTGCCGATTTAAATGAAATAGAAATTTGTACAGTAATGCATGCATATTATAAAGTAACAAATTATAAAAGAACTATTTACGAGAGAACGAAATATATCTCAAGAATGAACATGCAAATAGTTTAGCACATCATTCATTTCTACAATTTGTCATTGAACATAATTTTAGTACTTTCTACTGCTGGCTGTTTCCGCTGGCCTGAGAGTTTACCAACATTTCTGGAAGCCATTGGACACGTAAAATCAATGTTGCTGGCACTGATAAATGTAATTTTTTTTGGTGCTGGTGGTTTTGCGAGCATACATTTATGTACATTTCTGTATTCGTTCATTTTCCATGCTAGTTGTGGAATGGCAGGCTGCTCAATTGAAGGTGCTAGACGCTAGAATCTGTTCCGTAACATTCAAAAGCTTTCATGTTTATGTACTCACTTCCGATAT
Organism: Sinohyriopsis cumingii; assembly: GCA_028554795.2. Taxonomy (NCBI): domain Eukaryota; kingdom Metazoa; phylum Mollusca; class Bivalvia; order Unionida; family Unionidae; genus Sinohyriopsis; species Sinohyriopsis cumingii. The sequence goes on along the minus strand of CM068837.1, from coordinate 53,432,306 downwards.
GATGTGATGTTGCTCTATTAAATAAATAAAAACTAATTTTGTAAGACATAATATTTATATATTCATTTTAGTCTGTTGGGGTTGTTCTAAGAGCCGTACTCCACAGGTCCTGCATTCACAGCCCCCCCCCCCCCCGTTTCTTTTTTTAAGCCATGATTTATTTATACATATGATCGGAGTATATTTTACATGTTGCATACTCCCACCAAAAGACATATTCAACAATCGTTTCAATAACGTGGTCACTAGTTGAAGTAATCATGGCTAGCGATCGTTCTACAATCCATGTGTTTTACGTACCCTTTAATGTCGTGACTGCTATAAATTTTGTTCTTTTAACAGCCCTTGTTTAGTCTCATTTTCCTCTTATATTCTGATTATTTGATTGTTGTTATAAAAACGAAAAAGAATTTTGTTTGTGTAGCTGAATTGTAATAATTTACTCAGGTATAATTGCATGCATTTTGGCCTTTGACCTTATTCTCTGCATTAGGTCATATCTTGGTCCGATAACTAGTAAAATTAAAAAAAAATAATAATAAAAAAAAAAAGACTGCCAAAATGCAAATAAAAAATTAAAAAAGTAAAAAGTATCATTACGTATATATTGTACCTTCATAGGAGAATCTGTTATTTTTATTAAACTATCATTTCTGTAAATATAGATTTTGTGTTTTTTACATAAAGCCCAACCATTATATGTATAAAGATTGCCTTGGATACTTTGTTTGTTCATTGAAGTTTCTTATTATGTTATTTTACTAATAATATTATCATTATTATATGTTCTAGTCAGAGGTGATTTATTCCCCTTCTTGGTATATAATGTAGTTTTCTTTTCCAGTATTCTGTTAAAAGTGTTTTCCGTGGCATTTTTCTGGACTGAATCGTCAGTTTCCTTCCATTTAATTCGATTCGATTTACTATTACTATTAATTTTATAAAACACCTTCTCACTAAATACCTTCACTTTGTTTATCTGGTAAGTTTTGAGATGTGTATACATTTTCATGATATGCTTGTAACTGTTTTAAAATATTGGTTTTGTTCGTGTACATAATGTTATTTATATTAAGTTCTTTTAACGATTTTTCAGCTCCTTTCCTTATCTCTTTCCTCTTACAAAGCCCAATACTCATTGTATATAACCCACCCCCAAATTTACTTGAATGCAACAGTTTTCATGCAAAATTCTATCACTTAAAGAAGCATTACATCACTTTGAGTCAAATATATTTTTTTCTTTGCTCTGTGGACATGCTACTCAACTTAAACATGGATCGATACACCTTTGTAACAAGGATATTTGGTATCGCGACACGTCTGTCATAAGACGAATTTATTTCTGTTCTGATAAGGTCTCAGGCTCGAAGTTTAGTTTAGGTCTAGGCGCAGATGGGGAACTGGACTACGCGGTCAAGTTGAGACGTATAGTAAAGTTTGCTTATGCTTTATCTGGAAGGGACTAAGCCGTAAATACAGCATGCGAGTGTTGTATTGTGTTCCAAATATGTCATTATGGATGTAAAGCAATTCAGGACATAACAACGAGCAGTAGCAGACCAGACACAAATCATGTGTCTCGCCCGATAAAAGATTGCAAACAGATTGATCGAAGCAAAATCAAACTTTAGTGTATTCATATACGAGACACAAGGACAAATACAAAAACAACTACCCCCCATAAAGAAATAAACAACGAAATAAGTTAACGTTTTCAATAACTTTACTTGCTGCAAGGCAGTAAGGCCAAGTGAGCTCTCGACGCGGCCCTGCGATAAGTATTCATCCATAATCAATACTTCAATATTTGCTTGTTGCCATGCTGAAGGCCATGTTTTTAATTTAACTTAAGGTATATAATTATATCGGAATCTTGGACACGTTGTAATTGGTTGTGTTCTATGTACCACATGAGGTGTTTGTTCGAGCATGTTGGAGGCCCTATTTCCAATCTTATTTTGATCAGGCTTACAATATACGCTTGTAATGTCAAGATCTCAAACATATTCAGTACATAAAGTGAGATACACGCATGTTAAGATGTTGATATTGTATACGATTGGATAACCTTATTACCAGCCTTGAAAACATATTTTTAATCAAAACTGAATCCAGCTTGGAAGATATACTTGTATTAGACGAAGTTATTTCACCTGGTCAGAAGTGGTTATATCTTATGTGGATGTGTCCGACCATGCTAGCTGCGGCTTAAACGCAGCTACGCAGCTACGTGACAACAAAATATGTAATGCATTTCATATCAAATATTTTAATTATTTCTTAGTATTGCAGTCAATTTTGATATGATAAAAATTTACTCCATGATTTCATGACCAGTGTTTACAATGAATATACACAACCACCTTCTTTTCTGTTCAGTACGCGACAAGTGGAATGCCTACGTTATTCTATACTTGCGTAAGACGAACTATGCTCCAGCTACACGCCTTCATTTATTGCCCATCAGTCAACTTAGCGTGTTACCAGTATGGTTACTGTAATTGACTGAACCGGTAGACTCTGAATTACATATATCAGATTTGATTTTGATCACATGTGGAATGTAAACGTGTATCATCAAGATGTTGAACATTTTTATAATGTCTGCAAGCTATACATGACTTTGTCAAACGTTTAATATTGGCACGTATAGTCAAGATCTCATCAAGATGTTACAATTTTTTATAATGGCAACAAGCTATATTCATCTTTATCAAACTTTTAAAATAGGCACGTATAATCAAGTTATCACGTGAATGCATTAATGGGCAGGAGATTGTGCAATAGTTCAAATTAACACGTTACCTTGTCATCATTTATAAGGGTAATGAATTTTTCAGAGCTTCATGTTTAATATCATTATGTATGACAGCAGTGGCGTGCTAAGAAGGTGTGAGGCGAATAGCCAGAAAAGGGATGGGCGAGAGTTGAAATACCAGTACATGTTTTCTAAAGTTATTTCCAATTTACTTAATACATTTTTGGAGAGCTTCTTGTGCCTTGTCATTATTTGTGAAAGTAATGCATGTTTCAGAGCTGCATGTACCTTATCATTATTTATGAAGGTATTACATTTTTTGAGAGCTCTGTGTACCTTGTTATTATATAAGGGTTGAGAGCTTCATGTACCTTTGATTTTTTATGAAGGTAATACATATATCGAAGCTTCATGTACATTGTCATTATTTATCAAGGTAATACATTTTTCAGAGCTTCGTGTACCTTGCCATTATTTATGAAGGTAATTAATTTTTCAGAGCTTCATTTTATTGTCATTATGTATGACAGGATTGGCGTGCTAAGAAGGTGTAAGGCGACGGCACGCAATGGCCGATAGCCAGAAGAGGGATGGGCGAGAGTTGAAATACCAGTACAAGTTTTCTAAAACTATTTTCAATTTACTTATGACAGCACTGTACTATTTAAAGAGTTACGTGCAATCATACTATATCTTTTACTGTGTTTTCATTTTAAATTGATTTGTGGGTTTGCAAAAGTAATGATGCTAAATACTTTCGGTTTGACCTTTATGAAGGTAATACATTTTCAGAGTTTCATGTACATTATGATTATTTATGAAGATAATACATTTTTAGATCTTTATCTACATTATTCAGAGCTTCGTGTATATTGCCATCTTTTAATAAGATAATATATAATCAAACAATAGTCAAACTCATCATGGCTGCTTCTTAAATAACGAAACAAATGATTTTTAAATGTTGTATAATTTAATTTTAATGAGGTATGGACCCTGTTGATTTAGAATCTTTACATAAATGTTAGCATCATAATGATTAAAATATTAATGGTCTTCCCCTTCAAAACACCTTGGTCAGTTTGGATTTTTATTGTTGTCCAAATTAATCGTGGTGTTTTGTGACCCCATTTGAAGCATACATTTTATTACCTCAGTTGCATAACATTGTTGGGGCATCCATGTTATGTGGACACATTACTAATCCTGCACAATTTTAATTTTATTTTATTTGTAGCTATGCAACGCTAAGTAAATTACAACGGCGTATGTACAGATGTTCTAGTCATGTACAGTTTTGATTCCATTATCTTTTTTTATCATGTCACGCATTGCAACTCCTGCACAGTTTTGATTATGTGGTCTTAGATTGCCAAGTAACAGTAACCAAAGCATACGCAGCGTACACCCTGAAGTTCTAGTCTACGTAGTGTTGAGACAAGCATAGGGCATACACACTGATGTTCCAGCACGAAAGTGTGTAGGAAGTTCAGGACCATTCAAGTTTTGACTTATATTTCTAATATAAAGAAATGATTTACTTCTTGATGTTGAATCTTGGTCCATGCCAGTAACAATGGACTTTATCAAGTTGGATGTGGGTCTTTACTGGTAATTACGTTTCATAGTTTTATTGGTGGTCATGGCAGCAATGTCATCCATTATAAAGTTGGATCTGGGTTTATGTTGTTTCCTTCAAATCATAAACATAACAATGATTTTACAATTAGTCTCCTATGTTCTTTAGAAAATATTTTGAGTGTAACGTATGCAACACCTTAGGTACAAATAATCAGAACAGCTAATCCGACTTGTGAGGGATAGCTGACAATCTACATCTGAGCATCCATACAAAATAAAATCGATAACTTGAATGCTCAGTAGGATTTACATTTGGGTGACAATAAACATCAAACATGAGTTTTTGAACCCTCTTAGATATTACCTGTTCTGATACGTGTGTGAAACCTTTATTTGTGTCTTGGAAATTGTTTTGTCTTTTTATTCGGTTAAACACTGAAACAGCGTACTAGAAGGTTCTGTAGAGTTCATGAGAAATCAGTGTATAATCATTCAAGCATACGTTTCAGACGTGACTATGAACATCAAACATGAGTTCATGAACCCTCTTAGATATGACCAGTTCTGATACGTGTCTGAAACCATTATTTGTGTCGTGGAAATTGTTTCTTCTTTTTTTCTTTCGGTTAAACACTGAAACAGGGGACTAGAAGGTTCTGTACAGTTCATGAGAAATCAGTGTATAATCATCACTCAAGCATAATTTCAGACGTGAATAAGCCATTTTACCCATCTTCGTTTAACACACACTCATAAACACATATATATGTTTCTTTAACATTTCTAGGTTTTCATATTATGGCTTAAATACAAAATGTCTGTAATTAAGTGTTAAATATGCCGTGTTTACTCCAACATAATGTTAATTATCTCCCTCCACTTTGAATTGGTAATTTATTAAAACTCTTCAAGTAATGTTGCCAATATTTCAAAATTCTGTCACTTTCTATTCTAGGTCTTATCCGGGTCTGGTTTCATTAACCAATTTGCGTTTATCATCTATCTAAAATATGGATTCAGATAATCCGTATGGTCAAAAGAAATGCAAACTTTTATTTAATGTGAGGCTTTCTTTCTTGACTTATGGCTGAATTTACCTTGTATATTTATACTAGAACCAGGTTAATAGGTTAATAAGTAATCGTTGTATATTTGAACTGCCCATTGTTTGTTGAAGAAATACCCATTTGAATTGCAAAACAGTGATTTTCTTATTGTTTTCCATGCAAATTGTTTGAAAACGCATTAACAATATCCGTTTGGTGGTACAAAATATATATAACATATTAACAAATAATGTCTGTTAATCCGCAAGAATAAGAATACTTTCACCCATGAATAATGAATCTGGATGAAATTCGTCAATAACACATTCGGATTATATTGTTTTTTAACCCGATGACAGAAGTAGAGAGTTACGATTGATTATAATTGTAATTAGCAAACGTACTAAACGGCCCTGAAAGTTTATCTTAAAACGTTATCGAGCAAAATATAAGACTGCTAAAGTACATAAAATGATTCCACGAGGGTACCGACTTGCTTTGGTGAACTGGAACGATTATGAATGATCCATATTTTACCGTGGGATTTTCTGGATTGAACGTCAAATGCACAGAAGCACACATTTCCTATATATCGTCCTTAACATCTTAATACATTCTTGCACCACGCGTTATGACCTCTTGCTCTTATACTCATGAAATACGAAATAACCCTCAAGTAATCAAGAAAAAGCTTAGTAGTTTGTAATGTCCTGATCAGTATATTGCATTATTATGTAGCTTGCGTTTTGTAATACACTTATATATGAAGCTTTATTTACTTGAATGCAATTTGCGGATACAGGCTGAACTTTGCTTGTCATTTCAAACACGATTATATTTAGAGTGAGGCAACTCTTTTTGAAGTAGAAAGTTTAACGTGTCAAGATGGGATTATCGTTCGAATTATCCAGAGGTGTGGCATTTGACATTATCAGACCTTTCTTGATGACTAAGACAAATCGCAAGATATATAAATGAGGGTTCTCAATACTTCTCGTCAGTAGCCCAGGATAAAGATCGAATATAATTTGAGAAGATGAAGGTCCAAGTAGTGTGTTTCCTGCTGATAATTATGCTTACGATGGTCTCTCTCAGAGGTATGTATTATATTATTTTTATGGGGTACGTTCAATTTTATATATAGTTTAAACGTATTTTACTTTCGTATTTATTATTGGATATATGATAGACACCATTAAAAGTTCATATTTTGTTCCTTTCTTGGTGTACGTTTGTTTTGTAACTTGTCTTATAAAGCGTTAGTTAAATTTATCAATTATAAATGATGTTCAGTGCGTTTAGAAAGAATTAGTTTTTTACATGAAGAGAATTTTACCTATGAAAGAGGTCTCTAAGGGTTGTAACACTAAAATTAACAATTGGCAAAGATGATTGTGAACAACAACGAAAGGCACAGCACTACATTGTATAGCTTACTGATTTGGAACGGATGAGAGGGTTCATTCACTCTATCAGTATACATATACATGTGCCCGGAACATATCGTAACTCAAATATATGTAAGGCACGCATCCCTTTAATTAAATTTATACACCACGAGGTATATTATTGATATATTATTGATACAGTGTACATGAAATAGATATACCGTGAAATGTACACACACACACACACACACACACAAACACACACACACACACACACACACACACACATATATATATATATATATATATATATATATATATATATATATATATATATATATATATATATATATATATATATCAGCACAGGCGAAATGTTTAGGCTCTTGTCGAAATAGCTAATATGTACTATTTTAAGAAGTGTTACTTTTACGCAAAATACATGCAATTTCTAATGAGAATTCGCTTGCCTATCTTAAGAATCAGTGGCGGAACATATTCTTGCAATTCTCTAATTTGACAGTGATCTCTGTAACCCCAGTTTAAGCACTCAAATCGCTATGCTACTGAAATTCCTTTTTATGACAACGTTTCAACATTCCTAATATCTTTTAGGCATCGACGGGGCCTACGGCTTCGAGAGGATTAAGTCATCTAGATCAAATACAGAAAAAGAAGACCTGCAATTATTCCGTGAAAATTTTGACATGAATGACAAAAACAATGACGGGTATTTGGACAAGGAAGAGTTCAGGTTGGTGCACATATAGATACATCATCGTCAAACAAAAAATGGTTATCTAGCAAATACCGTCAATGTTAGGACTAATTCCTTAGTCATACGTTTCAGAGAAGCAAGCCACTATATAGTGTCACATTGAATGAAAACGGATCTGTTGGTCTTGGCATTAAAAGAAGCGGGATTCGTTTCAAATATTATATTTTGCAACTGCGTAATCATCAACGCTTGCGTTATTATCATTCACTGTTATTTCTGTTAATTACATGTTGTCCTGTTAATTACGTTCGCATCTGTATATTTTGCGATTAATACATTTTCTAATTTTGTCACAGCGATATATGTTTCTATAGTATATAGCTTTGACGCGGCCTAGATATTACTTTATAAAGCTGCTAGAATTGTTACAGCAAAACTGTACACAAAACTACATTACATTCACCCGTTTATATTCTTTAGAATTGCTGCTGTTTTAGTACATGATGAAATAGATGATTACCTTAGCCTTCGTATTTAGTACGTTTTTTATCGCAGTTATATGTTGCCTTACTCGAGCTGGAAGACTTACACATGAATTATTTTATCTATGATACATATTTTCCGTTTATGGATATTAAGGTTTCTAATTTGTTATATGTAAGCATTATTGTATAATTCAACGTCAATTCTTTCCGCTAGCAATATATGTATATTTAAAGAGAGAGGTATATATAGAGCGAGATAAATGGATAGAGAATTAAAAATGTACACCAAACAAAATGTGCTAATCCAAAATGATATAGGAGATTGCTTGATAATACTAGGCATAACGAGAATTTAATAGAAATGAAACTATCATGCAGAATAGAGATTGTTTTAATTTTAAAATTCGTATCTTATATATACGTGCTTCATTCGCCTTGATGTGTACCTAGTGTCAACATAATTCATACTGGATTACGGCATGAACATATTGTTTCTAGTCAAAACGTGAGAGCAGCAATTTGTATTCCACAGCCCGACCAAATGTTCATTACATCTGTAATTTTTATTTTAAAGTGCTACTTTGCCAGATGAAATTCCAGTTTCACCAGATGAATTGTTTATGGCTTTGGACACTAATACAGATGGAAAAATAAGTTTTGAAGGTAATATATTGATAGCAACATGTTTCTTATGCTGCAACCTCCATTACGTTTCGTTTTGGTGATCGGCAGTGTTTTATATTAGCAAAGTTAACAGCATGCTCTAGTCCGTTTCAGCTTTCACCAAACAAGTCAAATTAATCAAATCAAGGCAGTAGATATGCAACACTCGATTAAGAAAAATGCCTCCATACAAACTGGCAAGACTCTTGACACTAAAGGTATACTATTCCCTCATTAACTCTACTTATTGGTGTATCGAGCGGATTTGTATGATAATATATTTTGGTATGGTTTTTAAATTCAGTCTAGAGTCTATATGTTTAGCAAGTTCCGATATAGAATCAAATGCATCATCCGCCATCGCATACTCGTAATAAATGAATATGAAAATATTTGATTGGTAGTCCCTCGACTGTTTCTGACAGTTGTCAAAGAATAAAGTAAAACTTTTTTGTTCTCATGTTGTAAAAAAGGACAAATATCCAGTTGTATTGCAGAAGACCGTTTGTCTCGTTATGAACCTTGAATTCAATTGATTTTGCATGGTCCATTGCTAAATAGGTAAAAGTAACTTTTGTTGGGGGTTAGAATAGCGTGTTTTATACTTCTTGTTGGTTTCTTTACTTACGATACTTGTATGTATTTATCGAAGCATCGAAGCATCAGCTGACTACTATTCAAGTGGAATTAATTTGTGTTTCAACCTATGGAATCCTATATGTTAACCTTTTGTTCATGATGGTAACGATAACGAGTATACAGGCTTTCAAAACAATATTACTGTGACAAAATAACTGTGCAAGGATATAAAATTGTTTCATCGGACTTATTCTTTTTTTACAATCTCGCTCGTGAAATAGTCTTTTATTTGTGCTCAGTATTTGTTGATCATTCTGAAATCATTCAAAGTAATTCTTCGTTGTGAGACATCAAAACTGTTGACATGTTTTCATGAAATAGTAAGCTGACATGTTAGCATAATCAATACGAGTATTCTTGTAGACCATCATGTGTGATTCAATTTATAGTAAGTTAAGGTTCCTTTCATAAATTTTAATTTTGTATTCTAGAGAAAGATGTATTTGTTGATTTTACTAAACGTTTTGATTTCATCTTATTTTTTGGTACTTTGTGTAATACTATACATTCGCCATCCTAGCCGTAGTATGTGGACATTATGCTAGAAAATATTATGGTATTCTAACATCTCTGATTGGTCAATTTAGTTGTTTCGCAGTGTGTATGGTATTTATTGAAACACCCAATGATATTGGAATACACAATTATATATATATATATATATATATATATATATATATATATATATATATATATATATATATATATATATATAGCTAAATATGACAAGGATCGAAGTGGAACGAATTTTATCGAAAAATGCTGGATATCGGATATCGAAGATGAGTCTCGCATACTTTTCTTACAAAGAGAAGTACTTAAAAATGTCGATTATATGAAATATGAAAGCTGTTTGTTTTCTTGTCTAGTCCTTATACGTCTCAACTCCGTGTTTGTCATAAAGTTACTAATGCTGTCAGAAAACTATACCCGTACGCTGCCATATGGATTGCTGTAAATATACATGTTTGTGTATTCTGCTCTCATTATCTTTAAGAAAATGTATTGCTCTTATGTTCACATAGAAATTAATTATGTAGATCAATTACCAGTAATTTTATCACACAGTAAGACAGAAACGCAACTTTCTCTAAATTAATTGTCAGATTTGGATCCCTATGTGATCAAATAATTTACGAATGGTGTCCAAATGATTTTTCTAGCTATATTTGTAGATGAGGGCTTCATTGTTGTATGTTTCACAATGATCTGCAACATATGTTTTCATGTTAATTAAACGATTGAATGTTGATCGATAATTTGTCCTGTTAGAATTTATGTTGACAAGGTCTATCTTGAGTTAGAAATACTGACATTTTGTTTCATGTTTTGACTAAAAGGAACTATGAAGTTGCAGATAGACTTAATCTTAAATTAAACATATTGACATGAATTTGCTAACATCCGTTGTAAGATAATGCTCTTTTTGGCATATTTACGTTTCGTATGTTGATAACATCTGATCTTGACATTCAAAATGAATTCCTCTTGGTGAAGCTGTTGACTTTTCTATAGTCCTTACATATGCAGGATGTATTATCTATCTATATTAATGAAAACATAACTTTTAACCCGAATACAATTATAAGAGTGAACTAACTGTATTTTGTGTTACATTTTATTTCATGACTGGTGATTTATACGCATCACGTGTTCAAGAGAAAGATCATTGGCGACAACAATTTTAATTTGAGTTTGAGTGTGAGTTCAAAGCATAGTAAAGCTGCGACAAATTCGTGGTTTCTTGATTTACTTCAGGTTTGTTGATAAACATTAAATCAAGAGACCTGATCTTGGTTACGAAACAGATGGAAAGTACCTATACAAGTGGCCCACAATATTGGCAACGTATTGTATGTTAGTTTTCCATATGGAAACTATATATTCTTATATTGGGCTCAGAATCGCCGAGCGGTATAATCAGCTCGCCTTTACCTATCACTGCTATCTCATTTCTGTGCGTTTCGGTTTGAATCTCTTGCTCAGCCAGTGAGGGTATTTGAGAAACGTATCAGTAGCTACAAGTTGGTTGTTGGTTTTTATTGGCGCTTCTAAAGGGATCATTTTAAACCAGTTATATTGGCCGCTGTAAAATGACGTTAAGCGATGTACAGTGAAATAAACAAGCAGTACGGTTTCTAATTGGAGTGAAGGTATGACTTCAGATATATCTCCACAATGCACGTGAATATGATTGAATCTACCTTTTTGTTTTATTTAGAGGTACGCATTGGTTACGAAAGGTTGCAAAATGAAACCGTCTAGGATGGTATCGGAGAGGAAAACTCAGAAAACAACGAGTAAGTTTACACAGAATATAAATAACGTATATAAATTATTGTTTTTGTCATCCTTCTACCTCACGGACTGTATTAAAGGCGTAATGTAAATCATCTTTACCGACTATCTATGAACAAATCAGGTTAATCAAAAATAAACACCTGGCTATCTGTGTGTAACAATATGCGATAATATAGTGAGCCCTGAAAATATTCGTGTTTAAAGAACATATGATTGATTCTATATTTCCAATACCTGAATTCATTTTAATAATTATAATAATTAAAAACTTTGAAATGAACGTTATGGGATCTTGTACATAGCTTCCCGGGAGTTTATAAAGTGTGTTATGAATAAGTTACACTTATGCTGATTCCGATTTATTCCAAAGTAAAATAACGCCATTTTAATTAACTACTATGATTAATAATAATAATAATAATCATAATAATAATAACGAGGAGTTCGTAAAGCGCCTAATCTTTATAAGCACTAAGCACTTCACAACATTAGACTTCACCTATAAGATAAAAAACATATATAATGATATCATTGCAAAAACAAACACCATGAAATTAGAAAACATAAAAACCAGAAAATATACACTCTAAACTTACATAAGGCCCAATGCAGTATAGCGAAATGTGTTTCACACTAACGATAACTATTCTTGAACTTGTTGAATTATACAAAATTGTCCGATTTCAAACCTCGATTTGTTCAACAAAAATATAATAAATAACAGAAGATACATTGTTATTTGCTCTAGTTCCATTATTTAGTAATACTCTTTTTAACATAAATATGCTATCTGCGGTAGCATACTTTGCCTTTGACGAAGTATCCCGACCTATTAGTGTATCCGTTTCTTTATACTTTGTAGATTCTTTCAAATTAGTTTAATCCCTGATCAAATGCATAGAAGCCACCTAAAGATACTATATAACAGACACACAATACAGAGATTCAAACAGAGGAACTAAACTCTTGCAGTTTTAGCGTCGATGCCACGCTATATAATGAACATACTTTGCCAAGGATCACATTTGGCACTTGAAAGGATCGCTTAATCGAAACACTATCCTTTTTGTGTCGAAATATTGATATGATTCTCGCGATTGATGTTTTGTTCAGGTATAACATCATCAAAGTCGTCAATGATAGAACCATCGTCACTAGATGGAAAGAAATCAACCGTTTATGCATTCTCATTCACTAATGTCTGATACTTGTTTTGAACAATTCTCACTACATTACAATACGGTCCTTCAGGCGATCCCAAACGCCTATTTATCAACGGTTTAATTTTGTTCTGACACAGCCGGACCAACAATCAATGCTCGAAGTGAGTTTGCAGACACAAGATTTCGACTTTCAACGGAACTATGCTTGAGAACGAAATCATAACATACAAATTAATTTGTATGGTCCTTACTTTGAGCTCAATCGAAAGTGCTGAGGATATAAATAGCCACAAGAGCAACCATGGAATCGCGGACTCGGCTAAAGAGAACAAAATAAAACTGGGTCCAATCGGTAAGAGTGATAAACTCACTAAGACTGTTAGGAATATCACAACGAAACACAAAGTCTGCTAAAAGTTAAAACAGGTGATTGATAATGTCACAAAATTTATCGGATAAATTCAAAATCTATAGAATAAAAATCAATCAAATTGTTGTTCCAAAGGCTTCCACCACCAGCACACATTTTGCACCAGTCTTTAAAGCACAGTTCAGAAAAATCATTTTAATGAATAAGGCTTGTCGTATGTCTTCGAAACTACGATATATTTCAATGTTAATATACACATCGTCCGTTAAAAATTAGCGACTGACGAACTAACAAATGAATAGCAAGTTATGGATGAAAGAGTTATATGGGCACATGAAGTATTCTAAGAGAGAGAGAGAGAGAGAGAGAGAGAGAGTGAGAGAGATATTCGCATTTGACAAAATTGTTTACGGTACAACTGTGAACATTTTAGATATCACTGCTTTTTTTATATCGTGAACAGTGGGACCCTACAAGCGACAATAACATAAATTTATATATTTGTTTCAGGTATTATCCAAGATCGATGCGTCATAATAGCCAGACAATAATCCTGATTTACAATGTACATTTTAAATTTATTTCCCACCATATCATTAACATCGGATAAAGTTAAGAATAACAAGCACTTCTAATGGATTATTTTGGATCATCTTTCCATAAATGTGTCATAAGTTTATAAAACTGATTCCGTATATATATCGCTTCATGAATGTTTAGCCGAGTTTTCTTACTAAATTTTATTGCATTATCTTTAACAACCTTACTTTGTCACTGTTGAATCAAGATCAACCACATCAGTAGCCGGAAAATGAATTATTACAGTGTCCTGAATTAATTAATACAATTAACGTCATGTAAATAGTTGAATAAAATGTTGACATAATTGCTTGTTTCGAGTGCATCATTCCTATTACATCATAAGAATTAAAATGCTTGTCCTTATGATAAAATGGTCGTCGAGTGTACTACTTGAATTAGAATCCACTAGTTTTCATTAATAGACTAATAACTTATGTACACATCATTGAATCGTAAGATACCATTTAGGCACAATGCTCTACCAATATATATATATATATATATATATATATATATATATATATATATATATATATATATATATATATATATATATATATATATATATATATATATATATATATATATATATATATATATATATATACATCTGTACTTGTGTGTTTGTGTATCTCTGAAAATATTCAGTTGTATGATGTGTATACAGTTTCTAAACATAAACTGTTGTCTTATATGTTTTTAATCACTTGAAACGGGATATGCAGTCGTTGGAATAGCGGTTTTTACCTTCCCATGCACTAATATAGCATACGGAAGACATATTGATACCATTCTAATATAACTTCCCATTCACCTATTCTCTTTCTATGGTATTTTAATACATATGGTCTTTCGAAACTGAAATAACTATTTTAAATAACCATGTTTGTTCGCCATACGAGTAAATAAACATCCTTTAAGGATTGATCTGATCCCCATTTACAATCATTGAGATATTTATAAATCATTTATGATATTAAAATTGATATTGTCTATATTTTAAACCAATAATAATGCCATATATTTAGAGTATTCCTGTTTAAACGATAATGTATCGTAAAAGGAAGACATCGCACAAAGACAGACGGAAGTAGTGAATAGGGCCACCCTAGCGTCAATGGACTTACCATGCAAAAACGGTCCATGCACTCTGGCGTCAAAGGGAATTTAACATGGGGAATTTTAACATGGATGGAACTGTAGAGCGTCAAGGGGAATTGAACATGGAAATTGAACAGGACCGGTGCTTTAGCGTCAATGGCACTTTAACGTTAAAATATTGGGTTTGCACTTTGGCGTCAATGGGAATTGAACATGGAAATGTCACCTTGGGATCAATGGGAATTAAACATTGGTGACGTCATAGGTTTATAGGGTCAAAACCTTTTATAGGATGAAATGTGTTTGTAGGGACACAGGGTTGATAGGGACAAACATAGACATACAGAAACAAACAAATGTACATCCAAACACAAAGAAAAGAGGACAGAAATATTCTAAAGAATGACTCACAGATAGAATAGAGACACTAAAAAGAAAAGTCTGTTTTATGGGTTCAAAACATTTATTCAAGTATATACATGGGCAATCTGGCCTATACTTTGGTCTAAGCACTATCCATTTAATACATAAACATTTGGACATAAAACAAACCTATTTACGAGTTGTTTAGTTATTGACTCTAGTAATCTAATGTTTAAAATTAACGTTCACTCCTTTCTAAAATCACTTCATATGCAACAAATTTACATTAAATGTTCGTTTATAAGAAAAAGCTAAAATAAAACAAGTAACAAACACTCAAATAAGAGAAAGTTCATGTTTGTCTCTCTATCCGTCGCACACGTTGTTTAAAATCTGGTCAGCTACCACTTGTGTCCCAGCATAGATGTTTCCCATCACGTACTCCCTTTCAGTCGTAAATCTGCTGTTACGTCCATCGTGATAGGTACACTTATCGGTAAGCAGATCAAGAGCAGTCATCGTCTTCTTCCCATGGAGGTACAACATGTGCCATATGAATAGTCACTTTTCCATTGGTGATGTCAAATTTTTCTCTCATCGACTGCACGTCTTCAATAGCCCTCAGAAGTTTGGAAGAAGTTATTTCTGCAGGTGTGCTAAATTCGAGACATACAGGCGAGTTCAAACTGTCGTGATACATAGATAGGCTCAAATGACCTCGATCTTTGACTTGGCAATGACATTTGAGTTCCTCTAACAGTGAGTCAAGTAGATCCGTAACGAAACCTGATACTTCCTCGGCTGGAACGTCAGACGCAAAGTCTTTAAATTTCACCGTGTAGGTGTAAGTTGTCGTTCTAAATTCTCTCGAGGTCGCTGTCTGAGTCATTTAGATGCTAAAATACTCCTTTAGGTCTATTGAATCCTTTCCCTTCTTCAATGCACTTTGCCGTGACGGTATGGTGGTGAAAGAGGTCAATGATGTTTGTTCCTTCTCTTTTTTCTTCTGCGTAGAGTTATTCATCTTTCTCGTCGCTTGTCCTCGTAATGAAGTGTCGTTCTTGGAAGTTGTCCCTTTTTATATGCTGACCAATATCGATGTGACCGTACGGCAACGTAAAGTGATTGCGAAGTCTCACTCGCTTCTGGTACACGATTTCATAGACTTTTTCAAGGGATCGACTGACGATTTGGTGAGTGGGTAAACGTACAATCTTGTTGGGTTGGTGAGTGGTCACTTTAAAGTTTCCATCCTCTCCAGATTGCAAGGCTTCTTTCAATACCCCAAAGTTGACCACTCGACTGGTACGATAATTCAGAGTCAGTCCTTTCACTTTGCACTCCGTGTGCACTTCTCCTTGTTTATCCCGGTATTGGTAGCCGTAATTTTTAGGACCGCCACTCGCAAAACTTAGAATCTTGTTGTCGGAGTGTTCGTCTGTCCAGGCTCCTAAACGGTCTCCTTCGATGTTAGGGTGTTGCTGACCCGGTCGATCGATGTAGATGCAACTGTCCGTGTCAAAGTACAGGACACGATCCTCTAACAGTTCTAAAGCTTCGTACAATTTTAAGCGAGCATGGGCTGTCACGTAAGTCGCAATGATGACATTTCCAAAAGGGTCGGCTTGTACAAAGTTCAGATCTTCTTCGTAATTGACTAAGATCAAATCCTCGCGAACGACGTCCACGTGTTTCATGAATTTGGTTTTGTCGTGAATCATCTGGAAGTAGCGGGAAGGTTCTGTAAAATACTCCGTCTTGGGTAAACACGACCCTTGTGCCATTTTACCCCACAAGCAATTTAACATCACTTTGGCATATGATCGCCTGCCTTCGTTCTTCTCGATGTGGTCTAAAGAGATGCCTTCTTGTGCCCAGTATTTCTCTTTGAATGTCTTTTGGTCTTCGGGAGTGTGACACCAGGAAGGATAGCCACTGGCTTCTTGCTTCAGTTTCAAAAAGGCATCCACGTAGTCTGCGAAAATGCCTTTCTGAGTGGGGTCACCCTTGTGGTATTGTTCTGTCTTGGGAAAGTGGTAAATTTCATACACTTCTAACAGTTGATATCCCATGTCCAGACGTTTGAACAATTCTACGCTGACCCAGGTTCCCGTCAAGGTGCGTTCTTCCTGGGTGTGCTGACAAGGTTGATCTTGGTTGCACGTTTCAGCACAAGTATGGCACAAAGGAAACATCAGTTTGCCTTGACAATGGTGAGATAACACGGGATGGTACAAGTCCGTGGGAGGCAAAATTTTGCACTTGATCAAGCCTTCGTATTGTCGAATGTCTTTCAGGTCGATGTGTTCCGTTAACAATTGCGGGTGCCCTACAGGAAAGCGACAATATTTGCACACGTAGGGATACAGCGAACACACGTCCAAATATTTGATTTCTTCTCCTTTCTCTTCGTCGGCTTGGTACAGCAAAGAGGTGGCATTGATCCTTCCTCCGCACAAACTATCCCTCGGGTTCAGGGGGTCCATGAACTAGTAGCTTTCCACGAGGCGTTTAAACTCGGCATCAGTTTTCAAACGGTGATCGTACTCGTGTTCCCACATTTCCACCACTTAGTATCTTTCCTGTTCTAACTTTAGGCGTCGCTGACAAGTGGCCTGGTACAAGTCTTCCATGGTTCGTTGTAGAAACTGATTTTTAGTGCCGCGGTCAGGGTAGCAGACGGGGCATCCGTGAAATAAGCAGCCGTTAAACTCGTACACGATCTTTGGGTTTTCTAAGTCCCATCCATCGACCGAATGCTTTCCGATGGTCTTTTCGCCCCCTCCGTTGCGGGCATGCTGAATCCATTTGCCTTCCTTGTCGAACAAGTAACGTAACCAGCGTAGGGCTTTGACCGAGTATTGACGTTTGACATAGTTGGTCGTTTGAAGACTGATGACAGCAACGGTGTTTTCGGGCATGACTCGTTGCCTATACACTAAGGAACAGGCTTTGGCAATTGTGCAAGCTTCTTTCAAAGGATCGACCCCTCCGTGTTCCATGAACCGTTCTCGGAATTTTCTACAGCAACGCCGTAAAATGTCCACGTCGGAACGACAATACTTTAGCATTTCTTCCTGAAAGTCAAAAGGGTCTGAGGCGTGAGCTTGGTACCAAGCGTAGAAAGCTTCTCGTTGTTCGGTACGCATGTTGTCAGGGTCGTAATAGTGAGCCTCAGGCAAATGGGGTAGAACGGCCTGTTGATTGGCTTCCGTATTGAAGAAGTGTCTAAAGTACCCTTTAGCCATTTCTGTCATTCCAAACGTTTCAGGCATTCGACTCAAAGGCATGGCCAAATGGTTCATCGAATCTTTAAACTGTCCTTGACCCACTTGCATGAAAATGATTTTGGCTCCGTTCAAAGTGACTTTAGGACCCTCGGTACCATGTTCCGTATAGTATCTCAAAAGAAACTGTCCATCGTATCCGGATAAACTGTGAGCCATCACCGTGGCATGACGATGACAATCTCGGTAACGCTCGATGTCCTTTTGGCTCCACGTCTTGTCGATGGGGTCTAAGACCCATCGGGCGAAATCGGCTAGCGTGTTCGGTCCTCAAAAGATTTTTTCTCGTCTTCCAGGAATCTTACCGCAGTGAGGGCAATAACGCAAGATAGGTTCTTGAATGCACTTTTCGCACGCTCGATGAGCCACGCAGAAATTAGGAATGTGAATGCCAGTCTCTTGCATGCATTCGAAATCGAAAAAGATGAAATTGCCTTTCTTCTTCTTCTTGTGACCATCCTCTTTCTCTGGTTGGGGTTGGTATTTTTGCACGTAGCATTGGTGTTCCAAGTCCACCATGTGATGACAAATGTGACATTTTTTCTTTCCTCGACATACGTGTGCCTTGACAGTACTGGTACATATGCCTTGTCCACAGGTAGGGCACAATCTCAGGAGTTGACAAGCACATTTCTGCTGTGAACCTTGCATCTTCTGATGTTGTTGGTAACAGGCAGGGCTGACAAACGTGCGCAGACAAGCTGGACAATGCACTCGTCCTTGCCATTCGTTCAGACAGGGTTGAGAGGCCAAACATCCTGAGCATTTCGATCCACGATGCTTGTGTTGCTCTCGATTGTTATAGCCATAGTCACATTTCTCACAGTAATATCTGTATCCCAGGAATCCGGTGATAGTGGTAATGGTATCGAAATGGTCATCGTGATGATAAAGGTGAATGTATTTTCCATCCTTAAAATCTTGGCCTCGAAACAACAGAGGTCCGCGCACTTCTTGAAGGTGCACTTTCAAGGTGTATCGTGGAGCTAGGGCATCTTGCAATTTTTGCATCTCAGGAATGCCACAGGATGTGTCTTTAGACAGTTTGGCTTGTTGTAGCAGGAGTTCTGCTTCATTTCGTTGTTTGGCTCGGTCGGATTGTTGAATAGTTTTCCGGGTTCTTTTCCATTCTACCGTGTCGTTCTTGTTGGCATAGGTTCGTCCCACCACGATGGCACGGGCTAAACACATCTGGTCTTGAGGGTTGTTAATTCGGACGAGACTTGTTTTGGTGTTGCGAAGGTCGTCCACCAATAAGACCATTTTGCGTCCAGTCCCTTGAGGAGGAGAGACGTGGGTCATGGACAGTGTGGCTTTTCCATCGGTGATGTCAAACTGGTCATTGGATTGTTGCACGTGTTGAATCTTGTCCATGACTTTGGAAACGGTCAATTCTGCAGGGCTGCTAAACTCGATCCAAACAGGGGATTTGCAAGCTATGGTTCTAAATTTTCTAGAGGAGCGCTTTTCCGTCTCTCGAATGTGGTAATACTTTGCGGGTGATACTGGTGGACATTGGTTTGGAGTAGGCTCTCTTTGTCTGGTCGCAGACGTGGAAGGTATTGGTTCAGGTTCGCTCATGTCTTCTATTTGAGCGAACACTTCTTTTCGTGTGTGAGGTGATCCGTCACTTCGCTGCCTCTTACGTTCTTCTTCTCTCTCACTGAAATCGTGCGATCGTTTCATCTCGATTGCTGATTCAGAAATGATTTAACCAAGTTCATTCTCTCCATATATACCCTCTCGACCTCTTGTTGTCACAATGACTTGGTATATTTCACAAGGGCAAGTGAAAGCCAAGCATATAGGAACCCAACGACAGCGGTGCGTCTTAAACACCTCATGCATCTTGACGACCCTTCGATTCAAACCCTACCACGGAAGAAAAATGTTGCAAGAAAAAAACCCAGACAGTTGGTGTCTTCAAGAGAGCTAGAGACGGTGGCACTGTGTCGCTGGGACACTTGCGTACTCCAGAAAACTAAGCCATTCGACAACGATGTCTCCTTCTCTCAGTCATTTCTACTTTGTCACTGACTACGATTCTACCAACCCTGTTTTAACACACGTTTTTCTTCATCTGATATTTTTAAAAAATATACTAAACTCATTTTTAAAAAAACTACCCATTTTCGACAGCAGTGCCGGCGTCTCCTCCTGCTGTTACCACTGTTGCTGCACAAATTTGATCTTTCCTTAAGATCAAAATATGAGACAGAGCAAGTAAGTTGTGAAGTTGAGCAGAGGTGTCCAAACAACAACTGTCAAGCCCCTATGTTCCATTTCTGTTTGTGAGAATAACTTCTGATACTTCACATTTTCTAAAGTGGAAATCTTTACAAACCGTACAAAAGTTATATGAATTCGGCTTCTGACAGTTGCATAGACTCTTCACTTTATAAATGTCACGAGAAAATTGTGTATCCAATTTTTACCATTTTCCAAAACACACACGCACTTGCAAAGTGACCGGAAATCTGTACTTCTTTATTTGTGGTTATCCCACAGACCCGTCCCAGCATATAAAGCTGGTTAAGAACTGTAGGAATATCACCTCATTTTTTCAGAAATATCAAAGCTTTTATGTGTATCTTCCCTGTTCCACCCTTTATTAGTGCTTAGGTATGTTCCTTAAAGACACAGACAATTTGGAATAAAATTAAATTTTGACTTAAGGTTTCTCTCTGTTTATACATTTTTTTCAAGTTGTTGGTGCATGGCAGATTACATCCAAATACCTTCTCAGAGTGAGAGGCATTTCTACACATGTCATTGCCTTTGAACAAACTTAAGGACTTTGCTATAGATATTTTCTTTCGCTGTAACAGACTAAACAACATAAATACCGTTACAACAATAAATAATCTTGCATCTTCTATAAAAAAAGGAAATACGTCAAAATACAGAATTAAAGATTAACGATGATTAACCAACAAAACCAAATTTAACAAAGGCAATGACATGTGTAGAAACATACCTGTATCATCAAGATATCCAATGAGCAACCTGTAAATCAAGAGAATTCAGCATATCTAGAACTAAGTTTATTCTACATAATAATCTGCTTCCTATATTAAATGAATTTCTTCTGTCACTAAGGAAAGCAAGGGAAGAAACCCTTGTGTATTGCAATTTACAGGCTTATTTACAATTCTTCCCTTTGCAAACCATTTATAAAAAATATTCAACACAAGATGAATACCAACAGGCTTTTTACCCTGAGCACTTCCTTCATTTACCAAGTCACATGACTCTTTAGGCTACTAATTAAATCTATGTCTATCTTTTGAAAACATTGGGTATCAGACTGTAGTAAAAATGGACATTTAACATACTCCAAAAGTCAACTGTTAAGTTTTTTTAAGCCAGGTGAATGATATCAGGTTCATTTGGGCCTCTTACCTAACAAATATTATCATCTTATTTTTCCTTATTATTCATTTTATTTGCATTCATTCTGCATTCTGCTTGCATTCTTTCTTTATTTGCTCTGCATTCAAGATATTTCCATGAGGCTTAAATTTTACTCTGTGTAAATTTTTAATATTCATGAAGTTAGTATCGACCAAATTCTGAAGAGTGAAAATATTCATATAGTTTGCCTTAAGATATGTTTACTTCATGTTTGATTTTAAATCTTTTTCCCGCTGCATTACACTGAGACATGTCCCATGCTAACATCGAATTTTTCACCTTTAATTGGTATCAGATTGTTGGGAGTAACCATGTCTTGTGGAGACATTTATTGTCCTGTGTTGGCTTATTTAGCTATGTGCGTAAGATTGTAAGTGCCGTTAGTGTAACAGTGATGACAGAAAATGATTTGTAGGTGTATTAATGCATGAATATTTACATTTGAGTGTCTGATATCAATTTCTTAATGCATCATAAAATATAAATGTTTTTGTTGTTTCTTTTGTCAGGGTTTGCAGCTGTTGAGCCCTAATTAGACAGCTGTATCAAGATGGGACTGTCATGAGATCTGATCATTAAAATGGCTGCCTTGACAAAGCTGGTATGTATCAGGGTATGGATCATAATGTAAATAGCTGTCAGTTACTGGATGATAATTCACTAAATAGCTGTCAGTTACTCGATGATAATTCACTAAATAGCTGTCAGTTACTGGATGATAATTCACTAAATAGCTGTCAGTTACTGGATGATAATTCACTATGTGTGGATTTTTATTCTCCACCAAGACATTAATAGGAACATGCAGTGTTACCCTTGTCCAGCTATCCGGCTATTACACTTTGGTTAGGTTTTGCATCTAGATTACTTTTCAGACATTGTGATGAAACATCCATGTTTTGTGAGCACATTTGTTTCCTTCTTAAGCCCACACTAAATGAATAGTAAATAAAAACATATCAGTCACTTTTCCAAAAGGGTAGCTGTGATCAAAGGTTTCATTAAAATCCTTTTATGGATATGAAGTTTATATGACAAGTTTTGGCCATATATTTTTATAATTTTCTATTTTTCTTTTTAACTTTTTCTTTGTTTTATTTACTTATAAGAAGTTTGGCATTTTATAGTGATGTCTAGCATGGGGAATCATGTCACAGACATTTAGCATCATGTCCCACCCAGATACACTATCCTGACACTAGGCCAACCAGTAATAATACTGCAGATTTAACACCCACTGGTTACTCCATCAAGTCGTTCCCCCGTAATTCTCGCGGAGGTGGAATTGCTGTCATCACAAAGAACTCTATGATAAAACATCTTAACTATACCACAGCATTCAGTTTCGACCACACATCGTTTGAACTAGTCCAAACCACACTCACAATGGAGCAAAGGTCAGTCCATTTTTTCTGCGCATACCGCCCTCCTCCTAGTAGAAAGAAACAAGCTGGCTGACTCTCTCTTTTTGGAGCAGTTTCCGAATCTCCTGGACTATGGAAATTCGATAGGTGGCAACCTGATTATTCTTGGAGATTTCAACTTTCACTTTGACTGTCCCGGAAACTCAAATACATCAAAACTCATAGATTTTATTAATGTTTTCAACCTCAAACAGTCAGTTAACCAACCCAACCATAAACATGGTCACAGTTTAGACTGGATTCATCATAGACCTGATGATAACATTCTAGGGTCCTCCCTGGTATCCCATGACCTTGCATCACATCACCTCTGCATTATATGCCAACTTGACATATCAATCCCTAAAGAACCACCTTTATCTGCTCCTAAGAGAAACCGCCGTATGATAAATAGAACCAAACTAATGCATGACATCCAAGCTAACCTAACAATGTGCTTACCTCCTAACGCAGAACAACTCGATAACTGTCTGCATTCATTACTTGACAAAGGTGCCCCAGCTACCAAGTGCAGAGTATCAATTCAAAAGTGTTCTCCATGGTATAGCAGTGTTAGGGACCAGCTTCACACTGCTAAAAGAGACCGCTGTAAAGCTGAGCGGCTATGGCTTTCCACCGGACTCACTATTCATAAGCAAATCTATGAAGTCGCTAAGAAGAATGTCACAAATATAGTCCATGCAGCGAAATCAGCAAACTACAATACTAAGATCATGGAAAGTTCAAGCTGCAAAGAGCTCTTCGAAATTGCTAACAAGCTAATGTCAAGGAACAAATCAACACCACTTCCAACTACCTTCTCTCCAGTCGACCTTCCGGACATGTTTGCAAATGTCTTCCGTGACAAAGTATAAACCATTAAAGATAAGCTTGACACCACAATTTCAACTGACTCGTCGTCACCATACAGTTGGGATACAGAATTTGAGCGGCAGCCATTAGCAGCATTTGAACTTGTCTCTATGGATTTCGTACGTGCAATCGTGATGAAGATTGCACCAAAGTCATGTGAACTTGATTCAATTTCAACATCACTGCTGCTTGAGTGCTTAGATCCAGTATTGCCTTCACTAACTGATATTATTAATATCTCTCTCTCATCTGGGGAATTCCCATCATTTTTTAAAACTTCCATTGTAAAGTCTCTGCTGAAGAAACCAGCACTAGACCATAACGATTTTAATTTATATTATCTTTTAACATTTGCTAAAATAGGGTATATCACATTGCATTTTCTCTTGTAATACATTCAATTTTTTTATCAAGAGTAAAGCAAGCTATGAGGTTACATAGTAAAATAATCGCAAATTATAAATTCCAGTCCTGGATAAGCCAGCTGATACTTTAGACCACAATTTAAATCTTCTATTGACACCGAATTTGTAAAGATCGTAGATGAGAATTGGTTAATTAATTATCTTGGAAGTTTTGCATTGATCGGTAGGGGAATAAGCCAGATATGATATAATGGTGGGGATCTAGGTAAGACATGTTGTGCTTCTGATAATACTATGGGAGTGTTCTTAGTAAAATGTCCTAATATCATAAAATGTAAACCCAGCGAATGGCTCACTTGGGCCTCTTGTCTTTTGGCAGTTCAGGACCTATGAAGTCTTGGCTTTTTACATTCTTCATTTTGTTTTGGGATGTCTTGCATTTTTTGGCATTTTTTATATATTTTGCTTGCATGCAGTCTTTATTTGCTCTACCTTCAGCTTTTATTTCAATGGGCCATTTGTTATCTAGGAAGTATTATTGGTATTGGAGAGTGTTCTGTGTATTTTAAAAGATTTGGTCACCCCAAACACAAACTGACCACAGTATCGATAAACTAACAATTACCAGATTTTTACCTGACTGGATTCTCTTGTATCGAGTCATTGGAGTTTGTCGCAACTAAAGGACACAAATGATCAGAACATATAACATAACCAGTGAGGGATAGTTAACAATTTATATTTGAACATACATATAAAAACAGATCGACTTCTGGAATACTCAGTAATATTTACCTTTGGGTGACAAATACACATTAAATATGAGTTAATGTAGTAAACACTGAAATAGGGTATTAGGAGGTTTTTTAGAGTTCACGGGATATCAGTGTATAATCATTCAAGCATACATTACAAGATGAAACGCATTTAGCATTTATCGTCTATATAAATTGGATTCAGATAATCCGTAGGGTGAAAAGCAAACTAGTTATACCGGAACCAGATTAGTAAGTTACCCTTGTATATTTCAACGGCCGATAGCTTGTTGAAGACGTTATTTGATCCGGCGAAAGTGTTGTTATTCATTCGGATTAACAGATTTTATTTTTTAATTTGTTATACATTTATTGCACCACAAAAAAGATATCCGTTAGTGCGTGTTCGAACAATATGTACGAAAACCAATAAGATAATCATTGAATTTCATGGCAAATTGGTCAAAAAATAAAATCTGTTAATCCGAATGAATAACAACACTTTCGCCGGATCAAATATTTTGATAACACGTTCTGACTGTATTTTTTTAACCCGATCAAGAACGTAGACAGTTACGGCGGTGTCTACTTACATTGCTTATAATTGCAATTAGCAAACGTATTATACGGCCAAGAGAGGTCACATTCAAGTATTATCGAGTAACATTTAAAACTTAAAAGGTTTATAAAATGATTCGAGAGTACGGAGTTGCTTTGGTGAGTTGAACGATTAAATATAAACCATATTTTTCCGTGGTTTTTCCTGGATAGAAAGTCAAATACACAAAAGGACTTGTATCTCATTTAACATTGTTAATCTCTGGTTAGATTCGTGCATCACGAATTATGACCTGGTATTATTATACCCATGACTGTGATCCCATTCATTCTATTACTAAAATAACCTTATAGCAATAAGATAAAAGCATATTAGTTTTGCATATCCAGAGCACTAAATTGCATTATGATGTAACTTACGGGTTGTAGTATACTTATATATAAATCTTTATTTAATTTAATGAAATTTATGGATATAGGCTGAACTTTGATTGCAATTCCCAAGACGATTATGTTAAGAGTGACCTAATTCTTTTTGAAGCAGAACGTTCAGAGTGTCAAGATGAGGTTATCGCTTCGATTATCCAGGTGTATGGCAGTTGCTATTTCAGACCTTTGTTGATAATTAAGACAAATCGCAAGATACATAAATGAGGTTTGTCAATGCTTCCCGTCATTAGTCCTGAATAAAGATCGAATATAATTTGATAAGATCACGGACCCAGTCGTGTGTTTGCTGTTTGTAATTCTCCTTGCGATTGTCTCTCTCAGAGGCATGTATTGAATATTTGTGAAAGGGGTACATTCCATTTTATATATAGTTTAAACGTATTTTACTTTCGTGTTTATCATTCGAGATATGATAGTCACCATTACAAGTTCCTATTTTATTTCGTTATCGGCCTATAATTTATTTTTAACCCATTAGATAATGCGTTAGTTGGATTTAAAGTTCATAGCAATAATGTGAATGATTTTTGGCAGGTTTATAAACGTTTAATTTAGGAGGTGAAGCTATATAGATCTTTATGTTTGTTTGAGTGTGTGATAAAAGAATTATATTATTATTATGCTACTACTGCTACTAATAATAATAATAATATTATCATTATTACTTTTATTATTATTATTATTATTATTATTATTATTATTATTACATTTAGTGTTAGTCGGTCACTGTTAATATAAAGTTAAAGCATGGAATAAACATACATTAGTAACATTTAGAATGTTGTGCTACAAGCTGTTCATCTTGAACGGTTGACATTGGGTTTTCGATAGTTACGCTGTCGAAATGTTGTAGTCACGCCCTCGGGACATGCATAGTGTTCTAATGATCTCAAATTCTATTGATCTAAAATGTTGAACAAAAGCACATTTTTTAATGATACACTTTATATTTAATACCTTTTTCTTTCATACAATTTCACACCAGAAAAGGAGTTGTTTTCATATATGCCATGCTCCACTATTTTGCGTGTGAGGCAGACGGTATATTTCATGCAAGAAAACAGGAGTATTTTCCCAACTAGTAGCGTTGCATGGAAATTGAATTAAATTTAAACAAAATAAACATCAATATTTCGCCAAATACAATATGTTCACCACCATTTGATATACAAACGATTATTTGGTGAATTGTATTATTATGCACAATGAATATATTACAGTTTCCTCAAGCGCATTCGTCTGAATTGGTGAATGTAAGTATATAAATCCCAGTATGCGAATCTGATGATTAAAATGGTTTTAATCCTTTGTAAAGAAAACATATTTATGGAGAATCAATGTTGTGGAACAATTCTGACAAGCAGGTGTAGTATATAAAATGATTCGTTAAGTACTGGTTAGAACTTCAAATTGTTGTTAACTCCATAAGGCTATTTATGATATCTAGTAGATTCCAAACATTGAATTATAACACTATAATGTTTGTTTATATTCTAATATGTATATCATTTCATTGTTGCGAACTACATAAAAACAAGATATTGCAAAAAATATGTTGCAAACATGTTTGAGAGATGCCATTATTTATTTTCCAAACTTAATATCGTAGTTGTTAAGCTTAGGTCTTTTCACGTGTCATTGAATAGTCTATACAGGATTGTACGTTGGAAAACTACCACCCGTATCATTTTTGATAGACTTTTTGCATATTTTTTGTAACTTTTTAAAATAGCATATTCACATATGTTATACGACGATGTCTTTTGACACATTTGTGATGGTAATCTCAATCCAAGCCAACCAAAGAATGAGACATTTAGAGAGAGAGAGAGAGAGAGAGAGAGAGAGAGAGAGAGAGATAATTTTATGGTCGGTAGTCAAGTTAGTTAAAGTAACTGTAAAACTATCTTAAAACATTTTAATTACCTGTTGCTGTTTCATCAATTCGCTTAGGTTTTATTCCACACAAATTTATATACGGAAGTAGGTGAATGTCTGAGCGTACAATCTAAATTATCTAACTGTGATTTGGTAGTGACCTACATTCGTCGTAAAAACCAGCTGTATCATTTAAATCATAAGCGAGTCTTATCCTTGTCATAGCCATCGATGTTCCATGGTATTTAGCTTTCATGTGGCCTAGGCATTGCTACTACAAAGCTACACACGAAACTACGTTGTTTAGATAACATTTTTAGATTTGCTGCTGTTTTAGTACATGATGATGAAGAAAGTTACCTTAACCGTCGTATTTGGTAGTGTTTTATTTATAATAGTTATCAGTCGCTTTTGTTGTGCTGGCAGACTTACACAATAACTCTATCTTTAAGATTCATATTTTCCGTCAAAGGATTTTTATGTTTTTAATTTTTCTACACGTAAATATTACTTTATAATTCAACTTACCGTGAGCAATATACGTATGTATAGAGAGAAAAAGAGTGAGATAAAGAGATAGAAAATTACAAATATACTCCAACCATAATGTGCTAACCCTAAACGCTGTAAGATAATGCATGATACTGCTATTCAAAATTACTACTTAATACATATAACACTATCATGCAATTTGTAATTTTAAAATTGATATTTAATGTATACGTTCATCATTCTCCTGGATATGTACCTATTGTCAACAAAATTCATACCAGATTACAATGTACGTATCTCAACGGAATGATCATATGTTTTCTTGTCAAAATCTAAACATTATTTTGTGTTCCTCAGCCCGATCAAACATTATATGCATCATTAATTTTTATTTTAAAGTGTTGCTGTTACGGAAGGTAAATTATCGAGTTTAGCAGAAGAAATGTTTAAAGCTTATGACGTTAATGGAGATGGCATCATAAATTTTGAAGGTAATATATTAATCGCAGCATGTTTGTGAAACACGTTTTCTGCTACCGCTACTATTACGTTTCGTTTTGGGAGACGGTAGTGTTTTGTGCTAACAAAGTTAACAGCATGATCCAGTCCCTTTCAGCTTTCACCAACTGAGTCAAGTGAATTAAATCAAAAAAGTCGTGGGTATTCAAAATTGCATTATAAGATGCCTCTGTTCACATTGGCAGGATTCTTGACGCTAGAAGTAAATTCTTCCCTCATTAACCTTACCTATTGGTGTATCGAGCTGACTTTATATGATAATTAATATATTTAAATATGGTTTTAAAATTCATACTAGAGTCTATCTTTCTAGCAAGTTCCACAAAAGAATAAAACGCACCATACGCCATCGCATATTCTTAATATATGTATATAATAAAATATTTGATTGGGGGTTGTCAAAGAACAAAGAAAAACTCCTTTGTTCTTAATGTTTTAGGAAATGACGAAGGCACATTTTTGTTTCAGTACGTTTCCTTACATGATTCTTAAAGATAAAAGATTATCTCGTTCTGAACCTTGAATTCATGTCATATTTCGTGGAACATTGCTATATAACAAGGTGAAAGTAAGATTTGTTGGGTTTATAATAGTGTATTTCATGCTTCATGTCAGTTTCTTTTCTTACGATAAGTCTCAGCTGTCTATTACACAAGTCGAAATAATTTGTGTTTCATTCTTTTTAATAATATATGTTAAACTTTTTTGATAATTGTAACTTATAAGTGTTCTTTTGAAAATGGTATGCTTTACAGCTAGTTAGTCTCTATGGTTGTCAACATTTAATTTTCATAAATTTCAGAACATTGAATTTTGAGTTGTAAATTGTATTGTGTATGTAATGTTTGTCTGGCTGATGCGATGCAAAGTTGGTACAAACTTGACTTTGTTAAATTTAAAAGAAATGATTAAGATTATGACGTCTTTCAAAAAAATTACTGTGACAAAAAGAGTGGGGATGTATATAAGATTGTTTCAACCGACATATTCAGTTCTACTTTAACATGTATTTTGTGAGGTATCAATTATGTTGACAAGTGGGAATAAAATAGGATGCTTACATGTTAGCACAATCAATATGGGAAGTCTTTGGGACCACTCTTTACATTCGGACTCTTTAAAAATATTAAGGGTCATTTGTGATTTGATACATATTAATTTTAGGATCCTTTAAAAAAAAATTAATTTTCGTTCTAGGGAAAATGTATTTTTTGATTTTAATAAACATGTTAGTTTTACTTTGTCTTGTTACTTTGTTAACGACTATGCATTCTCAAACCTAGTTGTGGTATGTGGACATTATGCAAGAACGTATTCAGGTATTCTAAAAGTTAAGTTAATAAAACTCTAACTGGTCAATTGAGTTGGTTCGCAGTGGATGGTAACTATTCATCAGAAAGAGGGTAATTATAGGAAACATTTATGTGTATCTCTACATGTGTCAAGGATCGAGGCGGAACGAAGTGTTTCAAATAATGTTGGATATTAAATGTCGACGAAGAGTCTCGCATACACTTATAAGTCATTATGAACTATTGACTAACGTGCACTATGAAGCCATATAAAGACTTAACCATAAATTGAACATATTGACATGAACTTGTCTCGTAATTTCTTATAAACGTGAGACATGGCCGTGAAAACTCAACTTTCTCTAAATAAATTGTCAGATATGTATCTCTAAGTGATTAAGTAATTTAGAAATGGTGTCCAGTTGATCTTTCCATCTATCGTTGTAGATTATGACGTCATGGTTGTATGTGTCACAATTATCTGCACCAGATTTTTACTTCACAATTGAATGTTGACCAAAAATTTGTCATACCAAATTGTCTAAATTTACTTTGTCATGGTCCACGTGGAGTTAAAAATGCTGACTTTATGTTTCCCTTTTTGACTAACATGCACTATGATGTTACAGATGTACTTAACCTTAAATTCAACATATTGACATGAATTTGCCAAAATGTATTGTACAATATCAAAGTTATTGGCATATTTACATTTCTTATGTTGCCGATGATGGCATCTGCTCGTGAGATTCAAAATCAATTCCTCTTTCTGACGCTGTTGACCTTTTAATCGTCAGTACATATATGGCATGTATTATATTTTTTATGCAGAAGAATACATAGCTTTTAGTCGCAATAAAATAACAATATATTGACAAGAATGGACCATATTTTGTGCGAAATTGTATTTGATGACTGTTCAGTGTAAAAGTGATTTATAGGCAACATATTACATTGTTAACTTTAAGATAATGCTTACTGGCAAACAACAATGTCCCTTGAATTTGAGTGTGAGTTCATGACATAGTACAAACTGGAAATTCGTTTGTTCGTGATATACGTTAGGCTTATTGAAAAACATTAAGTACTAAGACCTGACCTTGTTTACGAAACTGAAGGAAAGTATCGTTATAAACGTACCAAAATATGCAGACCATATTGCATTCAGTTTTCTACATGGAAATTATATATTCTTGCATTGGGCCTAATGATCGCCGAGTGGTATGAACATGTTGTTTGACCGATAACTGCTATCTCATTTATGTCCGCTTCGGTTCGAATCTCTGGTAAGGGTATTTGACAAACGTATCAGTTCCTACAAGTGGGTTGTCAGTGATTATTGGCATCTCCACAGGGTTCATTTTCAACCACTTGAATTGGCTACAATGTATATCCTATTTTATGCCAGGAAATGACGTTAAGTGATGTACAATGAAATATGCAGTACGGTTTCTCAGTTGAACGAAGGTATGATTTCAGAGATATCTCGATAATGCAAGTTACTATGAATGCATTTACTTTTGAGTTTTATTCAGACATACTCAGTGTGTAAGAATTGTTAAAACAAGAAACCGCCTAGGAGGGTATCGGAGAGGAAAACTCAGAGGAAAGCGAGAAAGTGTAGACAAAATGACATTGATGTACATAAAGTAATATGTGTGTCATCTCTCTACATCTCAGACTTTATTAAAGGCATAAAGTAAAGCACCTTTACCGACTATCTATGAACGAATTTTTGTATCAAAGAATAGGCAAGTAAACATTTTTGCCTGATTCGAAATAAACTCAGCTTAATGATAAATAAAAACACGAAGCTTTATGTAAAATAATACGAAAACTTTCTAGGCCCTGAAATATACATTTAAATTAACATATACTTCTTGCTATATTTTAAATACGTGAATTCATGTTAATAGTTATACTAATCAAACAAAAATTAAATAAACTTTATGGAAACTTTTACATATCTTTCCTGGTAGTATCGAATGATGTGTTATCAATAAATTACACTTGAGTTGATTCCGATGGATCCCAAAGTAAACTAACGCCATTTTAATTAACTACTATGATATATATATATATATATATATATATATATATATATATATATATATATATATATATATATATATATATATATATATATAATACACTCTAAATTTATAATCGTGCAATGCGAAATATGTTTGATACTAACAACTCATATTCTGTAACTTGGTGAATCTGACATATTTGCAAGAATTTCCTGCCGCTGTATGTATCTCTGTATTTTGTGTCTGTTAGATCGTATCATTATATGGGTTTTTATGCATGTGCACAGGTATTAAAATAATTTGAAAACATCTGCAAATTTTAAACATTGTTATACACTAGTAGGTCGGACATCGAATCTACGTTTCCTTTTCATGATAGCCATTAGATATGAAATAGAGCAGAAGCGTAGAAGGAAAAGCTGAGAATAAGTTGTAGTTTCATCGTTCATGCAGTAAATTTATGTTAACGAACAAACAAGTCGCTCAGTTTCCACGTTAGCCTCAGCTATCAAGGAATTCAAAGAAAAGGATTGTTCCACTGATGAATATCACTAATATAGAAACAAAATGCAAGTGGCATTTAACTTTTAATTCATTATTTGCATTCTTTTCTGTTTATAACTCATGAATCATTGATTGATTTTAATTGTGATTTAGGTTTAGAATAGAATTGTAAATGTCTACAGAAGCGCTGCACTCATCAGGAAAAATCAATATAGAAGATCAATTTTTATTTATTGTAAGCCAAACAATTATTCAGAAAATATCAAAATCAAAATAAAGCAAAGCAAGCATTCATTTTAAAACGAGAAACTTAGTTTAATACATTAACTATAAACACATACGTTCTCGCAGAATACACGATGCTCAGATAATAAATGTTTAGTTTGTTTATAACGCCACTTGGAACATGTTATTTAGATACGCCATGTCGAAAAAATGACAATCAGATTTCTCAAATAATGACCAGATCAGATAACCCAGAGTAGTCTAGGTGAAAAGCAAACTCTTGTGCCTCAGAATACAAATCACAGGCTCTAATAAGAGAGGCAATGCAACCTAATGAATAAAATAGTCGTCAGATTACACAAAATTGGGTTCGAAATTCACCTACTTTCCGTTACCTGACTAGAACTGTATTTGAGAAAGCAAGTTGTATGTCATTTCCTCAAAATGGCATATGCAAGTAGGAAGTTGAAAGTGCCGATATTAACTAAAATCTTTGTAATATGCTCATTCTCTGTCTCTCACTCTCGTGAGAAAGTATGTGTGTAAAAGGATAACCTGGTTGTGGAGGAATTATGATGAGGAACGCTTTCGATGGTGACAATACAATGTTTATCGATAAATCATTCAATGGAAAAGACCATGTTTGATTCCTGAGCCCCACAAAATCCCAATACTGGATATTTAACAAAATATGCACGGACCTGGATGTGTATTGCTATTTAAATGAAATAACAGAATTGCAAGAAACATTTTCACATAGTATTAAAATACAAGGATATAACGATTCCAAGTAATTCCACTAAACAATGGAAAATGATTCACGTAAACATTGCCAATTTCCACACAAATAGTAATAAACGACATAGTTCACTCAAATAGTGATGTATGTTTCACTCAACTAATGATATAGGATGCGTCTCAATCAGCTAGTACAATGTGATACATTTCACTCAGCTAGTCAACATATGACGAGTTTTCAATCATATAGTGAAATATAATATGAAACATTGGGATATATATCTTGCGGAGTTAAACAAAATTCTGAAAGGTCTTCAAATCCCTACAAATCTGTCGAATGATTGAGAAGCCACCACGAACGGTCTGCCACTCCCAGTTTGTCTAAAGAGCCGTAAAATATTTTGTTCACTGCAGTCGCGTTGGTCCAGAAGCCTTATTTCTCCTCCACGTGATGACCTTTATCTTCGTTCAGGGTGACGTCAGCTTCGACACCAGCACATTGTGTATAACACAACCCATATTAGCACCACGGCTAAACAACACCTGCAAGACGGTGCATATACGGAGATACAGAATAACTATCACTCCTTCCTTCTTCACTTCTTCAGCACTAGACAGAGTATTCATCAATCATCATTCACTAGTACCCGACAATCAATAAATCAATAACCAATCAGTCAGTTGAAAATATAATATCCGAAACCGTGTTTTATAAATATCACGGTCATGTATAAAGAATGTAATGATCTCATATACTCTAAACCTAAATTGATTATTTTATACAAATTATATTATCAGGACTTCTGTGTAAGATGATTTTCAGGTTCATAAGCGAACCTGTGTACTTAATGTAATACCTTCTCTTATGTAATGAATACAACATTATTGTGAATATAATCCGCCTGTTCTGTTACATACAGGGGCACTGGGAAACAGAATATAATACTGCATTTTAAGGAACAAGTCGGAATTACCTTATATACAAGATACGTGTCGTGAAAAACAATAATATCCTGAACACAAATAGAAAAATAATATTTAATTCTCACACGCCTCTACAGCTGGATAACGCTGTTATAAACTGGACTGCTAACTGACGAGACTTATCATAATGTGACGTTTAGCTCTATAATGAGGTAATTTATACACACGCCATGTAGCCATACACATCCTGTGCGCTCAAGATATATTGCCTTTTCCATCGGAAAGACTTTGCTCGTGCAGCATGGAATGAACCGAGCTCGTCATTTCGAAATACTATACGGTATACATTAAACTCCTCTCGGGTAACGCTGTAGACAGCACAAAACACGAGTACATGTATTTAATCCAAATAAAAAATAAACAGTACATATATACAATTCCGTTAAAATGCATACCCCCGTAGAAAATTGTTAACATGTATAGAAAATTACGGAATGTGAATAAAATTAATCATTGAAACATCCAATTTCGAATAATGAAAGAAACAGATCAGCTAATTACACCCTACTTAAACAATCAACACCATCATTTAGCTACCCTTGATTCGGTTAGACTCTGATACTATACGGCTAAAAATATAACGCCTAACCAATTAATCTTGCGTTGGCGACCTTCGGTTTTTTCAAGTATACGTGCGGCTGATAGTCCATTTGTAGGATAAATTCCCTCCCCCAACAGGTATGCATGAAATTTACCTATTTCCCATACTAAGGTTAAACAGCCCTTTTCAAGCGCGGAATAGTTTTGCTCCCGATGGAGCAATTTCCTACTTGCATAGACAAAGGTCAATGTTATCTCCTCTTGTAGCAAAACAGCCCATAGTCCCGTATCGGACGCGTAAGTCCTCAGCACGAAATATTTACTCAGTTATGGCAACTGAGGGATTGACACACTTATCAGTTTTCTTTTAAAGTGTTAAACGCTCTTTCCTGGCACGCACTCCATGATACTTTCTTCGACTGCACTTTCCTGGTCAAGTCTGTTAATGGGCTGGTTATATCTGAAAAATTGGGAACACGTGTTCTATAAAGTCAAATTAAACTTAGAAAAGAACTTACTCCTTTGTTGGTGTCTGGTCTGGAAACATCTCTGTTTGCTACTATTTTGTCTGGGTGAGGTTTCAACTGTCCCAAACCAATTAGAAGATAACCAAAAGCATTCCAAGTTAGAATATGCTATACTATATTGAGTCTAGCTGTGAGATTAGCCATACGGTGTCTTTACCAGTTCAGGATGCAGATAACACGAGGACATTATCAATGATTGGTACATGCCACTATCCCTTGGTAAGATACTATTTCGAAGTATATCTGAGACCTGAGAGTTTTGAGGTACTAAGGTTACTCTAGGTATTATTTCCGTTAAATCCGTTTTCTGATAGATGTCGCACGAACAAAAAAAGCTTGCTACAGCACTAATGACACCATGTCAATACATCTCTCTTAACACCCTATACGTTGTTGACATCACAAAATATGGCCTCAGTTCGTGCGCCACCTTGAGTACATGTGAGCAAATTTCTTGAAGACAACTAACTGCAAGAACTTCCTGCCATCAGGCGCATACTATTCTATATACATTAAAACGTTAACACGTATAAATCTTCTCAAACCACCGCTATGTGGAATGGTTAAGGAGCGAACACGAACGGTCTGCCCCTCCTGGTGTGCCTAAAGATCCACAAAGTATCTTGTTCACTGCAATCTCTTTGGTCAAGGAGTCTTGATTCCTCATCACGTGATGACCTTTATATTTTCCCTGGATAACTCAATCCTCGACAGCAGCTTACTGTGTATAGCACAATCCAAATTATCACTACCGCTAAGCAACACCCGCAAGACTGAGCAGATACGGAGATATAACATAACTATCACTCCGTCTCATATTCACTTATTAAGCACTACACACACCATTCACCAGACACCATCAATCGATCAATCACCAATCAGTCAGCTCAGAATATAATATCCGAATTCATGTATTTTAAATGACAGGATCGTGTATAACAGCATGCAATGAGGTTATGTACCATAAACTTCAGATGATTACTTTAAACACATTATATTATTGGGACTAGTGTCCAATTTAATAATCAGGTTCATAAGTGAACCCGTGTATTTACTATTCACGTTCTCTTCCTGAACGAATACAACATTATTGCAAATACAGTCGTTATGCTAAGTTCCAATACTATAACATTGCATTATATGAAACAAATCTGAATTATCAAATATATATGATAGATATGATAGCAAAATAATTATGTCGCATAATACAAATAGGAACATACTTTTTAACTCACCTCATCAGCTGGAATGCTGACATTCTGTAACGGGACGATATATAAATTACTATCCCAGTCTGGAAGTGCTGCCAGTCTGTAACGGAACAATATCTAACTTAAATCCCAGCCCAAAACTGCTGATATTCTTTTTTTATATAGAATCACTTTAATTCATATATGATGTGATTGAGAGGTGGTTTTAAGACTCGAAACTATCTAATCAACCAAATTTCGCACCAAAACCACAAAAATCTATACCAAATCCACTGATATCAACACAATATTGACACACACGTTTTTCTTTTGTTCCGTATCAATACAATTTCATGATCTGCATTGATAGCGCCCCTAAGTAAGGTGTATGCGATAGTATCGAATGCTTCAAATTCATCTAAGCGACGATGCGTGAGTAAAACGTTAAAATTATGAGTGCTCATTTATATTATTCCCGAAATTAAATCTAATAAAAAATGATGTCATGCATTATAAATGTCTATTTGTGTTGTTTACCAGGTTCGCTTACTTCTTTGAGTTGGAAGACACAGTGAAATAAGATTTTGAATGAGAATCGTAACGTATATGCACAATATATTGCACACACCCCATAGGCAGTTAGGTCTTGCTGTTTTAGAGAATGAAGTGAATAACCATTCCTTATAACAGCAGTCTACAACCTACATTTGAAAATTCGGAATTTGGTAGGGAAAGAATTTAGATATACTGCTTTAAAATACATATTTATGTTCATGTAAATTCAAAAATGTTCGTAAGTTTGCCGATTTAAATGAAATAGAAATTTGTACAGTAATGCATGCATATTATAAAGTAACAAATTATAAAAGAACTATTTACGAGCGAACGAAATATATCTCAAGAATGAACATGCAAATAGTTTAGCACATCATTCATTTCTACAATTTGTCATTGAAAATAATTTTAGTACTTTCTACTGCTGGCTGTTTCCGCTGGCCTGAGAGTTTACCAACATTTCTGGAAGCCATTGGACACGTAAAATCGATGTTGCTGGCACTGATAAATGTAATTTTTTTTGGTACTGGTGGTTTTGCGAGCATACATTTATGTACATTTCTGTATTCGTTCATTTTCCATGCTAGTTGTGGAATGGCAGGCTGCTCAATTGAAGGTGCTAGACGCTAGAATCTGTTCCGTAACATTCAAAAGCTTTCATGTTTATGTACTCACTTCCGATATGATGTGATGTTGCTCTATTAAATAAATAAAAACTAATTTTGTAAGACATAATATTTATATATTCATTTTAGTCTGTTGGGGTTGTTCTAAGAGCCGTACTCCACAGGTCCTGCATTCACAGCCCCCCCCCCCCCGTTTCTTTTTTTAAGCCATGATTTATTTATACATATGATCGGAGTATATTTTACATGTTGCATACTCCCACCAAAAGACATATTCAACAATCGTTTCAATAACGTGGTCACTAGTTGTAGTAATCATGGTTAGCGATCGTTCTACAGTCCATGTGTTTTACGTACCCTTTAATGTCGTGACTGCTATAAATTTTGTTCTTTTAACAGCCCTTGTTTAGTCTCATTTTCCTCTTATATTCTGATTATTTGATTGTTGTTATAAAAACGAAAAAGAATTTTGTTTGTGTAGCTGAATTGTAATAATTTACTCAGGTATAATTGCATGCATTTTGGCCTTTGACCTTATTCTCTGCATTAGGTCATATCTTGGTCCGATAACTAGTAAAATTAAAAAAAAATAATAATAAAAAAAAAGACTGCCAAAATGCCAATAAAAAAATAAAAAAGTAAAAAGTATCATTACGTATATATTGTACCTTCATAGGAGAATCTGTTATTTTTATTAAACTATCATTTCTGTAAATATAGATTTTGTGTTTTTTACATAAAGCCCAACCATTATATGTATAAAGATTGCCTTGGATACTTTGTTTGTTCATTGAAGTTTCTTATTATGTTATTTTACTAATAATATTAGCATTATTATATGTTCTAGTCAGAGGTGATTTATTCCCCTTCTTGGTATATAATGTAGTTTTCTTTTCCAGTATTCTGTTAAAAGTATTTTCCGTGGCATTTTTCTGGACTGAATCGTCAATTTCCTTCCATTTAATTCGATTCGATTTACTATTACTATTAATTTTATAAAACACCTTCTCACTAAATACCTTCACTTTGTTTATCTGGTAAGTTTTGAGATGTGTATACATTTTCATGATATGCTTGTAACTGTTTTAAAATGTTGGTTTTGTTCGTGTACATAATGTTATTTATATTAAGTTCTTTTAACGATTTTTCAGCTCCTTTCCTTATCTCTTTCCTCTTACAAAGCCCAATACTCATTGTATATAACCCACCCCCAAATTTACTTGAATGCAACAGTTTTCATGCAAAATTCTATCACTTAAAGAAGCATTACATCACTTTGAGTCAAATATATTTTTGTCTTTGCTCTGTGGACATGCTACTCAACTTAAACATGGATCGATACACCTTTGTAACAAGGATATTTGGTATCGCGACACGTCTGTCATAAGACGAATTTATTTCTGTTCTGATAAGGTCTCAGGCTCGAAGTTTAGTTTAGGTCTAGGCGCAGATGGGGAACTGGACTACGCGGTCAAGTTGAGACGTATAGTAAAGTTTGCTTATGCTTTATCTGGAAGGGACTAAGCCGTAAATACAGCATGCGAGTGTTGTATTGTGTTCCAAATATGTCATTATGGATGTAAAGCAATTCAGGACATAACAACGAGCAGTAGCAGACCAGACACAAATCACGTGTCTCGCCCGATAAAAGATTGCAAACAGATTGATCGAAGCAAAATCAAACTTTAGTGTATTCATATACGAGACACAAGGACAAATACAAAAACAACTACCCCCCATAAAGAAACAAACAACGAAATAAGTTAACGTTTTCAATAACTTTACTTGCTGCAAGGCAGTAAGGCCAAGTGAGCTCTCGACGCGGCCCTGCGATAAGTATTCATCCATAATCAATACTTCAATATTTGCTTGTTACCATGCTGAAGGCCATGTTTTTAATCTAACTTAAGGTATATAATTATATCGGAATCTTGGACACGTTGTAATTGGTTGTGTTCTATGTACCACATGAGGTGTTTGTTCGAGCATGTTGGAGGCCCTATTTCCAATCTTATTTTGATCAGGCTTACAATATACGCTTGTAATGTCAAGATCTCAAACATATTCAGTACATAAAGTGAGATACACGCATGTTAAGATGTTGATATTGTATACGATTGGATAACCTTATTACCAGCCTTGAAAACATATTTTTAATCAAAACTGAATCCAGCTTGGAAGATATACTTGTATTAGACGAAGTTATTTCACCTGGTCAGAAGTGGTTATATCTTATGTGGATGTGTCCGACCATGCTAGCTGCGGCTTAAACGCAGCTACGCAGCTACGTGACAACAAAATATGTAATGCATTTCATATCAAATATTTTAATTATTTCTTAGTATTGCAGTCAATTTTGATATGATAAAAATTTACTCCATGATTTCATGACCAGTGTTTACAATGAATATACACAACCACCTTCTTTTCTATTCAGTACGCGACAAGTGGAATGCCTACGTTATTCTATACTTGCGTAAGACGAACTATGCTCCAGCTACACGCCTTCATTTATTGCCCATCAGTCAACTTAGCGTGTTACCAGTATGGTTACTGTAATTGACTGAACCGGTACACTCTGAAGGACATATATCAGATTTGATTTTGATCACATGTGGAATGTAAACGTGTATCATCAAGATGTTGAACATTTTTATAATGTCTGCAAGCTATACATGACTTTGTCAAACGTTTAATATTGGCACGTATAGTCAAGATCTCATCAAGATGTTACAATTTTTTATAATGGCAGCAAGCTATATTCATCTTTATCAAACTTTTAAAATAGGCACGTATAATCAAGTTATCACGTGAATGCATTAATGGGCAGGAGATTGTGCAATAGTTCAAATTAACACGTTACCTTGTCATCATTTATAAGGGTAATGAATTTTTCAGAGCTTCATGTTTAATATCATTATGTATGACAGCAGTGGCGTGCTAAGAAGGTGTGAGGCGAATAGCCAGAAAAGGGATGGGCGAGAGTTGAAATACCAGTACAGGTTTTCTAAAGTTATTTCCAATTTACTTAATACATTTTTGGAGAGCTTCTTGTGCCTTGTCATTATTTGTGAAAGTAATACATGTTTCAGAGCTTCATGTACCTTATCATTATTTATGAAGGTATTACATTTTTTGAGAGCTCTGTGTACCTTGTTATTATATAAGGGTTGAGAGCTTCATGTACCTTTGATTTTTTATGAAGGTAATACATATATCGAAGCTTCATGTACATTGTCATTATTTATCAAGGTAATACATTTTTCAGAGCTTCGTGTACCTTGTCATTATTTATGAAGGTAATGAATTTTTCAGAGCTTCATTTTTATTGTCATTATGCATGACAGGAGTGGCGTGCTAAGAAGGTGTAAGGCGACGGCACGCAATGGCGGATAGCCAGAAGGGGGATGGGCGAGAGTTGAAATACCATTACAAGTTTTCTAAAATTATTTTCAATTTACTTATGACATCACTGTACTATTTAAAGAGTTACTTGCAATCATGCAATATCTTTTACTGTGTTTTCATTTTAAATTCATTTGTGGGTTTGCAAAAGTAATGATGCTAAATACTTTCGGTTTGACCTTTATGAAGGTAATACATTTTCAGAGTTTCATGTACATTATGATTATTTATGAAGATAATACATTTTTAGAGCTTTATCTACATTATTCAGAGCTTCGTGTATATTGCCATCTTTTAATAAGGTAATATATAATCAAACAATAGTCAAACTCTTCAGGACTGCTTCTTAAATAACGAAACAAATGATTTTTAAATGTTGTATAATTTAATTTTAATGAGGTATGGCCCCTGTTGATTTAGAATCTTTACATAAATGTTAGCATCATAATGATTAAAATATTAATGGTCTTCCCCTTCAAAACACCTTGGTCAGTTTGTTTTGTTTTGTTTTTTTGTCCAAATTAATCGTGGTGGTTTGTGGCCCCATTTAAAGCATACTTTTTTTACCTCAGTTGCATAACATTGTTGGGGCATCCATGTTATGTGGACACATTACTAGTCCTGCACAATTTTAACTTTATTTTATTTGTAGCTATGCAACGCTAAGTAAATTACAACGGCGTATGCACAGATGTTCTAGTCATGTACAGTTTTGATTCCATGATCTTTTTTTTATCATGTCACGCATTGTAACTCCTGCACAGTTTTGATTATGTGGTCTTAGATTGCCAAGTAACAGTAACCAAAGCATACGCAGCGTACACCCTGAAGTTCTAGTCCTACGTGGTGTTGAGACAAGCATAGGGCATACACACTGATGTTCCAGCACGAAAGTGTGTAGGAAGTTCAGGACCATTCAAGTTTTGACTTATATTTCTAATATAAAGAAATGATTTACTTCTTGATGTTGAATCTTGGTCCATGCCAGTAACAATGGACTTTATCAAGTTGGATGTGGGTCTTTACTGGTAATTACGTTTTATAGTTTTTATTGGTGGTCATGGCAGCAATGTCATCCATTATAAAGTTGGATCTGGGTTTATGTTGTTTCCTTCAAATCATAAACATAACAATGATTTTACAGTTAGTCTCCTATGTTCTTTAGAAAATATTTTGAGTGTAATGTATGCAACACTTAAGGTACAAATAATCAGAACAGCTAATCCGACTAGTGAGGGATAGCTGACAATCTACATCTGAGCATCCATACAAAATAAAATTGATTACTGGAATGCTCAGTAGGATTTACATTTGGGTGACAATAAACATCAAACATGAGTTTTTGAACCCTCTTAAATAAAACCTGTTCTTATACGTGTGTGAAACCTTTATTTGTGTCTTGGAAATTGTGTTGTCTTTTTATTCGGTTAAACACTGAAACAGCGTACTAGAAGGTTCTGTAGAGTTCATGAGAAATCAGTGTATAATCATTCAAGCATACGTTTCAGACGTGACTATGAACATCATACATGAGTTCATGAACCCTCTTAGATATGACCAGTTCTGATACGTGTCTGA
This sequence comes from Sinohyriopsis cumingii, assembly GCA_028554795.2. Taxonomy (NCBI): domain Eukaryota; kingdom Metazoa; phylum Mollusca; class Bivalvia; order Unionida; family Unionidae; genus Sinohyriopsis; species Sinohyriopsis cumingii. The sequence goes on along the minus strand of CM068837.1, from coordinate 53,388,954 downwards.
AACCATTATTTGTGTCGTGTAAATTGTTTTTTCTTTTTTTTTTCGGTTAAACACTGAAACAGGGGACTAGAAGGTCTGTACAGTTCATGAGAAATCAGTGTATAATCATCATTCAAGCATAATTTCAGACGTGAATAAGCCATTTTACCCATCTTCGTTTAACACACACACATAAACACATATATATGTTTCTTTAACATTTCTAGGTTTTCATATTATGGCTTAAATACAAAATGTCTGTAATTAAGTGTTAAATGTGCCGTGTTTACTCCAACATAATGTTAATTATCCCCCTCCACTTTGAATTGATAATTTATCAAAACTCTTCAAGTAATGTTGCCAATATTTCAAAATTCTGTCTCTTTCTATTCTAGGTCTTATCCGGGTCTGGTTTCATTAACCAATTTGCGTTTATCATCTATCTGAAATATGGATTCAGATAATCCGTATGGTCAAACTTTTATTTAATGTGAGGCTTTCTTTCTTGACTTATGGCTGAATTTACCTTGTATATTTATACTAGAACCAGGTTAATAGGTTAATAAGTAATCGTTGTATATTTGAACTGCCCATTGTTTGTTGAAGAAATACCCTTTTGAATTGCAAAACAGTGATTTTCTTATTGTTTTCCATAAAAATTGTTTGAAAACGCATGAACAATATCCGTTTGGTGGTACAAAAATATATAACATATTAACAAATAATGTCTGTTAATCCGCAAGAATAAGAATACTTTCACCCATGAATAATGAATCTGGATGAAATTCGTCAATAACACATTCGGATTATATTGTTTTTTAACCCGATGACAGAAGTAGAGAGTTAAGATTGATTATAATTGTAATTAACAAACGTACTAAAAGGCCCTGAAAGTTTATCTTAAAACGTTATCGAGCAATATATAAGACTGCTAAAGTACATAAAATGATTCCACGAGGGTACCGAATTGCTTTGGTGAACTGGAACGATTATGAATGATGCATATTTTACCGTGGGATTTTCTGGATTGAACGTCAAATGCACAGAAGCACATATTTCCTATATATCGTCCTTAACATCTTAATACATTTTTGCACCACGCGTTATGACCTCTTGCTCTTATACTCATGAAATACGAAATAACCTTCAAGTAATCAAGGAAAAGCTTAGTAGTTTTTCATTTCCAGATCACTATATAGCATTGTTATGAAGCTTACTTATTGTAATACACTTATATATGAAGCTTTATTTACTTGCATGTAATTTGCGGATACAGGCTGAACTTTGCTTGTAATTTCAAACACCATTATATTTAGAGTGAGGCAACTCTTTTGAAGTAGAAAGTTCAACGTGTCAAGATGGGATTATCGTTCTAATTATCCAGAGGTGTGGCATTTGACATTATCAGACCTTTCTTGATGACTAAGACAAATCGCAAGATATATAAATGAGGGTTCTCAATACTTCTCGTCAGTAGCCCAGGATAAAGATCGAATATAATTTGAGAAGATGAAGGCCCAAGTAGTGTGTTTGCTGCTGATAATTCTGCTTACGATGGTCTCTCTCAGAGGTATGTATTATATTATTTTTATGGGGTACGTTCAATTTTATATATAGTTTAAACGTATTTTACTTTCGTTTTTATTATTGGATATATGATAGACACCATTAAAAAGTTCATATTTTGTTCCCTTCTTGGTGTACGTTTGTTTTGTAACTTATCAGATAAAGCGTTAGTTAAATTTATCATTTATAAATTATGTTCAGTACGTTTAGAAAGAATTAGTTTTTTTACATGAAGAGAATTTTACCTATGAAGAGGTCTCTTAGGGCTGTAACAATAAAATTAACAATTGGCAAAGATGATTGTGAACAACAACGAAAGGCACAGCACTACATTGTATAGCTTACTGATTTGGAACGAATGAGAGGGTTCATTCTCTCTGTCAGTATACACATGTACATGTGCCCGGAACATATCGTAACTCAAATATATGTAAGGCACGCCTCACTTTAATTAAATTTATACACCACGAGGTATATTATTGATATATTATTGATACAGTGTACATGATATAGATATACCGTGAAATGTACACACACACACACACACACACACACACATATATATATATATATTAATCAGCACAGGCGAAATGTTTAGGCTCTTGTAATAGCTAATATGTAATATTTTAAGAAGTCTTACTTTTACGCAAAATACATGCAGTTTCTAATGAGAATTCACTTGCCTATCTTAAGGAATCAGTGCGGAACATATTCTTGCAATTCTCAAATTTGACAGTGATCTCTGTAACCCCAGTTCAAGCACTCAAATCGCTATGCTACTGAAATTCCTTTTTATGACAACGTTTCAACATTCCTAATATCTTTTAGGCATCGACGGGGCTTACGGCTTCGAGAGGATTAGGTCATCTAGATCAAATACAGAAAAAGAAGACCTGCAATTATTCCGTGAAGATTTTGACATGAAGGATAAAAACAATGACGGGTATTTGGACATGGAAGAGTTCAGGTTGGTGCACATCTAGATACATCATCGTCAAACACAAAATGGTTATCTAGCGAATACCGTCAATGTTAGGACTAATTCCTTAGTCATACTTTTCAGAGAAGCAAGCCACTATATAGTGTCATATTGAATGAAAACGGATATGTTGGTCTTGGCATTAAAAGAAGCGGAATTCGTTTCAAATATTATATTTTGCAGTTGCGTAATCATCAACGCTTGTGTTATTATCATTGACTGTTATTTCTGTTAATTACATGCTGTCCTATTAATTACGTTCGCATCTGTATATTTTGCAATTAATAAATTTTCTAATTTTGTCACAGAGATATACGTTTCTGTAGTATATAGCTTTGACTTGGCCTAGATATTATTTTATAAAGCTGTTGTAATTGCTACAGGAAAACTGTACACAAAACTACATTACATTCACCCGTTTATATTCTTTAGAATTGCTGCTGTTTTAGCACATGATGAAGTAGATGGTTACCTTAGCCTTCGTATTTAGTACTTTTTTATTGCAGTTATATATAGCCTTACTCGAGCTGGTAGACTTACACATTAATTATTTTAGCTATGATACATATCTTCCGTTTATGGATATTAAGGTTTCTAATTTGTTACATGTAAGCATTATTGTACAATTCAACGTCAATTCTTTCCGCTAGCAATGTATGTATATTTAAAGAGAGAGGTATATATAGAGCGAGATAAAGGGATAGAGAATTAAAAATATACACCAAACAAAATGTGCTAACCCAAAATTGTATAGGAGATTGCTTGATAATACTAGGCATAATGAGAATTTAATAGAAATGAAACTATCATGCAGAATAGAGATTGTTTCAATTTTAAAATTCGTATCTTATATATACGTGCTTCATTCGCCTTGATGTGTACCTAGTGTCAGCATAATTCATACTGGATTACGGCATGATCATATTGTTTCTAGTCAAATCGTGAGAGCAGCAATTTGTATTCCTCAGCCCGACCAAATGTTCATTATATCTGTAATTTTTATTTTAAAGTGCTACTTTGCCAGATGATTTTCCAGTTTCACCAGATGACCTGTTTAAGGCTGTGGACATTAATACAGATGGAAAAATAAGTTTTGAAGGTAATATATTGATAGCAACATGCTTCTTATGCTGCAACCTCCATTACGTTTCGTTTTGGTGATCGGCAGTGTTTTATATTAGCAAAGTTAACAGCATGCTCTAGTCCGTTTCAGCTTTTACCAACAAGTCAAATTAATCAAATCAAGGCAGTAGATATGCAAAACTGGATTAAGAAAAATGCTTCCATGCAAACTGGCAAGACTCTTGACACTAAAGGTATACTATTCCCTCATTATCTCTACTTATTGGTGTGTCGAGCGGATTTGTATGATAATATATTTTGGTATGGTTTTTAAATTCAGTCTAGAGTCTATATGTTTAGCATGTTCCGATATAGAATCAAATGCATAATCCGCCATCGCATACTCGTAATAAATGAATATGAAAATATTTGATTGGTAGTCCCTCGACTGTTTCTGACAGTTGTCAAAGAACAAAGTAAAACTTTGTTGTTCTCATGTTGTAAAAAAGGACACATATCCAGTTGTATTGCAGAGGAACATTTGTCTCGTTATGAACCTTGAATTCAATTGATTTTGCATGGTCCATTGCTAAATAGGTAAAAGTAACTTTTGCTGGGGTTAGAATAGCGTGTTTTATACTTCTTGTTGGTTTCTTTACTTACGATACTTGTATGTATTTATCGAAGCATCGAAGCATCAGCTGACTACTACTCAAGTGGAATTGATTTGTGTTTCAACCTATGGAATCCTATATGTTAACGTTTTGTGCATGATGGTAACGATAACGAGTATACAGGCTTTCAAAACAATATTACTGTGACAAAATAACTGTGCAAGGATATAAAATTGTTTCATCGGACTTATTCTTTTTTTTACAATCTCGCTCGAGAAATAGTCTTTTATTTGTGCTCAGTATTTGTGGATCATTCTGAAATCATTCAAAGCAATTCTTCGTTGTGAGACATCAAAACTGTTGACATGTTTTCATGAAATAGTAAGCTGACATGTTAGCATAATCAATACGAGTATTCTTGTAGACCATCATGTGTGATTCAATTTATAGTAAGTTAAGGTTCCTTTCATAAATTTTAATTTTGTATTCTAGAGAAAGATGTATTTGTTCATTTTACTAAACGTTTTGATTTCACCTTATTTTTTTGGTACTTTGTGTAATACTATACATTCGCCATCCTAGCCGTAGTATGTGGACGTTATGCTAGAAAATATCATGGTATTCTAACATCTCTGATTGGTCAATTTAGTTGTTTCGCAGTGTGTATGGTATTTATTGAAACACCCAATGATATTGGAATACACAATTACATATATATATATATATATATATATATATATATATATATATATATATATATATATATATATATAGCTAAATATGACAAGGATCGAAGTGGAACGAATTTTATCGAAAAATGCTGGATATCGAATATCGAAGATGAGTCTCGCGTACTTTTCTTACAAAGAGAAGTACTTAAAAATGTCGATTATATGGAATATGAAAGCTGTTTGTTTTCTTGTCTAGTCCTTATACGTCTCAACTCCGTGTTTGTCATAAAGTTACTAATGCTGTCAGAAAACTATACCCGTAGGCTGCCATATGGATTGCTGTAAATATACATGTTTGTGTATTCTGCTCTCATTATCTTTAAGAAAATGTATTGCTCTTATGTTCACATAGAAATGAATTATGTAGATCAATTACCAGTAATTTTATCACACAGTAAGACAGAAACGCAACTTTCTCTAAATTAATTGTCAGATTTGGATCCCTATGTGATCAAATAATTTACGAATGGTGTCCAAATGATTTTTCTAGCTATATTTGTAGATGAGGGCTTCATTGTTGTATGTTTCACAATGATCTGCAACATATGTTTTCATGTTAATTAAACGATTGAATGTTGATCGATAATTTGTCCTGTTAGAATTTATGTTGACAAGGTCTATCTTGAGTTAGAAATACTGACATTTTGTTTCATGTTTTGACTAAAAGGAACTATGAAGTTGCAGATAGACTTAATCTTAAATTAAACATATTGACATGAATTTGCTAACATCCGTTGTAAGATAATGCTCTTTTTGGCATATTTACGTTTCGTATGTTGATAACATCTGATCTTGACATTCAAAATGAATTCCTCTTGGTGAAGCTGTTGACTTTTCTATAGTCCTTACATATGCAGGATGTATTATCTATCTATATTAATGAAAACATAACTTTTAACCCGAATACAATTATAAGAGTGAACTAACTGTATTTTGTGTTACATTTTATTTCATGACTGGTGATTTATACGCATCACGTGTTCAAGAGAAAGATCATTGGCGACAACAATTTTAATTTGAGTTTGAGTGTGAGTTCAAAGCATAGTAAAGCTGCGACAAATTCGTGGTTTCTTGATTTACTTCAGGTTTGTTGATAAACATTAAATCAAGAGACCTGATCTTGGTTACGAAACAGATGGAAAGTACCTATACAGGTGGCCCACAATATTGGCAACGTATTGTATGTTAGTTTTCCATATGGAAACTATATATTCTTATATTGGGCTCAGAATCGCCGAGCGGTATAATCAGCTCGCCTTTACATATCACTGCTATCTCATTTCTGTGCGTTTCGGTTTGAATCTCTTGCTCAGCCAGTGAGGGTATTTGAGAAACGTATCAGTAGCTACAAGTTGGTTGTTGGTTTTTATTGGCGCTTCTAAAGGGATCATTTTAAACCAGTTAGATTGGTCGCTGTAAAATGACGTTAAGCGATGTACAGTGAAATAAACAAGCAGTACGGTTTCTAATTGGAGTGAAGGTATGACTTCAGATATATCTCCACAATGCACGTGAATATGATTGAATCTACCTTTTTGTTTTATTTAGAGGTACGCATTGGTTACGAAAGGTTGCAAAATGAAACCGTCTAGGATGGTATCGGAGAGGAAAACTCAGAAAACAACGAGTAAGTTTACACAGAATATAAATAACGTATATAAATTATTGTTTTTGTCATCCTTCTACCTCACGGACCGTATTAAAGGCGTAATGTAAATAATCTTTACCGACTATCTATGAACAAATCAGGTTAATCAAAAATAAACACCTGGCTATCTGTGTGTAACAATATGCGATAATATAGTGAGCCCTGAAAATATTCATGTTTAAAGAACATATGATTGATTCTATATTTCCAATACCTGAATTCATTTTAATAATTATAATAATTAAAAACTTTGAAATGAACGTTATGGGATCTTGTACATAGCTTCCCGGGAGTTTATAAAGTGTGTTATGAATAAGTTACACTTATGCTGATTCCGATTTATTCCAAAGTAAAATAACGCCATTTTAATTAACTACTATGATTAATAATAATAATAATAATAATAACGAGGAGTTCGTATAGCGCCTAATCTTTATAAGCACTAAGCACTTCACAACATTAGACATCACCTATAAGATAAAAAACATATATAATGATATCATTGCAAAAACAAACACCATGAAATTAGAAAACATAAAAAACAGAAAATATACACTCTAAACTTACATAAGGCCCAATGCAGTATAGCGAAATGTGTTTCACACTAACGATAACTATTCTTGAACTTGTTGAATTATACAAAATTGTCCGATTTCAAACCTCGATTTGTTCAACAAAAATATAATAAATAACAGAAGATACATTGTTATTTGCTCTAGTTCCATTATTTAGTAATACTCTTTTTAACATAAATATGCTATCTGCGGTAGCATACTTTGCCTTTGACGAAGTATCCCGACCTATTAGTGTATCCGTTTCTTTATACTTTGTAGATTCTTTCAAATTAGTTTAATCACTGATCAAATGCATAGAAGCCACCTAAAGATACTATATAACAGACACAAAATACAGAGATACAAACAGAGGAACGAAACTCTTGCAGTTTTAGCGTCGATGCCACGCTATATAATGAATATACTTTGCCAAGGATCACATTTGGCACTTGAAAGGATCGCTTAATCGAAACACTATCCTTTTTGTGTCGAAATATTGATATGATTCTCGCGATTGATGTTTTGTTCAGGTATAACATCATCAAAGTCGTCAATGATAGAACCATCGTCACTAGATGGAAAGAAATCAACCGTTTATGCATTCTCATTCACTAATGTCCGATACTTGTTTTGAACAATTCTCACTACATTACAATACGGTCCTTCAGGCGATCCCAAACGCCTATTTATCAACGGCTTAATTTTGTTCTGACACAGCCGGACCAACAATCAATGCTCGAAGTGAGTTTGCAGACACAAGATTTCGACTTTCAACGGAACTATGCTTGAGAACGAAATCATAACATACAAATTAATTTGTATGGTCCTAACTTTGAGCTCAATCGAAAGTGCTGAGGATATAAATAGCCACAAGAGCAACCATGGAATCGCGGACTCGGCTAAAGAGAACAAAATAAAACTGGGTCCAATCGGTAAAAGTGATAACCTCACTAAGACTGTTAGGAATATCACAACGAAACACAAAGTCCACTAAAAGTTACCAACAGGTGACTGATAATGTCACAAAATTTATCGGATAAATTCAAAATCTATAGAATAAAAATCAATCAAATTGTTGTTCCAAAGGCTTCCACCACCAGCACACATTTTGCACCAGTCTTTAAAGCACAATTCAGAAAAATCATTTTAATGAATAACGCTTGTCGTATGTCTTCGAAACTACGATATATTTCAATGTTAATATACACATCGTCCGTTAAAAATTAGCGACTGACGAACTAACAAATGAATAGCAAGTTATGGATGAAAGAGTTATATGGGCACATGAAGTATTCTAAGAGAGAGAGAGAGAGAGAGAGAGAGATATTCGCATTTGACAAAATTGTTTACGGTACAGCTGTGAACATTTTTGATAACACTGCTTTTTTTATATCGTGAACAGTGGGACCCTACAAGCGACAATAACATAAATTTATATATTTGTTTCAGGTATTATCCAAGATCGATGCGTCATAATAGCCAGACAATAATCCTGATTTACAATGTACATTTTAAATTTATTTCCCACCATATCATTAACATCGGATAAAGTTAAGAATAACAAGCACTTCTAATGGATTATTTTGGATCATCTTTCCATAAATGTGTCATAAGTTTATAAAACTGATTCCATATATATATATCGCTTCATGAATGTTTAGCCGAGTTTTCTTACTAAATTTTATTGCATTATCTTTAACAACCTTACTTTGTCACTGTTGAATCAAGATCAACCACATCAGTAGCAGGAAAATGAATTATTACAGTGTCCTGTATTAATTAATACAATTAACGTCATGTAAACAGTTGAATAAAATGTTGACATAATTGCTTGTTTCGAGTGCATCATTCCTATTACATCATAAGAATTAAAATGCTTGTCCTTATGATAAAATGGTCGTCGAGTGTACTACTTGAATTAGAATCCACTAGTTTTCATTAATAGACTAATAACTTATGTACACATCATTGAATCGTAAGATACCATTTAGGCACAATGCTCTACCAATATATATATATATATATATATATATATATATATATATATATATATATATATATATATATATATATATATATATATATATACATCTGTATGTGTGTGTTTGTGTATCTCTGAAAATATTCAGTTGCATGATGTGTATACAGTTTCTAAACATAAACTGTTGTCTTATATGTTTTTAATCACTTGAAACGGGATATGCAGTCGTTGGAATAGCGGTTTTTACCTTCCCATGCACTAATATAGCATACGGAAGACATATTGATACCATTCTAATATAACTTCCCATTCACCTATTCGCTTTCTATAGTATTTTAATACATATGGTCTTTCGAAACTGAAATAACTATTTTAAATAACCATGTTTGTTCGCGATACGAGTAAATAAACATCCTTTAAGGATTGATCTGATCTCCATTTACAATCATTGAGATATTTATAAATCATTTATGATATTAAAATTGATATTGTCTATATTTTAAACCAATAATAATGCCATATATTTAGAGTATTCCTGTTTAAACGATAATGTATCGTAAAAGGAAGACATCGCACAAAGACAGACGGAAGTAGTGAATAGGGCCACCCTAGCGTCAATGGACTTACCATGCAAAAACGGTCCATGCACTCTGGCGTCAAGGGGAATTTAACATGGGGAATTTTAACATGGATGGAACTGTAGAGCGTCAAGGGGAATTGAACATGGAAATTGAACAGGACCGGTGCTTTAGCGTCAATGGCACTTTAACGTTAAAATATGGGGTTTGCACTTTGGCGTCAATGGGAATTGAACATGGAAATGTCACCTGGGGATCAATGGGAATTAAACATTGGTGACGTCATAGGTTTATAGGGTCAAAACCTTTTATAGCATGAAATGTATTTGTAGGGACACAGGGTTGATAGGGACAAACATAGACATACAGAAACAAACAAATACACATCCAAACACACAGAAAAGAGGACAGAAATATTCTAAAGAAAGACTCACAGATAGAATAGAGACACTAAAAAGAAAAGTCTGTTTTATGGGTTTAAAACATTTATTCAAGTATATACATGGGCAATCTGGCCTATGCTTTGGTCTAAGCACTATCCATTTAATACATAAACATTTGGACATAAAACAAACCTATTTACGAGTTGTTTAGTTATTGACTCTAGTAATCTAATGTTTAAAATTAACGTTCACTCCTTTCTAAAATCACTTCATATGCAACAAATTTACATTAAATGTTCGTTTATAAGAAAAAGCTAAAATAAAACAAGTAACAAACACTCAAATTAGAGAAAGTTCATGTTTGTCTCTCTATCCGTCACACACGTTGTTTAAAATCTGGTCAGCTACCACTTGTGTCCCAGCATAGATGTTTCCCATCACGTACTCCCTTTCAGTCGTAAATCTGCTGTTACGTCCATCGTGATAGGTACACTTATCGGTAAGCAGATCAAGAGCAGTCATCGTCTTCTTCCCATGGAGGTACAACATGTGCCATATGAATAGTCACTTTTCCATTGGTGATGTCAAATTTTTCTCTCATCGACTGCACGTCTTCAATAGCCCTCAGAAGTTTGGAAGAAGTTATTTCTGCAGGTGTGCTAAATTCGAGACATACAGGCGAGTTCAAACTGTCGTGATACATAGATAGGCTCAAATGACCTCGATCTTTGACTTGGCAATGACATTTGAGTTCCTCTAACAGTGAGTCAAGTAGATCCGTAACGAAACCTGATACTTCCTCGGCTGGAACGTCAGACGCAAAGTCTTTAAATTTCACCGTGTAGGTGTAAGTTGTCGTTCTAAATTCTCTCGAGGTCGCTGTCTGAGTCATTTAGATGCTAAAATACTCCTTTAGGTCTATTGAATCCTTTCCCTTCTTCAATGCACTTTGCCGTGACGGTATGGTGGTGAAAGAGGTCAATGATGTTTGTTCCTTCTCTTTTTTCTTCTGCGTAGAGTTATTCATCTTTCTCGTCGCTTGTCCTCGTAATGAAGTGTCGTTCTTGGAAGTTGTCCCTTTTTATATGCTGACCAATATCGATGTGACCGTACGGCAACGTAAAGTGATTGGGAAGTCTCACTCGCTTCTGGTACACGATTTCATAGACTTTTTCCAGGGATCGACTGACGATTTGGTGAGTGGGTAAAGGTACAATCTTGTTGGGTTGGTGAGTGGTCACTTTAAAGTTTCCATCCTCTCCAGATTGCAAGGCTTCTTTCAATACCCCAAAGTTGACCACTCGACTAGTACGATAATTCAGAGTCAGTCCTTTCACTTTGCACTCCGTGTGCACTTCTCCTTGTTTATCCCGGTATTGGTAGCCGTAATTTTTAGGACCGCCACTTGCAAAACTTAGAATCTTGTTGTCGGGGTGTTCGTCTGTCCAGGCTCCTAAACGGTCTCCTTCGATGTTAGGGTGTTGCTGACCCGGTCGATCGATGTAGATGCAACTGTCCGTGTCAAAGTACAGGACACGATCCCCTAACAGTTCTAAAGCTTCGTACAATTTTAAGCGAGCATGGGCTGTCACGTAAGCCGCAATGATGACATTTCCAAAAGGGTCGGCTTGTACAAAGTTCAGATCTTCTTCGTAATTGACTAAGATCAAATCCTCGCGAACGACGTCCACGTGTTTCATGAATTTGGTTTTGTCGTGAATCATCTGGAAGTAGCGGGAAGGTTCTGTCAAATACTCCGTCTTGGGTAAACACGACCCTTGTGCCATTTTACCCCACAAGCAATTTAACATCACTTTGGCAAACGATCGCCTGCCTTCGTTTTTCTCGATGTGGTCTAAAGAGATGCCTTCTTGTGCCCAGTATTTCTCTTTGAATGTCTTTTGGTCTTCGGGAGTGTGACACCAGGAAGGATAGCCACTGGCTTCTTGCTTCAGTTTCAAAAAGGCATCCACGTAGTCTGCGAAAATGCCTTTCTGAGTGGGGTCACCCTTGTGGAATTGTTCTGTCTTGGGAAAGTGGTAAATTTCATACACTTCTAACAGTTGATATCCCATGTCCAGACGTTTGAACAATTCTACGCTGACCCAGGTTCCCGTCAAGGTGCGTTCTTCCTGGGTGTGCTGACAAGGTTGATCTTGGTTGCACGTTTCAGCACAAGTATGGCACAAAGGAAACATCAGTTTGCCTTGACAATGGTGGGAGGCAAAATTTTGCACTTGATCAAGCCTTCTTATTGTCGAATGTCTTTCAGGTCGATGTGTTCCGTTAACAATTGCGGGTGCCCTACAGGAAAGCGACAATATTTGCACACGTAGGGATACAGCGAACACACGTCCAAATATTTGATTTCTTCTCCTTTCTCTTCGTCGGCTTGGTACAGCAAAGAGGTGGCATTGGTCCTTCCTCCGTACAAACTATCCCTCGGGTTCAGGGGGTCCATGAACTAGTAGCTTTCCACGAGGCGTTTAAACTCGGCATCGGTTTTCAAACGGTGATCGTACTCGTGTTCCCACATTTCCACCACTTAGTATCCTTCCTGTTCTAACTTTAGGCGTCGCTGACAAGTGGCCTGGTACAAGTCTTCCATGGTTCGTTGTAGAAACTGATTTTTAGTGCCGCGGTCAGGGTAGCAGACGGGGCATCCGTGAAATAAGCAGCCGTTAAACTCGTACACGATCTTGGGGTTTTCTAAGTTCCATCCATCGACCGAATGCTTTCCGATGGTCTTTTCGCCCCCTCCGTTGCGGGCATGCTGAATCCATTTGCCTTCCTTGTCGCACAAGTGACGTAACCAGCGTAGGGCTTTGACCGAGTATTGACGTTTGACATAGTTGGTCGTTTGAAGACTGATGACAGCAACGGTGTTTTCAGGCATGAATCGTTGCCTATACACTAAGGAACAGGCTTTGGCTATTGTGCAAGCTTCTTTCAAAGGATCGACCCCTCCGTGTTCCATGAACAGTTCTCGAAATTTTCTACAGCAACGCCGTAAAATGTCCACGTCGGAACGACAATACTTTAGCATTTCTTCCTGAAAGTCAAAAGGGTCTGAGGCGTGAGCCTGGTACCAAGCGTAGAAAGCGTTTCGTTGTTCGGTACGCATGTTGTCAGGGTCGTAATAGTGAGCCTCAGGCAAATGGGGTAGAACGGCGTGTTGATTGGCTTCCGTATTAAAAAAGTGTGGAAAGTACCCTTTAGCCATTTCTGTCATTCCAAACGTTTTAGGCATTCGACTCAAAGGCATGGCCAAATGGTTCATCGAATCTTTAAACTGTCCTTGACCCACTTGCATGAAAATGATTTTGGCTCCGTTCAAAGTGACTTTAGGACGCTTGGTACCATGTTCCGTATAGTATCTCAAAAGAAACTGTCCATCGTATCCGGATAAATTGTGAGCCATCACCGTGGCATGACGATGACAATCTCGGTAACGTTCGATGTCCTCTTGGCTCCGCGTCTTGTCGATGGGTCTAAGACCCATCGGGCGAAATCGGCTAGCGTGTTCGGTCCTCGAAAGATTTTTTCACGTCCTCCAGGAATCTTACTGCAGTGAGGGAAATAACGCAAGATAGGTTCTTGAATGCACTTTTCGCACGCTCGATGAGCCACTCAGAAATTAGGAATGTGAATACCGGTCTCTTGCATGCATTCGAAATCGAAAAAGATGAAATTGCCTTTCTTCTTCTTCTTGTGACCATCCTCTTTCTCTGGTTGGGGTTGGTATTTTTGCACGTAGCATTGGTGTTCCAAGTCCACCATGTGATGACAAATGTGACATTTTTTCTTTCCTCGACATACGTGTGCCTTGACAGTATTGATACACATGGCTTGTCCACAGGTAGGGCACAATCTCAGGAGTTGACAAGCACATTTCTGCTGTGAACCTTGCATCTTCTAATGTTGTTGGTAACAGCCAGGGCTGACAAACGTGCGCAGACAAGCTGGACAATGCACTCGTCCTTGCCCTTCGTTCAGACAGGGTTGAGAGGCCAAACATCCTGAGCATTTCGATCCACGATGCTTGTGTTGCTCTCGATTGTTATAGCCATAGTCACATTTCTCACAGTAATATCTGTATCCCAGGAATCCGGTGATAGTGGTAATGGTATCGAAATGGTCATCGTGATGATAAAGGTGAATGTATTTTCCATCCTTAAAATCTTGGCCTCGAAACAACAGAGGTCCGCGCACTTCTTGAGGGTGCACTTTCAAGGTGTATCGTGGAGCTAGGGCATCTTGCAATTTTTGCATCTCAGGAATGCCACAGGATGTGTCTTTAGACAGTTTGGCTTGTTGTAGCAGGAGTTCTGCTTCATTTCGTTGTTTGGCTCGGTCGGATTGTTGAATAGTTTTCCAGGTTCTTTTCCATTCTACCGTGTCGTTCTTGTTGGCATAGGTTCGTCCCACCACGATGGCACGGGCTAAACACATCTGGTCTTGAGGGTTGTTAGTTCGGACGAGACTTGTTTTGGTGTTGCGAAGGTCGTCCACCAATAAGACCATTTTGCGTCCAGTCCCTTGAGGAGGAGACACGTGGGTCATGGACAGTGTGGCTTTTCCATCGGTGATGTCAAACTGGTCATTGGATTGTTGCACGTGTTGAATCTTGTCCATGACTTTGGAAGGGGTCAATTCTGCAGGGTGCTAAACTCGATCCAAACAGGGGATTTCAAGCTGTCGTGTTCTATGGAAAGACTCAAGCGATCGTCTTCTTTGGGTTGACGTTGTCGCTTGAGTGTGGTGAGCAAAGAATCCCACACCTCGGTGATGAACCCTTCTGCTTTCTGCAATGGTACGTCGGACTTGAAATTTTTAAACTTCACCGTGTATTTGCAAGCTGTGGTTCTAAATTTTCTAGAGGAGCGCTTTTCCGTCTCTCGAATGTGGTAATACTTTGCGGGTGATACTGGTGGACATTGGTTTGGAGTAGGCTCTCTTTGTCTGGTCGCAGACGTGGAAGGTATTGGTTCAGGTTCGCTCATGTCTTCTATTTGAGCGAACACTTCTTTTCGTGTGTGAGGTGATACGTCACTTCGCTGCCTCTTACGTTCTTCTTCTCTCTCACTGAAATCGTGCGATCGTTTCATCTCGATTGCTGATTCAGAAATGATTTAACCAAGTTCATTCTCTCCGTATATACCCTCTCGACCTCTTGTTGTCACAATGACTTGGTATATTTCACAAGGGCAAGTGAAAGCCAAGCATATAGGAACTCAACGACAGCGGTGCGTCTTAAACACCTCATGTATCTTGACGACCCTTCGATTCAAACCCTACCACGAAAGAAAAAAGTTGCAAGAAGAAAACCCAGACAGTTGGTGTCTTCAAGAGTGCTAGAGACGGTGGCACTGTGTTGCTGGGACACGTACGTACTCCAGAAAACTAAGCCATTCGACAACGATGTCTCCTTCTCTCAGTCATTTCTACTTTGTCACTGACTACGATTCTACCAACCCTGTTTTAACACACGTTTTTCTTCATCTGATATTTTTAAAAAATATACTAAACTCATCCTTAAGATCAAAATATGAGACAGAGCAAGTATCAAATAATAAAGGGTGGAACAGGGAAGATACACATAAAAGCTTTGATATTTCTGAAAAAATGAGGTGATATTCCTACAGTTCTTAACCAGCTTTATATGCTGGGACGGGTCTGTGGGATAACCACAAATAAAGAAGTACAGATTTCTGGTCACTTTGCAAGTGCGTGTGTGTTTTGGAAAATGGTAAAAATTGGATACACAATTTTCTCGTGACACTTATAAAGTGAAGAGTCTGTGCAACTGTCAGAAGCCGAATTCATATAACTTTTGTACGGTTTGTAAAGATTTCCACTTTAGAAAATGTGAAGTATCAGAAGTTATTATCACAAACAGAAATGGAACATAGGGGCTTGACAGTTGTTGTTTGGACACCTCTGCTCAACTTCACAACTTACTTGCTCTGTCTCATATTTTGATCTAAAGGAAAGATAAACTTTGTGCAGCAACAGTGGTAACAGCAGGAGGAGACGCCGGCACTGCTGTCGAAAATGGGTAGTTTTTTTAAAAATGAGTTTAGTATATTTTTTAAAAATATAGGATGAAGAAAAACGTGTGTTAAAACAGGGTTGGTAGAATCGTAGTCAGTGACAAAGTAGAAATGACTGAGAGAAGGAGACATCGTTGTCGAATGGCTTAGTTTTCTGGAGTACGTACGTGTCCCAGCGACACAGTGCCACCGTCTCTAGCTCTCTTGAAGACACCAACTGTCTGGGTTTTTTTCTTGCAACTTTTTTCTTCCGTGGTAGGGTTTGAATCGAAGGGTCGTCAAGATGCATGAGGTGTTTAAGACGCACCGCCGTCGTTGGGTTCCTATATGCTTGGCTTTCACTTGCCCTTGTGAAATATACCAAGTCATTGTGACAACAAGAGGTCGAGAGGGTATATATGGAGAGAATGAACTTGGTTAAATCATTTCTGAATCAGCAATCGAGATGAAACGATCGCACGATTTCAGTGAGAGAGAAGAAGAACGTAAGAGGCAGCGAAGTGACGTATCACCTCACACACGAAAAGAAGTGTTCGCTCAAATAGAAGACATGAGCGAACCTGAACCAATACCTTCCACGTCTGCGACCAGACAAAGAGAGCCTACTCCAAACCAATGTCCACCAGTATCACCCGCAAAGTATTACCACATTCGAGAGACGGAAAAGCGCTCCTCTAGAAAATTTAGAACCACAGCTTGCAAATACACGGTGAAGTTTAAAAATTTCAAGTCCGACGTACCATTGCAGAAAGCAGAAGGGTTCATCACCGAGGTGTGGAATTCTTTGCTCACCACACTCAAGCGACAACGTCAACCCAAAGAAGACGATCGCTTGAGTCTTTCCATAGAACACGACAGCTTGAAATCCCCTGTTTGGGTCGAGTTTAGCAGCCCTGCAGAATTGATCCTTTCCAAAGTCATGGACAAGATTCAACACGTGCAACAATCCAATGACCAGTTTGACATCACCGATGGAAAAGCCACACTGTCCATGACCCACGTGTCTCCTCCTCAAGGGACTAGAAGGAAAATGGTCTTATTGGTGGACGACCTTCGCAACACCAAAACAAGTCTCGTCCGAATTAACAACCCTCAAGACCAGATGTGTTTAGCCCGTGCCATCGTGGTGGGACGAACCTATGCCAACAAGAACGACACGGTAGAATGGAAAAGAACCTGGAAAACTATTCAACAATCCGACCGAGCCAAACAACGAAATGAAGCAGAACTCCTGCTACAACAAGCCAAACTGTCTAAAGACACATCCTGTGGCATTCCTGAGATGCAAAAATTGCAAGATGTCCTAGCTCCACGATACACCTTGAAAGTGCACCTTCAAGAAGTGCGCTGACCTCTGTTGTTTCGAGGCCAAGATTTTAAGGATGGAAAATACATTCACCTTTATCATCACGATGACCATTTCGATACCATTACCACTATCACCGGATTCCTGGGATACAGATATTACTGTGAGAAATGTGACTATGGCTATAACAATCGAGAGCAACACAAGCATCGTGGATCGAAATGCTCAGGATGTTTGGCCTCTCAACCCTGTCTGAACGAAGGGCAAGGACGAGTGCATTGTCCAGCTTGTCTGCGCACGTTTGTCAGCCCTGGCTGTTACCAACAACATCAGAAGATGCAAGGTTCACAGCAGAAATGTGCTTGTCAACTCCTGAGATTGTGCCCTACCTGTGGACAAGGCATATGTACCAATACTGTCAAGGCACACGTATATCGAGGAAAGAAAAAATGTCACATTTGTCATCACATGGTGGACTTGGAACACCAATGCTACGTGCAAAAATACCAACCCCAACCAGAGAAAGAGGATGGTCACAAGAAGAAGAAGAAAGGCAATTTCATCTTTTTCGATTTCGAATGTATGGAAGAGACCGGTATTCACATTCCTAATTTCTGCGTGGCTCATCGAGCGTGCGAAAAGTGCATTCAAGAACCTATCTTGCGTTATTGCCCTCACTGCAGTAAGATTCCTGGAGGACGAGAAAAAATCTTTTGAGGACCGAACACGCTAGCCGATTTCGCCCGATGGGTCTTAGACCCCATCGACAAGACGTGGAGCCAAGAGGACATCGAACGTTACCGAGATTGTCATCGTCATGCCACGGTGATGGCTCACAGTTTATCCGGATACGATGGACAGTTTCTTTTGAGATACTATACGGAACATGGTACCGAGCGTCCTAAAGTGACTTTGAACGGAGCCAAAATCATTTTCATGCAAGTGGGTCAAGGACAGTTTAAAGATTCGATGAACCATTTGGCCATGTCTTTGAGTCGAATGCCTGAAACGTTTGGAATGACAGAAATGGCTAAAGGGTACTTTAGACACTTCTTCAATACGGAAGCCAATCAACACACCGTTCTACCCCATTTGCCTGAGGCTCACTATTACGACCCTGACAACATGCGTACCGAACAACGAGAAGCTTTCTACACTTGGTACCAGGCTCACGCCTCAGACCCTTTTGACTTTCAGGAAGAAATGCTAAAGTATTGTCGTTCCGACGTGGACATTTTACGGCGTTGCTGTAGAAAATTTTGAGAACTGTTCATGGAACACGGAGGGGTCGATCCTTTGAAAGAAGCTTGCACAATTGCCAAAGCCTGTTCCTTAGTGTATAGGCAACGATTCATGCCTGAAAACACCGTTGCTGTCATCAGTCTTCAAACGACCAACTATGTCAAACGTCAATACTCGGTCAAAGCCCTACGCTGGTTACGTCACTTGTGCGACAAGGAAGGCAAATGGATTCAGCATGCCCGCAACGGAGGGGGCGAAAAGACCATCGGAAAGCATTCGGTCGATGGATGGGACTTAGAAAACCCCAAGATCGTGTACGAGTTTAACGGCTGCTTATTTCACGGATGCCCCGTCTGCTACCCTGACCGCGGCACTAAAAATCAGTTTCTACAACGAACCATGGAAGACTTGTACCAGGCCACTTGTCAGCAATGCCTAAAGTTAGAACAGGAAGGATACTAAGTGGTGGAAATATGGGAACACAAGTACGATCACCGTTTGAAAACTGATGCCGAGTTTAAACACCTCGTGGAAAGCTACTAGTTCATGGACCCCTTGAACCCGAGGGATAGTTTGTGCGGAGGAAGGATCAATGCCACCTCTTTGCTGTACCAAGCCGACGAAGAGAAAGGAGAAGAAATCAAATATTTGGACGTGTGTTCGCTGTATCCCTACGTGTGCAAATATTGTCGCTTTCCTGTAGGGCACCCGCAATTGTTAACGGAACACGTCGACCTGAAAGACATTCGACAATACGAAGGCTTGATCAAGTGCAAAATTTTGCCTCCCACGGACTTGTACCATCCCGTGTTATCTCACCATTGTCAAGGCAAACTGATGTTTCCTTTGTGCCATACTTGTGCTGAAACGTGCAACCAAGATCAACCTTGTCAGCACACCCAGGAAGAACGCACCTTGACGGGAACCTGGGTCAGCGTAGAATTGTTCAAACGTCTGGACATGGGATATCAACTGTTAGAAGTGTATGAAATTTACCACTTTCCCAAGACAGAACAATTCCACAAGGGTGACCCCACTCAGAAAGGCATTTTCGCAGACTACGTGGATGCCTTTTTGAAACTGAAGCAAGAAGCCAGTGGCTATCCTTCCTGGTGTCACACTCCCGAAGACCAAAAGACATTCAAAGAGAAATACTGGGCACAAGAAGGCATCTCTTTAGACCACATCGAGAAAAACGAAGGCAGGCGATCGTTTGCCAAAGTGATGTTAAATTGCTTGTGGGGTAAAATGGCACAAGGGTCGTGTTTACCCAAGACGGAGTATTTGACAGAACCTTCCCGCTACTTCCAGATGATTCACGACAAAACCAAATTCATGAAACACGTGGACGTCGTTCGCGAGGATTTGATCTTAGTCAATTACGAAGAAGATCTGAACTTTGTACAAGCCGACCCTTTTGGAAATGTCATCATTGCGGCTTACGTGACAGCCCATGCTCGCTTAAAATTGTACGAAGCTTTAGAACTGTTAGGGGATCGTGTCCTGTACTTTGACACGGACAGTTGCATCTACATCGATCGACCGGGTCAGCAACACCCTAACATCGAAGGAGACCGTTTAGGAGCCTGGACAGACGAACACCCCGACAACAAGATTCTAAGTTTTGCAAGTGGCGGTCCTAAAAATTACGGCTACCAATACCGGGATAAACAAGGAGAAGTGCACACGGAGTGCAAAGTGAAAGGACTGACTCTGAATTATCGTACTAGTCGAGTGGTCAACTTTGGGGTATTGAAAGAAGCCTTGCAATCTGGAGAGGATGGAAACTTTAAAGTGACCACTCACCAACCCAACAAGATTGTACCTTTACCCACTCACCAAATCGTCAGTCGATCCCTGGAAAAAGTCTATGAAATCGTGTACCAGAAGCGAGTGAGACTTCCCAATCACTTTACGTTGCCGTACGGTCACATCGATATTGGTCAGCATATAAAAAGGGACAACTTCCAAGAACGACACTTCATTACGAGGACAAGCGACGAGAAAGATGAATAACTCTACGCAGAAGAAAAAAGAGAAGGAACAAACATCATTGACCTCTTTCACCACCATACCGTCACGGCAAAGTGCATTGAAGAAGGGAAAGGATTCAATAGACCTAAAGGAGTATTTTAGCATCTAAATGACTCAGACAGCGACCTCGAGAGAATTTAGAACGACAACTTACACCTACACGGTGAAATTTAAAGACTTTGCGTCTGACGTTCCAGCCGAGGAAGTATCAGGTTTCGTTACGGATCTACTTGACTCACTGTTAGAGGAACTCAAATGTCATTGCCAAGTCAAAGATCGAGGTCATTTGAGCCTATCTATGTATCACGACAGTTTGAACTCGCCTGTATGTCTCGAATTTAGCACACCTGCAGAAATAACTTCTTCCAAACTTCTGAGGGCTATTGAAGACGTGCAGTCGATGAGAGAAAAATTTGACATCACCGATGGAAAAGTGACTATTCATATGGCATATGTTGTACCTCCATGGGAAGAAGACGATGACTGCTCTTGATCTGCTTACCGATAAGTGTACCTAGCACGATGGACGTAACAGCAGATTTACGACTGAAAGGGAGTACGTGATGGGAAACATCTATGCTGGGACACAAGTGGTAGCTGACCAGATTTTAAACAACGTGTGTGACGGATAGAGAGACAAACATGAACTTTCTCTTATTTGATTGTTTGTTACTTGTTTTATTTTAGCTTTTTCTTATAAACGAACATTTAATGTAAATTTGTTGCATATGAAGTGATTTTAGAAAGGAGTGAACGTTAATTTTAAACATTAGATTACTAGAGTCAATAACTAAACAACTCGTAAATAGGTTTGTTTTATGTCCAAATGTTTATGTATTAAATGGATAGTGCTTAGACCAAAGCATAGGCCAGATTGCCCATGTATATTCTTGAATAAATGTTTTAAACCCATAAAACAGACTTTTCTTTTTAGTGTCTCTATTCTATCTGTGAGTCTTTCTTTAGAATATTTCTGTTCTCTTTTCTGTGTGTTTGGATGTGTATTTGTTTGTTTCTGTATGTCTATGTTTGTCCCTATCAACCCTGTGTCCCTACAAATACATTTCATGCTATAAAAGGTTTTGACCCTATAAACCTATGACGTCACCAATGTTTAATTCCCATTGATCCCCAGGTGACATTTCCATGTTCAATTCCCATTGACGCCAAAGTGCAAACCCCATATTTTAACGTTAAAGTGCCATTGACGCTAAAGCACCGGTCCTGTTCAATTTCCATGTTCAATTCCCCTTGACGCTCTACAGTTCCATCCATGTTAAAATTCCCCATGTTAAATTCCCCTTGACGCCAGAGTGCATGGACCGTTTTTGCATGGTAAGTCCATTGACGCTAGGGTGGACCTATTCACTACTGACGGACACAAACACAGACACACATGTTTCTCGCATCTCATTTCAACATATGCGTGTTTATAACGCTCTACAAATTTAACGAGATTTCCCATTCCAGTTTAAGAAATATTTACATATTGAACAGTTTGTGAGAACAGGGTTCCAACTCAACAGTCTAAACCAAGAATTATTAGTAACTTATAATGGGTGTCAGAATAAAAAAGAAAATGCTTGCTTGTCCTTTTGAAAGGAATTTTATACCTTGTACACACAATATCAAGTTTAATAAGAAGAAGCATAAGAAGTTGGAAAGTGAATCATGTTGTACTAGTAAACGTACTAGTAACAATACTACATGGTTAATTCCCAAACATATGTATTAACAATACCCTATTTCCCACCACTGATTTTGTGTTCTCTAAAACCTGATGTAGTAACAAGACTACATAGCTCTCCACTAAACCATCATAGTAAGAATACATATTTCTAGGCACTGATTTGTCTTCTTCAAAATCTGACGTAGTAACAATATTACATAGCTCTCCACCAAACTCATGTAGTAATAATACCCTATTTCTAGGGCACTGGTTTTGTGGTTTCCAAACCTGATGTAGTAACAATACTACATTGTTCTCCGATGCCACAATATTACTTGCTAATGTAACATTTCTACATTGTTAAACTCGAAATCATTTTGTAATAATGTTGTTCCTAGGAGACTGCATTGTTCTGAAGCCGTCATCACCAAGCCCGGTTTAATAGTATGAAGTCTGGTTTAATAGTATGTCCAGTAATAATACAGTCTAGTTGAAATTGTTGAAGGTGCTATGTATAGATGATATTCAGTATGTTGAAGTACTTGTACACAACATTTTAATCGTCATAAAATATAGATAATTTCAACAGTAATGTAAAGCACAATTTCTTTCTCATGTAATAGAATTAAAATGTCACTAGAATCTCATGCTGTTATTTATGGTAGTTCTTCAACATAAGGCAGCTATTTGGCTAATTCTTTCCTTAGGAAGCTGTTAGAGTTTCATGTAAATTCTTTTCTGCTCTTCCATCGATATCTTCTCAAAATGTAGCCTACACATAAAGGGATTGTCTTCACTAATACAGAGTTTCGCCTCATAAATTTTCTAAAATGATAAAATAGTTTATTTGAAAACATTGCAGACAATAGCACGGAAAATGTGTTAATACTATTTTGAACCACCACACACATCGCATACAAGATGGTCTTTAAAACTACATATGGTTATAGGGGTCTCACAACAGATTCCAGGAGCTTACCCAAGGACATAACTGGAGAATGGGAAGACCCAAGAGTTTAGTGCTGAAACCTATTACACACGCCATCTTTCAGATCTCCACCTGCATTTCTTAAGAGCCTACATTAGGTGTGTATGTGTGTATCAGCATACATATAGGTGGTTGAACGGGCTGGATCGTATGTATGTGTGTTTGATTTGGACTTTTAACGTAGCTTTAACCATTTTTCAGTCGTATCCCTACAATGTCCGCAGTGTGGCAATTTATAGAGATATCTAGCACTGGGGCATGATGTCCCACCCAGTCACATTATCCTGACACCAGGTCAAGCAGTCTTAACACTAACCTCTTAATGACTTGTCCAGGGATCAAATCCACATCAAAGGCAGATGCTCTAACCACTTGGCCACCGGAGCGGTCTCGGCAGGATCATATAATATCTGCCTTTTACAAAAAGCAGAAGAATACATTTATTATTAAAACTGAATATAAACTTCTAAAATATTTTGTAATATTTAATAGTGAGAATATTTTCAAGATGACATTGATCGAGTTCATATTAAATTATTTGATTTACCCTGTTTACATTCAGTATCAGTTAGACCAGAAGTTGAAAGATTGTTTCAAGTTTCTGACTACTCTCTATTAATGATAAACATTAAACTGCATGCAATTGCAAAACAACGACTTGCTATTAAGGCCAATAGACTTCCGATTTCAAATGGACAATAATCTCCATACTCTTATGATGAACATTATATGTGAAAGTTAGAGTCACTGCAATGATGATTTATCACATAATCTGCATATGAACCATGGCAATTATACAACGAGTTAAGTTACCTAAATCATGGTCAAAGAAAATTTCCTAATGTGTTTTATCTTCCGGTGATGGAAACTTTTATTCCATATGTCCAACAAATGTTGACCGACTAACTGTATGGATCATTTGTTTTTTCATGCAGATTCTGCTCGTATAGTGTTAATGTTTTAGATTTGTCTGGCAGCATTATATCACCATTATCTGTCATTCTGTCAGCATGGTGGTATGCATAATCCTGAAGCCAAGATATTGCATGTTCTCTTCCTTGTCCTTGACCACTCTATTTTCTGTATCCAGCTGACATTGTCCCACTATTAGATTTCTTTATGTGTTTGTAATAGAAATATGTTTGTCAATCCTATACAAACATATGTTGCAAAATCCACAAACACGCATTCCACCGACCGCTCCGGTGGCCTAGTCGTTAGAGCATCCACCTCGGATACGGGAGGTCATTGGTTCGAACCCCGGCTTACCAATGACTTACAAAAATGATACTAACAGCTGCCTTACTTGGCGCTCAGCATTAAGAGTTTAGTCTAAGAACTGGCCGGCCTTATGTCAGAAGAATGTGAATGGGTGGGACATCATGCTACGTGTCTGCGGCATGATGCCCCAGTGTAGAATAAATATAAACTGTCACACTGCAGATATCGTAGCGATATGACTGAAATTTTTTCAAAGCTATGTTAAAGTTCCAAATCACACACACACACACACACACACACACACACACACACAGACACACACACACCAATAATATGTAAATACACATTCTAGATTATCTCAATCATAATTTCCATTTCATTTTTCAAGTTCTGACCTATTCGTTATTGATCATACCCAGGGCCGTAGACAGCGATCATGGGCCCTGGGATAAAAAACACCCGAGCCTCTCCTAATTTATTGTTCAAACAAAATTTTTATTTTATAAAATTAAAAAGTGTTGTTCGGAACGGGCCTTCTTCTGAACCGGTTGCCCCCCCCCCCCCCCCACCAGCCACCCCCCATTGTCGGCCCTGATTGTATCTGTCCAGTCGAGCAAAGTTAAGTAAGCCTTAATGACGGCATTCAACGAATAGTTAATAATAATAATAATAATAATAATAATAATCATTAAAACAATTAGAAATAGTAATATCATGATGCACAAACATATACACCTACAACATCTATATAATTGTGTATTTCAAAGAATTTCAGTTTCTGAGGGTATTTCGGTGTTTTTAATAACCGAATTGAAAGCATCGTTACGAACCCACAGTACACGAAAAAATTAACCCTCGCAACGGAATTCATTCAACAAAATAAAAAATTTCAACGAAAAGCAATGCAGCTTAAACAGTAACCTGTTAAATATCATTATATAACATTCACTTCACGTTGAACACAATTTCATTGTGGTAAAATATACAAAACAAACTCTACAAAACTTAGGATATTTTGTAGTGGCACTCAAAGCTATTGATGACCCGGAAGTGAATACGAGCAAGGTTACCACAATGAGGTCAATCACCGCAATAGACGAAAATGTAGCAGTGAGGAAACATTCGTCAATCACAGGTTCAAAACAATATGCATTTAGAAAATTAGATAATAGATCTGAGTATTTATAGTGTTAGAGTTAGTTGTATTTACTTTCAACGTATTTTATTGGTGATTATTTATAAAACATGCTCAGCACATACCGACGGTGCAACACTGCTGTAAACATGCTAAATCTTCAAAATATAGGAATCCCCATGTCCATCCTTCCATCTGTAAGTTTGGGAGAGAGTTTACATAAATAAATAATGTACAGTGTATATATGAATTAAAAAAAGACGATATAAACTACGGGATACAATTAATATTAGCAATGTACAGGATATGAATAAAATCAACATCATATCAAGTTTGGGGGAGTGTTTACCTAAGTACTGTACAAGTATATATGAATAAAACCAACATCATATCAAGTTTGGGAGAGAGTTTACATACGTACTGTACAAGTATATAGGAATAAAACCAACATCATATCAAGTTTGGGAGAGAGTTTACATAAGTAATGTTCAATGTATATATGACTAAAATCAACATCACATAAAGTTTGAGAAAGGGAGAGAGAGAGAGACAGAGAGAAATATTTTATATAAGTAATGTACAGTGTATATGAGTAATTACAAAATGATTCAAAGCTTGGGAGAGAGTTTACATAAGTAATGTACATCTGGGTATATATGGGTTAAATCAACCTGAGATAAAGCTTGGGAGTCTAGTGTACAAAGTTAATTTCTTCCAGTACTACAGTAAGCCCTGCTTTGTGAGACATTCAGCTGTTAAATTATTAAAGTTACTAGTTAGTTGAGTTATATCAGGCACATTTGGGTCTCTTGTTACTGTAGTGGAAGACAAAAAATTTATCAGACTTTGATGAAACTTGGAATATATTCTGACAAGGTTGACCAGAAGCACAATCCACATCATCATCATCATCAGTCTCATGACCTAGTGTGGTCGTTGAGGCACTGTGCTGCTGAACATGACCATTTCCCTCCACTTGTCTCAATCATGTGCCAATGCCTGTGTCTCCACAAAACTTTTCCTGGTCCATTCTGTGATGTTGTCAGTCCACTTTTTTCTCTGTCTACCTCTCCTTCTGCCACCCTGGACACTGCCCTGCAGGACTGTTGTTGATAGACTCTTGGCTCTAGTGACATGGCCATACCATTTCAGCTTTCTCTTTTTGACGGTGGTGAGGAGGTCCTCATATAGGCCTGATGGTGTTACGCACTTCTTCATTTGTGATGTGGTCCATGTAAGAGATGCCAAGGATGGTTCTGTAGCATCTCATTTCAAGTGACTGGATTCTTCGTTGTAATTCTGCTGTCAGGATCCATGCCTCACGTGAGTACAAAAAGAATGAGATGACTATAGCTCGCAATAGTCTGATTTTAGTTTTCAGACAGATATTCTTGTCTCTCCAGATGGGTCTTATCTTTGACATAGCTGCCATTGTTTGTGCTGCTCTTGACAAAATGTCTGCTCTTGATCCCTCTTCAGTGATTATGGCACAATCCACACATAACAATAAAGTAATCTTTCATCTGATTGGCTAAGCATGTTATCACACTGGAGGCAGTATTTTTTTTTATCCAACTTTGATCAGGCCTGGAATACTTGCCTATATCATCAAGATCTTGGCCTGTTTGATAAAGGTCCATGCAAATTAATTGTTTTTTCTTTGTTCTTTATTTGTTCTACATTATGTTGTTGTTTCAATGATAAATTTACCTATTTCTGCAGTGCAGTGACTACAAAACAATATCTAGGTGTAACAATTAACGTTTGACAAGGCACTTTCACATCATTCATACATTTCACCTCTGCATTATGGCAGTACCAAACACACTGTAAATACTAAACACACTATACATACCAAACACACTGTTGACATGCTACATTTTAAAATGTTTGACCCATTATTATTGTTTTCATAAGCATTGGCTTTTCAGAACTTTATGTACTTTTTCAATATTTACTATCTATCAAATAATAAAGAGTGAAAATCTTAAAAGTCTTTACCCTAAAAATGGACCTTGGTCAAGATTAACTTTCTGTATTGTTTCGGCACAGTCAGTGCATTGTAGTGAGTTATGGGCCCTGTTGACATAGAAGTATTACCTCAGTTGCATCATATTGTGTAGGATATCATATTTTTGTCATGTGCACACATTTCTAATGCAGTGCAATGTTGTTACCAAGAGCTTTTTTAGCCATGAACACTAAGCAAAGTGTTAATAGTGTAAACCCAGATGTTCCAGCATCACTGTGTTGCTAGTTCCGCAACTATTCCTATCTGGCTGATATTTTTTTTACAAATAGTGTAAATTATTCAGTTGGATCAGGGTATATGCTGTTTCCATAAGACTATGCAACAAAGATTGCATACATTGATTGGAAGTTGTGATATTTTATTAATATTTACATTTGAGTGCATGCTATTAATTTGTTAATGCAGTATACAGTATGATTCGTTTGTTGTTTGTCAGGCTTTTGCAGCTGTTGGTGTCTTATTGGTCCGTTGTATGAAGTTGGGACTGTCTGGAGATTTGGCAACAATACCGGCAACTGACAATACTGGTATGTATCACTATTTGAAACATTATGATGGTGGCCTTATTATTTAATGATGATATACTGAATCTGGATACATGTATATATATATATATATATATATATATATATATATATATAGATATAGATATATATACACACGCACACAGAGAAATGGATCTGATGGATCTAAAAAGAAGTCGTTGACATACACAGACTTTGGAACTATGGAATATTGACTGCCTTATTGACAAGGAATTTGTAGAATTATCAGGTCTGTGATAGACAGACATGTGTTGTGAAAATTCCATATTATTTCTTTCACAAACCAGTTCCGTCATTTCCTGCATTGTTTTATTGCCTCATATTTATTACTTATGAACTACTACATAGACTATTTGTGTATTGACCACAACACATGCTGCTTGTATATAGACTACTGCATATACTGCTTGTGTATTGACTACTATAAATTTATATAAATATATATATATATATATATATATATATATATATATATATATATATATATATATATATATATATATGGCTTGTTTGTTGATGACTACACATACTCCTTATGCATTGATAGCTATAAATACTGCTCATGTATTGACCAATACACATGTTATTTTTATACTGATCATGGCTGACACTGCTTGAGTACTGACCAATACACATTTTGCTTGCATTTCACTAAATGTCTCACAATTTTATCCTTCAGTTGAAATTTTAAATATGTATTCTTCTAATAACTACAACATTGGACACAACTGATGTTTCACAGAACATTCAGCAAACGTCATGGATCAAAATACAATCATACCATTTTAAATTGTCCATATAAGGGCCTTGTTTTTATCTTGAAGCATATTTGAAAATTTCATCAAATTTGAGGAACTCTGTACTTTTCTACCTTAAGAATAAAATTGTTTCTTGGATCGCAGTTCAGTTTTAAAACCACAGAGTGATTTTTCATCTTTTTCAGTCACAAGCTTTTATAAAAAAATCATGTCATTTTCTGAATTATCATTATCAAGATAATATAAAATAGTTGGAGGAGACATTTTTGAGAAATTTGATGAAACTGGAACCTGGTATAAAAGAACACAGATGTGAACTAAGTGTGGGTTTTACATTCAGGAAAGGGACCTCTTGGTTAACAAAATCAAGCTAAACTTATTTATACTAAATTTGTACATACAGGATATAAGCAGTATTTTCAAAATCAAGCCAAGCTGTTATTTATACATCATTTGTTAGTTGAGTATGGGTTTTACATCTAGGAAAGGGACTTCTTGGTTTACAGACTCAAGTTAAACTGTTTTGTATACTAAATTTTGTACATGCAATAAGTGATACTATTCAGACTTATTAGATTTTCACAAGGCAAATAAATTCAGCCTTTCGATGACATAATTTGATTATTGATTTGAGTCAGTTGATAAGCGGTCAAGGTCATGCCAAAATGAATAGCAGTATGATGACCTTGACTGAATTTACTGGATTTTTTTCTAGAACTCATTAATGGCTAACATGCAGTAACATCATTCTTTTTAGTCTTCTTATAGCATGCAATTAAAATGGTCTTTGAGACAAGATATTAACCATGTCAGTGGAAGGATGAGGCTTTCCCACCAGGAAGAACCAATATCTCTGCCAGGTATATCCTAGAGAAGGGGATTGCCAAGGAATCTTGATTGACGCAATGGTACCATGGGATCAAATGATCACTTTTCATGGGGAATATGAAGGAAACAAATGTCAAAAGCGAAACACTTTTATCTCATGTTAACAAAATCTGATCATCAGTTATGTATGGTAAATGGGATACTTTAAATGTTTGCATGAATCTTCATGTTGCACATTTAGAAAAAAATTAATTTGTTTTAAAAATCTGGGCACCATTGTCTTGTAAATCTGCCATACTGGCAATATATCAATCACTTCAGGTCTCATGGTACTAATTCATCACCCATGGTAAATGTATGGAAACACCATTCTTTAACTTCAATATCTTTGAATTTCTGAATGCTCACAATCAAACCTATTCCATATAATTAGTGCCATGAATCCTTTAAGCTTTAATACTGACAAATCAAGGGAAACAACTGCATATATTTAGCGATATCACTTAGACCTTTAGATCAGATGTAGCAACATAATTGGCAGATATGCAGCACTCCTAGAAAAAAACCCCAAATTATGGGACTGTGAATCAACATTGACATTCTTAAGAAAGAGCATGAGTTCCCAAGGAAATCAGTCTTGTAATCCATGTCCCTGCTAGCATTGTATGTAAATCAGAATAGAATATGTTTCATATTAGTTCTTTTATTTATGAGGTAAGACAATTGTAAGATTATATTTCACTTCATTTTCATCTAATGTTTTATGTGTATGGGTATGTATATGTATTGGTAAGTGTATAGTGCTATGCATATGTATTTGTGTGTGTATATTGGTATGTATATGTATTCATATGTGTGTGTATTGGTGTATGCTCTCTTTTACTGGTATGTACATATGTATGTATAGGGGTTTTGTATTTGTATGTATTTATTGGTGTATGATGTATTCTGTTTATTTATGACATCCCCAGTTATGTCTACTGTTTGGAGTATGCCATGAACATGTCTTATTTTCAGTTTATCTTGTAGATGATATACATAGTATGTTTTTACAATACAGATTGTATCACATAGTCTGTTTTTACAATACAGATTGTATTGCATAGTCTGTTTTTACAATACAGATTGTATCACATAGTATGTTTTGTTTTTACAATACAGATTGTATCACATAGTATGTTTTAACAATATAGATTATATCACATCCTGTTTTTACAATATAGATTGTATCACATAGTATGCTTTTACAATACCGATTGTATCACATAGCATGTTTTTGCAATACAGATTGTATCACATAGTCTGATTTTACAATACAGATTGTATCACATAGTATGTTTTTACAATACAGATTGTATCGCATAATCTGTTTTAACAATACAGATTGTATGACATAGTCTGATTTTACAATACAGATTGTATCACATAGTCTGATTTTACAATACAAACTCTATCACATAGTCTGATTTTACAGTACAGATTGTATCACATAGTCTGATTTTACAATACAAACTCTATCACATAGTCTGATTTTACAATACAGATTGTATCACATAGTCTGTCCTTACAATACAGATTGTATCACATAGTCTGTCTTTACAGTACAGATTGTATCACATATTCTGTCTTTACAACTCAGATGGTGTAACTAGTGTTTTCTTTTTGCTTCTGAATTATCTGAAACTCATGGACAGTGGTTCATCTCAGTTTTTTTTATTAAGAGGGAATTTGATTGCAAAATTCTATTAAACTTCATTTTCACCTGTTGCTTATACATGTGTTTTGGTATGTATTTGTATGTATGTGCATATTGGTATGTATTTGTAGGGATGCTTGTATTATATGGTATACTGTTTACATATGAATATTGGTTTATAGTGTATTCTGTTTGTATGTGCATATTGGTTTGTGGTACATTCCATCTGTGTGTAGATCTTGGTGTATGATGTGTTCTGTTCAGGAGATTTTTTTTAATGTTTTACAACTTTGATGATTGCAGAACCTTCGAGCGCGAAAGTTTATTGCTTACATACAGTATATGGTGCAGAAATTACGTAAATTTGATTTGGAATTTCTCTGATTTAGATATGTCAACCATTTGTTAGAGCATGTCATATTATGATGTTCTTTATCTATCCTTCCATCTTTCTGTTACCATATTTCTTTGTGCACAGTGCATTTAGTCACCAGCTACATTTATCAAACATTGCTGATGGCTTGCATTAGAATTATATTTTACTCATAATAACATTAGTTTTACATCACAGACCTGGTTCAAACTCTCTGGATGGCTTGCTCTTTGAGTAAGGAAAAGACCTGTTGAGTTTGATTTAGAGGGGCAAGGCCACTCAGACTGAAACAAGAAAAATGGTGTCTGCATACAAATTTCAATTATCAACATAGGTGAATATTAAACATTGTCAGGTTTATAATTAGTAATTTCTAGAACTCTTGTTTAAATTTCCAAATGTAATTTTGGCTTCACATTGTTATTGTTAAAGGTAGCTTTTCATTTGTAGGTGAACCCAGTCTACAAATTTATAATGTATTTAAAGCCTTGTGAATGTATTTTGTTTAACATTTTGATCAAGCTGTTTATTAAAAACTCTTCTGAACTGACTTGATTATGTTTGTACATGTAAATCTCTGATACAGATGGTTTGTCCCATTGTTTGTCAGATACAGTTAACATGTTAAATTCTTGGAAATCTGCCATTTTCAATATAAAGCATTTGTCATATTTGAAAGGGCCATAGCTGTGTAAAAATTAATCTAAATTGAATGAATGGAAGCATGTGCAGTTTGTATTCCAATGTAATGAAAAAAGTATTCTTAATTATTTTTTTATACATTAAGTTCTTTGGGAATCGAATGTGTGGTCTAATCACTACAGGCGTGGGCTCAGTGTATGTATCCATGACAACTATTTTTCATGTCAGTGGTATGATCCTTTATCATCGTCTGTTTCCTGTGCACTTTTAAACAATCTCCACACATGGCCTCTTAGCGTACTACACAGAATCCTACAGTCGGGGCAGTGGTTCCCTAAGTGTTGCAAGAATCATACAAATGATCTACTTTTGATATTGCTGGCAGCATTGACTGTAAGGCTGTGCTGACAGGAAACAAAGTTGTTCATTTACTTGTCAGTTTATCCTCAAGGGAAGGACTTTCAGAATTTTTACATACTGGACACTTAATATATCTCAGGATCTCATGCTTTGCAGCCTCGGTTTTAATATGAGACTATTAACATTTCTCTCAAAACGAGTGGGCTCATGGTAGCTGCCTGGGTATGTTGAACTGTTCCAAACAAATTTGACAAGGCCCACCTTTGGTATCTATTTTAACAGCCTCCATCTTTAAACCATTAAATAAGCCTGGACAGCTTTTAAATGTTTGCCTGCGTGCAACTATTTGGGCAACAAACTTATAAAGGCTAATGCATTTGAAGAATGTTTGTCATTAGCCTACTTTCCAGTTGCTAGCTGGAATCAGGTCACAATTAATAGTTCCGGTTCAGTACCCATGAATGTAGTTCTAGTCTATTTTTAGAACATTTTTTTTCCTCTCTCATTTTGGTGGTGATATAAGAGTTAGATTTATGCATTTTTAGTAGGGATTTAAAGGTAATTGTTTGTTCTTGAGAATATCAGCACATGATGTGGTTGTCCATGTGTATTTTGGCAATAGTGCAGTGTGTAATAAGGCATTGGTGATGATCCAGAAGTGAAATCTGTGTTCTGTTTACATGCTGCTCTGTTTTCAGTCCAGCCTGTCAAGACATGCAGAAGAACCTTTGACAAATCTTCACAGTGAAGTTATCTTTGAAGGTGTTTTAGATTAACATATGATTTGTATTGATTGTCACACAGTTCTATTTTTTATTGGTCATTCAAACTATTTTTTAGGGGTCCAAGCAGTTAATTTATGTGTTTATGATTTTGTGACTTCCTGAGTAACACATATCTGCTTGTATAGCCTTCAGTAATTGTTTATAAATATAGTTATAAGGTATCTAGTGAGAGAACATAGATGAAAACTTTATACTAGAACCTACTCAAGTTCTCTACTAAACCATTTTAAGCTGTCCGAGAATGAAATACAGGTCAAAGGGATAAAATATACTGTCCCCAGGTATATTTACCCTTGGATGTAAGAAAACAGCAAAATGATGCAAGTTGAACACAAAATACATTCCATTTTATTGTTCAGTTTGGTTAAGGTATTGATTGATATAGTGTGGCATAGTGCCCTATATGATGGTATGGGAATTATATTGATCCATCTTGCTTTATGCATTATTAATTATTAATAATATTTGGTAACTGACACTCTAAAGATTACATAAGAAATATTCAAACAGACTATTTGAATTTAACTTTGTACAACTGATCTTTACATGGTTACATATCCCACATGAACAAATATCCTTACATTTTAGAATGTTTGGGATCTAAGTTCACATTCAGTACATCATCCAGGCTGACATTGTACCAATAGTGAATCTGTAAGGCACAATGCTGGCTGTGTGCACTGAAAATATCCCAAAATGTTTTTTCGTCATGAATATGATTATGTACGGAAACATATTTCAATTTAGTACTATGATAGAGTGGTATAGTAGCATCAGCTGATATCTGATTCCATTGAATTATTGCACGTAATTATTGGTAACCAACCCTCTTGAAAATGCACTATAAATGTGCAAGCAGATCATTTGAATTATATTAGCACATTTGTTCTCAACAAGTATAATGTACATGTCCCACATATGCAACTTTCCATCCTTGTTTACAAGTGTTGGGGATCAGAATTTCACATTTAGCTGATGATATAGGATTTACTGGTACCTATAATTGATCTGTGTGGCCACCTTTGGCTGTATTCACTTGCAGTATCCAAAGCTGCTGTTTCCCTCATGAATAAGATTGCTTATATTAATATATTTTAATTTAGTACATTGTCGCTTGACTTTCCTGTATAATGGTATGTACTAATGTTTGCACCAATGATCAAACCTCACCGCCCCAACATTGTCTTAACCTTTATGATACATAGGCTACCTGACTAGTTATTTAACCTGTAAATGGCTGAATATGCTTCTACAAATCTCATTTATTTTTAGGATGAATTTATCACTTTAATACATGGTCATTGCTTAACATTTATGTGTGTCACTCTGTCAAGTTTAATATTTTCTCCCATGCTTGCAACATGAATGTTATTTTGAAATCACCATATCTAACACATTTTAACTTCATTTACATAGATCTTACTGTTTTCTAGAATTAAGTGAAACACATTGTATCTTTTCAGGTCTAGCCTGGTATCTGGAACAAAGTATTAGAGTTGGATCAGCTTGGAAGCTCTCCAGTAATCTGGTGGTAATAGCAAGGTTTCATAAGGACATGTGCAGTGTACTGCCATAAGTGACCAAGGTTAGTTCATATCACCACACTGATATATAGCACCTCAAAAACATGGTTTAGGTTTTCACGAGAGAGATAAGCACCATTTTTCAGTAAGGTAGAGCCTCCCTAGAAACCATTTTCTTATCCCATTTCCACATTTTGTAGTTATCGACATCGAAATGGAATGCATTTTTGTTTTAAAACATGGTAGTGGTCCCATCAGAACTTTAAATACATAACACAATAATTATGGAACAGAGTACCTGTCATTGTTTCCTTAGTGTGTACACCTATATGCATCTGGACAGGCATATTGTTGTTTGCTGCCAAAATCACAATGAGCTATGTTGCTTCACTACTCCTGGGAAAATTGTTATCAGTTGTACATACCTAAACTACCATTTTTTAAAATAACATTCATTAGTCAACTTTGCTGTCTAAAATTTGTCAAATTGAGTTTTAAAAGTTAGTTTTTAAAATTAAGATGTTTATTTAAATTTCCATTAAATTTAAGTTTATCAATATTTTTTAAATTTTAAACATATTTTCAGACAGGCCTTATCTTGTGTTACATTTAGATTTTAACTGCATTGAAAAAGTCCTATATTTAAGGAAGATATAGCAAATTTAGTTTTTGGTTTCTCAAGAGCACTTGGACCAAAACTTGCACCCTGTGGAACACATGCACTGCACACTTTCTGACAGGTGTCACATGTCTTGTTTACAAGGAAATTTAAAAAGACTTCATGTAAAAGGTTGAAATAGGTGTGGTATGCAAATAGAAAAG
The DNA here is from genome assembly GCA_028554795.2 of Sinohyriopsis cumingii. Classification (NCBI taxonomy): domain Eukaryota; kingdom Metazoa; phylum Mollusca; class Bivalvia; order Unionida; family Unionidae; genus Sinohyriopsis; species Sinohyriopsis cumingii. The sequence continues at coordinate 53,352,867 of CM068837.1, read as the reverse complement.
TTTGAAAAAAATTGGCCATTGGGCCTGTCAGGAATCAGGTTACTATTAATAGTTCCGGCTCAGTACCCATGAATGTAGTTCTAGTCTATTTTTAGAACATTTTTCCTCTCTCATTTTGGTAGTGATAGAAGAGTTAGATTTAAACATGTTTGGTAGGGATCTAAAGGTGATTGTTTATTCTGGAGAATATTAGCTTAGGGTGTGGTTGTCCGTGTGTATTTTGGTGACAGTGAACAGTGAGTAAATAGGCCTTGGTGATGATCTGGAAGTGAAATCTGTGTTCTGTTTACATGCTGCTCTATTTACAGTCCAGCCACTCCAAAAAATGCAGGTTAAGCTTTGACAAGAACTTCACCGTGAAGTCATCTTTGAAAGTATTTTAGATTAACAAATGATTTGTATTGATTGTCATACAGTGGAAAGGTCAGTACTGAGAAAAAAATGTAGAGAACATATAGTAAAATTAATTGTGTTCTGTGTCTACTTATTGGTCATGGACGTGTTTAATTGGTCAGTGGCAATTACTTCTAAGATTCACTTTGTGTTTCAAGTTGCATTCCAGTCAAGTTCATTTTGTTCTAAATTTCTGTTATGCAGGACACAATAGGTTTTTCTTTAACAGGTTACTTTTTATATGGACTCGAACAGACTAATCTTCCCTATATTGTACCAACATTTGTTTGTCAGTAATGAACTTTCCGGTGTGTCCAGTGTTGTTCCAAATCATATATTAAAGGAACACAACTGTATAATATGAAGAAGAAAAGAAATAGTAAAATTCCAGGAAACTCAACAGGAGTGTTGTCCTTGTAAACACACACCTTTCTTTCCATAAAGTTAACATCAAACATTCAGACCAGCATAGAAGATCTAAGTCCAGCTTTCAAATTTCATAAACGTTTGCATCGGTTTTTATATCTTTAAATAGCGCATATAAATGATGTTTACATATTCGAACAACTGTGGCTGTTACCATAGAAGTTCATGATTCAATGTATACATTAGGAGTACCAAAGATGCACCTCCTAGAAGAGCAAGAAGAAATGTTATTCGTGGAAAATCTGCATACACACACGGGATTAAAGTGGTCAATAAAACAGAGAAATATGAACTAGAAGACAGGACAAAGGATACAACCTATATGGAAATTGGCTTAAATTAAGTTGATATGAGGGAACAAGGGCCATCTCAAAACTAAAATAAAAATCGCTGGATTTTTATTGCCTTAGAATCTAGATGATTCCATAATAATCAGTCGATCCTTGCAGCAAATTTAAACAACAGTGATATTTTACATTAATGATACAAGAATAGATATGTATTAAATATAATGAATGAAGTTATCCTTATGGAAAATTAACGTGGAGAATGATGATGTAAATATATATTTTTATCCGTTATGCTATCTATGTTACCATGAACTTGTTTCTTTTGCCATTACAATTGCTTAATTCAAAGAACTGTTGCTGCTAAACCAAAATGTATTTGCCTTACTCAACATTTCTTTACTGTGCATAGTGTATATCATGGTGCCATTGACAACCAGGTTTGTAAGATAATGTTCACATCTTCAAAGCCACTTCATTTAACATTGTCAAACTGTCAAGAATTGTTCAAGTGTGATATGCCTCATTGTTCATGCTGTTTAAATGAAGTCATGTGGACAAGAGTCTTTTGCGTACAAGGGCCCAGTTACATGAAGCCAATTGCCCATTGATCTTAGACACAAACGCACTGTGATTTCTTTCAACAGTGCTCTTAAAACTCACCTATTTTGACCTAAAGAACAGACTGAAAGACTTAATAATGTTTACGTTCTTAATTAGTGTCAGGATGTTTTCATTTCGTAACTTTGTAAAATTGTAATGCACTTAGAGACTATAAAGACTAGATACTGTACTAAGTCCACATTATTATTATTATTATTATTATTATTATTATTTACATTGTCTAACTTTGTGGATCAATCTTTCATATATATTCATTATAAAACTCCCCTAAAGTGTCACTTATTAATAACAATTTTGCACTCATGGGCTTCTGGACAAAGCGGCAAGGATGGTATTGCCACCCCACCTCACCCCTGATTTCACCTCTAATCATGTTTTGACCTACATCTGTAAAACTTAATAGCAAACCACTACATGTTTATACCCTTCCCCACCCAATAATTCTGCAGGTACCTCAGCTTGCACTGTGTGAAAATTGGAGAAGAGTATATTTGTGTACCACACAAACAAAGAGAGAGCTCATCCTTTTATTATTGTAACAGAGAGAGAGAGAGATGCATGCACTTTTAAACTCGCCTATTTGACTACAAGAACAGACTTAAACACTTAATAACGTTTTCTTCACCAAGGCCCAATAATTCGAGGGGGGGGGGCTTGTTCTTGTTCTTGTTGTTGTTGTTGTGGGGTTTAACGCCATTTTTCAGCACGATAGGCTATACATGGCAGCCAGTATTAATGGTGGAGGAAGAACCCAGAAAACCCCGGAAAGAACCACCGACCCACGAGAAGATACTGGCAAGCTTTCTCACATGCCCACATTGGCTGAATCTTAGACTCGAACCGCCGCAGACAGAGGTGAGATGGCAGTGATCCGTAACGAAGAGCGCTTTAGACCACTCGGCCACTCGGGGCCCCGCTTGTTCTTGCACCGTGTGTGAATTTGAGATGAGTATGTTGGTGTACCATATAAACAAACAGAAGGATCATCCTTTTATGATTATTGGTTTATTTTTTTTTTATTTTGAGAGAGAAAGAGATTAATATGTATACTTTCAATCTTTAACAATTTGAGATCTCATTACACAACAAACTATTTGCTTTGCCTACTGCTTTTTTACTGTATATTAAAGTTATTTCATCATATATGGAACACCCAGTACATATATTCTTATTAATGTGAAAACATCAATATCCACTTCGTAGATTACAAGTTTGATTTGTCATGTGATCACAGCGTAGTCACACTCTATTTTTAGAACAGGAAACCCTTTGATACATTTAAATTTGGCTGTCTTTAAAGATGAAGTTTGGCCTCATTAGGTTAAACATGAGCTTAATTTCAAAGCTTTTTTGACTTTCAAATAAAACACCTTTAATCTAAAGTAAGGTAACAGGCTTATTCGGTCCAGGCTTTTTTCGCAGGGGCTCGTATCGTTTCTTGCAACTTACCTGTCATACATGTACTGTATAATAACTACAAGGAAGGACACTTCTCTTCTTTCTCGCGTGACCTATTTAAGAATAAAGCTGATATTTCAAGCTACTTTTCGCGCAGCATAATAAATTTGGTACCACCGTTAATTGATTTCCATCTGCATTTTACTGAGTGATGGCCCCTGTTGACTTTGAATTTTTTAATGAATCAGATGCATCACATTGGCAGAACATCCATCTGATGTGGATATAGTTCTCATCCAGTGAAATATTTCTACCAAGATCTTATTTAGCCATGTTACTCTCAGCAAACTGCTAACAGCATAGACCCAGATATTCAAGCACTTAATTGTGTTGGCAGTTTAGGATCAATGCTTTCTTGGTAACATCCATAATACAAAGAAATACACTTTATTAAGTTGGATGAGGGTCTATGCTATTGGCATAATATCATACACACAGCAAAGATCATAAACGCAGATGTAATTTATTGACAGTTCTGTATTGATATGCATTTGAGTGCATATTATAACTTGTTAAATGCAATATAAAATATGATTTTAACTTTGCCAGGCTTTTGCAACTAGTAAAGATGGACTGATTCAATCTTTTGCAATTAAAATGGCTGCCTTGACAATGCTGACATATATCAAAATATGAAGCACAATGTAAACACATGTAGATAGTAATCCACTTGGTCTGTTAGGCCCTGCCAGAATATTAGGGGCCCATAGTGTTAACCTTTTCCATCCTTCCATCTGTCATACCAAAATTAATTTTAATGCCCCACTATAACAGTAATCACGGTATGTGGTGTTAACCTTTTCCATCCTTCCATCTGCCATACCAAATTATTGTTTAACACCCCACTATAACAGTAATCGGGGTATGTAGTATTACTCTTGTCCATCCTTCCATCTGTCATACCGAATTATTGTTTAGTGCCCAACTATAACAGTAATAGGGGTATGTGGTGTTACCTTTATCCATCCTTCTGTCTGTCATCCTTTGCTTAGGTTTTAATGCACCACTATAACAGTAATAGGGGTATTTAATGTTACCCTTCTGTCTATCACACTTTGATTGTATGCTCAATCCTAAGAATATTAGGGTATGTAGTGTTACCATTGTTTATCCGTCTATGACACCTTACGTTATATATTCCCTATGATGACAGTAATAGGGTCATGTCGTGTTACCCTTGTCCATCCATCCATCTATCACATCGTGGCTAGGGTCTATGATGACAGTGATAGGGTCATGTCGTGTTACCCTTGTCCATCCATCCATCTATCACATCATGGCTAGGGTTTATGATGACAGTAATAGGGTCAGGTAGTGTTACCCTTGTCCATCCATCTGTTTCACACCTTGATTACATTTTATGTCCCATGGTGACTGTAATAGGAGCATTTAGTGTTGCTCTTGTATCACACCTTGGAAGGGTTTTGCATCTGGGTCAGTTTTCAGGCACAGTTGCAAGACAATTAGCAATAACTTTCTCAAAAGTGTACTTACGTTTATTGGGGATGAAATTTATATAACACATTTTGACTGTGTATTTCATGTGTTGTGTCATGTTAGCTCACCTGAAAGTAATGAAGGATTTTGGACCAGTTTGCTTATGAAATATTTATATGCATGCAAGCTAATGAGGTGATCATGCATGTGACAGACTGAGCTTGTAATCCTGCATCTGAAAGACTGAGCTTGTAATCATACATGTGACAGACAGAAATTGTAATCATGCATGTGACAGACTGAGCTTGTATCATGCATCTGACAGACTTATCTTGTAATGACAGACTAAGCTTGTAAAAACTCTTTATACCTTATTTCTTAAAATATACTGATCAAAAATGGTATCTGTGCTTGTACAATCCAGATCTCAGATGAATTTGGTTATAGGTGGTTGGAATTGAACTGACAAACTTCTGGTCATGATGCCAACAACTTAACAACTGAGTTACCATGGTAACCGGGTGTGTGTGTGATCTCAATGGTTTACAATTCATGACTGTATGCTGCATAAGGACAATCCCATGAACCCCCACAGATTTGACAGTTAACTCCCCTTGTAATGCAAAGGAAGTGTATATCATTTAAGGGTGGTGTTATGATTAGTTTATGAGGTAGAAATCAAGGCCTAGTTCCCATAGAAAGTTAAAGATCATGGGACAATACTCATTCACTATATGATTTGCCATTTCTATGCAGAGAAAGTGTTCCTTATTATTGAGGAAGCTGCTAGTTCCATTTGTTTTAATTAGTGTGGGGTTCAAACCTGTGGCCTAAGTTCTGCATCAGAGGCAGATGTTCTGACCAGTTAAGCTACCAAAGCAGTCTGTATGTGACTGGTCTGGCTTACATGATAGATCTGAAGAGTCTCATACTTGATTCATACACTCAACCTAATCTGAAGGTTTATATCCTCAAAAATGCAAACATGGAGATGTATGTGGAAGACTGAGTTGATATCGATGAATTTGAAGCCACGCTGCTTGTCGTATGGTGGTTTAGGGAACCGCAATTTGTGAATTTTAATGGCTGGCCTTATGACTTTTGGCAGTATTGTCAGGCAGATCTATTAAAAGTAACCTTATACATTTTAGTTCAAAGGGCCATACACCAGAAAACCTTGTGGTGTGGCCTGATGCCTGCATCTATGTGTCCATTAGCACATGTTTCTTATTTCTATCCATAAAAAATGGAACTATGATACCTCCTAAAGGAAGGTCATATTGATAGGGGGTTTTCACTGATAGACTACATATGATTTCTGCTTTCTCCTAAATAAACATTGTGTCAATTTGATATCCAATAAAGGCAATATGGCCATTTCAGCGTCCATCTTAAACATATTGCTACTTCTCCTGGATAAAAAGTCATATCAAGACTTTGTTTACACTGGATGACGTCGTCATGTTTAGTTGGTACTAAATGGAAATGGAGCTCATCGGAAATATAGTATGCCACCATTGCAGCCCTTCAGAAAGTCTTGTCAATCATACATTTAGTCCTGCTTGCTGAAAAACTATACTGACATGGTGTTTACACCAGAAGACTAATTATGATATCTTATTGATCTTTTTGTTGTTGTTGTTATGGCTTTAACTCCGTTTTTCAGCACATGATAGTCTATACATGGTGGCTAGTACATTTGATAGAAAAAGAACCCTAGCTAGACAATCCCATTAAGAACCACTGACCCATGGGAAGCTACTGGCAAGTTTTCTCACGTACCCACATTATCTAAGCATAGGACTTGAACCCAGTTGGAGAGAGGTGAAATGTCAGTGATCTGTACAAGCAAGTACTTTAGACCTCTAGGCCACATGGGGTCCATATTGATCCTGAATGAAAATGGAGTGATATTCAAAGGCAAGTACATTAGACATCTAGGCCATAAGGGGTCCATACTAATCCTGAATGAAAATGGAGTGATCTATAAAGGCAAGTACTTTAGACCTCTAGGCCACATTGGATCCATATTAATCCTGAATGAACATGGAGTGATCCATGAAGGTAAGCACTTTAGACATCTATGCCATACAGGGTCCATATTGATCCTGAATGAAAATGGAATGATCTGTAAAGGCAAGTACCTTAGACCTCTAGGCCATATGGGGTCCATATTGATCCTAAATGAAAAATGAGTCAATTTGCCTTCACCAATTGCTGCCATGATGACAACCAACTTGAAAAATGGAAGGTCATATTGGTATACAGTTTTTACCAGAAGACCTCTTACAGTGCCTGCTTGGTACTGAATAACAATGATGCTGATATAACATCAAATACAGCAACCATGGTGGCAGTGTTTAATATCTTGTCAACGCTGTTCCTTTTCTACTATTGATGGTTACAAGAGGTTTCCCTAAAAGATTTCCTATGATATCTGGTTGGTCCCTTATGATAACGGTGCCCTGCAGGCATCCAGTATGCCACAAGCACATATTGAATATAGTGTAATTAATTCTCCTGCATGGATGGTCATCTTGCTATAGGATTTTTACCAAAAGTCTTTTAATGATGGCTAGGCTGCTCTAATGAAAATGGTGCCAATCTTACATCCAGTACATCTGGACGTAAGATTTATTATTCGAGAACATCAGAGATGGTTTTAATACTCAGATATTAAAGAAACAAAATGGTCTTGAATTCCTTGAAATTCCTTTCAGATAATAGACTATCCATTCCTGTGAGAGACTCTTGTTCATTTGTGGTACCAGAATACATTTGATGTTTCTTTATGGTTTCCATTTATCTTTCCCATTTGTTTTCACTTGTTTGGAACAAAATGGAAATTCGTTTGCCAAAGTAGGGTTGTCTCATATCAGGAGCTTTTATGTGGGATAGCATTGCATTTCTTTTTTAAATATGTCCTGCTTTAAAAACAGTAGATAATAGATCAAATGCAAAACCAAAACATGAAATTATAACCACTGTAATAATTGTTCAGATATAACCACTGAAAAAAATCTTATCACACTAGTGACAGTTGCTTATGTTTGCTATAATGTAATATCATAGCTTGTAAGGCTGAAAATTGTCTGCCATTTTAAAGAATCTGGTTCATTTTTTGAATGGTAAAATGCCTTACACCATGGAAATTTAGCAACAGCTTGAAAATAATGTTTTCAAATCCATGTTTTGGAAATGTATTTTCATTTTCATCCGTTTTTTATCATTTATTGTTCTGCAGTTTGCATTTGTATGCCATTTTCTTCAAATTGTTATTATCAGTTTGTTTACATTTGTTGTTCAGCTAATTTTAATTCCGTCTGCATTATGATGTAGTTGTTCTACGTTTGCTCTTCATACTCTGTTGTTTTACTAGTAACATTAACTGCGTTAGTGTGTAGTACACAGATGAAACTTGTGATTACAGTTCTTCATGCAGAACATAACTCTGTTCTTGATGTTATAGACCAAATAGAAACTAATGCTTTTAACTGTAACTGCAGATAAAGTGCAAGTAATCTGATTTTTACCTGTAATTGCTGTAAACCAAAGAGCTAAAGCTATGGACTATTGTCCATTGTACATGCAACCATTGTTGTCCATCATCCATTTGCCCATTAGTGCAAGTTTATTATCAATACTTGTTAAATATGCTTTATACACATTCATCCAAAGATCTGTATCTAGTTAGTCCTGATTGAAAATAGAGCCACTCAGATCTCCACTATGGTTGCCACAGTGGCCATCTTGAAAATCGTTTGAAAACTACTCTGCCTAAAGTGTTGGCCATGCTGATATTGGGTTTACTTTAAAAGACTCTTCATAAAGTCATGTTGGTCCTACATGAAAATGGCACCTCTTGGACTTCCAATATGGTTGCCACATTAGCCGTCCTAAAACTTTTGTTATTGCTACTAATGAACAGAGAACATTTCAAACTAGGATGTCTACTTGCTTCTTAATGAAAATGATGCTGATCACATATAACAACCATGAAATTTTTGTTATTCTACCTCCTGAATGGATGAATAATGATGTTTAAACCAAAAGACTTGGAGTGCAGTCTGGTTGGTCCTAAATTAAAATGGTGTTGATCTGGCATTCAGTATTGACAGTACCACTCATCCTGAGCAGATGGTCATATCAATATGAACTTTTCACCAAAATTCTTTTAATGATATATGGTTGGTCCTAAATACAGTTGTATCAGTCACAGTGTCCCATAACAGAAAAAATATTTCTGCACATGGCTTAAAATTATGGTGTGAGGATTTAATGTGTGCATTTTGGGTTCAGAAGAAAAGGTTATTATGTCACAAATAAGGGGAAATGTGTCTTTAATTATAAAACTTCAACTCTTGATTGTTTCATAAGAAGGAATAGATATCTGCTAATTAAAATACAAGATAAAGAATCACAATGAATGTAGCACTTATTAATTGTTAATCACTAGAGTGTCTGTGCAAGGGGCTCTTGTTTGTTTGATATCGAGGAATAGGTACCTGATATTAAAACCCAAGAAGAAGAATTCTAATAAATATGACATTTATTAATTGATAACTGCAATATAATTTTTGTTCTCTTTTTCTTATAGAGTGCAACAATGATGGTTTTACAGACAGACAAATAAACATCCTTGCAAACTCAAGGATTGGGATTGTTCTCCAGGAGGCACCACTGTCATTGCCATGCATGTTCTGGTGAAGAGGGGTTTTCCAGGAATATTGATTGATGTATTGAAAGCAGTCACTTTAAAAGCAAGACAACTGGGATCAAAGAATTACATTTCTCAGGGAATATGAAGACAAAATATTTCAAAAGTTAAACATTTTATCTCTTAAGAAAAGCATTTGAAAGGGTCAAATATATATATATATATATACACATCTTGCATATTTAATTATTCGGTTGATGGGGAGAAAAAATAGAACAATTTCAAAGATACTTTTCAAAGGGCACAATTTCTTTCCTAAAATGACATGTCATATCCATTAAAAAATGTAACTATGATACCTACTGTCTTGTAGCTTTTGTTTGTGTGAATGCTCATTTTGCATATATAGAAAACTTGTGAATGGTTTCTTTTTATTCTACATATCATTGTCGGGGAAGTCTGCCCTACAGCCCACTCTTAGCGATAATATTGACAAATCAAGGGAGACAACTGCAAATGTTCTGGTGTTAGCATTATATGTAAAAACATATCAAATGTTTCACAGTTGTTTCTTTTATCTAGCAAGTAGTGTGATTGTAAAATTCCTATTAAACTTTAATCTCATTTGATTGCCTGCCTGAAATTAGGAAATTTGCATTAATTTTAGCACTACCGGTCTATTTCATATTAGACAAGATCATTTTCATATTGGAAGACCTGCTAATGCCATTTTTGCATGGAAAATATATTAAAATGAATTCCAGAAACTTAAGGCATCATGTTAAAAATTGTGTCAGGATGAGTTGCAAATCAATTAACAAAGTCTTGCTTATAGAATTCAGTTATTATGTCAGTGTGAGTTGCAAATCAGTTAACTATGTCTTGTTGTGAGAATTTAGTTAATAACATACTATGGTTGTAAGTGTGAATTTATAAATGACTGTACCAGCCTTTACTGAATATTTATAGAATGTTGACATTCTCATATTTGTACAATGGATGTTTGAAAATACAGGTTTAGATAGAGACAACTGAATTCCAATTGGCCAATAACATTACTACTGTACATATGTCCAGGGAATATAATGTTTTTGAATACATGGGATTACAACATACTGTACTACATGTATTATTCTCTTGAGAGCCATTCAAGATGCTTGTATGTATTGCTGGGTTTCTCCTTCAATATATTTATAGTATTTAATCCTCATTAGTGTTACAGCTAACATTTTAAAGAGGCAGGTGTCTGGAGTCCCCAAACGGGCATTGAGTACTCAAAATTATTTGTATAGGGCACTTGTCTTTTGTGTCAGGATACAGAAGAGAATTCATATCCACCTATACAAATTTACCAGTTAAAAATATATCATTTGCTTTCAGTTAACTTTACAAATTTCTACTGCTAAAATGAATGTTATTGTAGAGATTTATTTACATTTTCTACCACTGAATAACAACAGTGTATATTCCCTCCAGATTTTAACATCTGCAAGTGCTCATATTGAGACTTTAAAAATATCTAGTCAAATTCTGATTGACTCTGAACAGCCTATTATTTGTCACTTGCCTGTTGTCATAGAAACAGTATATCGCTGTTGTGCTCTTGAACCTGCTTTGAAAATATTTTTACCATTTGACTCTGAGCACTTGTTGTCATTTATTGGAAGCAATGACTTATTCAGTCTTAAGTAGGGCATTATGTTTATTCCAGTCTCAATAAATAAAATTATTTTAATCGGATGATATTTGTTTTTATTGATCTTTGACAATTCACAAAATTGTACAATATTGGTGAATTTCTAAAAGTCAGTTCTGGAGTAAAACTGCACAGATGCTAGATAAAACATATGCCAAAAATTAAAGTTCTAAAGACAGATATATTTAAATATTACATGTGCACTGATGAGAAGGGTTAAAAAGCAGATGTATTCCGAAGAGCAAAGACAGACAGACACACACACACACACACACACATATATATAGGCAGAAAGGGGATTAGAGATTGCCAAATGTTTAAGAGATGCTTTGTAAAATACTGATAGGGTCTTAGGGCTGTCAGTCCCAATGGTAAATGGATTTGCTAACCCTTTTTTTGTTTTGAGTAGTTTGCGGATATTTTCTGCAGTGGCAGATTTTCTGAGCTGTACTCTAGCCAAAGATACTGATTAATCCACAATAATTGGAATCTTCTTGCTCATCATACTGGTGCTTATTCTTTGAAATGGGTTCATTAATATTTGTGTAGAAACTTTGTCAAGTTTTCTTTTAAAACTAGATAAAATAGCAGACACGTTTCTTCAATTACATCAACAATGATGCAGTCTGAACTGTTGTATTGATTTATTCTTACACACAACATAATAATATAAGAACACTTATTTGATCCATTTACTCAGCATTTATCGTTTCACTATGAACACAGCAACAGCTTCAAAGTCTTTGCCAAGCTGACTTTTGAGAATGATTTGATAATATTTACTATTATCCATGTACTTCTTTGCCAAACAATAAGTATTTATCATCCCCCTTGTAATTATTACTTAAAAACAGATCATAAACACTGCTTGTAGGTGCTAACTTTTCACTACATTCATCACCTTTTTAGAGAAATCCTGGTGGTTAATCATTAGAGACGAGTGCCTTTTATTTCCAAACACAACAGTGTTTCAAAAGTGGCCCAGTTGGCCTTTTTTAAATTCCAGTGTGGAATTGGCACATTGCTAATAGAGTTAATGTTCTTTATGGAGATTGTGAAGTGGTTACTGCTGTGAAGGTCAGTAGTAAACTTCCAATCATAATCAAAAAGCAGAAAAGAACAAATTGTCAGATCCCAAAGGTGAATATTTTAGCAAAATGTTGCTATCAAAAATCATGTATGGAAATGTAATCTTTTAACTTTTTGTGTCTGTCATGTATGTACTATGATCATCCTAAAATGCTATGGACATTGACATCCTTAAACGGAATAAATGGGGTAGGCAGCTGTTGATCGAGGTTGTCTAATACATTTTGATGTAAACTGGTATTTGATGTTATATAAATATAACAAAATGTAATCTCTCGATGAAGTGTGATACGTACAGCAGTGGCTTGTACATTTTTCTTTAAAGTAATGGCATCTTGAGGAGTTCTATTATTCACAAGAATGAAAGGTCCTCCTGAGGCCCTGTCAATGTTTTGAGAGTAGATGTTAAAAAAGGAATCATTTTTAAGTGTGATGTCAGTATCTTTTAAAAAGGATTCACGAAGACACATCACTGCAGGATCATGTTCACTTAAAAGCAAAAGGATATCACTGTAGCTGGTTTTAAGTCATCGACTTTTCCATTGTACTAAGCTGTCCCTAGATATAATGTCTGGTAATAAATCATTGCGTTATCATCTTCATCACTTCCAATAGCAGAAACACCAGTCGCTTCCTAGCAACACTTAATTTGCAAATAATATATCCAGTCGTTGGTATCACAGATGTGACAGTGTCAACTGTCAAGATTAACATAATCCAAGAAATCAACATCCTCTTTAGCAGACCCAAGTAGGTGTAACACACAATAACAAGGGAAACAGCAGCATCACTATCACTTATAATGATATATCACTAAACTGCCTTAACAACATAGTTTGCAACACAATCCGTGGAAACAATAATCCATCAATAATAAATCATATTGATTGTGGACAATTGTTATGTAAATTTAATATGTTTATATGTATATTTAATTTATATCGTGTACCCGACTTTTATCATGAGTGTGATTGAGGGTTGCGGATCGAGTTTCTGCATACCTAACTTTTGATGTAAGAGTAACTCTGATAAACCAAATATTTATTAGCATTTGGTTTAAAGGCCTAACCTTCTTTAAGAATCTGTGGAAATTTTCATTTGTTTATCAGAATTTTACTGTGTCATGAATCAAGTGGTGAAAGACATTTAGGAGTATTTGGGATTTAATTCTCAATACTGTGTCTCTTAAATTGTAACTTTGTAACTTAGAGAAATACATTATATCTTTTTACTTTACTAAGCTTTGCTTCTTTCTTCTATTTAGTTTAAGATCTAGAGTCGTAACACAATATAGTTACTTCACACTAAAAGTTCTCTGAATGCCCTGCGTCAGTTCCCGTATATTATTTGTAGTTTCGTGTCTGAAGTGAGATTTTGACTGGTGAATTTTCATCCATTTCACAACAATTAGAATCAAAATGAACATGTGAGATATTTACTTCAATATGACTACTCAATTACACAGTATACAGGCATATAATGGTTGCTATGGTATTTAAGATTATTTTGTCAATAATGTACAAAACAAAATCATTTAGTTTCACCCTTTATTGTCATTAAGCCAGCAACCCATGAGTCTAAAGTATTAACAATGAATGAGGTGTGATAATCGCACCTTTGTTACATGGCACGTTTGTTTGGCCTTTGTTATCTTCCAAATAAAGTGAATGAAGTTTGAATATGAAGCTTTTGTTACCTGGCACCATTGTTATAATGCCTTTCTTATTTACATGACTGCCAGTGTTTATCTGGCTTCGTGTGGTAAAATATTATATTTGGGCAAATTTGCTCAGGATGTACACATAAATTAAACACTATAACCAATTAAACATTGTAACATTATAAAAAGCCTTTGGAATATATAGTCATTAGGAATTTGCCAGGGGAAATCAATATTGAACAGTCTAATAGTGGAAATGTTTTATACATTGATGAAATAAACACACACACACACAAACACACTCATATAGATAGATAGATAGAGAGAGAAAGAGACATATGAACACATATATATACACGCATACTACAAAAGCTGTTCTATTCATACAAAAGCTGTTCTATTCAATAATGTGTGCAGTAAGAATGTGGAAAGTGGACCTTTATTCTTAGCAAAGTTATTAGACAAAGAATATGACTTAAACTTTACTTGAATATTTAGTTGGCTACAGGCAAATAATTATCACGATAATACTTATCATTTCGCTTTTTTACTTTTCCCACATAAGCATATCTATAACATCATAATATACAGAACAAATTGTGTTAAAGGTCAGTATTAAATTTATTTTTCTAGTTAATGAAATTAATGTAGCAGAAAATCTGATTTAAAGAAACACAAGTTGGGAACCATTCTCATTTGCAAGATCATTCTCAAATCATATGACTTTCTGAGGCTATTTATTACAAGCGTAAAACCATATTTGTGTTTCATAAAAAATTTGGTGAAGTTTAAAACACTAACGAAAATTTATTGTTGTGGTGGGAGTATGTTAAATATATTTTGTTATGCCCCAGCTATCAAGTGCAGAGTATCAATTCAAAAGTGTTCTCCATGGTATAGCAGTGTTAGGGACCAGCTTCGCACTGCTAAAAGAGACAGCCGTAAAGCTGAGAGGCTCTGGCTTTCCACCAGACTCACTATTCATAAGCAAATCTATGAAGTCGCTAAGACGAATGTCACAAATATAGTCCATGCAGCGAAATCAGACCTTTACACTACTAAGACCATGGAAAGTTCCAGCTGCAAAGAGCGCTTCGAGATTACTAACAAGCTAATGTCAAGGAACAAATCAACACCACTTCCAACTACCTTCTCTCCAGTCGACCTTCCGGACATGTTTGCAAATTTCTTCCATGACAAAGTACAAACCATTAGAGATAAGCTTGACACCACAATTTAAATTGACTCGTTGTCACCATACAATTGGGATACAGAATTTGAGCGGCAACCAATAGCAGCATTTGAACCTGTCTCTATGGATTTCGTACGTACAATCGTGATGAAGAGTGCACCAAAGTCATGTGAACTTGATCCAATTCCACCATCACTGCTGCTTGAGTGCTTAGATCCAGTATTGCCTTCACTAACTGATGTTATTAATACCTCTCTCTCTGGGGAATTACCATCATTTTTCAAAACTGCCATTGTAAAGCCTCTGCTGAAGAAACCAACACTAGACCATAACGATTTAAAGAACTACTGCCCAGTTTCTAATCTCCCATTCTTATAAAAAATCTTAGAAAAGGTTGTTCTATCCCAGCTTGTGTCTCATCTAAATTCAAACAGTCTTTTTAGCAATGTACAATCTGCATATCGCCCTTGCCACAGTACTGAAACTACTCTTCTAAAAGTAGTTAATGACATTCTCTCAGCGTTGGATGGCGGAAAGATTACAGTCCTCACCCTCCTTGATTTGTCTGCAACATTTGACACAACAGACCATGATATATTACTTCACTGTCTGCAGCATGTATTTGGCATTCATGATACAGCCTTACTGTGGTTCAAGTCCTACTTGGTAAACAGGACACAAATTGTATCTGCAAATGGAATACACTCCAGCCCAGTTGATCTATGTTGTGGTGTTCCACAGGGGTCTGTTCTTGGACCTGTTCTCTTCCTTCTGTTGTAGATCATCATCCAGTGTCTCACCAATTGTACGCTGATGACACCCAAATATACAAATCTAGCCACCCAACTGAAGTTGATGCTACCATCCAAGGTGTAGAGAGGTGCACTTCTGATGTGAAATCATGGATAACATGTAACAAGCTGCAGATGAATGATGATAAAACTGAGACCATTCTGATAACAACAAAAAGACTTTCTCATTCACATCCTTTACTTCAAACAATAAATATCAGCAATGCCAACATTAAATTCACACAATCAGTATGAAACCTATGTGTTACTCTGGACAGTACTCTCACACTGCACCAACATGTCATGAACATATGCAAGGCTGCATATCTTGAGCTGAGACGCATCAGCTCAATTCGCAAATATCTTTCAGTTGATGCCACTAAAACACTTGTGTGTTCATTAGTACTTTCAAGACTGGACTATTGTAACTCAATTCTGTCTGGTTCATCTCAATATCTACTCCAGAAACTTCAAAAAGTTCAAAACACAGCTGCTCGGATCATACTTAGAGTACCACGATCAGAGCACACCTCCCCGCTGCTCTGTACCCTACACTGGCTATCCATTCGATCCAGAATCAAACACAAAATTTGTTCTCTGTGCTACATTTCACTGTCGGACTCTAGTCCAACATACCTATCTGACCTCACCCATGTGTACACACCAGCAAGATACTTAAGCTCCTCTTCTGACAATCGTATACTCATTATTCCCACTATGAAAACAAAGTCATATGGACAGTGTTCTTTTGCATACCAGGGCCCAGCAACGTGGAATGAAGTGCCCACTGAACTTAGACACAAAGACACAGTGATCCCATTCAAGAGGGCTCTCAAAACTGACTTATTTCGACTGCAAGAACAATCTTAAAGACCTAATAATGTTTCCTACCTGAAATATTCTCAGCATGTTTTTTTTAGTTTTTAAAGTTTTTCTAATTTCATGGTGTTTGTTTTTGTAATAATATTATTATATGTTTTTTATCTTATAGGTGTTGTCTAATGATGTAAAGCGCTTAGAGCTTCTAAAGATTAGATGCTATACAAAGTCCTCATTATTATTATTATTATTATTTATAAATACTGTAATATAATCTATATACATAGTACTAGTATAGAGAATTTATTACAATGTATAGCTTTTCCTGTGATTGTTTTAAGTCATGTGATGAAATACGTAGTGTAGTGATCAAACTGGTACGATGAACCTTAATGGACCTACCATTTAATGGGGGGGGGAGGGCTGGGATTTTTTTGTAAGACCAGGATGTTTTTCCTTCTTTTACCTCAAAATAATTTTTTCTTAAAGTAATATAATGATGGATAAGGTTCCTTTCTTTCTATAAATCAGAGCAAGAATATGTTTTTGAAGCGTTCAAGGCCAGAACTTTTTTATTAAATTCCAGGCCCTCCACCTCAGAAACTTAAATAGCCAGTCTTAGCTAAACGACCATTTGTATTAGTTCATGTGGCACGTCAGCTGTTTACGCAATGAAAATACATGCCACTGATGTACATTCCTATATTGTGACTCTTTCATCCCCTATAACAAAATAATCAAGTTGAACAATCAAATAAGTGTTTAGCCCACCTTTGTGAATAATATTACATAACATAGTGATTTTATTTCATTATCTGTATGTATCTATAAATAGTTAAGTACATGAAATGTTGTTGACTCAAGAGGTACATGATAAGTTCCATATATGAAACTGTCACATCATTCACGAGCTATATTGACATAAACACTGGACGGCCATATATAAAAAGTGTCACATCATTCACAAGCTATGATGATACCAAATGTATGATTGCCATATATGAAAGTGTCACATCATTCATGAACCATGATGACACCAAATGCATGACTGTCATGTATGAAAGTGTCACATCATTCCCGAGCCAGGATGATACCAAATAAATGATGACTGCCATGTATTAAAGTGTCACATCATTCACGAACCATGATGATACCAAATAAATGATGACTGCCATACATGAAGGTGTCACATCATTCACGAACTATGATGATACCAAATACATGACAGCCAAATACGAAAGTGTCACATCATTCATGAGCCAAGATGACACCAAATAAATGATGACTGTCATATATAAAAGTGTCAACTCATTCATGAACCATGATGATACCAAATGCATGATGACTGCCATGTATGAAAGTGTCATATCATTCACAGGCCATGATGATACTAAATGCATGACTGTCATGTATGAAAGTGTCACATCATTCACAGGCCATGATGATACCAAATGCATGAAGACTGTCCTGTATGAAAGTGTCACATCTTTCACAGGCTATGATGATACTAAATGCATGATGACTGCCATGTATGAAAGTGTCACATCATTCATGAACCATGAAGATACCAAAGGCATGATGACTGCCATGTATGAAAGTGTCACATCATTCATGAACCATGATGATACCAAATGCATGATGTGAGCCATGTAAGAAAGTGTCACATCATTCACAGGCCATGATGATACCAAATGCATGAAGACTGTCATGTATGAAAGTGTCACATCTTTCACAGGCTATGATGATACTAAATGCATGATGACTGCCATGTATGAAAGTGTCACATCATTCACGAACCATGAAGATACCAAAGGCATGATGACTGCCATGTATGAAAGTGTCACATCATTCATGAACCATGATGATACCAAATGCATGATGTGAGCCATGTATGAAAGTGTCACATCATTCACGAACCATGATGATACCAAATGCATGATGACAACCATGTATGAAAGTGTCACATCATTCATGAACCATGATGATACCAAATGCATGATGGCTGCCATGAATGAAAGTGTCACATCATTCACGAACCTTGATGGTACCAAATGCATGATGACAGCCATGTATGAAAGTCACATCATTCACGAACCATGATGATACCAAATGCATGATGTGAGCCATGTATGAAAGTGTCACATCATTCACGAACCATGATGATACCAAATGCATGATGACAACCATGTATGAAAGTGTC
Organism: Sinohyriopsis cumingii; assembly: GCA_028554795.2. NCBI lineage: Eukaryota > Metazoa > Mollusca > Bivalvia > Unionida > Unionidae > Sinohyriopsis > Sinohyriopsis cumingii. The sequence goes on along the minus strand of CM068837.1, from coordinate 53,334,138 downwards.
ACATCATTCATGAACCATGATGATACCAAATGCATGATGGCTGCCATGAATGAAAGTGTCACATCATTCACGAACCTTGATGGTACCAAATGCATGATGACAGCCATGAATGAAAGTGTCACATCATTCACGAACCACGATGATACCAAATGCATGACTGTCATGTATGAAAGTGTCACATCATTCACGAACCATGAAGATACCAAATGCATGATGACTGCCATGTATGAAAGTGTCCCATCATTCAAGAACCATGATGATACCAAATGTATGATGACTGCCATGTATGAAAGTGTCACATCATTCACAAACCATGATGATACCAAATGCATGATAACTGCCATGAATGAAAGTGTCACATCATTCACGAACCATGATGATATCAAACGCATGATGACTGCCATGTATGAAAGTGTCACATCATTCACGAACCATGACGAAACCAAATGCATGGTGACAGCCATGTATGAAAGTGTCACATCATTCATGAACCATGATTACACCAAATGCATGATGACTGCCATGTATGAAAGTGTCACATCATTCACGAACCTTGATGATATCAAATGCATGATGACTGCCATGTATGAAAGTGTCACATCATTCATGGGCTATGATGATACCAAATACATGAAGACTGTCATTTAAATGCCATAAGGTATCTTCTTTGCTATTGTGTTGCTTTATATTGTGCATATGAAATATGATGTTCGGAGACAAACATACAAAATGGCATTCTTCAGATTAAGGGAGGTGAGACAATAGATAATGATGATTGCAATACTTCAAACATCATTAAAGGAACATCATGATTTATTTCTAGATTCTGTAATATTTAAAATGTATGTGATTCATAAAGCAATTGTGTGTGATTTCATTATGATCATGCTCAATATTATATACATTGGATATTCTATACAGTCTCTTGCTAGTCTATTACAGGCTGCATGTAATCGACATACCACTCCGGTGGCCTAATGATTACTGCGTCTAGCTCAGATGCAGGAAGTCTCATTTTCGAACCCCGGCCGAGACACACCAAAGACTTACAAAAATGGTACTAACAGCTGCCTCGCTAATTGCTCATTGGTTAGTGTTAGGACTCGTCAGATTGGTGTCAGGATAATGTGACTGGGTGGAACATGATGCTACATGTCTGCGGCATGATGCCTCAGTGCTAGACATCACTTTAAACTGCCACACTGCAGACATCATAGTGATATGACTGATTTTTTTTTACAGCTACGTTAAAATACAAATCACACACACCATAATGGACATGATAGACAAAGGAAAATGGTATAACTTGATTTCTGTTTCAGCTGGTAAAGTTACATAAATGACAATATATTCATGTTGAAACAATATTGCTCTGATAGTATACAAATAATAATAATAATAACAATAACAGTAAGTAGAAGAAGAAGAAACAGCTGCCATGCAAGCTATGTGCTCACAAAGAAAACATCTCCCTAGTTAATATTATTCACATTTAATTAATGGAAATAAAAGCAAACATTTTCTTCATAAGGCTTTTGCATCTTTATAGTAATTTAGCACACAAATTGTATTCATTTTCACTCGAGTTCAGTTGATAATCATGCCGATTTTTTTTCCTTTGCAATTGTGATGATCCTGATGATTACGTCCAAGTAAATCAATAACAATTTGCTATAGGCATCCCATTGAAACCATAATATATTCTTCTAAACGTACAAATTACTCTATTTATCCTCATATAATTATCTTTCTTGCAATTTGATTGTTTCTTTGTTTGGTTTTTCATTTATTGTTTTTTATTTTTTAGTTTGAACTGTTAGAAGATTAGGCAAATCATACATCCTCAAAATTCTGAATTTCTGAATGTTTACAAGCAATAAGGCTGGAAACATTTACAGAGAGTGCTGGTCTATCTTTGAATTGTTTTACACCATAAATTAACAATTCATTGATTTAATTCTAAATTATGTATTTATGTAAAATAATTGGTAGGAAAATCGAGTTCAATTGTCATGAATTCAACCATGAAAACACGTTACAAAATAGGCCTCTGTTTATCTTTGCACAGAAACTCAATATACAAACTCAACAAAATTTCATTGTGTCCATCACCATATTTGATTTACCTGATTGCAATTATTGCCGTATACAAATTGTAATCACCGTTGGTGATTTGTGGAGATCTATAAGATCGAAATAGTGAAACCAAACATAGCACAAAAATAAAATTTGACTTGTCAAATATGTAATCATGTAGGTTATTATCCACAAATATTTATCAAACTGACATATTACACAATATTTGGATTCTGTTTAATTTATCCAATTTTTGTAATCTCATATGGCGTTCAGTTTTAGAAAATTATGTACTGACTTGTCTACCAATAATAATACGAACACTAGTAGCAACACAGCAAACCATGTGAATACAATACAAGGCTACACACTTAACATCCATCATATGACAATAAGGGTAAACTTTCTTTCTTAATGACAGATATTTGCTTATCATTTAATTACATTTAATTAATTGCTGAAGTTATGATCTGTTAGACAGATCCAATCAACAGGCGATTGTGAATACCTGATGAATATTGTTTGTGCTGAATGCAAGAACATAGATGGTTTCATATCTGTCCACAATTACTCCATTGGGGCATCTAAGATTTTCAGGACTGTAGGTAAACTGCTTCCGTAACCATCCATGTCAAAACAGATAAGAGAATTCATACTATGTGCACTGAGATACACTCGTGTTTTCATGTTTTTCAGAGCTATGTAGTTGTATTCAGATTTATACTGATAAGAATACTGTACATCTCCCATCATGTTAATCAGTTATTTCAGTTGATAAACTTGTATTTTGTTTTTCTAAAGCATTTATGGCAATTAACATATCCTTACTCTTGTGAATTCAGATTTCATACTGATATTTTGTACCTCCTAAAGTTATGACATAACATTAAATGACCTTGTGATTATTTCTATTTCAGATGATAAATGTGTAGTTTTGTTGTGTCTGAACCATTTGTGATGATTAACATATTCTTATTCTTGTGAATGCCAATTGCTGAGGGATATGCTGGCACGCCTGAAGTTATGACCTGTAAGACAGACCCATCGGGGAGAGTTCGTGCATGTTGTGAGACCAGTATCCAAGAACATAGATGTTCTCATATCTGTCTACAGCTACACCTCTGGGGCCTCTAAGATTGTCGGGATTGTAGGTAAACTGTTTGCTACCATCCATGTCAAAACAGAGAAGTAAATCCATATTATCAATACTGACATACATTCGTGTTTTCATGTTATTCAGAGCTATGTAGTTGTAATTGTCCAGAGAGTCATACTGGTGTGAATACTTTGTATCTCCTCTCGTGCTAATCAGACTCCAGTGACTCTTGTTATTACCACAACAACCATTCACAACCATCTCCCCCTTCCCAGCAGCTGCCAATCCATGACAGTAGTATTTTGTTGTTATTGTTCTGACTGGCCTGATTACGTCGCCCACCACTGACAGGATCTGGATATTATTCTGTTTATAGAACGACACTGCCACCTCCTGGTCATCCAGTACACAGACATTCCATGGATCACCTGTTAGTGTATAACTTGTGATGAACTGATAGGAAGAGTTTAGTAGGATGCACTGGTTATTGAAGTTATCAGCAATCATCACCCTGTCTCCATGGAGAAATGTGACACCAGAATACCACAGCGATTTACCAGTAGGGGCTTTAGGATCAATTACATCAAGTCTCTCAACCTGACAGACTTTTGTTGGCTGCCATGAGCATGTTAGGGGTAGAGTGTTGGAGCTGGCTGTAGTTACAACATTCCCAAATTCAGACAAAGAGAGGGACGAAATGGATTGCATCATAGGAGAGAATTCCAATTCTACTGTTATAAAGCCAGTTTCTTCATACTTTTCTCTAATCAGATTGCAATAGGAATCTAACTGCGACCTCATCTTTTCTGCCATCAGAAATGTTTGCAAATTGCTTCCATATTTATTTACTGTTTCAAGGAGATGGTAAGAATTTCTCACAGCATGAACTAGTGACAAGCACTTTTGATTCTCATCCTGTTTCCTTATAACCTCTTCTTTGAAAATTCTATTTCCCTCTGTCTTCACTTGTTTCTCAAACTCATTTAGAGCCGAGTTGATTTTCTTTCTTACTTCTCTGATTTTATCGGTCATTCTATTAACATTGGGTTCAAGTTTATTAACAAAGGCCTCATTCATATCCATGAACTTCTTTAAATGGATCTCGATTTTCTTCATATCCACAATTATTTCGTCTGGCTTGCTCTCACGTAGCAGTGCAGGGAGTTCTTTTTTTAAGTCTATTAACTGGGAACAAATTTTATGGCACTCGAAGAAGCACGTGCCACAACAGGGGACGTTGTGGTTTTTGCAGTAGTATTTTATATCTTCTCCATGATGTTTAGAACATGTAAAGCCTTCGGCAAGTTTCATAACATGTTCTGGGTTAGAAGTTAATTCCTCCACACCAATAATAGTATGTTTCTTTGATACTGTCTGTTTTTTATGAAATTTCAAGCAATCTCCACACATGGCCTCTTTGCATACTACACAGAATCCTTCAGCCGGGACAGAGGCACCTTCACTTTTACAAGCGTCACACAAACGAGCTACTTTCGATTTCGCTGGCAATATTGACTGCAAGACTGTGTTGAAAGGAAACAAAGTCGCCCATTCACTTACCGGTCTATCCTTAATGGACGGACTCGATGAATTTCTACATACTGGACACTTAACATATTTCAACTTCTTATGCTTGGCAGCCACTGTCGCTATGTGAGACTGTAAACACTTTTCACAAAAAGAGTGGGCGCACGGCAGCTGTCTGGGTATGTTGAATTGCTCCAAACAAATTGGACAACAAGGTAGATCTTCAGTCTTTGTTTTAGCAGCTGCCATCTTTAACATTCAACCATTAAATAACCTTGATTTGAAAACGTCTAAATGTTTTGTTGTATCAACTATTTGGATAACAAATTTGCAAATACTTCATTGCTTAAATAAAGTTGTTTTTACTTCCTGATCTGCTATCTCGGGCTCCAACTTGGAATAACGCAACAATTTGGAATCCCTATTTGTTGTGCTCTTTCTCGAGAACTTGTGTGACCGTACCAAGCGATATCGAAAGACCGAGCGGCTGGTGCATCAGTTACATTAGTGCATTTACAGTGGATGATGTTCATAGAGCAACTCTGTTCTTTTTGCCGGGAGAAAGACAAGAATAATAAGACGACAAAAAAATCCGTGACAAGGGCTTTTGACAAATAATGTTTATATGCTGGATGTGAGACTTAAGGATGTTTAATGCTTCTGCAACAATACAGAGTATTCCATTTTACCTAGGCCAGGTGTGTTCTAAGATGATGCAGCACCATTCGCAACTTCATATTGATTTGCCTGTTGATTCTCTTTTTTTTCTTCTGGTTCTTCGGCTTGAATTTGAGACAATATTTATTGACTATATTATATAATAAAATGATAAAATAAAAAGTAGACATTATTCTCCTCAAATTTGAGTGAACGAGGCACTTTTCACCTTCTGCTAATATAACAATAATGAAACAAAAATTAAGAGAAAAACAACTAAAATCCAGTCCAGGGTTTTCAAGAAACTGAATGTCAGTCCGCCCTTCTTGAGTGCCATTTCACATGCAGGATCATGGGATGCACCCAGTTTTGCTGCAAAGTACATTTTTGAGAAATTGTCCGACCTGCGAACGGAGGAACCGAACCCATTATCCAGGATGAGAAATTGGAAACATATGGTGATTGATTTATATTGTTTTGAACCTACAAAGTGATTTCTATAAAAGCATTTATCAGAAGCAGGCACATATTCTAATGGTAAATTAAAATGTTTCATAGCTATGTCAGATTTGTTATACCGCTATAATGACACCATAGTAAATGACAAAGGATCCATTGTAAGTTGTAATAGTGTGAATTTTGCAAATGTAATTGTAACACGTAACAGGTGAATTTTGAAGATGTAAATGTATCATATAGCAATTTTATATTCATGTCTGCGATTTTACACTGGGTTAAATTTGTGGCATATGTAAGGACGCTAATATTTGAATGGATCTGGTATGAACATGATTGATTGTTAATGAGGTACCGTTTGACAACTATGTCAAGCGAAAGTAGACTGGGGGTAAAGCTTGGGTTTTGTTTACCGAAATGCCAGGGGTCACAATGTTGCAGAAATATACATGTTGGAATATTTGTCATAATTTGAAACTTTGCAGAGTTCAGTATATTAATGGAAGCGGGAGAAAATATAAAATTGTCCACATTCTGGAGGGGCGTGTGTTGATAACGGAGGTTAGATAAACTTGGGTTATAATTGGGTAAGTTGACAGCTAAGGGGAAATAAGGATGTTTCTCAAGCAATGTTTCGATGTTATAAATGACTTACCCAGGAGAAAAGGGTAGTCTAATTTTTGTGCGAGAATGAAGGTCTTGAATCTGGGGGAAGGGCTGAAAGCCTCGCAAAATTTGTCCAATGGACGTATTTTTGGTTCTCCATGAAAGACCACTATGAAAGACACGTAACGAGGGGGGGGGGGTGAGTGTAAGGAGACCGTTCTGCTAAAGGGACGACAGCGAATCTCAAAGCAAGATGCTGTGTCTTAATTTCATAATAATTTTGCTTTATATGAGTCTCAAGATAGGAGTTTGAATTGATTTGTCTTAAATAATATATGAATCGTGTATGGTTAGAATTGATCATTATTATTTCTGCAGAATGTTAATCTGACGAATTGATTGTTAGCAATAGGTGTACAAACTGAGAAATAAATTTTGTTTGATCTGTTTGTCTAACTATGATGTGAATTTTTTAAACATATGAATCGGTTGTATTACCATTGGAGCCGCAAAGTGGGATGTACGATTATTTACTGATCCGCCGTATGTGTGATTGTGTCCGACATTAGTCAAAACATTGGCATTGTCATTAAGCGAGAGCAGACTATCCTATCAATCAAGTAATAATGGTAACTAGTTCTATTGCAGGAATGCATTAATTTGACCTGTACCATGTTAATTGCCAATAAGAAGATAGAAATGTAGTATATAAATAGGGCTCTGTTATATTGAATGCAAGGTTATGACCTAAAGCGAATACCTTTGAAATGTATGCTGTAAAATTTGATATTGACATTCTGGAGTGTAAAGGAGAGTAGAAGGTTATTTCTGTTCAGAAAGTAAAGCAAAGAAGAAAGATTTAGTCCACATTCATTTTATTTTCAAGCATATATGGTTGAACACTTTGGGTATGACACTTTCGAAAACCACCAAAAAGAAATAATATACCACCATAAGTGTTCTTTATTCATGTAAGTACCAACTGTTAAAATTTGTTTTAAATGTGTCCAGTCTACCATATATTAAATGAGAATACCTTTAATGCAGTGTAAAAGGTCTTTCAGGCATTTCTATGATGTAACCCTTTGTACCAATAGGTGACATAATTTTACTACCATGAATATATAACCATTGATGTAAACTAATATAAGGAAGATATCTGAAATAATAAACGTCTATTTCAACCTCTTGGTACGCCTACATGCTTACTCTATTAGCTATTCTGATCATAGACTCCATTCAAGACCTTTCCTACCTTTAACTCAGCCTTTCTGAACCTAATTCTAAAAAGTGGCATGCAAGCATCATGCAAAAACTTGGAATAACCTCCATAACTGTGAAATGTAACTCTATTGGCCTTATTTTTCAAAAATATATCTCAAGAACGGATCTTTAAAAAAATACGCCAACAAAGGAAAACTATTAAATAAATATATACATAGTTAAAAACAAATATGTAATAATTAGATAGCTGCGAGTAGACTAACAAATTTATTTTGTAATGATTCTTTATTTTTATTATTAATGTAATTTGAAAGCACACACACACTCACACACCGATTAAAATCTCTAGGAAGCCTTCTAATAAAGTAGTTCAGTTTGGAATTCCAAGTTGCTGCGCGCAATTTCTTTAGAATGGCCCATTGGAACCAAATGCCATGCATTGTTTCGAGAAAAAGCACAGCAATTTAACAATTTGCGCAATTTCTCTAGAAAAGGTCTATTCTGAAAGAGAGAGAGAGAGAGAGAGAGAGCATATGTGCATGGCACGTTAGATATGTCAGTGCTGAACGATCTGCTGTGTTTCGAGTTTTCCTTCCAATCTAGTACGCACTGTTCCTAAATTTAATTCTAAGAGGAAGTTGGAGCATCTCTTTATTAGACGGCTTTTTTTTTTAACACGGACGCCAGCAGATTTATTTTCGCTTCTTTTCATTACTTTGTCACTAATGAACTTTTCAGTGTGAACAAATCCTAATACATATGTTATTCCAACTTACCTCAAAGATATACTCGTAATGAAGTTCATGTTATAGGTTATCCTGCATGACTTGGCGCAACTTCACCTGGGAACAAACCAACGTAGAATATAAATTTTCATTGCCATTAACGTCAGACGTTTAAATCTGTCGCTGTTTTATAAATTGTTCTAAATTTTAAGCTGAATGTGTTTTCTCAGTTTCAAACTGCCGAAATATCATGAAATTAAGATTTTGTTCAATAGAAAATAGGCCCAAAATCACCGTTAAAAGTATTCGAACTTTAGTGTATAATGGGGTTTTGTCGTCTCAGAATAGGAAATGACAACCGGTTATACGGTTATATGACGTCTCAATGTGCACTCTGGTTGGAAAATACAAAGCAGACGTCGATTTTCTTTTAAGTTAAAAAGCAAATATGTGTTCAGTTATAATCGTGAAGGGGGAGATAATATCTCCCATTTGCAATGTTGCATGCGTAAATGCTTTGCACACATTAAGCCATCTTCATTCTGTCTTCACCGCCTCTTATGTTAAAGCAGCCAACATCATTTAAGAATTGAATTCTGTGTTATCAGACGACGTTAGAACGTCCGCTTTATTGTTAGCCTGATCTTAGATATTAGACTTTCTTACCCTGACACAAGACACAATTATGCTGCAATAATATTAATCTGCAATCTATTTTTATGTATGATAAATGTCTCATTTCTGCTTCCCGTGCATGAATAATGGCCGGGGATCCGGGTCGGGGAAAATGTTTAAAGCAGCAATTTTAAAGCAAAATGCATCCAGAAAAAGAAAACAAAGAATTATGTTAAAATATATTATTTTTATTTTCTCCTTGGGATGGGAACATTCTTTAGTTGGACATGGATTTTACAGTCTGCAATAAATAAAAAACCTCAAAAAATATAAATTTATCACTTAAAATAGATCCAACTGTAGAGAAGATGGTATGCAGCTCCTTCAGCAAAGTATCAAAGTCACTTGTTGAAAGTATCATTGTTTAAAATCTCCTGATGAATTATTGGAAAAGGAAACTTACTTTCATATATGCCTTTTATGCCAAAATACCATAAAACGGGCAAGATAACCATGAATTTTTGTTATCTCGAATGTACACCAACATAGCCATGGGATACGCGTAATTGCCTTGCATGTTTCAGACATACAGACAACATCTGGTTTGATTAGGCAAATCCTAGTCAAAGTTGTGAGGTTTTCTTCATAATCCATATTGTACAAGTCCACCATACTTATCTAGGTTGACTCAAATATTAGTTTGAGTGAAAAACATACTCAATACCTAGTTTTGTTGGGATAAGCCCACACTAACGTGTTTGGTTTACCATGCATTTAGCCCAACTGTATGTTGCGGGATAGATTTGTTTGGGTAGACACATCAGACCTCTACTTCTGAAAGAATGCACAGGCATATGAGGTGACTCCCACCATGGCACAAAAGGTAAAGGCCCTTATATGCTCATGTCTGCTCTCAATGCCAGCATTATGATTATTTCTGATCTAAACAAATAATACAGAATTTTAACAACATTGTTTAAACTGGGTTCCTTTACTGGTTTCCATGAGCTCTTTTCCCCAAGTCTAAATTTTGTTCATAAATAGACTTGTACTCAACTCCACATGCATTACACCTTGTATCTGGTTTTGTCTACTTCTGGTATTTATAAAGAGAGATAGTGATCATTTGCATGAATAAATGTCTTCGTCCATTTTGGGTTTATATATTTGGTGTTGCATTAGATGTAAAAGAGTTATTTGCCTATGATTTGTGTCGATGATGGCGAATTCCATTATGAGTTACTTTTAATCTCTGAAAGGAACACATAATGTTTTTCAAGCTCTGAATGGTTTTATTAAGTATATTTTCGACTAGTAATTGTTAGCATGCAATAGTGTATTCCTTCGTTTCTTTATTATGTTATAGTATATCTTTCACTCTGCCCTTGTTTTCAGAGACTCCAATAAGAGTTTCTCTACCTCATTTAGTGCATTGAGAGCATAGCTTATCATCACCCTTAGCTCTTACAAAAGAAACATATGGGCTGAGTCGTATTTGCGCACAATCTCACCTAGTAGCTAGTGGTATATCCCACAGAAGTGTGTAATATGATTTATTACAATACTGTTTTAGCAATTCATGTACAATTCAAAAAGCAATTTATTTTTATAGAAATAAATTGCAAATTCAAAAGACACATCATTGTGAATTGAACTCAAAATAATCCTAAATGCCCTAGCTATCACAAGTCCAAAAATATGGAATGTTCAAAATGAATTTCAATAGTTTTGAATATTCTGATATACCACAAAGAAGCAATTTTAAAAGTCTTTGCGTGAGTTCACATAGCCCAAAACAATGAAATAATCGAAAGGTCAATGAGCACTTTAGTAATTCCAATGAATATTTTAACTAAACAATAACTTTCGAATTATTTCTGATTTTAACGACACAATTGTAAACTCATCAGATTCCCAGATACTAATCTAAAACAGAAATTAATAATTTGCTTATCAACGTGCTATTTATGCACATTTTCACTAGCCCTGCTAAGCAAAAGAATGTGAATCAATCCAGTGGGAAATTCCAGTGTAATGGTAAACAAGGCAGAATGTTAAAAACACAAATGCTCTGTAAACATAATATCAACAACTCATAATCATGGCCAAAAGTTAACTATGTACTAAACATCTTGTTTTTTTAATCAAAAATACAACTTTCAAACATGGACAAACGCTAGCATATATATATATATATATATATATATATATATATATATATATATATATATATATATATATATATCATAATCATACAGGATAGAGCATTTTAATTTGTACTCTACAGAGATTCAAACCTGGTTCCTCAGGTAAACTGCACGCATCACATGGCCAGTAATCACCAACCCTTGTACCATTTTGACTATGCACACATCATCAAAAAGTAATATTTACCCACATACTCTGGTTCAGATGTCCATATAATAAGAATTCTCTATCTTGTATGATTATTCATATTTAAAAATAATGTCAGTATTATCAAGTATTCTCCTGTAGAATCGAGGGATAGCACTTTCTGTTTTGTTTGGTATCTATCTGTCTATCTATCTCCATACATACATACATACATACATACATACATACCTTGTTATATAGTTTCTCTGTGGTTCTCAATAATGTATACCAAAATAAAACTAAAAGTATAAGGTTGGAGATTATGGCGCTGACACTTGTCATTGCTCCTCTGAGAGACGGCTCCGGTAGCCTAGTGGTTAGAGCGTCCGCCTCGAATGCGGGAGGTCGTGGGTTCGATCCCCGGCCGAGTCATACCAAAGACTTACAAAAATGGTAATAACAGCTGCCTCACTTTGCGCTCAGCATTAAGAAGTTAGTGTTAAGACTGGTCGGCCTGGTGTAAAGATAATGTGACTGGATGGGATATCATGCCACATGTCTGCGGCCTGATGCCCCAGTGCTAGACATCTCTATAAACTGCCACATTGTAGACATCGTAGCGATATGACTATACGACTGTTAAAGCTACATTAAAAATCCAGATCATATGGCATGCTCCTCTGAGAGGTAGGGGCACCTTCATCAATATCTGCCATCTGAGACATGAGGGGACTGCATCAATATCTGCCATCTGAGACATGAGGGGACTGCATCAATATCTGAGATTGAAAGAAAAACAAATAAAGATAAAAAGTATAATGTAACAAGAAATTACTTCAAGAATTAATTTCCATTTCTAAGACAGGATGGTGATTGTCTGCCAAATATGTGTACTGTAATGTACCTTAACCTTCACATTATTTCATTTTCTAATTGAAACCATGTTATACTTCTGTATAATCCATTTATCCATGGTATTTGTTATCCACATTTATTTCGTTCTCTAATTGAACTACGTTATATTAGTGCATAATATATATACCCGTAGTACCCATAGTATACATTCTAATTTATCTTTGTGCATCAGAGCTTTGTCAGTTTGGTATAAATATATATATATATATATATATATATATATATATATATATATATATATATATATATATATATATATATATTCTGATCATTCTCTTACTTACCATGCTCTTTAATTATTTTTTTCTACAATTGGATTTCTTATTAATGCATTTTTAATAATGATATTCTTGTTTGCATAGTGTCCTAAACTCGATGCGCAAAGGGTGGGTGTTGGGTTGGGGTTGGCATTGTTTACCATATGTCTTTTATGTGCTGATTTTCCAATCAGCCATATATCATGAAAGTAGTTGAAAAGAATTGCTTGTTTTTATGTTTGCATTATATTGGGCCACAACTTCCATATTGTTTCAAGGCCAGTTGAATTTAAGTTTCTATGTCATGCATATATCTATGGAAAAATTAAGTAAAAAGGTATGTTTCACAATGATTCCATTCTGCATCTGTATGTTCGTAATGTTGGATATGGATCCATGCCGGTGCTGATGTACATGATAAAGTGGGATTTTGATGTATGATGGTAATCGTGTCCATTATATAGTTCGATCTACATCCATGCTGATAATGATGTACATTATAAAGTTGGATCTAGGTCTATCCTGGAAATGATGTCCGTTATAAAATTGGATCTGCGTCCATGCCAGTAATGATGTAGATTATGAAGTCGGATCTAGGTCCATGCCAGTAATGATGTGCATTATAAAGTTGGATCTAGGTCCATGCCAGTAAAAATGAATCTAGGTCTAACCTGGAAATGTTGACCTTTATAAAGTAGGACCTTGGTCTATGCTGGTAATGTTGTCCATTATAAAGTTGGCTGTGGTTCCATGCCAGTATTGACGTACATTATAAAGTTGGAGCTACATCCATGCTGGTAATGACGTACATTATAAAGTTGGATCTGGGTCTGTGCCAGTAATGACGTACATTATAAAGTTGGATGTGGGTCCATGCCAATATTGACGTACATTATAAAGTTGGAGCTACATCCATGCTGGTAATGATGTCCATTATAAAGTTGGATCTGGGTCTATGCTGGTAATGATGTACATTATCAACTGGATATGGGTATATAGGAGTTTATTATCAAGATCTCAGATGAGTTTGATTATGATCCATGGCAATAAGTAGCTGGGCAATGACAGGCCCAGGAATCCATGCAGTTAGAGATCAGCATTAATTGACAGTGTAAAAACTACAAGCTTGGGCTTCCCCTCTACAGTTTAGATATGCATGCGAATTTGCATTTGCAAACTTACATGTCAGCTAAGCAGGTGAGATATATCATACCCACCCTGGACTCTTGTTTCACCTTCCTCATTGATTTTATATACATATTTATTTTGCAAAATTTTAATATCTTTGCTTTTTGTCTTCTATATTGTAATACTTATCTTCCTGACATTTAAGTTGCAGTTCCTCATATTTATGTTTGTAGTTCCTAATAATTATGTTTGTAGAACTTAATTGTATTGGGATTTCTACAGGATTCTGACAGTTGCAGTTCAGGACTGCTTCCCTGAATAAAGTTGCAGTCCCAGACTGCTTCCTTGAACAAAGTTGCTGTTCACCACTAAGACTTGCTGTCCTGATTATGATACTTTTCTTTACCATGCAATAATTTAGAGTGTTAACACCTCTTAGTCCCATCCCAACACATATGGCTGGTTAGGACATAAAAGTGGCACCCTGGTTGTTTTCCAAAAAGTGTTGTATGCTATGGGTTTCCCTGTCCACCTACCAATGTGTTATAAGTGTTTGTGTCATAAAATAATAAAATAGTAAAATAATTTAGCAGGGTTACTCTTTGTTTTGTTCCTCAAATGTTATTGATTTCATTATCCCTTTGAGGTTTGGAGAAAATGTATTATCTTCCCTTTGTCTGGGCTGGCAGTGGGCCTGATTTCCATTTTCTCACATGAACTTAGGAGAATACGAGCTCCCTCTAAAGTTATTTAAAGTTTGAGCTAGTTTTCTTCCCCTTTATTTGCTTATTTGTTTGCTATAATAGCAACTCTGCCAGAGTCAGGAAAGTTCAATGTGTGGTGTTGATGTTGTATATTGTCCCCATATTTGTGTATGGATGGTATTATCTAGGTCAAATTCATCTCAGTTTTTATTCCTTATTTAAGGCTTAACATTTTTTAAAAGAGGCTTTGCCTTTAGATCCAAATGATAAAATAATAAAGTGTATATACTGCATTGCTTTACTGTTTGTGAGTGCATGTTGCTTGTGTCTATTTTATGCCTCAGCATAATTTATTTGTTTATTATATGTATCAATGGTTTGGTATATTTTGTGCCATAGCACTTGTTTGGTCTAATTTGGTTTTTCCATTGGAAAGAGTATTTAATTTATATTTGCATTTGCTTAAAATTTATTTTATTTTGTATTATGTGTTGTTTATATGAGTAGGTACCTTGGCACCTCATGTACAAAAAGGGATTGAAATCCTCTGTGATGGAAAACATCCCGTTTTGTAGTTAGATTTTCATTTTTGAAGCATCTTGACGCTTCTTTTCTGAAAGAGGATTGAAATGTTCAATCACGCGGACGTGATTGAAAACGTGTGTAATTTTGGGTTTACTGTTGTACATGTATACAATTTATTTGCGTGTCTTGGGAGAGGGCATTGGTTGCATCGATTACATATGCCAAAAGATGTAATCGTGTAGTTCGAAAGATTATAATATATATGTGTGTGTGTGTGTGTTACCTTAATTGTTTGTTGGTTTAGTGTTTGTGCAGTACCTTGGTACCTGTACATTATATTAGAATGTTTTTTGTAATTAGTGTTTTATCTTATTTGTTTTATTAGATACGGGGGGGGGTCTGTGTTTTCCTGTTTTGAGCCTAAAAGGCATAAAACCCAGTACTTCCTGTATTTTTGTTATTTTTCATTTCTGTATTAGATCCATAACCGTGATTGTTTTGCGAGAGGGCAGTCAAAGTGTATATTTTGTTATAAATATAAGACATTTCCTTGGTTCCCTTCAGGATACCTAATTTTATAGCTCTTCCAAGGTGTTTGTCTTAGTTTATTGCTTTTTAGCTAGCATGTAAGATGCTATTAACAAAAGGGATTGAAAACATGTTTGTTTGGAGCTGTTTAGCTAGCTTATCCTATAGTTGGCTATTCCAAAACGGGTTTTAGGTGTCATTTATCCAAAACGGGTTTTATGTGTCATTTATCCATATATTTTGTCTCCTTAGATCAATCGCGTCTAAAATAAAGTTTATTGTTTTACTATAATGATCTTTTTCTGCAATCATATCTGCGTATAGTAAGTGTTCTTCTTTGAAGTGTCCTATCTTTTTGGAGATTTCTTTTGTTACTTCACTTCTTTTTATTTCTATTTTTCACAGGAAAGGATAATGTGTTTTTAATTATCATACATTTATTTTTACATAAAGGGCATTTAGGTATTTTTCTTATTTTTTCTCGAAGGCTTTTTGGCCTGTCCACCACGCATTGAGGAGGTAGGTGTAAAGATTAAATTTTTTCCATTTGCTCCAAATTTTATCCCAGTTCAAAAGGGGTTCTTGTATTTCTACTTTGTTTTTTTGGCATTCTTAAATCTCGAATTATTTCATATTTTGTTTGTTATTGGTGGGGTTCCATATATCGTTGTTATTTTTGTATGTTTTTAGTGTTTCAGTTATTCTATAGACAGTTGCTGGTGGTTTGATTTTTTTTATTAGTTTGTTGTTATTGTAAATATCTTTTCTGTATGGAATTAAGAAACCAAACCAGTAAATGTATAGGCCTTGCCAATAGTAGTCTGGTTGGGTCGTTAGCCTGTTTCTTTCTATATAGTTGGGTCTCTGTTTACTTCAGTGTAATCAATTGTGCTTTTTTATATTGTGAATTTCTTGTAGACATATAAATTCATAGTTTCTTGCTAAGTTCATAAATTTTTTTGTTTTGTTTGGATTTAGACCATTAACATTGCATGAGAGTATTTATATTCCTTTTTATCCATGATATGGCAAGGTTTGTTTGTTTTCTATTGTTTATATTAGTTTTGGTCTATAAATGTGTGACTATATAGTCATTTCATTATGTTACTTTCTTCCGTTGTTGTTGCTGGTGGTGGTGGTGGTGATGGTGGTGTTTTTTGCTGTGTTTTGTTTGTTTTATTTCGGTTGGTCTTTTTTAGGTCCCTCAGACACTTTTTGTTTCCTGGGACTTGTTGATGGAGTTTTGTAGTTTGGTGCTGTGTAGTTATGATTGTTTGGTGGTGAAGCTGTTGCTTGTGTTGATGCTTGTGGTGTTGTTTCAGGTACTGTTTGTTGTTCATAGATTGGGAGGATAAGTGCTGTTGGTTGTGTCATTTCTTTTAACAATGTTGTTATTTTCTTTGTTCCTTGTGTCATTGGTGTCTCTGTTGCTTCTGTTGATGTAGGTGTTGTCTGAGGTGTCGTTTTTTTCTGCTTCTTTTATTGGTTTCTTTTTGTGTTCTTCTTGTTTATGTGATTTTGCTTTTCGTTTGTTTCTATTGCGTCTTGAGGTTGATGGTGGTGTTGGTGTAGCGTCAGTCTCCATGTCACTGTTTTCTGGTGTTTGATTTTGTTGTGTGATAGTTGGTGTTTCGTCATTTTCTGTCTCAACCAACATTTCGTCTTGTTCTGTATCCAAATCTTGTTGTTGTGTTGTTTTTTGTGTGTTCAGTTTGGTTGTTGGTGGGTTTTCACTAGCCACCTGTGCATAAGTTGTGTTCTGTTGTGTTAATGAGTTGACATCAGATTCATTTTCTAAGTCAATTTCTAGCTCATCCTGTTTTTGTTGTTTGGTATTTTTCTAAGTGCAGCGCCATTTATCATGACCCTTTTTCCCACAGTTGCCACAAGGGCGTACCATGTGGCAATAATTTAGAGTGTCATGAGTGTATTGTTGTGGTTTCCTACATTATATATATATATATATATATATATATATATATATATATATATATATATATATATATATATCTTGGTTTTGACAACTATAAATTTTACTATTTTGAATAGAATAAATCCTCACAATGCTGACTTAAGGATAGCTTAGTCTCCAGAAATTGAAGGACTTAAAATGAGTGCAAGTCTTTCCCTGATCAGCATTTCTTTTCAAACTGACAATTCATGTACTTAATGTTAAATTCTGCATATCTGCAAGGTTATTGGTTAATAATGATAAAATATTCCAGACATCTGAACAAGGCTTTAATATCTCCAACACCAGATTGAAATTAATTGCAAATTATAATTACCATTGGTTATTTTGGAGATTGACAGTGAAAAATTGCATTTGTCCATAAATACACTTGACTTGTAAATTATAAACAATAATCCAGTAATTCGATTCATATAAATATGTACATTCATCAAATTTAAATACTTGATTAGCCAATTCTCTCTTTTATTTATATAACCTGAGGAACATGATATAACATTCATTTTCAGATATGATTTTGTTTAATGGTCTACTACTACTACTAATACTACTAATAACAATAATAGTTACAAAACAATAATAATGAGCAATACTGCATGTAATATGGACACACTTAATGTCCATCATATGAAAAAAAATTTCTCAGCATTTATTAAGAATTTAAAACTGATTGTTTTGCACATAATAACTTCTATATTCATTTTTTTCATATGGCACAAATATATATATATATATATATATATATATATATATATATATATATATATATATATATATATATACACACACAGGAATGTAACAATGCAAATGTACTCAGCATTTATTTACATATTAAAATGGATTATTTTTCCAAATAACTTCGAAGTACATCTTTAATAAAGTTTATGTAACTTTACAAGAATGTGGCTCTAAAGTGACCTGTTTAATTTTATTTCAGCTGATAAATGTGCAGCTTTTTTGTACCTGAATCATTCGTGACGATTAAGATATTCTTACTCTTCTGAATGCAAATCACCCGCGGATATTTCAGCACTCCTGTATTTACAACTTGTATGAGAGACCCGTCTGGAGACAGCTGATAAATGTTGTTAGAATTGTTTCCACGAACATAGATGTTGTCATATCTGTCCACAGCTACTCCACAGGGGCGTACAAGATTGTCATGACTGAAGGTAAACTGCTTCCCGCCATCCATATCGAAACAAAAAAGTGAATGCATATTATGTATAAGAACATACACTCGTGTTTTCATGTTATTCAGAGCTACGGAGTTGAAGTAATCATAGCATGAAGAATCATAAAGATGAGTACACTTTACATCTCCTCTCGTGTTAATCAGACTCCACTGACTCTTTTCATCACTACAAAAACCATTCACAACCATCTCCCCCTTCCCAGCATCTGCTATTCCATTACAATTATATTCTGTTGATATCGTTCTGACTGGCCTGATGACGTCACCAATCACAGACAGGATCTGGATTTTATTCTGATTATACAATGACACTGCTACCTCCTAGTCATCAAGTACGCAGATGTTCCATGGTTGACCTGTTAGGGTATGACTTGTGATGAATTGATAGGAAGAGCTTAGTAGGATGCATTGGTTATTGCCATGATCAACAAGCATCACCCTGTCTCCTGGGAGAAATGTGACACAAGTATACCATGGTGTATTACCAGTAGGGACGTTAAGATCAATTACCTCAACCATCTCGACCTGACAGCTTTTCGTTGGCCTCTGCGAACAAGTTAGGGTCAGAGTATTGGAGCTGGTGCGAGTCACAACTTTCCCTAATTCAGACAATGAGATGGACAAAATGGATTGTATCATAGGTGTGAATTCCACATCTATTGTTATAGTGTCAGTTTTCTCATACTTTTCTACAACCAGATTGCAATATGAATGTAACTGCGGCTTCATCTTTTCTGCCATGCAAATTGTTCCCAAATTTATGTACTGTTTCAAGGAGATAGTGGGAATTTCTTACAGCATGAATCAGTGACAAGCAGTGATGGTTCTTATCCTGTATCCTAATAACCTCTTCTTTGCAAAATTCTACTTCCCTCTGTCTTCACTCGCTTCTCTAACTCGTCAAGAACTAAATTAATTTTCTTTCTTGCTTCTCTGATTTGGTCGGTCATCTTGTTAACTTAGGGTTCAAGTTCATTCAGACAGGCCTCATTAATCTCTGTAAACCTCTTTAAATGGATCTCGATTTTCTTCATATCTGCAATTATTTCATCTGGCTTGCGGTCAGATAAGGAGCAGTGAGTTGTTTTCTTAAGTCTACTACTTTGGAACACATTTTATGGGTATCGAAGAAGCATGTGCCCCAACAGGGGATGTTGTGATCTTTGCAGTAGTATTTTATATCTTCCCCATGATGTTCCGAACAGGTAAAGCCTTATGCAAGTTTCAAAAAATTTTCTGGGTTACAAGTTAATTCCTCCAAACTAAGAATGGTATGACTCTTTGATACTGTCTGTTTCCTATGAGGTTTCAGACAGTCTCCACACATGGCCTCTTTGCATACTACACAGAACCCTTCAGCCGGGACAATGGCACCCTCATTGTTACAAGCGTCACACAAACGATCTACTTTCGATTTCCTTGGTAAGACTGATTCTAAGACTCTGTTGGTTGGAAACAAAGACGCCCATTCACTTGTTGGCCTGTCCTTCATGGAGGAGCTTGCAGAATTTCTGCATACTGGACATTTCACAAATCGCACCTTCTTATGTTTGGAGGCTTCGGTTGTTATGTGAAATTGTAAACACTTCTCACAAAAAGAGTGGGCACACGGTAATTGTCTGGGTATGTTGAACTGTTCCAAACAAATTGGACAACAAGGTCCATCTTCAGTCTCTATTTTAGCAGCCGCCATCTTTAACATTAAACTGTTATTTAACCCTGATAGGAAAACTACATTACCTACTGTATGAAGCTATCTGGACGAAACATTTACAAATACTCCTTCATTTGAATAATATTGATATTTACTTCCTGATTTGTATCGATTGGACATGGGCATGCTCGATTAGTTCGTGCCGACTCGGTTTGTATTTGATTTGGACTTTTATTTTAAACGTAGCTTTAACAATTTTCAGTCATATCGCTACGATGTCTGCTGTGTGGCAGTCTATGATGATGTCTAGCACTGGGGCATCATGCTGCAGCCATGTAGCATCGTGTCCCACCCGGCCACATTATCCTGACACCAGTCCGACCAGTCCTAGCACTAACCTCTTAATGCTGACCAACGACCTCCAGCATCCGAGGCAGATGCTTTAACCACTAGGCCACTGGAACGGTTTCATGCCGACACATATTAGAGAAAAAGTTGTAGTTGTTCTTTGTTTTCCGTCCAATCGAGTCCACACTATTCCAAACTTTTAATTTTAGAAAAAGCTACTGTATTTTCCCATTAGAGGTCTTGGTTTAGTACGGACTTAAGCAGATTTGTTTTCGTTACATTTGTTTGTCATAACCGAACTTACCTGTGTGTCCTATAATACTGGGGCACTATGGTATTGCAGGTCTTAAAGTTAGCAATAGGCGAATAAGCAAATAAAAACAATGACCTTCAAGATATTATATCCCGTACAAAATTTTCCACATGGAATGTATATGGAATCCATACGTACTTTTACAGAAATATCCATATGGACATTTCTGTTCTATAGTTAAAGCACTCTTATTCATTTCAGTGTATCCATATGGAAATGTTATGGACTCTGTACGTACTCCGTATGGAAAATCTCATGGAATATGCTAATTAGTCCATGAGATCTGTAGGTTGTCCATATGGAATAAAATTAAAATTCCATATGGAATTTGGCAATAATCCATATGGAATTTGTGAATAATCCATATGGAATTTGGCAATACTCCATATGGAATTTGTGAATAGTCCATATGGAGTTGGCAAATGTACCATATGGAATTTGTAAATGTTCCATATGGAATTTGTAAATAGTTCATATGGAATTTGGTAATAGTTCATCCCGTACAAAAATTTCCAGGCATACTTAAGGCGGATTTCAGACGGGTTTTTTTAAGTACTTCTGTCTATACCATACAAAAATCTGCTTCAGATTTCTATTAAACTGCCTAATGATTCTTAGACATTATTGGGAATCAATGATGAATATTTCACCATAATTTTTAAAATGGATATAAATTTTATTTTGACAGACATTATCAAATAAGATTTAGGTTTTTCTTGTCCTCATTTTCTTTCTCGCATACAAAGCCTAATCCATGATGGCATCACTTAAGTCTTTTTCATTTCACTGAAAAGTCTGGTGAGATTTCACAAATATCTGACTAAAACGTTTGTGAGATTTCACTACAATTTTGATCATAGTATAGTATTTTACTGAAGTTTCAGAAGTTTTTCATATATTTCAGAAGGTTTCAGATTAATAATGAATATGACTTAAACAGGACTTTATTAACCAAGGTGATATTAAGTTTGCATGATTTTTTTTTTACAGATGTTGTAATTATATGACATCCAAGGCAAGAGATATGAGAGTTAATAATAATAATAAAATTAATAATAATAATGACTTTATTTACAGAGGGTAACTTAATTGCAGAACTAATCTACCTTGAGGCCTATCTGTTATGTACAATATTTATAGTATATACAACATGATGTGAAGAATCGGGCTTGACACTAAATAATTAAGTGATTTTAAAAATCAAAGTATCAAGCCTACAATATATGCACAGACATCTGTGAACACATAAACATATATAAAATATTAATCTGCATTGAAAAATTCAACTGTGAAAATAATGCAAAATTACAGAAAAGCATCCATTTGAGACATGAAAAGAAATGCTAAAAGCCTGCCATGTCACTTGTACTGCAACTTGATTTTTGATTAATGTACAAACTATGATGCTGTTGTGGTCTCTTGAATTAGTACTTGTTCAATAAGCAGCGTGACAAACGTTTATCATGATAGAAGTACTCGTATTTTACACTGAATTCCAACACACCTAGAATATTTAGACAATATACACAATAATGCCTCACGATATTGAACGATGATTCTACGTGTGGGCCAAGAAAATTCCGCAAAGATATGACCATCTTTGATAGACAAGAATTCCCACCAATGATCTATACTTTGTCCTCCTTAAATTCATCCTGGAAGTTAATCAGTTTTGAGTTATATAACTTCGAAATCATCCTGGTTCAATTCCTTGTCCTATTTAGCACGTTAGCCGCTACTGTAGAGCTGTTATGGCACAAAAAGCGAAAGCTAATCCTGGCGTTCAGTTTTCATACACACTGACCAATTACGCTCCCATCGACTTTGACTGAAGCTATTCTCTTTGCCGCACATTTTTCAAATGGTTATGCTAACACGTATCCCGCTCGAATCGCCATGTTTAGCATTCCCGTCAGTTTCCTTTACGCAACGACTCATTGGACAAGTACAAAATTGTGACCAATCAGAAAGCTCTTTACAATGATCATCCTTTAAATAATAAACGGAACAAATACTTATTAGAAAGCCCGTTGCGGAATGGGACCGGATAGAGCATTATTTAAAAAAAGTTTCGGAGACGATATTAAAAAAAGGGTCCATATCGAGAAAAATCAGATTCAGGTCAGGAGAAAAGCGAAATTCTGATTCAAAACAGAAAACAAGAAAACTTTTTTGAGGGCAGTTAAATCCAGTTTAAGTTTAAAAAAATACAACAACAACAATAACAAAATTTGATAAATAAATATAATACAGAAAGATGTGGAAAGAAGTTATTGTGCCCAAAATAAACAATACAATTACAGCTATCAGAAACAGGGAATATAAATGCTGCTGAAAATCAATCAAATTGTACAAGAAACAAAAATAAATTTTATTATATCTTATTTATATTTTTTTAAACTAAATTTTCAGTGATATTGCAATCACAAAATATCACTATATTTTTAGAATTTTTAACAAACTCTCAGTGAAATTTCAATAAAAAATTCCCACTAACATTTTTAGAAATGTTGGCAGAATCAGTGAAATTTCAATCATAAAATTTCACTGACATTTTCTTAAATTTTGGTAAAATCTCCTAAAATACCATGATTTTAGTGAAAATGGACATTTGAGTGAATGTCAAGAAATGTTCAATGATTTTGCTGAAATTTAAGTCACATTTTCACTAGGGCCTGATTTTTGTAGAGCATATTTTAATAGGAAGCCAACAAAATTACTTTTCAGAATAAACATTAGATCAAGCCCAAAATCCACCTTGCACCAAAGATTCATCTATGCTTGTATTTTAATATTAAATTTCTGATCATGTTTACATTTTCCCTACTTTTTTGGTCATGTCTTTGTTTTTAAACATCTGTGGAAATAAATTAAAGAAAACTGACATGCATGTGTTTCTTAAAATTTATGAGCATATATTCATCCTTCCACATCAGCTACACTGACATATACAGGTACACAAACTCCCACCAATATTTCTATTTTAATCAGATAGTTTAGGTTAATAATTATTCAAAGAGTATTTTCCATGATGCTATAATACATGAGCCTGCTTTCCATATGGAAAAAAGTGCTTATGGATTAAAGTTGCAACTTTATTCCATATGGAATTTTCACTTGCTGTGAAGTACTTATGGAATTGATATGGAATAAATTGTCTGATTCCATAAGTTTTTCAGTCCATATCTATTCCATACAGATTCCGTAAGTATTCCATATGGAATCCATAAGAAATTTCTGTACGGGATACATATATTTGGTGTTCTTATCTCTATATTAACAAACATTTAATTTCCAGTTTATATCAGATGATAGTGGGAAACGACTGATAATCTGATTCCAAGTTATATTGGGGCATTACCGGTACTCTGATATCAGGGTAATACCGATAAAATATATTTACGATGGTATCTACTTGTCCTAATATTAGGATCTTGGTATTTATGTTTCCTAAGTTGTTAATCAATTTGAAAATTGGATGCTGTTTTAATGGCTCTCTTTCTGTCACCTGTACACTCCAAAAACATAAACTTATCTGAGAGAATTAAAACAATGCATAGGTAATCAATTGTGATGGGGGATAGCACCAGGATTGTCCGTGAGAATGGGCACACAAACATGATAATGATCATGACCACAGACTATTTAAACAACCACAGGAGTTACACCGAAAAATAATAAATCATCAACAAAAGTTTTAAAGTGAAAACATGTCAATTGCAATAGCTACCAGAAAACAACAGCATTATCATGCTTCACATTTGACTATTATCAGTTATCATAGATTCGATCTCTTGCTTCTTGACAAATATGGTAATCATGTGACCTGACTATTGCATAATGATAATAACTTAGATCCATGAGTAAAATGCATGTTTATGTATTAGGTGATCCTGCATCTGACTGGCTGAGCTTGTTACCTTCTAGAAACCATATTTCCAATTCTGACCAAAGTTGAAATATGGCCTCATATCATCATCGTTGCAGACAAGTTTGATGAGAAAGATTCATGCATATTAATGAGGTTTTCTTGTATATGTATTTGATTGACTGAACTTGTTATCAGTCTGGAGATCATATATCTGCTATAAGTTTGGTCAAATGTGAAATATAAACGTATACATCTATCATCAAGGTGGGTGAGACAGATGGACAGTAATGTGGTGACCTTGCATCTGATTTGGTAGAGTTTGTTGCCATTCCGGAAGCCATATGGTTTGTCTCATCTTAATCAAACCTTCAAGACAGGCTTGTATAAGAAAGATCTCACTTGAATTCAGTAATGTGCAGGATGTAATAAAATAAGTGAAAGTAACATGATATAAAATTTGCTAGATAGTTTACTTAGATGTCAATGCTACATAAGCCTTCTTTGTAAATGTAAACTGTTATGTTAGAAGGTAAATTATATCTGGCCTGCTTGGGCCTATTGTTACTACTGCAAACACCATATTTAGTGTGTATGTGTGTGTGTCTTAAATTTTTAAGGTAGCTTTGCTGTCTGCAGTGTGGCAGTTTATAGTGATGTATAGGACCGAGTTATCATGCCTTCTTTGTGAATGGTTAACTGTTAAGTTATCAGGTAAATGATATCTGGCCTGCTTGGGTTTCTTGTTACCACTGCATAAACCATATTTATTGTGTGTGTGTGCATGATTTGAATTTTTAAGGTAGATTTGCTGTCTGCAGTGTGGCAGTTTATAGTTATGTCTAGAACTGAGGAATCATACTGTAGACATACAGCACAATGACCCACCAAGTCACATTATCCTGACAGCAGGCCAACCAGTCCTAACACTAACCTCTTAATGCTGAGCACAAATAGAGGCACCTGTTAGTACATTCTTTGTAGGTCTTTTGTAGGACTTGGCTGGGGTTTGAACCCATGTCCTCCAGCATCTAAGGCGGACACTCTAACCACTAGTCCACCAGAACAATCAAACCACATTTTGATCCAACTGACCAGAATTGGAATACATACTCAAGACCCAAGTCGAATTTGCAGACTTGCAGTTTAGGCTTATATGATCATCATCTCACCTGAGTCCATTAATTATCAGGACCCACATATATTAATGAGTCCAGTAATTTGCAAGACCCACATTTATTGATGAATCAAGTAATTAACAGGAACCACAAATATTAATGAGTCCAGTGATTAGCAAGACCCACAGATATTGATGAGTCCAGTAATTAGCAGGAACCACAGATATTAACGAGTCCAGTAATTAGCAAGACCCACAGATATTAAGTCCAGTAATTAGCAAGTCCCACAGATATTAAGTCCAGTAATTAGCAAGTCCCACAGATATTAAGTCCATTAATTAGCAGGACCCATATATATTAAGTCCAGTAATTAGCAAGTACCACATATATTAAGTTCAGTAATTAGCAAAAGCCACATATATTGATTAGTTCAGTAATTAGCGAGAGCCACATATATTGACAAGTCCAGTAATTAGCAGAAACCACAGATATTAATGAGTCCAGTAATTAGCAAGAGCTACACATATTGACTAGTTCAGTAATTAGCAGGAACCACAGATACTGAGTCCAGTAATTAGCAAGACCCACAGTATTGATGAGTCCAGTAATTAGCAGGAACCACATATGTTAATGAGTCCAGTAATTAGCAGAAACCACCTATATTAAGTTACTCATTCATCTTTGCAAGGATAAGATTATTCAAATTAGAAAAGTTTTTAGTTTTCAGTGAGTTTGTGGCTGAGGGACAGTTGTATTCCATTATGTACCACTTACATATACTACAATATTTTAGGACATGTTAGCTGTGAAATTCAATGATATGGTTTAGAACTTTGGATCTTACTTTGAATCATGCTATTGAAAACTGTACTCAATGAAAGTGCACAAGAAACTTTTTTGACAAGTATTTCTGAAAGTAGCCAGCCAGTGAAATTATCAAATTTGCAGCATGTAAAAAACATTTTATGCAACAGTTCATGATTAGATACAGTATATAATGGAACAATGGACACAGTCTGATTTATAATCTTTCCCACAGTAACAATAATAAAGGTATGTAGTGTTACTCATGTCCATCCATCTGTCTATCACATTTTAGTTAGGTTTTAAAGCCTCATTATAACAGTAATAAGGGCATGTAGTGTTACCCATGTCCATCCATCTATCACACTTTAGTTAGGTTTCAAAGCCTCACTATAACAGTAATAGGGGCATGTAGTGTTACCCATGTCCATCCATCTGTCTATCACACTTTATTTAGGTTTTAAAGCCTCACTATAACAGTAACAGGGGCATGTAGTGTCACCCATGTCCATCCATCTGTCTATCACATTTTAGTTAGGTTTTAAAGCCTCACTATAACAGTAATAGGGTCATGTAGTGTTACCCATGTCTATCCATCTATCACACTTTAGTTAGGTTTTAAAGCCTCACTATAACAGTAATAGGGGCATGTAGTATTTGCCTTATCCATCTGTCATACCTTGGTCAGGATTTGCATCTAGGTAAATTTTGAAGCACCATGATGGGTCATCCATGTTCTGTGACCACATGCTTTTTCCTGTTAAGCCAAGCCTAAAGGAGTAGCAAAATAAAGCAGTCACTTTTACAGCAGGGTAGTCATGTTAAGGATTTTGATTTAAGGCTTTTATGAGTAAATACGATTTCTATAGCATCTTTTGAGTGAATACAATTTCTATAGCATCTTTTGAGTGCATATTGGGAGGAGTTTGTATATTTAGCTCACCCGGTCAAAGATAATGTGAGCTTATGGTTTGATTTTTTTTTTGTTTGGCATTATTTGAATCATTTGTCATCCATCCATCTTTGCATCCATCTGCACTTGCTTTCATTTCTGGTAAGAGATCATTCAGATATGGCATGTATTAACTTCAGTCAGCAAAACATTGGATGAACTTTGACCTACATACATGTATATTAATGTAGTTATCTTGCATGCTATTAGATAACCTGGTTAAAACAAGCAATGTAGGGGCCCCAAGTGGCCGTGTGGTCTAAAAGTGCTCACTGTTACAGATCACCACCATCTCATCTCTGTCTGCATGGGTTCAAGTCTCAAGCTCGGCCAATGTGGATACGTTACAAAGCTTGCCAGTGGCTTCTCATGAGTTGATGGCTCTTTCCTGGGTTTTCCCAGGTTCTTCCTCCACCATTTATACTGGCCACCATGTATAGCCTATCTTGTGCTGAAAAATGGTGTTAAACCCTATAACAACAACAACAACAACAACAAAACAAGTAATGTTAAATCCATGATATAGAACTTACATACACTAATCAATCTGATACAGATGGGTTATATGTAATGGTAAATTTATAACATCACGTAATGTTCATTTCATTTGGAGCTGCAAAGTCAATTTAATAATTGATAGTTTGTAAAGTGGTTCAAATTTTTCAAGGTCCTGTTTACTTTTCACTGACTTTCATTTGCGTAACTATTATTGCCATTACTAAAATTGTACAGTCAGTTTTTGTTTCACATTGTTTATAAGATACATTAGTCATAACCACATCCTTGAATGTAAAATCACTGCCAGAGTTTGTAGCAATATGACACACTTAGTGGACAGGTTATGTCATATCAGTGACATCATAATGCAATGACCACATTATTTTGTGTACCGAGGTAAATGTTCATTTTTTTCACAAGTGGTTATCCTTAATGCAGATGAATTTTTGGGTGATATCAAGGTTACACAGAATTGTTAACTAAAGAAATGTGAATCACAATAAATTACTTATTACTTGTTAATATATTGATCATCCCTTGAGGGACTCTTGTTTGATATATGTAAATGAATATGTAAAGGGCATGTAGATTAGGAGGAATCACAACAAATACAGCACTGTAATTGTTAATCAGTACCTTTAAGTAAGTCAAAATAAATATAGCACTATAACTGTAAATCAGTGGGCAGTCAGTCCCTTTAAGTAAGTCAAAATAAATATAGCACTTACTAATTATTAGTCAGTGGGCAGTCAGTCCCTTTAAGTAAGTCAAAACAAATATAGTACTATGAATGTTAATCAGTGGGCAGTCAGTCCCTTTAAGTAAGTCAAAATAAATGTAGCACTATAATTGTTAATCAGTGGGCAGGCAGTCCCTTTAAGTAAGTCTTGTTCGTTTGATATCAAGGAATAGACATCTGCTAATTAAGAAGAAGAATAAAAAGAATCATGATCATCAATGCACTTTGTAGTTGTCAATCAGTTAAAAGTGAGTCCCATCAAGGGACTCTTGTTTTCTTTGATATCATAGAATAGAAGCTAATTAAAAGACAAAAAGAAGAACTGGAAGAATCACCATAACAATGCCCATTATTAAAAACACATAAATTAGATCTGTGTGTAAAATACTACTACTAATAATAATAATGATAATAATATACTTTATTCAGTAATTTAGGCCACCAGTCCATATTACAATATACAATACAAGTAAATATAATGTGTGACATGGTGTAAAGAAGTTAAATATGGCATTCATTATGAGATAAATAATTTTCTATAATCGGGGCATTATATTATAAAGACGTTTCTACCTCTAAGTATCTTATTTACCATTTGTTTGAGTTATCAAAGACATATATAGTAGGAAAGATTTTAATATATATATAAACACCAATTATTAACCAGTAGAGAGTCTGTCCCTTCAAGGGACTTTTCTTTAATATCAATGAATAGGTTTCAGTAATTTAAAGGCAAAAAGATGAATATAAAAAATATAAACATTAGAAATTGTTTAAACAGTAAAGCATCATTTCCTTTGAGGGACCGTCTTGTTTGTTCAAAATCAAGGAATAGGTATCAGTAATTAAAAGGCAAAAAAGATGAATATATTAAATATAGCAATTGGTAATTGTTTAAACTTCATTCCCCTCCAGGAACTGAGTTGTTCATTTGATATTAAGGAATACGTATCAGTAATTAAAAGACAAGAAGAAGAATGATAAATGAACCACAATGAATATAGAACTTAATTGTCAAACAGTTGAGTGTCAGTCCCAGCATGGGACTTTTTAAATATTCATCATAAGTATCTGTTATTTAAATAACAATAAGAAAAATTACAATAAAAATGCCACTTTCAATTGTTTAGCAATAGTGATTAAATGACTTTGATGGACTCTTGTTTGATATGCATTCTAAGTTTGATATTAAAGAATAGGTCCCTTTAATAAAAATGCAACAAGAAGAATAAGATAAATATAGTCCTTACTAGTTGTTAGCCAGGACAGCATCATGCCCTTCAAGGGACTCTTGTTCATTTGTTATTAAGGAAAAGCTACTTAAAACACAAGAAGAAGAATTAGAAGAGTCACAACAGATATAGAACTTAATTGGCAAACAGTTCAGTGTCAGCACCAGCATGGGTCTTTTGTTTGTTTGATATTTGTCATAAGTACATGTATCTGTTATTTAAAGGACATGAAGAAGGAACACAATAAACATGCCACTTTTTAATTGTTAACTGTAATGAAACTTTGTTTTCTCTGTTTCTTACAGGGTGCAGCAAAAATGAACTTAGAAGCAAGGAAAAAAATGAACATCTAGACCATCAGAAGGATATGTTTGCTCTCCAAGAGGCACCCACTGCCACGCATGTTCTGAAGGTGGGGAAGGGTCTTATACAATGGATGCAGTCTTTGAAAAAAAAATATTCTGGAATCAAATAATTCAATTTCTTAGGCGACATTTTTTTCTATCATACAACAACGTCATATAAATTGAGATAATAGCACTATAATGTTACCTTCTGTCTTGTAATTTTTGGATAAATAATTATTATGCATGTATATATAATTCTTTTTCTTCTATATATCATTGTCAGGGAAGTCTACATTACAGTCTACATGAGACTTCATTGTCATGGAAGTCTAAAATACAGTCACATCTGGATTTCAAGATGATGTATTGACTGATAAAGGGAGACAAAAGCAAATATTTATCAGCATAGAATAAACTTTATAATAATAATTATTATGCATGTATATATAATTCTTTTTCTTCTATATATCATTGTCAGGGAAGTCTACATTACAGTCTACATGAGACTTCATTGTCATGGAAGTCTAAAATACAGTCACATCTGGATTTCAAGATGATGTATTGACTGATAAAGGGAGACAAAAGCAAATATTTATCAGCATAGAATAAACTTTATAGTTCAACCAAGGGACATAACTGCATTAGAATACCCATAACCATTGGACTTCAAAATCAATTGTCTTAAGCAAAAGAATTGGTTCCAAAGGAAATCAGTCTATTAAAATTCATAGCTCTTCTAACATAAACTGTAAATAAAAAATATTAAATGTGTTATATTATTTTTTTTTATTTAAGAGGTATGATTGTAATACTCCTATTCAAATCTATTCTCACATGTTATAGTACGTAATTATACATTGGTATATTGAGATTGTTTCATAGTATGTGTTGTTTTCATGGTTTTGAATTGTTTTCAGATTATCTCCTATATATCTCACATAGCTTATGCCTCCTCCACAGTTTCCTCCTATTATGTTTTTTCTGTGTGTGTGTTTGTGTGTGTATGTGTGTGTTGAGTGCTGTAAAGTGTATCTCTGAAATCAGAGACTACCTAGTGACCTTTATTGATTATACAAACTCCACTAA
The DNA here is from genome assembly GCA_028554795.2 of Sinohyriopsis cumingii. Taxonomy (NCBI): domain Eukaryota; kingdom Metazoa; phylum Mollusca; class Bivalvia; order Unionida; family Unionidae; genus Sinohyriopsis; species Sinohyriopsis cumingii. The sequence goes on along the minus strand of CM068837.1, from coordinate 53,302,639 downwards.
TGTGAGATGATATTATTGATTATACAAACTCCACTAATGTGAGATGACATTATTGATTATACAAACTCCACTAATGTGAGATGACATTATTGATTATACAAACTCCACTGATGTGAGATGACATTATTGATTATACAAACTCCACTAATGTGAGATGACATTATTGATTATACAAACTCCACTAATGTGAGATGACATTATTGATTATACAAACTCCACTAATGTGAGATGACATTATTGATTATACAAACTCCACTGATGTGAGATGACATTATTGATTATACAAACTCCACTAATGTGAGATGACATTATTGATTATACAAACTCCACTAATGTGAGATGACATTATTGATTATACAAACTCCACTAATGTGAGATGACATTATTGATTATACAAACTCCACTGATGTGAGATGACATTACTGATTATACAAACTCCACTGATGTGAGATGACATTATTGATTATACAAACTCCACTGATGTGAGATGACACCATTACTTTATTGATTATACAAACTACATATGATGTGAGATGACATTACTTCATTGATTATACAAACTCCAAGGATGTGAAATGTTATTACTTTATTAATTATACAAACTCCATTGATGTGAGATGACGTTACTTTATTGATTACTCAGACTCTACTGATGTGAGATGACAATGTTACTTTATTGATTATACAAAACTCCATTGATGTGGGATGATGTTACTTTATTGATTATACAAAACTCCATTGATGTGAGATGACATTACATTATTGATTATATAAAACTCCATTCATGTGAGATGACAATGTTACTTTAACTGTTACCAAATACATCACCTTCCATTTATCTCCTCCACAGTTTCCAGAGTGTGTCATGTTAAAGGTCTTTTGTCTCCAGGGCATGAGATATTATAGGTCTTATGTTTCCCATGTTTTTGGTTAAGTGAAAGTCCTTGAAATAACAAACACATATGTAATAGGGTTTATATCTCCTAGGCTTTGGTTTGGTTTTTCTTTTCTTTTTTGTTTCCCATCTTACACATTTATCTGTGAAAGAAGACCACCCCAGTGGTCAAGTGAGCATCCGTCTCGGATGCGGGAGGTCATGGGTTTGATCCCTGGCCGAGTCACACCAAAGACTTATACAAAGGTACTAACAGCTGCCTCACTTGGCACTCAGCATTAAGAGGATAGTGTTGGGACTGGTCGGTCTGGTGTTAGGATAATGTGACTGGGTGGGACATCATGCTACATGTTTGTGGCATGATGCCCCAGTGCTATTCATCACTATAAACTATCACATTGCAGACATCATATACATTCTATACAACTCATGCTATTATTGTCTATTATGGGATGCATATACTTTAAAGTAATTGTTATATGCTCCTTGTTAATAGTATACATGGGTCATTCTACACAACCTCCTGTTATTATAGTCTATTATGGAATGCATATACTTTAAAGTAATTGTTCTATGCTCCTTGTTAACAGTATGTACATGGGTCATTCTATAATTTGAAGTAATTGTTTCATTTTAATTTACTGGTCTATATTTATATAATTTATTACAGAAATATGCATAGTAACTGGTATGATGGTCAAAAAGAAAAAGTGTACACCTTAATTTTATGTTTCATTCAGTAAAGTTACATAATCATGTTTAGACAATAATTAACATAGCAATAATCAATAATTAACATTGTAATAATCAACAGCAGAGTATTAATAATAAATAATAAGCAGTATTATTTAGTCATCAAGTGATTTGCTCACAAAATGAAACTCTACCTACCTAATCTTTATTGCATTTAAGTAAGTACTGTACAAAGAATTATAAAAACAATTCTATATATGTTTGTAATTATAAACAGTTTACACACTTCATCAGTAAAGATTGATAGACATCTTCTACTTCTTGCTTGTATCTTTAGAGAATTGTAGCACGAAAATTGCCTTAATTTTCATTTAATTTGATACATTATACGTACCAATTCTTCTTATCTCTTTCTATTATTTATCTTTCATGGCAACTATATTTTTTACAATTATGAACAGTACCCATAATGCTGACTTTAGAAAAGCTTAGTCATCAGGACTGGAAGCAAATAAGGAGAGTGTAGGTCTTTCTTTGAACGACGTTTCTTTTTAAATTAATAATTCATGCATTCAGTGTTAAACTCTGTATACCTGCAAGGTTATTGGTTAATAATGATAAAACATTCCAAACATCTGAACAAGGCTTCAATATCTCCATGACCAGTTTGAAATAATTTGCACATTTTTATCACCATTGGTTATATTGTAGATTGACAGTGAGAAATTGTATTTGTCCATAAATACACCTGACTTGTAAATTATGCACACTAACCCAGTAATTTAATAAACATAAATATGTATAAATATTCTAACTGAATTAATATACTTATTTAGTCAATTCTCTGTTTCAGTTATCTAACATGAGATAACATTCATTTTCAGACAAGATTATTGTGAACGGTCTACCATTAATAACAATAATAACAATCATAGTAATTAGCAATATTCCAAGCCACATGTCCATCGTATGAAAATTAGTGCAACAATTTTTCAAACGATAAAAATTTTCTCAGGATTGATTTACCTGTCAAAACTGATTCTTTTGCACATAAGAACTTCAATATGCATTTTTTTCATAAGGCATACATGTATAACTTTACAGGAATGTAACACTAAAAATTTACTCAACATTTATTTATACATTTAAATGGATTGTTTTACCAAAAAACTTCAATATGCATTTTGTTTTCATGGAACTTACTTAACTTTACAGGTATTAAGCACCTGTGTTAAATTTATTTCAGTTGATAAGTGTGAAGTTTTTTCCTATCTGAACTATTATTCGTGATGACTAAGATATCCTTACTCTTGTGAATGCAAATCGCCCAAAGAGATTTCAGCACTCCTATATTTACAACCTGTATGACAGACCCATCTGGAGACAGCTGATGAATGTTGTTAGAATTGTTTCCAACAACATAGATGTTGTCATATCTGTCCACATCTACTCCAGTGGGGTTTCTAAGACTGTCAGGACTGTATGTAAACTGCTTCCTACCATCCATGTCAAAACTGAGAAGGGAATTCATAGGATAAACACTAACATACACTCGTGTTTTCATTTTATTCAGAGCTACGGAGTTGTTGACCATGTATGGACAGTCATACTGAAGAGTACACTTTACATCTCCTCTCGTGTTAATCAGACTCCATTGACTCTTGTTATTACGACTGTAACCACTGACAACCATCTCCCCCTTCCCAACAGCTGCTATTCCATTACAAACGTAAGCGGTTGTTATCATTCTGACTGGCCTGATGACGTCATCAACCACTGACAGGATCTGGATTTTATCCTGAGCACATAACGACACTGCCACCTCCTGGTCATCCAGTACACAGATGTTAAATGGATTACCTGTTAGTGTGTAACTTGTGATGAACTGATAGGAAGAGCTTAGTAAGATGCATTGTGCACTGGTATTATCAAAAATCAATTATCAATTATCAACCAGCATCAACCTGTCTCCAGAAAGAAATTTGACACCAGTATACATTGGGACATTACCAGTAGGAACTTTAAGATCAATTACATCAACCCTCTCTACCTGACAGTCCTTCGTTGGCCTCTGCGAACATGTTAGGGTAAGAGTGTTGAAGCTTGTGGACATCACAACTTTCCCTAATTCAGACAAAGAGGTGGACAAAATGGATTCTATCGGATGTGCGAATTGTATGTCAAATGCTATTGTGTCAGTTTTCACGTACTTTTCTCCAACCAGATTGCAATATGAATGTAACTGTGACCTCATTTTTTCTGCCGTCAGAAATTTTTGCAAGTTGCTCCCATATTTATGTACTGCTTCAAAGAGATAGTGAGAATTTCTCACTGCATGTATTAAAGATAAACAATGATGATTCTGTTCCTGTTTCCTAATAACCTCCTCCTTGTAAACTCTGTCTCCCTCTGTCTTCACTCGTTTCTCTAACTTGACAAGAAGTGAATTGATTTTCTTTCTTACCTCTCTGATTTGGTCGGTCATCCTATTAATTTGTGGTTCGAGAGAAATAAGAGAAGAATCGTTAATTTCCATAAACGTCTTTAAATGCATCTCGATTTTCTTCATATCCGCGATTATTTCATCTGGCTTACTGTCGCATAGCAAAGCAGGGAGTTCTTCTTTCAAGTCTATTACTTTGGAACACATTTTATGACCGTGGAAGAAGCAGCTGGCACAACAGGGGATGTTGTGATCTTTGCAGTAGTATTTTATATCTTCTCCATGATGTTCAGAACATGTAAAACCTTCTGCAATTTTCATTGCATTTTCTGGGTTAGACGTTAACTCTTCCACGCTAATAATCGTATGATCCTTTAAAATTTTCAGCTTCCTGTGTGCTTTCAAACAATCTCCACACATGGTCTCTTTGCATACTACACAGAATCCTACCGCCAAGACAGCAGTACCCTCCGTGTTACATGCATCACACATGCGATCTACATTCGATTTTGCTGGCAAGACTGACTGTAAAACTGTGTTGGCAGGAAAAAGAGACGCCCATTCACTTGTCGGTCTGTCCTTTACAGAAGGACTTGCTGTATTTCTACATACTGGACAATTAATATATCTCAGCTTCATATGTTTCTTAGCCTCAGTCGTTATATGAGACTGTAAACACTTCTCACAAAAGGAGTGGGCGCAGGGCAGCTGCCTGGGCATGTTAAACTGTTCCAAACAAATTGAACAACTAAGCCCATCTTCAACTTCTATTTTAGCAGCCGCCATCTGTAATAATAAACCATTATACGACCCTGCAAGGAAAGATCTAAATTTTCTCCTCTGTCAAACTATTTGGACAAAAATTTTGAAATTCTTCTTCACTTGATAAACGATGTTGTTAGTTCCTGGTCCGTATTTATTAAATCATGGGCATGCTCGATTAGTTAGTGCCAAAACAAACGGAAATCTCTTTGTGTTCCGAAGTTTCATTCTAATCGAGCCGCAATGTTCCAGAGTGTGCTTTTGTTATATATTTTTTGGTACGGCATCTAGCAGAATTATTTTCCCTGTATATACTGTGCTTATATATTTGTTCTGCTAAAAGCCAATATGCATGACGTTATTGTCAGCACAGTCTATACCTGGTATGTATTCCACTTAAAGGACACACGGTACTAATGGTATGGAAAAATGGGAAGCCTGGAAATGGGTGAATATAAAATAGAATATATATGGGTTAGGCTGACCAGGATTGGTTAATAATGTAAGTTATGTTGTAGGAAAAAGAATCTTTTGAGAGCTTATCCTAGTTGTAAGTGAAAAAATAGAGACATTGTTTTATTGTTGGAATTTCAGTCATTTAACAGTCTTGAGTTTGGAACACTCATTGCTCAAAATAACATCTGACTCTTTGATGCGGAATTGAAAGAGCATGTTTCAAACACATGCGGGTCAAGAAAATGAAGCGAAGCATATCCTTTCCTCTACAAAGAAGCTGACATCCAGGTTTCATCTATACAGATAAATATATGTTTGATCATGAGCACTCAAAAATGTTAAGTTATTGAATTTTTAATATCAAGGTGTTTGCATAGGTTTACTATGGGAACTGAATTAGTAACGTGGGTCCTATAGACATTCCATTATCCAAAGTATTACAAGTAGATTACTTGGTGCTGAGGCAATTGGGGTAAAGTGGCATGCCCATAGACATACTAGTGTCGCCGACCTAGAGTGATCCGATGTCAGTGGTTGAAGCCGCATCCTTGAAGTCGCGAACCCGGAACGCTAATCACAAAGACAATTTCCGACCCAGACCGTCATTTATTTGTATAAGTCATAATTATCTGCAAATAAAACACTTGACTGAATAGAAAAATCCATTCTAAAATTAACATTTAAATATATTTTCATTTTTTCGTAGACCGCTTCGGCGGCCTAAGTGATTAGAATTCGCCTCTGATGCGGGAGGTCGAGGGTTCGAACTGCGGCTGAGACATATCAAAGACTTACAAATGGTATTAACAGCTGCCTCGCTTGGCGCTCAGCATTATGAAATTAGTATTAGGAACGGTCAGCCTGGTGTCAGGATAAAGTGACATAATGAGACACGATGCTACATGTCTGTTGCATGACGCACCTATGCTGGAAGTCACAATAAAGTGCTACACTGCATACGTAGAACGACTTGACTAGAAAATTGTTAAAGCTACGTTCAAATTCGAAATAACAAACACACACACGCACATTGTTGTACGTTTACAATAGCTATTTATTTATCGATGATGAAAACAAAATGGCCCCAAAGATAATACTTATCAAAAGACTTCGGCTTAATTCACAACAAGTGCACTTTGCCTGTCTAGATCTAATATATGTTTGTGCAGATAACATTTTTCCTTTTAACTTATTTTCCATTTCAGCTAAAAGGAAAATAAAATGTTTTTAAAATAAGTTTTCTCAGAGATTCTCTCACAAGATAACGCTTATTGTCCAATACCTAATGGGCAACAAGTTTATATTTAATTACGTACACTGATTCTGCAGACTCTGTACGTACAAAAGTTTGTATTTATTTTTGTTTTATATTTTATGTCGAAGGTATATCAGTGGCGTAGCATAATGTGCTTTTAAATCATGCTATTTATATATCCTTGGAGGTGGTTTATATAAGTCACCTAAAACTTGAGTCTTCAACATTTTGCCTCAAACGAACTGTAATGGTATTTGTTTCTCCTTTAATGCGTCTCTGGTTGTAAACTTCATCTACATTAGATTTTGACCAGCATGCCTGAAATGCTAAATAAAAATATTGTATTGTATTTTTTTTAAAAATATATAAAAAAAAAATTAAGAAAGCATTTCCTGTACGGTTAAATGGGCATATAATTGATGTTATTTCAAACAGCGGGCCCCGAGTGGCCGAGTGGTCTAAAGCGCTCTCCGTTACGGATCACTGCCATCTCACCTCTGCGTAGGTTCGAGTCTCGGATTCGGCCAATGTGGGTATGTGAGAAAGCTTGCCAGTAGCTTCTCGAGGGTCGGTGGTTCTTTCCGTGGATTTCTCGGGTTCTTCCTCCACCATTAATACTGGCCGCCATGTATAGCCTATCGTGTGCTGAAAAATGGCGTTAAACCCAATAACAACAACAACAACAACACCTTTCAAACAGCTCTCGTTGGATCAAGTTGCGTATTAATACCAGCAAACAGAGTATCAAGTATCAAATTATATCAGTACTGATACAGAATTAGTTGATTATATGTATTATAAATTATTGGTTTCTTTTTCTTGGAAAACCATATTTACCTCTTGTACTGAGGAGATTAGTCATAGTCTGACTCTAGTAAAACTTCCTAATGACTAATTGCTTTATGTGTGATTCAATGGGACCACAAAATGCATATTGGTATGATCATTTGTATCAGAAAATGTGTAATTGTTACCTACATTCTTCATTGATGCTGCCCTTTCAAGATTAATTGGCCTTTGTCCAAGCTTAACTGTTTATGTAGTCATATTGTCTCTGGTGATATCTTAGAATTCTTTACCATTCGATTTGTTCCAGTCCTTGACGTTATAGTTTTTAAGGCTGGATCTGTTGTAGCCTTCGCTGTAATTGCTGTAAAACCCTGCTTCTCTGTCATAGCATGCTTCTTTTTACTTACTTCATATATTAGTCTTCAAAGCTGAACCCTACCTCACTGTATGACTCAAAGCCTTTATAATAGTTGACTCTAACGTCATCAGCAATCGTTCGTTCTAATAATATGCTCGAGGTATCAAGTTTTGTTAGAGTTTGCTTTTACTTCATCATTGTTTTGTCTACGCTGGTAGTTGTTTTGCCTTTGCTATATTTTATGTTGTGTTCCGCTTCAATGGCATATTTAGTGCACACACTAAACCACCAGTCTTTCAATTTCTTCTTCCATCAGTGAAAATCTTCTGATTCGTAGACAGGAAATAACATAAATTAACTAACTTTAAAAATCGTCACACCTTCAACCTTATTACACTGGCTATCCATTCGATCCAGAATCAAACACAAAATTTGTTCTCTGTGCTACGTTTCACTGTTGGACTCTAGTCCATCATACCTATCCGACCTCACCAATGTGTACACACCAGCAAGATACTTACGCTCCTCCTCTGACAATTGTATACTCATTATTCCCACTATGAAAACAAAGTCATATGGACAGCGTTCTTTGCATACCAAGGCCCAGCAACGTGAACTGAATTGCCCACTGAACTTAGACACAAAGACACAGTGATCCCATTCAAGAGTGCTCTCAAAACTCACTTATTTCGACTGCAAGAAACAAACTTAAAGACGTAATAATGTTTCCTATCTTAAATATTCTCAGCATGTTTTTATTCTTTCTAATTTCATGGTGGTTTTTTTTGTAATCATATCTCTATATGTTTTTTATCTTATAGGTGTTGTCTAATGTTGTAAAGCGCTTAGAGCTTCTAAAGATTAGGCGCTATACAAAGTCCTCATTATTATTATTAATATTATTATCATATACAGCTGTGGCATTATGTTTGTAGTTAAAATACTTGAACTGATTATCTTTAAAACTCATTTAAATTTTGATTGATATCCAGGTTAGAACTCGTCAGACTGTCGATTATTTTATTCTTGAAATTTTTAGGAAATGTTTCAGACATTAATCCACACCGAGTTTTAAATTTTTTTTCATGATAAGTCTCGTGGAATAAACGTCTACTTTCTTTCACATTCACATTTGATTGGTTCTTTCTTCATTTGCAATCCAAATTTGAATACTCTTTTCAGTCTTTGCTTCTTTGCATATATATTTTCTCACTCATTCATTTTTTATTTCCACGAATTCAACTGGATATGTTTGACAAAGATATTGTTAACAAGTTAATTTGATAAGTTGTTGCAAAATCTGTTCATCGTAATCCCTACCGTTGGGATTTATCTTTGCATAATCTACCATTTTGATTGACATATTTATATTAATTGAAAGTATTTGCTTATTTGTTCAGCGCAATTGGACAGCTTTAACGTTAGTAAAATTGTGTGCATGTTGGTGGCAATTAGTAATTGATAGAAAATTTGTAACCTACTTTAACGTTTAGACACACTAAGTAATCTACAGTGACTTCTAGTGACAATCAGTTAGTACATATTAGTGACCTTCAGTTAATTTTACTGATAAAATAATTAGCGTCTATCGGTAACATTCATTTACTTAGTTGTGTGTATATCTAAATAGGTACGGTGTCTAAACAGCGCCCTTATTTTTCTCGCTCGACACGTGGAATGTGTAAGGAACATCCTTATTGTTCTCACTCAACAAGGGACATTTGGAATGTCTAAACAGTATCCATGTTATTCTCACTCGACAAAGGACATTTGGAATGTCTAAACAGTATCTTTGTTGTTCTCACTCGACAAAAGACAAGCATAATCTTCCGCCACATATTTTAAAGACAAATTGTACGAAATAAATGGAAAAGATAGCAAATTAAATCTTTGGAGGAAACTTCACCAGCAGTGGAGAGAATCAAAGAAAAAAACACAAAAAGCATTAGTAAACGAAAAGCAACTTGAATTGAAATACAATGGTAATTAAATTCTTGCAAGTGTCGAATAAATATGACCATGTTTGAAGTTTTTTAATTTTTTGTGAAATTAATTTTCACTACAGAGATAAAAATGTGAAACGTTGTCGACATAGAAAAAAAAAGAACGTTTGGACATATTAAGAGATAAATGATCTTGCTTCGTCAAACGTTAACCGGATCAAGAATGGCACTGAGCAAATAAAGGAAGACCTTAAAGAGGAAACGACGTCGAATAAATGAAGGATGATATGAAAGAAAAGCGAATAGAAGACAAGAAAGGAAATGTCATTGTTTGCATCAATCTCCATATCGAATTTCCTGTTGGTAATTTATATCCGCGGCATCATATACGAATCGGAGCATTGCTAAACGTACCAACTGTAGAAAGTGCTAACGCGAAACAAGTAAACGAAATGGTTGACTATAGAATAAACAAACAATTTCACATAGCAACAACTATTGAACTGTTAAGTTGTAGCATATTACGCACGATGTGAGGCTTAAATAAATTTAAATGCAAAGTTACAAAGTAAAAAGCAATAAACTAATTTAACCAGGTACCGTATTCCCACTTTTGTAGACTTTGGTACAAGATTTGTCGTTCAATTCTTTCGCGATGCTAATTCAAGAGAAACGTTGCTAAAAATGTTAAATTGTGATTTAGTAAAACAAACTCAAAAGAGGCAACTAATAACTGATGTCATAAAAAGCTAATATGATATTTAAAACAATATACAGAACAAAATAAATCTCTAATAGATATTAATGTTTTCATCTTTTTAATATTCAAATTTTTTCAGTACACTTTTTTAATTAATGTTTAAATGAGTATATGCATTAATCGCTTGTCTCATCCGTATAATTTCATCACAGTATATGGCAGTCTGAGGCCAAATTCCGTCTGAAGGAAATGTATTTGATCTGCACCGTGTTAAGTAGCTTGCATAGCTTTCCATGTCGATGACAAAACACAATAAATAAATAAATAAATAAATAAATGAGAAGATGGTCGAAAAACAAGGTCACAATGGATTTATAATAAGGCTGTGACATTTACTTATCGCGATACATTTGTAACAGAACATAGCTAGTTGTGTTCCTTTTAAGAAAGAAGTTAAACATTTTAGTTTAGAGCGTAACAGACAGGCAGCACTAAACGATGGTGTCATGTCCAGACAACTATTAACCTTATTTTACTGTTTATTTAATGTACAGATACAAAACATCTGCGTGTTGTCTTATTCCTATATTATAACATTATAGATGTATACAAAACATCTGCGTGTTGTCTTATTCCTATATTATAACATTATAGATGTGAACCAACGTTTGACAAATAAGTTTCTAGGCAAAATCAGGGAGAGTAGTATTATTTCTCCGCACCCGACCTCCAAAATCTTAAAACAAAAAACGCCACATCAAATATTATAAACTGTTTCCTAACTGTAATCTAGACTAAACAACAATCATCCATCCTACAAACTCTTATTATTGTCAAGGCCTAACATTTGGGAAAGAAGGTAAATAAGATATGCAATATTGGGAATAAATTTGCCATATTATGTGTTTTATGCCAAGTGCTTAAAACGGGTAGAGTACGGGTATTCAGTGTGTATCCCTAATGTACTCCAATAAGTCCAAAATATAGGTATTAATGCTCATATTTGACTTAAAAGTTTACTATTTTGAATTTTTCTGCCTCCCTCTTCACAGTTTTTATTAATGTTTGTCACGTGATCCATGCGTGTTTGCTAATATTGCTCTTATAATTTTAGTGTTCAATTACTCTGTCTTCCTCTGTACAACTTTGATTACTGTTTATTATTTGATATATGTAATCTTTAGTTCTATATGCTCATATCTTTACATCAAATTATATTCTTGTAAATTGTTCTGCTTTCCTCTACACAGCTAAGATTATTGCTAATTACTTGATCCATGCAATCTTAAGTTACTTTTGCTAATATTTTATTTAAAATTGTGTTATGTTGAATTATTGTCTTCCCCAGAACAGTTTACTAATTCATTGTATGCAATCTTTAATTCGTTTTGCTGATATTTTAATTAAGCTGATATGATGTTAAATTTTTCTGTCTCCATCTTCACAAGTGTGCTTAATGTTTACAAGTTCAATTGTGCAATCTTTCATTCTTTTTCATTCAACTGTAGTTAAAACAGTGCAATAGGAATCTAACAAGGATATAACTCACCAGGTTTTAAAACAAATTGAATGTTGTCTCAGAATATCCATTTATAGTTTGTCTTGGTACGTCCCGCTTGCTGTTTACATTTTTACAGTAGTTTTAAATTTCCTTAATGATTTCCTTTGTACCCGTTATTCTTTTAACTCACACAATATCATTTTATACAGTTTGTATTTCTAATGTCTTGCCTTACATATAGGTTGTATAAGATTTGCGAACATTCTGTTAATTGTTTTATTTCTTAACTTTATTCTTTTTTAAAATTGTCTCCTGATCTTTTCTTATCAGGAAATACATTTTGGTTGATGCTTAATCTTTAATTCAAATCCTCGCTTTGTTGTAAGACCTCATATGTTCCAAATTGGATATAATTTTGTTTTATATGCATTCATTTGCTAAATATAGAACTATTAATTTTGTTGTTGCGCATCCTATTTTGCCTTCTAGTTATTGAACTTTTATGCCTATTGAATAATGATCAACAGTTTCTACTTTTTTCTATTTTACTTTCTGCTGCTAAGTGTTTGTAATCCATGATGTTATCTTTGCATTACCGTTTCTAACTTCATGCCCAAAATTAAAAAAAAAATTACCTTGCAACCAGAAGGATTTGTGGATTGTGTATGGGTGTGATTTGGATATTTAACGTAGCTCTAACAATTTTACAGTCATATCGCTACGATGTCTGCAGAGCGGCATTTTATAGTGATGTCTAGCACTGGGGCATCATGCCGCAGACATGTAACATGTTGTCCCACCTAGTCACATTATCCTGACACCAGGCTAACCAGTCCTAACACTAACTTCTTAATGTTGAGCGCCTAGCGAGGCAGCTGTTAGTGCCATTTTTATAAGTCTTTGGTATGATTCTGTCGGGGTTCGAACCCACGAACCCCGCATCCAAAGAGGACGCTCTAACCACTAAGCCACTGGAGCGGTGACTTGTAGATTGTGAGGTTTAATAGTTTTGCGGAATCTTCACATGCATATATAGCTCAGCAACATTTTTATTTTTTAAATATAAACATCATCCATAATTAATATGTACAAATCTCCCTTTATAAAATTATAAAGGTTTCTAGAACATATTCGTTACAAGTTAACAAGAAAAACAATGACAGACATTAATTGCACAAAAAGATGGGTAAACATTTTTTACCGTCACGTCATGTATAAAAACCAAATAACATATTGAGAGAAAAAGAGAAGGACCTCGTTTACCTTGGTAACAGTCTTTGACACATAACTCGACTATATAAAGATGTATACAGCCTCGTTTTGAACTACGATAAAGTCAAATCATAATTGTTCTTATCTCCAAAGGGTGCATTAAGTCTTAGGGTTTACACAATAAGCTTCAAATAAGCTGTCCGATCATTCAGATTTTCCAAACGTACCTATGATTACATAAATAAATACCCACTGTTGAAAACTGAAACTTTACTAGCCATTGGATTATTAAAATTAAGAAAACTAAGAGTCTGACAAGAAGTTTACTAGCCTCAGCCTAGCGGATTAAAGCTTATATCCAGCCCAACACGATAATCAATTATATATATATATATATATCATCAGGGGATTGGAGAAGATAATAAAATAGAACTAACGATAGCTGATTTTTATGAGGCTATTAGATGATCATCATAAATTGGGGATCACATTATATACAGTGCTATGCATATTTGTGTTATCATTTCCGCGCTTGTTTAACAACATCTGTGATAATGTAATTCCTTCTGTCCATCCATCTGTTTGTCAATAAATGCTTCCCCTCCTAGGCCTTTGCTCTGAAGTTCACCAGACTTAGGGCATGATTTTTGTAATGGTCAATGGACTGAGGGCTGAGAGACAAAATCTGTAACAATATGGCACATATTTTGGACCCCCAACAGGTTATCCATTGATTGATACTTAATTTCATTTGGAACTAGCCCAAGTGCTGTCCTTATGAGAGATGGTTTATAAACGTGCAGCGAAGAGCATTAGGATTTGTAGTGGTGATACATTAAAGTGTTATGGTTCTAATTGCATTCATGTTGTATACTATACAACGTGCCCTCAACAAGTCTTTGATGACGGTATTCTTAATTTTACATAATACCCCATTTACCAACCCATCAACGTACAAACTCCTCAAAGGCTACCTCTAATCTATAGTCATTGCTTGAATTTTCAAATCTGCCACTTTTTATGTGTCTTTGACCTCATTGTAACACCCACTGTGATTGTCTAAGTTTTCCCATTTGCCACTTTCCATGTGTCTTTCACCTCATTGTAATATCCAATTTGGTTGTCTGAATTTTCCCATCTACCAATTTCTATGTCTTTTACCTCAAGCAATGCATATGAGTCACGTGCATTTTATGCAGATATTACACTCAAATCCAGATCGTGAATTTTCTACTGCATTCTTAAAATATATTATGTATTTTTCATAGTTTCATAAAATCTTTTAAAATAATGTGTATCAGATTCATAGCTGAAGTCTTTGCTGTATTACCTCTGCATTACTTTGTTCAGTACTGAGAGGTAGTTATTATAATTTGTTCTTCAATTCTGTATGCATTTGCAGGATTTAACAACGCTTCAGCTCAATCCTCATTACATATTGCAGATTTTACTTGTAACAAGATAACCGGGTTGAATTTTGGATTTATAGCAGAAACACTTTTGATGGTGATACAAATATAATGTTTATTGATGAAAGACTCAAATGAAAACAAGAATTATTATTAATACGTGCGTGTATAAGCTCAAAAATATTGGAAAAAAATTAATACAATCCGCACGAACCTAATAATGTAACATAAATGTGACTACAAGTAAATAATCTTACACAGTACAAAGACAAAGGTTACTGATTCATAGTAATTTCACACGACGAAAGGAATAATGTGTTTTACTCAAATAGGAAAAATGATGCACTGTAATTTCACATAGTAAAATGATGTTATTCACTCAAATAGTGAAAAATGAGGTTCTTTATTCAAATAGTGAAACGATGAAACGATGGGACATATATCATGCAAATAGTAAAAGTGATGTGCTATAGTTCACATAGTAAAATGACGTATTCACTCGAATAGTGAAAAAAGAGACACTTTACTCAAATAGTAAAACGATGAAATGATGTTACATATATCATACCAAGTATCTTTACACTCCCCAAAACACTGGGTATAACAAACCCCAAAATTAGCCCACGGCTAAAATATTACATGTATGGAGCTACATAGAAACACTCCGTCACTAGCATACTTGGCTACCAGTCACACTGGTCTATAAAGCAATCAGCAGTACATGTTGTCGCCGACCACCCTTCACTTCCTTGGTCAATCAAACAATCAGCTCCCACCAATCGGTTAACAACGCCTGATCACCTGCTACTCAGCCAGCGACACACTGCTCATTCAGCTCTATGGCTGCTATGGTCAACTTCATTGGTCAGCTATACAACTGGTACCACGTCGACTCTGATCAGCTGAAATTAAATCTAACACTGAGTACTAAGAATGACATGGGCATGTACGGTAACATGTAATGACGTTATATACGGTAAGCTATACAAATTACATTATCGGCACAACATTCCAAACCAATAAACATGTTCAGAAGCAAACCTACCAGTGTCCGACAAGAATATTATGGAACTAAACGTTTCTTAATAAAATGCCACTTTATTGCTAATATAGATCTCCTATTAAGTCACATACAAGAATAGAAAATATTTGCATTATAATATGGCAAACCGGAGTTACACAGAAAATATACAAAAATAAACGTGGTAGTACAATAGTCATAACCTTTAATATACATAAGAAAAAATAACTCGCATACCTCTACAGCTGAAGATGTGCAAGTCCTTAATTTATTGGTGCGGTCCCTCTCAGACTCCATCATAGAGAGGACCCTCAAGTGCCGAAATTTGATTTTATGCGTTTTGTTGCCCCCATCGTAGATGTAGTGCGTGTATATTCACATATAATTTTGACAGATTTATTATTTAGAATTAGGGTTTTGTACACCGTTCTACAATTTTGTTTATATAGCTCCTTAACCCTAGCTGGTTTCGGAGTTTTAATTACCTTGCCAGGGATCTATGTTGTCCAGTGTATGCTATATGTATTGCATGCTGCCAGGTTTTTTTTTCTTTCTTTTCTTTTTCTCTTATTTTCTTAGTATGGACTAGCTCTAGAATCACATTTATGTTTAGAGTTGTCTTTATTCATGAGGATTCCTATGTAAGAAAAAATTTAATTCCGGCTAGAGAGGTCCGGTATTAGCATGTGGCGGTGACATGTGACTCGAGTCTTTTGTTCCGTACGCTTCCGTGACAGAGGCCAGTACCTTCATTCCCAGCTCAAGTCCTTATCTTAATGTGACAGTGATGTGTGTAGAATAGAAGAGGAAAGTAAAAGTTTGAGAATAAAATAATCAAGAGGAGAAAGAAAAAATAAACTATTTTTATTGCTGAGTGGGTGAATGTTGTGCATTTTATAAGTTATAGTTTTAGTAGATTGTATATGTACCCCCGTCTTTTGTGTTTTCGTAACGGTCTCTAATTTGACCTTACCATTGAGGAGATCCGATACGATCCGTGCTACCTCCCGTAAGCCACGTAGCTTCGGTATCGTACCATCAAGATGCTCCTTAATTAGTAAGGACAATCCCTGTCCCACTGTTTTTGTTCTTTTTGTACCGATCGATGTTATTGCTTGTATTAGTTTCTACGGTAACATGCTGATTCGGACCAGGTTTATTCGGTTCAAATTACGGGCTGATTCGGACCAGATTTCTGGCTGATTCGGACCAGATTTTTGGCTGATTCGGACCATGTGACATTTGTTTAAGACAAGATATTTATCATTATTTCCTCAGGTACGTTGAGCAGTTCAAATATGCATTTAAGGAATCGATCATTAAACTGCATTTAATTAATTGTATGCAGATTAGTAGTGGGGGGGGGGGGCACCCTACGTACAATGGGAATTAGCATTACAGAACCCCTTGGGACAATCTACGTACAAGGGAAATTTAACATGGCGAAAAATCGTGGGTCAATCTACGTACAAGGGGAATTTAACATGGGAATAAATCGTGGGTCACTCTACGTACAAGGGGAATTGAATATGGCGAAAAATCGTGGGTCACTCTACGTACAAGGGGAATTTAACATGGTGAATAGAGTTTGGGCTTGTTTAGGGACAAGGGGAATTGAACATGGGATTTTTTTATATTTTTTTAAAAAAAATTTTTTTTAAAAAAGGGGTAGGCAATTGAAAGGCTATCTCTTTTCGAGAAATATGGGGGCCCTGAAAAGGGCCTTTGGGTTTATGTTAATGTATTCATTAACATAAAGGGCACCGCATTGGTCTTCTTCTTGTCCTTAGGCTGCGTCTCACTGTTGGTCCGTAAATCAGCACTCTTTTCAGGCATCCTTGTCTTTCAACGTAGATCCTACGTATCCACAGACTGGTGTTTGTCCTATCAACAACAGTCCACTTGGACCTGACATACATGAGCATGTCCGTCCTGAGCATCATGGAAGACACAAGCGTAGAAGATTGCACATCGGTCCACATCTTGAAGCGACGAGAACAGGTGAATCAATGCAGTGAACTGCGCTTATTTATAGGTAGAGGTAGGATTGAAACGGATTGAGTTCATTCACTAATCTGAACACGCGTTACAAAATTCAGTCAGCCCGCATCCAATCCGAAGAGAGCAGTCTGTGACGTCACGTAGTCTATGTAGATTCGCTAGCGCTTGTGTGCAGTCAATCTATGCGACAGTGATTCAACATGACGGAAATTCAGAAAACGATCCATTGGGGTGCACCAACAGGGGAGACTGCCCAAGGGAACTCGGACTTACTTTCAGAAGAGGTGAATTGGGATTTTGTGGATTTTCTCTCCTCGCAAGAATTTGTTCCGGAACCTTCGTTACCTTCTTCATTACCGCAAGTGGAGAATTTTAGACAGAGACAGAAAGAAGAATTGGAGAAATTTATACAACGACAAAAGGAAGCGGAACAAGCTTTTCTCCTACAGCAGCAGCAGCAAGAAGAAGAGGTAAGAAAAAAAACAACAGCAACAACAGCAAGAGGAAGTAGCAGCAGCAGCAAAGAAACAAGAGGGTGAAAATCAAACGGTCACGGTACTGTTGGACATTTTAGCGGAGTTAAGAAGTCTGAAACAAATGTATCAGACTTCTTTATTACGACCGAAGAGAATACGACCTTCCCGAGCGAAACACGTTAACCCTGTGGCTAAGCCTACCGTACCACCCTTAGTGATTTCAACCCAATCATCATCAACATTACGTAGTCCAGAAGTAGGCCTTGGCCGTGGCAAAGGCTTAAGGCAGTTAAAGTTGATTGCTTAAACTCACCCCTACACCATAAAGAAAAAAGGCCCTTTTCAGGGCCACCCACATTTCTCGAAAAGAAATACAATTTCAATTTGCCAATAACTCGAAAAAAACCCACCCATTTTACCCTTATAGTACGTTTCTGTGTATGAGTGCGTGAGTGTAGCTTCTTATTTTAAAATCAAAACTCAAAGACACTTACCTTGTATCATTAATTTATTCTTTTCTCCATATTTTACAATCCAATTCACAATTCACAACACAACACTTTAATTAAAAGTTCATTGACTTCTTCTTTCTCCTTGTTTAGTCTCTCTGTTTTTTTAATTTCTTCACCGTCTTTTCCTCTTCTTTCTCCTCATTTTCTTTCCTTCTTCTTTTCTTCTCCTGTTTCTTTGCCTCTTGTAAATAGAATTGTCTTCTTTCTTCCTCTTCTTCCTCTGAAGAATCCCTCTCTTCCTCTGAAGAATCCCTCTCTTCTTCTGAAGAATTCCTCTTTTTTTCTGATTCCTCTTGTTTCTTTTTTGGACAATCTGGAGACCAATGTCCTTTTTCTTTACAATAATAACAGGTATCTTTACTTTTGTCCTTTTTAGCCCCTGTTTTTTTTCTTTTTTGACGGTCTGGACACTCTGAAGACCAATGCCCTTTCTTCTGACAGATATAGCAAGTATCTTGACTTTTATCTCGAAAGGAAGGAGAGTAGTCCGTCGGCTGGTCTGAAGAGAATTTTCTAATGACCCCTCGCAAAGCTCTGACGAAACGTTCGATTTGGTTAGTCTCTTCCATCGTTGTGCTCGGCTTGAGAGTGAAATGAATAGTGAAAGGACAAGACACGCACCCTTTTATATACGCTGGTCTACCATGACTATAAATTAGTTTATGGTGTTTACACTTGAGTCATTTGACGTTTTACACTCAAGATGAAACGATCCCATTCATTCGAGAAGAAAGAAGAAGAAGAAGAAAGTAAGAGGCAGAAACGTGATCTATCGCCTCGTACCAGAGCTGAAATCTTGGCACAAATTCATGCCAGTGATTTTGAAGAGGACATGAGTGAACCAGAATTTGAAACCTCTAAACCAAGTTTGTCACCCTTAGTCAACCCTGAAAAATACTATTCCATTCGAGAGACGGAAAAGCGCTCCTCTAGAAAATTTAGAACCACGGCTTACACCTACACGGTGAAGTTTAAAGATTTCAAGGCCGACGTACCCTTGGAGAAAGCAAAAGGGTTTATCACCGAGATGTGGGATTCTTTGCTCACCGCACTCAGGCGACAATGTCAACCCAAAGAAGACGATCGCTTGACACTATCCATAGATCACGACGGTTTGAAATCCCCTGTTTGGATCGAGTTTAGCAGACCCGCAGAACTAACCCCTTCCAAAATCATGGACAAGATTCAACACGTACAACAATCTAATGACCAGTTTGACATCAACGATGGTAAAGCCACACTGAAAATGGCTCACGTCTCTCTTCCTCAAGGGACTGGACGCAAAAAGATGTTACTGGTGGACGACCTTCGCAACACCAAAACAAGTCTCGTCCGAATTAACAACCCTCAAGACCAGATGTGTTTAGCTCGAGCCATCGTGGTGGGACGAACTTATGCCAACAAGAACGACACGGTAGAATGGAAAAGAACCTGGAACACTATTCAAAGTTCCGATCGAGCCAAACAATGAAATGAAGCAGAACTCCTGTTACAACAAGCCTGACTGTCCAAAGACACACCCTGTGGCATTCCTGAGACGCAAAAATTGCAAGATGCCCTAGCTCCACGCTACACCTTGAAAGTGCACCCTCAAAAAATGCGTGGGTTTCTGTTGTTTCGAGGCCAAGACTTTAAGGACGGAAAATACATTCACCTTTATCATCACGATGAACATTTCGATACCATTACCAGTATCACTGGATTCCTGGGATATGCTTATTATTGTGAGAAATGTGATTATGGTTATAACAATCGAGAGCAACACAAGTATTGTGGAATGAAATGCCCAGGATGTTTGGCCTCTCCACCCTGTCTGAGCGAAGAACCAGTGCCTTGTTCAACTTGTCAGCGCACTTTTGTCAGTCCTACCTGTTACCAACAACATCTGAAAACACAAGGTTCACAGAAGAAATGTGCTTGTCAACTGCTGAGATTGTGCCCTACGTGTGAACAAGTCATACGTACCAATAAGGCCAAGGCACACGTATGTCGAGGAAAGAAAAAAATGTCACATTTGTCACCACATCGTGGACTTGGAACACCAATGCTACGTGCAAAAATACCAACCCCCACCAGAGAAAGAGGACGGTCACAAGAAGAAAGGCAATTTCATCTTTTTCGATTTCGAATGCATGCAAGAGACTGGCATTCACATTCCTAATTTCTGCGTGGCTCATCGAGCGTGCGAGAAGTGCATTCAAGAACCTATCTTCAGTCATTGCCCTCACTGCAGCAAGATTCCCGGAGGGCGTGAAAAAATCTTTCGGGGACCAAACACGTTAGCCGATTTTGCCCAATGGGTCTTAGACCCCATCGACAAGACGTGGAGCCAAGAGGACATCGAACGTTACGGAGATTGTCATCGTCATGCCACGGTGATGGCTCACAATTTCTCCGGATACGATGGACAGTTTCTTTTGAGATACTATACGGAACATGGCACCGAACGTCCTAAAGTGACTTTGAACGGAGCCAAAATCATTTTCATGCAAGTGGGACAAGTACAGTTTAAAGATTCGATGAGCTATTTGACCATGCCTTTGAGTCGAATGCCTAAAACGTTTGGAATGACAGAAATGGCTAAAGGGTACTTTCCACACTTTTTCAATACGGAAGCCAATCAACATGCCGTTCTACCCCATTTGCCTGAGGCTCACTATTACGACCCCAACAACATGCGTACCGAACAACGAGAAGCTTTATACGCTTGGTACCAGGCTCACGCCTCGGACCTTTTCGACTTTCAGGAAGAAATGCTAAAGTATTGTCGTTCCGACGTGGACATTTTACGGCGTTGCTGTGGAAAATTTCGAGAACTGTTCATGGAACACGGAGGGGTCGATCCTTTGAAAGAAGCTTGCACCATTGCCAAAGCGTGTTCCTTAGTGTACCGACAACGATTCATGTCTGAAAACACCGTGGCTGTCATCAGTCCTCAAACGACCCACTTTGTCAAGCGTCAATACTCGGTCAAAGCCCTACGTTGGTTACATTACTTGTGCGACAAGGAAGACAAGTGGATTCAGCATGCCCGCAACGGAGGAGGCGAAAAGACCATCGGAACGTATTCGGTCGATGGCTGGGACTTAGAATACCCCAAGATCGTGTACGAGTTTAACGGCTGCTTATTTCACGGATGTCCCGTCTGCTACCCTGACCGTGACACTAAAAATCAGTTTTTACAACGGACCATGGAAGACTTGTACCAGGACACATGTCAGCGGCGCCTAAAGTTAGAACACCAAGGATACCAAGTGGTGGAAATGTGGGAACACGAGTACGATCACCGTATGAAAACCGATCCCGAGTTTAAACGCCTCGTGGAAAGTTACCAGTTCATGGACCCGCTGAACCCGAGGGATAGTTTGTACGGAGGAAGGACCAATGCCACCTGTTTGCTGTACCAAGCCGACGAAGAGAAAGGAGAAGAAATCAAATATTTGGACGTGTGTTCGCTGTATCCCTACGTGTGCAAATATTGTCGTTTTCCCGTAGGGCACCCGCAATTGCTGACGGAACACATCGACCTGGTCAACATTCGACAATACGAAGGCTTGATCAAGTGCAAAGTTTTGCCTCCCACGAACCTATACCATCCCGTCTTACCTCACCATTGTCAAGGCAAACTGATGTTTCCCTTGTGCCGTACTTGTGCCGAAACGTGCAACCAAGATCAGCCTTGTCAGCACAGCCAGGAAGAACGGGCCTTGACGGGAACCTGGGTCAGCATAGAATTGTTCAAAGCTCTGGACATGGGATACCAACTGTTAGAAGTGTACGAAATTTGTCACTTTCCCAAGACACAACAATACCGCAAGGGTGACCCTACTCAGAAAGGCATTTTCGCCGACTACGTGGATGCCTTTTTGAAACTGAAGCAAGAAGCCAGTGGCTATCCTTCCTGGTGTCACACTCCCGAAGACCAAATACAATTCAAAGAGAAATACTACGAACAAGAAGGCATCACTTTAGACCACATCGAGAAAAACGAAGGCAGGCGATCGTTTGCCAAAGTGATGTTAAATTGCTTGTGGGGTAAAATGGCACAACGACCGTGTTTACCCAAGACGGAATATTTGACAGAACCTTCCCGCTACTTTCAGATGATTCACGACAAAACCAAGTACATGAAACACGTGGACGTCGTTCGAGAGGATTTGATCTTGGTCAATTACGAAGAAGATCTGGACTTTGTACAAGACGACCCTTTTGGAAATATCATCATTGCGGCTTACGTGACAGCTCATGCTCGCTTAAAATTGTACGAAGCTTTAGAACTGTTAGGGGAACGCGTCTTGTACTTTGACACGGACAGTTGCATTTACATCCATCACCCGATTCAACATCACCCTGACATCGAAGGAGACCGTTTAGGAGCCTGGACAGGCAAGCATCCCGACGATAAGATTCTAAGTTT
Organism: Sinohyriopsis cumingii; assembly: GCA_028554795.2. NCBI lineage: Eukaryota > Metazoa > Mollusca > Bivalvia > Unionida > Unionidae > Sinohyriopsis > Sinohyriopsis cumingii. Next base: position 53,279,796 of record CM068837.1, on the reverse strand, counting down.
CGTCAGTGGCGGTCCCAAAAATTACGGCTACGAATACCGGGACAAACAAGGAGAAGTGCACACGACGTGCAAAGTGAAAGGACTGACTCTGAATCATCGTACCAGTCGAGTGGTCAATTTTGGGGTATTGAAAGAAGCCTTGCAATCGGGAGAGGATGGAAACTTTAAAGTGACCACCTATCAACCGAACAAGATTGTACGTTTACCCACTCATCACATCGTCAGTCGGCCCTTGGAAAAAGTCTATCAAATCGTGTACCAGAAGCGAGTTCGACTTCCCAATCATTTCACCTTACCGTACGGTCACGTCGGTATTGGTCTGTATATAAAAAGGAACCCTAGGCAAGATCGATAGTTCATTGGGACTACCAAGACCGAGCGAACAAGATGAATACTTTCAGAGAAACACAGAACAAGTTGTTTAGAAAGACACAATTTAAGTGTGAGGCTTCTGAAGTGGAATGCGATTGTGAGCCTTGCGATGGGTACGATGCTGTACCTTGTGACCTGAGCGATGCCGTAAAGCATCACGGGAACTTTAGTGTCCCTACCCCTATCATGGAAAGTGATGCTGTGCGTGTCAAACCTGTGGGATGCGAAAGTGATGCCGCTCGTCCTCTTGGACATTTTACTGAGTTTCGTTTTAAAGGGGAATGTCGACCTTCACGTCTACCTCCCTACGGATGTCATCCAGCCCTGAGCAAACTCCTGTTCATGTCACCCAACCCTCATCGAAACGAACCTGTGAAAGACGAATATTCGTTTCCTGTGCGTTTGTCGGAATACTGCGACTTTGAAAATCGTCTTCAATCGTTCAAAGGAAAATGGCCTAAGTATCTGGGAGGACCGACCCCCGAAGAATTAGCCAGAGCCGGATTTTTCTACTTGGGCGAAGGAGATAAAGTCAAGTGCTTCTGTTGCGGTGTGTCACTTCACCACTGGGAACCGCAAGATTCGGCCTACGTAGAACATGCTCGATGGTCACCGAATTGTCATTACTTACCCTTAGTGGGACCGAGACATTAAAGTAACTTACCATGTCGTTGACGAAGAAGAAACCAGATTGGCTAGGAGTCAAATGTTGGACATCACCGAGACCAGTATTTAAACTTGATTTCAAAAACGATATTGAATCATTACCTAAAGAACTGCAAGAGAAGATTTACAAGGAAGTTTGGCAGGGACTTGCCAGAGTGAAATCTCAATGGGTCACTGTAGAACTTTTGTGTCGAGAAATTCATAAGAGGAAAGTGAAAAAAGTCAACCAGTGTGTCAGATTTCTTTGGGTCAAGGGTGCATTCATCCTATTATATCGCTTTAGACCGTTTACATCAAAAGAGTTCAGTGACATTCTTGGACGTTACCCTGAATGGCAGTGGTCAGAAGTTACTCAGTATGTGGATTACTTTTGCTCTCTATGAGAAGATTGTGAATTGTACGGACTGACTTATTCATGAATACTTTACAAGAGAACATTCGTGCTTTGCCTGTGGAATTGAGAGAAAGGATTTACCGAGAGCTGGTCAAAATACAAGTGAAACGTAAAGAACAGTTGCATCCGTTACGTCACCAGATCTTTAACCACTGGTACCTGAATGGTATAAGAGAACTGATTCGTCAGAAATTCTTTCAATGGTCAGACATTGTTCAAAACTTTGAGGTCGCTAATGATCGACATGTTCATAATTATGGTTACTTCGAGATTCACCTAGTGCAACGCATTGAGGAAGACAAGTTAAAGGATTTCCAACATTTGTTACGTGGAATCTACTTAGCGGAAGAGGAAACTTCTAAACGAACTCTGACGTTTCGGTTACAGTATGCAAGATTTAGATTCCCTACTGGAGAACGAAGATCTCTGGATAGAAAGTACGTGTATTGCATCCGGAAAAAAGAGAATATAAAAACAGGCTGCCATGCCACGGCTTATGTCACATGTCATTGAACAGATTCCGTGGAAGGAACTCAATGACCATATTCAAACCGTGGATCATTACCATCAATTATTACAAGAACTGTATCCATTCAATTTGGGACGACAAGTGGTGTGTGTCTTAGTGACTTGTTTTCTGGGATTTCGTTTACCAGCCGATTCTTTGTGGACTCTTTACCATCAGTACTTACCACCTCAATGGCCTTAAATGGTCACGAAAAACTCCTTTTGCTCAAAGCCTTGCGTTTTCATCTGGATACTTCTCGACCTCAACAGGAAAAAAAGATTCGTCAACTTTTAGCTACCCAAGACGTGTATGACGATGTGTGTGTAGCTTGTGACTTACATCCCCATTGGACAGATGTCCGTGCCTGGAAAGAATGGGGTTTTGAGGCTTGGACCCAAGAAGTGGCCCAGTATGCACGAGAGTTGTTCAAGGAAAAAAGTTACTTTTCAACCCGTGTTAGTGACGGTGCCAGAAGAACCCGTCACCCAGGACAGGACTGTCGTGGACAGACCTGAAAGACCCTTTCGGGAGGACACTTGTGTGACCTTACCCCCTACTATAGAACTGGTTGGAACATTACCCAAAACATGTTGTTGTACAGACACTTGTGTTTATTCCACGTTCATAGTTATCATGTGCCTTTTATTCTTGTACTTAAGCCTTTGGCTTTTATGTATTTTTGTCTTTCGTATTCATGTTTGAAAAAAAACATTCAATAAACGTGTTCTGAAAAAGTATATAAACACTTGTCTTCTTTGTTTTTCGTGTCACAAGTGACATTTCTCACACCATGGCTACCTCTGCTGTCTCTGCTCCCTCTTCCTCCACTGTCAAAGTCATCGACGAACACTTAGATCGTGCCAGTTGGGAGGCTTTGTATCTTCGCCATCCCTTTAACATGCTCATTGCTGGACCTAGCGGTTCAGGCAAAACCGAATTCGTCAAACGTTTGATCGAACATAAACATCATTTGATCGATCGACCCCTTCAACGGATCGTGTGGTGTTACAAAGAGTGGCAATCGGCGTACAACCTCTTGCGAGAAAGTCAAGGCGATTCCATCGTGTTTGTGGAAGGCATTCCTAAAGAAGACGACGGCATCGTCTCTGACTCCCGTCAAACCCATTTGGTCATTTTTGACGACATGTTAGGAGAAGACGAAGAAGAAATTAAACTGTGGTTCACGCGCAAAGGGCATCAACGTAATGCCAGTGTCGTTTACATCACCCAAAATTTGTTTCAACAAAGTAAAGCCCATCGCACCATCAGTCTCAATGCGCATTACGTGGTCTTGTTTAAAAGCCCTCGAGATAAATCGCAAGTGCAAGTCTTAGCCAAACAGTTAGGAACACCTTGGCTGACTCAGGCGTACGACGATGCCACTCAAACACCAGACGCCTATTTACTCGTCGATTTGAAACCTACGACCCCCGAGGATTTGCGATTTCGTACCCACTTGTTTCACCACTGGTGCCAAGACGGAGGGCCTGTCCTGTACACGTCTCCGTCCTCGACATCATTTCACTCCCCATAAAAAAAATCTATAAAAACCTCAGACCCTTTTTCGTCTGTCTCACACAGTGTGAACATGTCGTCCCTTCAGTCGCATCTTCCCGTCAAATTGATTCGTGCCTTGTATGGCATCAGTCGAGAAAAAAATCCACAAATACGAGCTCGTGTCTTAGAAGCTAGTCTCAAAGAAGTCTTACGATGGTTCACGGTGACGGCACGTCAAATACTCCAAGGAATCATTCAGATTCCTCATCAAACCCAACGCTTTTTCGATCGAAACAAAGTCGCTTTGGTCCAACTGGCCGATCCCCGCATCGACACTCAAACCAAAAAACAAATCATTTTGAAACCTGGAGGGAGCGGTACTCTAGGAGGGGTCATCATTCGCTCACTCTTAAGATGGGATCCTAATGCCCCCAAAGTTATCCCCAAGACAAAAGTCCAACGAAGCCCCAAGAAGAAAAAGAAAAAGACCAGGTCCCCACGAAGAACTTCTCCAGTGGCAGGACCCTCCTCTGACCAGACACCACCACGCCGGAAAAAGAAAAGAAGCCCCCAGAAAAAGAAACAGAAAAAAAGTCCCCAGAAAATGAAAAGTCCACAGAAGAAAACTAGTCGCAAGAGAGGCACTTCGGCCAGGACACAACCTTACACTCGCAAACCACGACCTGCCACGGCAGTGACTGCGTCTCCGGCATCCTCACGTTTGTCCACTTCTCCGTTGATGACACCAGGAACTGAAGAGTACTTGGAGACGTTGATCACACCAATAACTTCTCCGTTGATGACCCCCAAAAGAACTTCCCCAGTGGCAGGACCCTCCAATTTAGCGGCAGTGGCTGCTGCTCACAAAGTACCTTCTCCCAAAATCAAAGTCCATCAAAGATCGGGCATGTTACAAAGTTTACTGGATTTGTCCAAGCAAGAACTGGCTCGATTTAGTCCGTTACGTACCCCTGCACGACGTGTCATGCCTGTCCTCAAACTGATACGACGTAAAGACAATCAGTGGCGACGCGTTCCAGTATAAAAAAGGCCTGTGACCAAGTCGGGGGTATCAGTGTTTTTTTTGGTGCTGCTAAAGACTCAAAGATGTCACCCTCCAGAAAACCCCAAGAAAAGAAAAGGAAAGGACTGCCACCACGTTTAGCCAAACATGGGGACCTGTTATCTGTCCTGTCCAAAGCTTCTCCACCCCTACGAAAAAAACTCATTCAAACGGCCTCCAAAGATTTCATCGATACCGTGTGCGAATGTTGTTTGAACGTTTTGAAAGGCACGATTCCTTTGTCCAAACACCTGAAACAATGTTTAAGCAAGCATCGTCACGTTCTTCGCCAAATGGTTCGAAAGAAAATTCCCATTCGTCAAAAAAAGAAGATGTTGGTCCAACGTGGAGGCATTTTGCCTCTCTTGTTAGGCCCCATACTGAAAGGAGTCTTGGGAACCATGTTGGGAGGACTGGTGGGAGCAAGATAAAAAGGCCTTCGGAAGTCCCAAGATCTCAGAATCGACCCCTGACAACCCCATGGAAGGACGAAAACTAGCTTTAGTGCCTTACAAACGATGGATGGAATACCATTGGTGGCAAGAACAACGCACCCCGCATTTACCTCCCAATCCCAATTTGAGCGAGATGTCCCAGTTACAACACGAATTGTAGTCCTTGATGGATCGCCAAGATTTGTCCGAAACAGAAAAATCGCAAAAGTACGGTCAACTTTTGCAACGACTGCAACTCTTTCACCAGAAAGCTTTAGACGAAACAGCTCTACCCACTTTGAAAGATTTTAAGACCTTGATGAAAAGTCCAGCACCATCACCAGTACCAGTACCAGTACCAGTACCGGTGGTCAAGACAGAAAAAGGAAAAGAAGAAGAAGAAGAAGGGTTTCAAACTCCACCAGAAAAAGTACGCAAGTTAACAACACCACCTACCTCCAGAATTGGATGGATTAAAAAGATGATGGCCACCCCTTCTTCATCACAAGAGAAAAAGAAAGTGAAGACAGAAGTGAAACAAGAACCGATATCCCCCGCTCAGACATCCTCCTCCTCTTCAACACCTATTGCCGGCCGCACACGCAAAGCATTGCAATCCAAGAAAATACCCCAAGAGAAAAAGAGTAGCCTCTTCCAAGAGTGGGTGCCTTATTAACACACAAACACAAAAAAAATGGAAAAAGTCTTAGCCAGCATTTACTACGATCCCTCGCATCCTGCAGGTTACGCAGGAGTTCAAAAATTGTATCGTGCTGCCAAAACTCGACTGAAAAGTCTCCGTTTACCTCAAGTGCAACGATGGTTACAAGAACAAGCTACCTACACTTTACACAAACCCATTCGACGCAAGTTTGCCAGAAGTCGCACCCGAGTGGAAGGCATCGATCATCAATGGCAAGCCGATTTAGCCGATGTCTCTCATTTGGCCAGCTACAATCGTGGCTACAAATATTTGTTTTGTGTCATCGACGTCTTTTCCAAATTTGCCTGGGTCGTGCCCTTGACTTCCAAATCGAGCAGCGAGTTAGTGCGAGCCCTGCAACGGGTGTTGAAACAAAGCGGTCGTCACCCTCTTCGATGGCAAACGGACAAAGGCACCGAATTTCTGAACCAAGCTTTCCAAAATGAATTAAAGAAACGTGACATTCATTTTTTTACCACCGAGAATCCCGAAACCAAAGCCAGCATCGTGGAACGTTTTCAACGCACTTTGAAAGAACGCATATGGAAATATTTTACGCATCACCACACTCTGAAGTACATCGACATCTTACCACACCTGGTGCAAGCGTACAACCAATCTTACCATCGAAGCATCGGACGTGCCCCGCAAGACGTGACTCCCGACAACGAAGTGTTGGTGTTTGAGCGCCTGTTTGGTACGTCCCCGACGAGGGCTGTCCCCAAGAAAAGTGGAGAGTTGGCCGTAGGAGATAGGGTGCGCATTGGCAAAACCAAATGCACTTTCGACAAAGGTTACTTACCTAACTGGACGACCGAATTGTTTCGCGTCACTGGACGAGTACATGGCCGTCATCCTGCCGTCTATAAATTGGAAGACATGAACGGAGAAGTGCTCAAAGGAACGTTTTATTTGCCCGAGTTACAACGTGTCACCAAAAAAGAAGACGACGTGTACGACATCGAAAGCATTCTCGAACGCAGAACCCGTAAAGTGGGCAAACGACGTGTCAAAGAAGTCAAAGTACGTTGGAAAGGATATCCACCCAGTTTCGATTCTTGGATCGACGCTTCGCAAGTCATCGACTATAAAAAGAAGAAGTGACCATCATGCCCTTTCACACAGACGCAGCTACTACGTCGACCACTCCTCCTTCACCTAGTTCTTCTGTGCAAGATTTACAAAAACAACCCTTGTGGGTGTGGTGTGGAGAACGTGTGCCTAAAACGCAAATCGTCTTTTTCTGCCAAATCTTCGTGGTGTATTGTGTCATCGGGGCAGCCATCGCCAATTTGAGTTTGCAACAAGGAGACAAACAATTGTGGACCATTTTATTGAGCAGTTGCATCGGTTACCTGCTTCTTAATCCCTCCCTGAAATTCTCCTCGAACGGGAACCCCGGGAACCTTGTGTCCAGTGCCAGTGCCAGTCACCAGTCCAACCACAACCAGAACCCCATTTTTGGTGGAGACACGCCTCTGACTTCCAGTAATAACCCCTCGGACAGACACAGAACTCTGGAATTATGAGTCACGAAAACCAATTTTACTTAACCTTACCCAGTGACAGTTCCATGGAGGTGTTTCCCCACAACACGTTGTGCTGTTACACGGCCAAATTACCTCAGACCATCCCCTTAGATCACGAAGCCCATTGGGAAGTGGCTTTAGTAGAAATCATTCACCCGACCCAAGTCCTCAATGTCCTTCCCAATCAAAATTTTTTTGATGTGGAAGTTCATGACGAACAATTGCAACAGTACTTGGATACCTATGGCAAATATGACAAGAAAACCCCTGGCACAAAAAATCAAAAGTACACCACTTATCACTTGTTCATTCCCCCAGGGTATTATTTTAGTGGTCAACATTTGGTGAGCACCATTACCTCCAGGTTTAATGTCGTGTTTCTGAAAGCTTTGGAAAGTGTCAAAAAAAGTGTCACCCTGGAATACCACAAAACAGCTCGTCGCTTCTTGATGAAATTTGACGGGGGTAAAATCATGTCCATTTTATTTTGTCCTGAATTGTTTGACATGTTGGGCGGAGACATGGACATGAGAATGGCCATGATGAAGAAAAACGAATTACCCATCGTTTACGACAACGAGTCTTTTAGCAAGTTATTTCGTGCCCCGGTAGAACTGAACCAAGGACTGAATTTGATGTTTGTGTTCTCCGATGTGGTGGAGTACAACGTGGTGGGACACACCTCCGTACCGTTACTGCGTGTCATTCCTTTCAAAGTAGATTCTGCCACGAACGCTGACGAGGAAGGTGGAAACACTTACCACGTCCACCGCGAATTTGTCCATCCTCACTATTTGCCGGTCAGCAAGTCGTATTTGGACACGGTCAACATTGCTATAAAAGGAGATTTGGGACAAAATATTCCATTCACCAAAGGAAAAGTCACGGTGAAACTCCATTTTCGAAAACGGTTCTCTCACGACTCGTAAGTAAGTCATGTATCCAGTGTACCGAGGGGTTGCTCGACAGCGAGGACACGGTTTAGGAGACATGTTAAAATCGGCCTTTCGCTCGGTGGCCCCAGTGTTGAAACCGATGGTGACACGCGGATTGCACGCCTTGAAAGATGCAGCACTGACGCAAGGCAAAGAATTTCTCCAAAATGTCATCATCGACAAACAAAACCCTAAAGAAGCCTTCATGAGGGCTGGCAAAAATGTCTTGCTGCAAACGGGTAAAGACATTTTGGGCCGACGAGACACACCTGTAAATGCCCTGCACGCTACCGAGTCAGGCATTCAACAAGGACAAGGCAGAAAGAGACGACGAAGAAAACACCCTTTCACCAGACTTCAAGCGAGAAAGGCCAAGAAAAGAAGAACCGTTCGAGACTTAGACGTTTTCGATTATTGAGAAAGAGAAAAAATGATGCACCGAGAGTCTTGCGCTTGTTCCAAGACGGAACTGGATCTGTTTGCCATGCCACCCACCATGATGACGATGCAAGAATCCCAGTGGGTGGAATTTCATCCCGTCTCCTCTTTGACGGAATCAGCTCCCATCGAGTTTGAAATCAAAGGACAACCCGAAGATTACATCGATCTGAATAGCAGTTACCTGTATTTGAAAGTGAAAGTGATCAAAACGGACAACACCAATCCAGGAGGCGATGCTAGAGTAGCTCCTGTCAACAATTTCATGCATTCCTTATTTAGCGAAGTGGACTTGTACTTGAATAACAAACTGGTCAGCAGCAGCATGGATACTTACCCATATCGTGCCTACTTGGAAAATCTCTTGACGTACGGAAAAGAAGCCAAGAATACTCATCTGGATGCTTGCGTGGTATGGAAACCTGACACGGCAGGTGTAGGCACGTTTAGCGACACAGTCCTGACAGAAGATGACAATCCTCACAATGTGGGGTTTAACGACCGTCGTAAGAAAATTCTGCAAGGGCGAAGTTTAGAACTGATGGATCGTTTGCATTTGGACATGTGGTTACAAGAAAAGTATTTGCTGAACGGGGTGGATATCCGTCTGAGACTGAATCGTAGCAGTGCCACTTTCCATTTGATGGCCCATGCCAACGAATACAAAACTATCATTCAAGAAGCCCGACTTTACGTGCGTCGTGTGGAAGTGTTACCTAAAGTGGGAAACGACGTCAGTCAGACGTTGAGCAGAACGACTGCCAAGTATCCGATACGACGCGTAGAAGTAAAAACGTTCACCATTCCTGCTGGACAGCGATCTATGATCGAAGATCATCTGTTCCAAGGACAGTTGCCCAAACGTTTGATTGTTGGTATCGTCAGGAATACAGCCTTCAACGGAACCCACGATCAAAATCCTTTTGAGTTTCAACATTACAATGTGTCCAAGATTGAAGTCAGTCGCGACGGCAAGACCTTGTGTACCCGACCCTTTGAGCCCAACTTTGGTGTCGCAAAGAATTATTTGAGATCGTACTTGTCCCTGTACGAAGCCACGGGACAGTTAGGAACCAACACCAGTCACGGTATTACGTACGAGGATTATGCAGGAGGCTATGCTTTGTGGGGTTTTGATTTCACTCCAGACCAAGGCAGCGACGAGGGACATTTCCATCCTATAAAATCCGGGCAGATTCGTGTGGAACTTCAGTTTGCAAATCCACCTCCAGATCACACAGTGAACGTCATCCTGTATGCAGAATTTGATAATACCATAGAAATCAACAGTTTGAGAGAAGTCATTCTAGATTACTAGAAACCATGGAAGACTGTTATCCCTCATTACCTAGTGGAGAAACTTTAAAGATGGAATGTGAGGGGACCGTGGAAAAAGAAGAAGAAGTGATCATGATGAAGTCAAGATGGCCAGAACAAGAAGCCCATTTAGTCTCCTGTTTTGCCAAACACTTAGTCGAAAAAATGACGGAATTGATCAAGAAAAATTGCTATGGATGTCAAAACGATCATCCCAGTCAAATTCAACACGATAAATGCCTGATGCTGAGTCAAGAAGAAAAATTGGACGAGTATCTGGACGAAGCTTGGGGTCTCATCTCGGACAAAGACGTGTTGCATCAGTGGTATAAAGACTTGCGTGAACATTCTTGTCCACCATTAACCACTCAAGAGATCCATCGTATCGAAGCTGTCCTGAATCAGAGTGAGGAAACAGAACGAATAACCGTTTATTCGTCAGACATTTTCAAGCAAAAAGTCAGAATCGAATTGACGACTTATTATTACCTGTGAAGAAAAAAACACACAAATCAATGGATACCTGGGAACTTTATTACCTTTTGAACCACAGTTCGTATACGGCTTCTTGGAATCCTGTCGTCTGTGCTAAAGATGAACTCCCTCATCGCAAACCTAAAGACCATCAAGCTTACGTGATCAACACGGACGACAGTCATCTCCCAGGAACCCATTGGGTAGCCGTCTACTTTCCTCAAGAAGGATGTGTGGAATATTTTGATTCGTACGGATTGCCCCCTTTGGAAGACGATATCATCGACTTTATGAGAAGAAATGCTCAAACCACCCAATTCAATAATGTGAAATTACAAGGCACAGATTCCTTGGTGTGTGGACAGTACTGTGTGTATTTTCTGCATCATCGCAGCCTGGGCTATTCCTTAGAACATTTAGTGACTCATTTTGATCCTCGTTCTTCTTCGAGAAACGATGTGAAAGTAGATCGATGGTTCTGTGACCATTATGCTTATCTTTTGTCTCAAGCTAGGAAACGTAGTGTCCATCAATGGCCTAATGATTTCCAACAGTGGAAATCACAATTTCATTCACAACGTTGTCAGCCCTGTTTAAAGTAGACTGTCAATTGAAAAAATTGTTTGATGTTATCATGTTGGATTATTGTTAAAAATGTTAGAGTTGTTGTTTAGTGTTAAGCGATTTTTGAATAAAAAATGTTGTGTTTTGAAAAAAAATGCCTTTGTCTTTTGTTTAGCTATAAGAATGTTGGATTGATGCTCTTTGATTTCTTACTATCCCTCTCATGACACTCACTGAACGTTGCGGCTCGAAAACCGTGTTGGGATGTTTTCCTTCACGTCCGCGCTTTGACTTTAAGAACCGGGGTTGTTTCCAGTCTAACCATCCATTGTCGACTCATCCTCCTAAGAAGATGTGCTCCAAACTAGCTAAGCTCAACGAAGCCTACGTGAATTTGCATAGGGTCAGACACAGTCTGATACCGAAGCCAGAAGAAATAGAGAATGTGAGAATGTTAAAAATCACTGAAGACCTGATAGAAGAGCTCTTCAGAGAAGAAATGAACAGGGAAAAAGAAGAATGGACAGAGAAGTACAGACTTCAGAGACAGCAGCAACAGCAGCAACAACAACAGCAGGAGCAACCTGAAGCTGACAGAGGCTTTGTCGATTGTCGTATCGACACCAAAGAGTTCTTCTTCTCTTTCCGAAGAAATAGACCTATCGCCAGAAAGTCTATCCTCAGAGGACATCGCATTCTTAGAAACTAAAAAAAAGAATGCCATAGCAAACAAAAAAAAACCAGCCCTTTTCAGGGCTACCCAATACTCTAGAAAAGAAATAACTATTAATTTGCCAATGTGTGTAGGTAGAGTAGTGTGAATATAAACACTAACTCTTTTTTAAAAAAATGTGAGGGTATGTGTTTGTGTGTTTGTGTTTGTAAGTGTTAAAGTAAGTTGGTGTGAATAGTAGATTAAAATCATGTTTTCTTGGTGTTTGAAGTGTATATTTGGGGTTAGATTGGATTGCTTTGCGTATGTGGATAGTCTATTGAAGTGATTTATAAAAAATTTAAAATAGTGATGGGTAGCATAAAACGTGAGTGAGTGTTTCTTTTAGGTCCGCGCGTTGTTGTTTTTTGGTTATGATCTAGGCAAGATCAATTTTATGTTTTTAGAGGGATGTTTTCCATCACGTCCGCGCTTTCAGTATAAATTGAAACTCGCTCGGCACTCTAGCTACCCTTGTTGATTGATCAACACCAGAAGAATGAACACCAGAATAGTGAAACTGTTAGAACTCCAGATGCACCTGGAATATGCCAGGCGCATACTAAATGAACTGGCCGCGGAGGCCATTGTCGAAGAAGCAAGAATGAAAGAGGAGGAGGAGGAAAGAAGAAGAAAAGAAGAGGAGGAGAGAAGAAACAAGGAAGAGGAGGAGGAAAAGGAGAGAAGAAGAAATTTCAGAATCCCAGAAACCGAAAATTGGGATTCTGAAGCCACATATCCTGCCTCTGCACTCCCAAGAAGAAAGGTGAAAGAAGACTGGGGAAGAAGATGCGTGTGTGGCGCCAGGCCAGGAAGGTGCAACCATTAGATAGGTGCATCTGGAGTTCAAAAAACAGCCCTTTTCAGGGCTACCCAATACTCTAGAAAAGAAATAACGATCCATTTGCCAATGTGTGTAGGTAGAGCAGTGTGAATATAAACACTAACTCTTTTTTCATTGTGTGAGGGTATGTGTTTGTGTGTTTGTGTTAGTAAGTGCTAAAGTAAGTTGGTGTGAATAGTAGATTATGGGTTTCTTAGCGTAGGTGGAGAGCATAGTTGGGGTTTTATTATATGAAATGAGAAAAGTAGGGGGATGTTTTCCTTCACGTCCGCGCGTTGTTGTTTCTTTGGTTATGATCTAGGTAAGATCAATTTTATGTTTTTAGGGGGATGTTTTCATCACGTCCGCGCTTTCAGTATAAAACTAAGTGTTGGTCATTGGAGCCCATTCTACGGAATAAGCAAACAAGAAGATGCCAGCAGCTTCAGCTTTATGCAACGATCTTATGGGAAGTTGGTATTGGATGGTAGATGGATTGAGTGTAGCAGAAAGGGTTGAACAGGAATGGAGGTATGCAGTGACAAAAGACTTCGTCTCAAGACAAGTAACCAGCCTCCACTTATCCGTAAATATTGTAAAAGAAATGATAGAGGATGAGGAGAAGAGAATCAGAGGTTTAATTAACCCACCGTATGTGAAAGTGGGTAAGTTAAAAGAAGCAATAGATCATGTGACGAGTGCAAGGTGCTTTCTAGAAGACATTGTAGAATGGACAGATTGGTGTTTCGCGAAGTGGGGGTTAGAAAAACTTAAGAAAGCTGAAGAACTAATGAGGAATGTGCTGACCGAAGAGGTCAAGAAGATCAAAGAAAAGTGGTCAAAGGAAAGAAAAGAAGAAGAAAATAGAAAAAAACAGGATGAACTAGAAAAACTGAACACAAACTGGATGAAAATCCAAGAGAAGTTCCGGGCCATGGGCCACCCGGACTGGATGCCGGAAACAGAAAAGAAGAAGAAGAAAGGAATGATGGACAAAATAAGAGGATGGTGGAAAAAGTTAAGAAGTTAAAAGAAGAAGAAAAAACCCAAAGGCCCTTTTCAGGGCCCCCATATTTCTCGAAAAGAGATAGCCTTTCAATTGCCTACCCCTTTTTTTAAAAAATTTTTTTAAAAAAAAATATAAAATAATCCCATGTTCAATTCCCCTTGTCCCTAAACAAGCCCAAACTCTATTCACCATGTTAAATTCCCCTTGTACGTAGAGTGACCCACGATTTTTCGCCATATTCAATTCCCCTTGTACGTAGAGTGACCCACGATTTATTCCCATCTTAAATTCCCCTTGTACGTAGATTGATCCACGATTTTTCGCCATGTTAAATTTCCCTTGTACGTAGATTGTCCCAAGGGGTTCTGTAATGCTAATTCCCATTGTACGTAGGGTGCCCCCCCCCCCCTAACTACTCAGATTGTTGGGGAAAAAAATCGCTAAAACAGTGTCCATGCAGCAACATGTATCATACATATTGATCTGAGTTTACATTATTTGTGTCCACACATACAGCTATGGGTAAATTTATACCTTTGCTAGATTTATGTAGAATTTAATTATACTGTCTAGTTTGCTATATACTAATAGTACTACATAAAACTTATATCTTAAAAGAGAAAGTGAGGTGCTGTACAATTTTCTATTTAGTTCGATAAAATATCACACGTCAATATCATACGTTTATAGTCTTCTAATTTTGTGGATCTCGTAAGACGATTTATTTTTTAATAATCTTTGTGTTTAAGCAATGTATGTTAATGTTTTTTCTGAATTCATAATCTATCTGTAAAGTGTCGAATTTTGAATAAGTGTGAACCTTAAAGTTGAATGCATTGCGCATTAAAATTTTCTCACACTGAAGCCAGAAAAGGCTTTGTGAAGGGTCACTTCAACCTTTCTTCTACCCCCCCCCCGCCCCATGTCAGTGTTAAACTTGAAAGGCCAGCATCTACGACTCATTGAGATTTGCCCGGGGTATCGCAACGCTGTCCTGAGAAAGTAAACATTTTAAACCATGTCAAGTAGTCATTTTCAAAGGGAAGTTGATGCAACGTAATTCAGTGATTATAGGCTGTCCAATTTCTGACGAAAGAAATGATTATCTAAAATATTAATGCAGATGATTTGTTTTCGTCTACGTACACTGGTATGAGTCTTAGTATGTTAATGCCTTTATTTAAAACAAGATTTATGTGGAATATTTCTTTATCCTAAAGAAATCATATTTACTAAAACAACGAGCACCGTAAGTGATCATCATAAGCTGCATTTATTATGAATCATTTAACTGTATGAACATTACTATTGAAAGTGGATGCTGTATACTGTACAAGTGTATACCGTATACTGTACAAGTGTATACCGTATACTGTACAAGTGTATACCGTATACTGTACAAGCGCAAAGATAAGAAGAATCGCATTATTATTTAAATTAATTTTATTTACATAATATTTCCATGGAGAACTAACAAGGTCCATTAATGATGGCACATTGTTTCAGTAGCTGACTGGTGGAGATCCGTTGCTCTGCATAGGACTTCCACCCTGCCATCAACCATCCCTGGCATTTCATAGTCTGCTTACGTTGGTATCTCCTTAGTTTCCCCTCGGATACCATCTTAACTTGCGTAGGAAGAAGGGTGGCTTCCTTGTACAAAAGCAGTATCAGCAGGTAGAAAGGCAAGTTGTCTTTCTTGGCGCGCCTGTTAATACGGTGGTGCCACCCCTCAACATCATTATTGGTTCGGATCCTTCGACCGTAAACACTCAACGATGTCACGTCCCATATGTTGCTGGTGATCAACTTATCATGCACGTAGTCCACGTACCTCACGAGGTCCTCTGACTCAGTTCCCTTCTGACGTTGCTTGTGAAAAGCAAGAGCAATATCCTCCTCCGGAAGGAATGGTAATGCAAATACTTTCCTCAGGAACTTGTGGATATCGTCCCTGCTGTTGTACGTAACCTGAAAAATATTAACATGAATTATATTTTCTATTTTTTTATTTATTTTTAAAACAGAAAATAAAATAGTATATTGTCATAGCTGAACTTTATTGGCAATGTAACTTATTCCGAAATTCATGTGCTAAGGTATAACGCACCTAAGATAAGATAAGATAAGATAAGATAAGTTAAGATAAGATAGGATAAGATAAGATAAGATAAGATAAGATAAGATTTATTTAACGTCGGCATGATTTATAAAACAAATTTAACATAAGCTATAATGTGCTTTATACCGACATTACATAAAACAATGATGCATTACAAGAAAACATGATTAGTAAGACAAAAAAACAGTACATAAATACAAAATGGAAAAAAACAGAGAAATGCATAACATAAGCATGAGCAAGCAAGGCATTTTTGAAGTCATTGAGTAAAAGTGAATTTTGAATGTGGATAACTTAAAACATTTAATATATATATAATTATTTTTAAAAGTAAGAGTTAATAGTAGAGATAAATGCACAAGAACCAAATTTAGTTTCATATTTCCTTATACAATGCTGATTAATATTACATAATATAAAATATTGTTTAATACCTGAAGTCCTTTTTCTTGAACATTTCTCCACAGTGCTTGAGTGAAATGGAAAACGCAGCCGTCAATGACCGGGTCATGAAACACGCTTCGTAGTCCTTTACAGATCCCTGCCTCGAAGTCCGCAACAAATGACGTCAGAACAGGTTCCGCTGGTAGATGTTGTAGAACAGCCCTGAATACCTATGCATATTCAGATAATCATGTCATTATTCACAGCCTTAATCTGACTAATTGTTGCACATATTAATTTGCTTAGCTTAAATATTTTATATTTTATTTGTTATATATAATTTGTTTATTGCACTGATACCGAAATCATGCTTAAATTTTAAAAAATACTGTTTCTTACAGCACATACAATTATTATCTCTATTGAACTTCTACTTTATGAAATATCAAATTGATTTATTCATAATTGAAAACAAACGTACCTTTTTGTAATCTCTTTTGCTTTTCCAGACATCAAGATGAAACACAGTGGTAAGTAGTGTAGGTGGGGCGATTCAGCGCCAATGGGAATTGGCTTTACAGAGCCCCCTTTGGCCTGTTAAGCGTCAAGACTTTGAAGTACACCCTGGACCACTATAGCGTCAAGGGGAATGGAACATGGGGACTATTGGATTTGTATAGCGACAAAGGGAAATATAGCGTCTGACGTCACGGTAGGGGAGTTAGGCAAGAAAGTCAGTTTCTTTTCGAGGCCAATGAGGGGCCCCGAAAAGGGCCTCTGGGTTCTTCTTCTTCTAGCCATTGCTAGTTTTTTTTTTTTCAATGATTTCTTTCTTCTTTTCTTTGTCCGGCATCATGACCCATCGCTCTAAACTTGGCCTGTATCTTCATCCAGTTCTTATTTCGTTGGTCAAAGTCCAATTTATGCTTTATACTGTCTCCGGTATTAAATAAGAGGACTACTCAATTTATTGGATTATATGCAAGGAATATGTTCAAATTGTTGATATTAGTGAATCACATCCGGCTTGCTCCATTGACACGTATATGTTCATGTTAGTACCCTGTCCATGAGGTAGGAGTATGGGTACTATTATTAGTACTAACACCGACAGTGTAAGGTGAAGAAACTTCTGGCACCTGATTCGACTGAACACGATAACGTGTATACCAAACGTAAAATCAAATACGTCCAATATGGATAGCACAGAACCAAAACTCTACGATGTTCAGCAAATGCTTTTAACATTTAGATTTTATAAATGAAGTTATTCACATGAATGCAAGTGAAAAAGGTGAACGATGGCTGTGTAATATCAATTATATCCTTTGCAAGGTGCGACAAGGTTATGTTGTGTAATCAATTTGCATGATAATCGATAATTGGGTGATGTTTATAGCAGATACCAGCATTAGTCCTACAAGGAAGGACGAATTACATGATATTTTTGTTTTGCTAGTACCAATACATGAATAGCAAGTGATAGTCTTAAATTGTAGGACTAAGAATAGCAAGTACTCAAGCAAAGATAGAGGAGGTTAAGAAATTTTTTTTCATAGCAACTTCCCATCAGTTCTGCACTCATTTCACACACAGACTGTTGGCTATTCTGTTTTGGGTGGTAAATGAATGCTGTCTTAAAAATCAATTGTCAGCATGTAAATACAAGGATATTTGTTTATATTGCATGGTGCTAGAAAGAAGAAACACCATACAGAAAAACTGACAGCATAATTCTGTCTGCAGACTGCCATGGTTTTAAATGTACAAACAGTAGAGGATGTGTATATTCCATAAAGGGCATTGGTTCATGCTAACTTTGTTATGTTTTTTTAGCAATAACTCAGTAACTGCATGTGCCATATTTGGCCTTCTTATTTGGGTGTCAAATAAACATTGGCAGCTGAAGCAAGTCTCGGGCTACAACTTAGGATTGGGTAAAACAGCCAACATCCAGTTAGAAGCAACAAGATAACAACTTACACTTGTATATCTTCAACCCTAATATTAATGTGTTTACAGGAAGTGTAGTGAGATTTTTCAAAGGTAATTCATATGAAAAGTATATATGTATAGCTTACAACATGTAAATCTTCAAAACCAAGGCAGAGCTTACATGTTTAACTTTATATACTGGTATCAGTTAAAATATTCCAGTTATGCAGTTGTAAATCCTCAATCCACTTGATTTATAAATAGCATCAGGGATATTTTGGGCCATTTTACCTCCATCCAACTGGCTGCCTATTCATCTATCTATGCATCTGTCCATCCATCTGTCTTCCCATTCATCTGTCTGCCCATTAATTTGTCCATACATTTGTCTGTCCGTCCATCTGTCTGCTCATTCATCTGTACATACAGCACTCCTTAACTCTTACTTCTCCAAATTAGCTGGGTGGAAATTCACAGATTCTTAGTTTACAATTAAATTGTTTTGCATAATTTACGCAAATTTAAAAAGCAGTATTTTACACACTTTAAAAGACAGTGTTTTACACACATTAAAAAAACATAATTTTACACACATTAAAAAATCATAATTTTACACACATTAAAAACAGTATTTTACACAAATTAAAAGAAACAGTATTTTACACACATTAAAAAACAGTATTTAAAAGTTTTTAGTCAAATTGTCTACCAAAAAAATTCAAATCTGCTAAATGTCCAGAAGAAGGGTGATCATTATTGGCTCCTGCACCAGAGTCCTGGTGGGGGTGGGTTTAAGGGTCAAATGTACAAATATTTCTGACCAAGCTTCATATATGCAGTCATTGCTAGAATATGCATTAGTGTACGAGATAGAATTTGCATCTTGACACCAGGTACACTGACTTGGAATGTGAGTGAGGGTAGGGTTTAAAAATAAGTTGTGAAGGGCATGTGGATTTTACCATGATGAGCTATTGAATATGCATTCTGACTTAGAATTCTCATTGTTTTTCTCTTATTTATATCTTTTATTAACATTATGGCATTCATTCATAAGTCTATTTTCCTGATAAATGAAAACAGGTTTTGCCTACTCATTTTTATAAGTAAGAGTACTTTTTCCTGTATTCTTTTTAAAAAAGTCTCATGTGTACCAAAGTATTTAAATAATTGGACAATAGTGTCCTAGTCTAAATCGCACATACCAAAGTATACAAATAATTGGACAATATTGTCCTTGTCTAAATCACACATACCAAAGTATACAAATAATTGGACAATAGTGTCCTAGTCAAAATCACACATACCAAAGTATTCAAATAATTGGACATGTCCTAGACTAAATCACACATACCAAAGTATTCAAATGATTGGATGATATTGTTTTTGTCTATATCACACATACTAAAGTATTCAAATAATTGGACAATACAAATCACACATACTAAAGTATACAAATAATTTGTCAGTTTTGCCCAACTGAAAATATCAGAAAACATTTATTACTTTCTTGATGATTATATATGTCATAATTGGTAAAATATCAAAAGACATGGTTTGCTTAGAGAGCAGTCACAGGTGTTTACATACACATTCAATAAATTATCTGTTTCATTGAAGTCATGATATCAGACAATTAACTGTTGATTTGTCGCATGGCTTCATAAATTTTTGCCTAAATCGTGCAACAAGTTATGCTAGAGATTGCTGACTTAATATATAAAAGGAGAGCATCTCAGGTAAAATAAGGCACATCATAGGGGTGCAGCCTCAGAGAGTCGTATGTGTTATTGATCTGGAAGCTTAGGTCTGTGAAAACTATGTTTATCCATTGTCTGAATTTCCAGTATCCCACTTTACACATATATTTTATCTCCCTGTAATATCCACTATCCTAAAAAGGCCTTGCTTTGTTAATTATACTTTAGCTAGCTGGCTAAGAGGGGAGGTTGTTTCAGTTTTTGTACAATTGTTTTATCATAAAATCGTCCAAATGCTGTATGTCAGATTTCTGAATTATTCGCAACATAAAGGTGAAGTGAGTGCTATGTTACCACTACAGTCCTTTGTTCAATACCCACATCTGGCATATTGTGGTTTCTTAGCTAATTCTGTCTGTATGTACAGGATATTATAGCACATAAGCACAATTCTTGTTTCAAAGTGTAATGTTCCAAAAAATAAATAATAATAACATAAAAGGCGAAGAAGAGAAGATAGTCCAACAAATTTAAGTGCAAAACATTCATGTGACAATTTCTTGATGGGATTGCAGAGCATTTACGCTTATGGATATTATAAAAACAAAAGTTAACATTATCATTTAGATCATTTCTTCAAACAGTATTTCACTTAGAGTCACAAACATTGGTTTGTGGATGTGTTAATGCAAGTGTCTAAAAGACTGGTGTCCATGAATAAAACTAAATGAGATGGTTGTTTGTAATTCAGCCATGCCAGCATTGGCAGTTGTGTTGTATAATAAATAGTTTCCTATAATCCAACAGGTATTTCTTATTTAAAATATCTGTTTTATGATGACAAGATACAGCTTGAAGTCATATTCCAGTGTTCAGTTTGTCTTTTGTATGTGTCATTTATCATTCCACCTTTTGCAAATGTTAATTATCAATATGTCTTGTGCACATGTCAATTATCAGTCTGGTTTTTGCACATTAATTTTCAGTGTGTCCTTTGTACATGTCAGTTATCAGTCTGTCTTATGCACATGTCTTATCAGCCTGTCTTTAGCACATGTCAATTATAAGTCTGCCTTTGGCACATGTCAGTTATCAGTCTATCTTATGCACTTGTCAATTAGCGGTCTGTATTATGAACATGTCGTCGGGGCCCCGAGTGGCCGAGTGGTCTAAAGTGCTCTCCGCTACGGATCACTGCCATCTCACCTCTGTCTGTGTGGGTACGAGTCTTGGATTCGGCTAATGTGGGTATGTGAGAAAGCTTGCCAGTAGCTTCTTGTCGGTCGGTGGTTCTTTCCGGGATTTTCCCGGGTTCTTCCTCCACCATTAATACTGGCTGCCATGTATAGCCTATCGTGTGCTGAAAAATGGCGTTAAACCCTACAACAACAACAACAATGAACATGTCATTTATCAGTCTGTATTATGAATATGTCAGTTATCATTCTGTCATTGGCACTTGTCAGTTATCAGTATGTCTTTGGCACATGTCAATTATCAGGCTGTCTTTTGCAAATGTAAATTATCAGTCTGTCTTTGGCACATGTCAGTATTAGTATCACTTTGTCTTTTGCATATGTCAGTTATCATTCTGTCATTTGAATATGTCAATTATCATTATGTCTTTGCACAAATCAATTTGTGAAGTGTCGAATTTCGAATAGTTTTGAACCTTAAATGTGAATGAATTGAGCATTAAAATGTTATATACCCCATAGTTCACAGATTTTATGCTGTCTAAATCTGATGGAAGAAATTATTATTATGGGGAAAATTAGGAATTGCTGCCTATGATTGGGCAGAATAAATTTAGGTGTACACTTTAGAAGCAATGAGAATTGAAAGTGACGACTTTAGTTGTAATTCTTTAGTCTGAAATTTCCTGAAAGGGGAGTAGTTTTGACTCTGAGGAAGCCTAAAGAGAATAATGTTTTCCTCATTAAACAAGAAAGGGACCAGGTGGCTGTCTTGTGAGAAAAAACAGAGTTTAGTGTTAGGATGCACAAGTTCTGAAAGAGAACAGCATTAAGATACGCAATTTTAATTTCCCATGTAATTTTCTATTATTTTATTGTTTTATGCAAGGTTCCATGTTATGTATCGTTTATTCAATTTCATGGAAAAGTGTTGATGCTAGAGTTGTTATGCAGTTTACATGTATTTTGTTCAATTTCATGGAAATGTGTTGATGCTAGAATTGTTATGCAATTTACCTTTTAATTTTACAGATATTAGTTCATTGGTAGAATTGAATTTCCTGTGTGTAGGATTTCATAGGGTTATATGAAATAATTTCCTTTGTTTTATAAGGACGATACTGATTATCGTGAGTTAATGATAACTACCTATTTATTTTTGATTTTGTGATGTTTAAGTAATCTTGTGGGTTAGAGATTGCTGTGAGTTAGAATTTGTGAATTTCATGCAATAGTAATCGAACATGTAGCAGCTTAGGTAAAAGAAAATGGCAATGTTTGATAGACTCTCATGTGGTAATTTATGAAATATTGTTGTGAAGCAAGGTTAATGTTCTACCATACTAAGTCAGAATGTATGCAGTGTGTGGAAAGCTAGTATGAGTCCGAGTAACGAAATGAGGGAATTTTATGTCCATATAGAAAGTGGTACATACAGAGATTTAGGGGTAATTCCGTCCTTTAAGGAACATATTTCTGGGGAGAGATGGGACAGTCCGAGGACAAAATTCCAAAGAGAAATGAATGACGAGTTCTGAATAAAGGACTAGGAAGTCTAGGAAGGGTTGAAGAATATAGAATTGGAAGGCTTGAGGAAACAGGAAGGCGTTGAGACACGATCAAGGGGAGTAAGGTTATGCCAATCAGTCCTGGACATTGCACTCTTTTCACGACTCGTTATTATGATGAAATAAATCTAAATTGGACACTGCTATTAATTTCTGTTGACGTAATTTAGATTGAATTGGAATTGCCGCATTAAATATGTTTGGTTAAATGTGTTACTTTTCTTGTCTAAGATGGCTCATATTGCTTTGTTTCTTCCCAGTATTCTTGATCAGTTCTCTGTTGAAATTCTATTCTTTTTTCACTCCCACAGGGCTGTAACATCAAGGAAGGTCATCCTCTAGATAACACCGGCCAAATCCAATTAACCACCCCTCTTACTAAGAGGGCAACATTGAACAGTTTTCAGTCTGTTTCTGGAATATGCCAATTATCATTCTCTCTTTTGCAAATGTCAATTATCAGTCTCTCTTTGGCACATGTCAGTTACCAGTCTGTCTTTGGCACATGTCAATTATCAGTCTGTCTTATGCACATGTCAGTTATCAGTCTGTCTCATGCACGTGTCAGTTATCAGTCTGTCTTATGCACATGTCAGTTATCAGTCTGTTTTATGCACATGTCAATTATCAGTCTGTCTTTGGTACATGTCAGTTATCAGTCTGTCTTATGCACATGTCAGTTATCAGTCTGTCTTATGCACATGTCAGTTGTCAGTCTGTCTTATGCACATGTCAATTATCAGTCTGCCTTATGCACAAGTCAATTATCTGTCTGTCTTATGCACATGTCAATTATCAGTCTGCCTTATGCACATGTCAATTATCAGTCTGTCTTATGCACATGTCTGTTAATCAGTCTGTCTTTAGCAGATGTCAATTATCAGTCTCTCTTTGGCACATGTCAGTTATCAGTCTGTTTTTGGCACATGTCAGTTATCAGTCTGTATTATGATTATGTCAGTTAATATTCTGTCTATGGCACTTGTCAATTATGAGTATGTCTTTGGCACATGTCTATTATCAGACTGTTTTGCAAATGTTAGTTATTAGTCTGTCTTTGGCACATGTCAATTATCTGTTTGTCTTTTGCATATGTCAATTATCATTCTATCTTTTGCACAAATAAGCTTGTGAATTGTCAAATTTCAAATTGTATTGAACCTTAAAGTTGAATGCATTGAGCATTAAAATGTTATATACCCATAGTTCACACATTCTATGCTGTCTAAATCTGATGGAAGAAATTATTATCGTGGGGAAAAATTAAGATACTGCTGCCTACGATTGGGAAGAATAAAATAAGGTGTGCACTTTAGAAGCAATGAGAATTGAAAGTGATGACTTTAGTCGTAATTCTTTAGTCTGAAATTTCCAGAAAGGGGAGTAGTTTTGACTCTGAGATAAGCCTAAAGAGAATAGTGCTTTCCTCATTAAAAAAGAAAGGGACCAGGTGGCTGTCTTGTGAGAAAAAACAGAGTTTAGTGTTAGGATGCACAAGTTCTGAAAGAGAACAGCATTAAGGTATGCAATTTTAATTTTCCATGTAATTTTCTATTATTTTATTGTTTTATGCAAGGTTCCATGTTATGTATCGTTTATTCAATTTGATGGAGAAGTGTTGATGCTAGAGTTGTTATGCAATTTACATGTGTTTTGTTCAATTTCATGGAAATGTGTTGATGCCAGAATTGTTATGCAATTTACCTTTTAATTTTACAGATATTAGTTCATTGGCAGAATTGAATTTCCTGTGTGTAGGATTTCATAGGGTTATATGAAATAATTTCCTTTGTTTTGTTAGGACGATACTGATTATCACGAGTTAACTGTAATTACCTATTTATAATTGATTTTGTAATGTTTAGGTAATCTTGTAGGTTAGAGATTGCTGTGAGTTAGAATTTGTGAATTTCATGCAATAGTAATCGAACATGTAGCAGTTTAGGTAAAAGAATACTGCAGTGTTCGATAGACGCTCAGTGTGGTAATTTATGAAATATTGTTGTGAAGCGAGGGTAATGTTCTACCGTACTAAGTCAGAATGTATGCAGTGTGTGGATAGCTAGTATGAGTCCGAGTAATGAAATGAGGGAATTTTATGTCCTTGTAGAAAGTGGTACATACAGATATTTAGGGGTACTTTTGTCCGTTAAGGAACAGATTTCTGGGGAGAGTTGGGACAGTCCGAGGACAAAATTCCAAAGAAAAATGAGTGACGAGTTCTGAATAAAGGACTAGGAAGTCTAGGAAGGGTTGAAGAATATAGAATAGGAAGGCTTGAGGAAACAGGAAGGCGTTGAGACACGATCAAAGGGAGTAAGTTTATGCCAATCAGTCCTGGACATTGAACTCTTTTCACCACTTGTTATTATGATGAAATAAATCTAAATTGGACACTGCTACTAAATTCTATTGACATAATTTAGATTGAATTGGAATTGCCGCATTAGATTTATTTGGTTAAATGTGTTTTCTTGTCTAAGATGGCTCATATTGCTTTGTTTCTTCCCAGTATTCTTGATCAGTTCTCTGTTGAAATTCTATTCTTTCTTCACTCCCACAGGGCTATAACACTGAGGAAGGTCATCCTCTAGATAACACCAGCCAAATCCAATTAACCACCCCTCTTACTAAGAGGGCAACATTGAACAGTTTTCAGTCTGTTTCTGGAATATGCGATGTATCATTCTATCTTTTGCAAATGTCAATTGTCAGTCTTTCTTTGGCACATGTCAGATATCAGTCTGTCTTATGCACATGTCAATTATCAGTCTCTGGCACATGTCAGTTATCAGTCTGTCTTATGCACATGTCAGTTATCAGTCTGTCTTATGCACATGTCAATTATCAGTCTGTCTTATGTACTTGTCAGTTATCAGTCTGTCTTATACACGTCAGTTATCAGTCTGTTTGATGCACATGTCAGTTATCAGTCTGTCTTTGGCACATGTCGGGGCCCTGAGTGGCCGAGTGGTCTAAAGCGCTCTTTCTTACGGATCACTGCCATCTCACCTCTGTCTGCGGTGGTTCGAGTCAAAGATTCAGCCAATGTGGGCATGTGAGAAAGATTGCCAGTAGCTTCTCGTGGGTTGGTGGTTCTTTCCGGGATTTTTCCGGGTTCTTCCTCCACCATTAATACTGGCCGCCATGTATAGCCTATCGTGTGCTGAAAAATGGCGTTAAACCCCTCAACAACAACAACTTTGGCACATGTCAGTTATCAGTCTGTCTTATGCACATGTCAATTATCAGTCTGCCTTTTGCACATGTCAATTATTAGTCTGTCTTATGCACATGTCAGTTATCAGTCTGTGTGATGCACATGTCAGTTATCAGTCTGTCTTTAGCACATGCCAATTATCAGTCTCTCTTTGGCACATGTCAATTATCAGTCGTTCTTATGCACATATCAATTATCAGTCTCTTTTTTGCATATGTCAATTATCAGTCAGTCTTTTGCATATGTCAATTATTAGTCTGTCTTGTATTGATCTTATTCAACTAATGTGTAACCGGTTTTTTTATGTTCCACTATCACTGGAAGGAGAATATAGTGCTGTCCATGGCAGTCTGTCATTGTAGCCATTGCAGGAACATAATCGTCAGATTATATTACTCTAAATAGTTTAGCTCAGAAAGGCCAAGTGTAAGCATAATCCACACTTCAGTAGTCCCTTGTTGCCACTTAGGAGGCCATGTTAGTGATACAACTTGTTATCTAGGATTTTATTAGTATGCTGGATATAAGAGCAAGATCTGTTCATCCTAATGTGATTATCCTCCACATGATTGTCTGAACTTGTTAGTGCTATGGAAGCCATATTTCCAATCTGATTTAGATCAGACTTGGAATATAAGTTTTTTATTATTATGATCTGAGATGTTCAGTATTAAGAGTCATTGATGTGTTGGTCTTGCATCTGATTGGTTGAGCTTGTTACCAGTCTAGAAAACATATGTCTGGTCCAATTTTGATCCAGCATGGAGATACACTCATATGAATCTGTTGTCTTCCATACGAATGACTGAGATTATTACCCTTCTGGAAAACATATTTCTGATCCAATTTTGATTCAGCTTAGAATATATACTTTTGTCATGAAGATCTCAGATGAGTTTCCTAATGAGCAAGATTCATATGTATTCATAAGGCAAATCTCAGAAGAGTACAGATTTGAGCAATATTTATGCCTTGATTATGCTGCTCACTTACATGGATTGGTGCCACTCAGGAGATCATATTTCTGATCAGATTTTTTATATATATCAGATCCATGAATGATATGCATGCATAAGAATTAGGTCGTCTTGCATTAGATTGGCAGAACTTGTTACTTTCTGTGAGCCATGTACTCAATTTGAGTCATGTACTCAGTTTGAGTTGTGTACTCGATTTGATTTTGATCAGGGACTTCTCGTATGTGAGATCAGTGCATATTACAGTGCAGATTTATATCTGATTAACTTATTACCCCTCAGGAGGCTATATTTTCTGATTTGGCTTTGCTCAGACAGGGAATATGTAGAGGATACTTGTTGGTATGGAGTGAATAAATTATAGATTTCATCAAGTGGAAGAAAAACTCAGTATTTTTCACCCATGAGATGAAAGCAAATTTTTTTAATATTTTATATTCACAGTAGCATAGCAGACTTCTTACAGTAATATGATTTTACCATACTTGTTCTACTGTGTTGTGTGCACCTGAGAACATAATTATTTCCACATCATATTAATACGAAAGAACCAATAACTGGTATAATAACAAACTGCAAGTTTCAGTATAATAGTGTTCATTAATAAAAAATAAAAAAAACAAGTGATTTATCAATGTGTAATTGTTTCCTTAAAGTTAAACTGATGTGATATTGACAAGATGCCATTTTTGAACATTTTGAATCTGTGGGAGAGGCGAATGAATGAAGCTACATTTGGCTAAAATGACAGGACTATATGAACCTGTAAGCAACTTTTAAACATGCATACAAGATCTAGTGCACATTTCGTGTGTAGTTTAGTCACTATCCATGTCACTTGGAATAATGTGTGCATTTCCTCCAAAGTGAAGACACTCCTGCAGTCAGTTTCATGTGTGTCACTGACATATTGGGCAGTCTGTGAAAGTGACAGAATTTCACATTCATAGACGTTGTACATGGAAGACACCATGAATCATATCATTTTTTTAAAAAACCTGAGATTTCATGGCCAGAAATTGATTGTCATTCTCTTACAAAGGCATTGCTGGTGGGGCTATTTCACTTATGGCAGTCAGGAGGGTAGGTGCTTTGGACAAAATGTTGGAAATATTTCCATTTTATTCAGGGTCAGAGTTGCTGTATTTATTTATGTCCTGATATTTGAACTATTGGAGGAATTCCTTCATCATTTAGCTTCTGGATGAGGGTGTTCTGAATACTATAAATAGAAATTATATATATTAGACATGTATTTGTCAGTGGTATGTATATATGCAGGTGTTCATAGTTTAGATATGTTATAATACAGTAGTTTTAGAGTTTTCTTTACTTTTCTACACAATTTTACCTAAGTACCTGCGATGATACAGGTATATCGAATAATTACTACATTTTTTACCTAACTGGAAATTTATTGCTTCTTATTATGCGCAGATTTGGATGAGAATTAAGACAAATATTTTGAATTCAAGAGGATTACTTCGATGAGATTACTTCTGTTTAAACATTATGAAATTTACACATGATCTATAAAGTTATACACTTATCATTGGGAGAGAGAGACCTGCATCAGCCATCATTTCACTCATGATTCCATATAACTTGTTGATCCACACGAGTGTCTTTTTGTACCAGTAATGTCCATGTTTGGAGTGTGCCACATTTATTGAGAGAGAAAAGGACTCAGTGCCTTTTATCCCTGCAGGTTGCTTGTCTCTATAAAGTTTGTAAAGACCTATAGGATCTATTTGAGGGTATTCAGGTATGGAGTATGGTCTTGGGTTTGTTAGTCTGAGAATGAGAATTAAGGACTTTATTAGATTTTATTCATGTGTACACCAGTATGATCGGTCATCCTAATGACAGCATGGGAACTCTATTGATTTAATTTTTATTTATTAAGGTTATTATGCATACTTTTATTTTCAGATCTGTGCTCGGCTTGTTCATCTTTTACAAGGATATGAAATTGAAACCTATGCTTGCTAACTTGAGTTTTTTTTGGTACTTTGCTATTTGATTTGAAGTATACCAGGAACTCTGTAACCAGCATAGTGTTTAATGTGCAGCACTTTTGATGAGTTTGAGCAATGATTGTTAGACCAGAGTGACAGAAGGCTATTTTTTTCAAGCAGGTAAAACTTTTTACAAAAGCTAGCTTAGTTACTACACTAAGCATAAGTCCAGAAATGTATGTTTAACATCCTGCCCTTATTTACACTGATTCTGTTTTAAATATTTCAACATTTCTCAAAGTATTTGCAATGATTCAACACTTCTGTTACCTTATATATCTTATTATTAACCTAGGCTTTTATTTTTGTCTGTCTTTCAGTACTATAAACAAGATACTCCAGGACCTGCTGACTTTTTCCTATTTGTATGGATATGTCACCCCACAATAGACTGTATGTTTACTTTCCACTCCACATTCCAAAGTGCATTTTAGAGATGGGCCACATTGAATGTAAAAAAAACAACTGGATTGTCAGCATTCAGTCTTAATGTCATACATCTTCTGTAGGTCTTTGTCAGAATTCGGGTCTGATATCCTCGTTTTGTCATTTATTATTGAAACACCATATGACTTTATACATAGATAGTGATCAATTGATAAAATGATACGTCTTAGTGATGAGCGTTCATATTCGTCACCTCCTGATAGGCAATGCATTGGTTTGACTCTGATGAAGGACTAAACTTTGTTTCCCATCACTCTGAAGAAAAGCCATGAACAAATTCAAGTCGCCTTCAGGTTTTTTCTTAGTGCTGATATGTGCATGTTCTTCCAGGTAGTCAACAACATCAGTAGAATTCACTTTCTTAAATCTGCCACATTGAAAAAAATATTTTGCCTGGATAATTTGAAAATCAATTTATTAAAGATCTTCGCCATCACTTGTTGCACCTGACAATAACGGGTCTACTGCGATTTCATCAGTACTGGGATTTTCTATTGCAATTTTGGTTGCAGGAGCTATAGACGTGACAGGTACATGTACAGTAGATGAGAACAAAATAATAGAAAATGAAACGGGACGTAAGTATGTTTTGACCAAAATATAGTTCCATCAGTGATAAAATATAAATGATAATTCAGTAAATTATCCAAATTATTTTTATTAAAAAATTCACTAATCCACTGCCTAGCAAAATATAGGTGACCTTGTTCCCGAGTTGTGATAGTACAAACTACAGGTCACCTATTTCCTGAGCTATAATCACACAAAATACATGTTGCCTTGTTCCTGATAGTACAGAAATACATGTCACCTTGTTCCTGATAGCACAGAAATACATGTCACCTTGTTCCTGATAGTACAGAAATACATGTCACCTTGTTCCTGATGGCACAAAAAAACATGTCATTGATATGCAACAAGTGTGTACACTGAAATGCTGTATGGTAAGGGACTGGTTCTTTTGTTCTTTCTTAATTTTGTTTTTACAGAATCAGACAGATAGACAGTGACAGGCAGATTTATAGTGATCAACATGTCAAGGGTGGCGAGACACTAGATTAACAAAAACGCATTACTTTAAGATCATGAAATGCACAGAATATTTATTTTTGGATTTCATAATAGTTACAACTTTTGAAGTGGAACAATTACAATTGATTATAATTTGTTCCTGTTCAACAATATGTACAATGGGCATTCTACAAAATCCCTTGTTATTATAGCCTATTACAGGCTGTAGATAATTTAAAGTCACTGTTCAACTTTTGTATGTATTTCTATATTATATATTTATGTAATTGATTATGTACTTATATTTAGTAACTTGCATGATATCAAAAGGAAAATTATATCATTCAATTTTTCATGATTTGCATACAATTTTATATTCATTTTTTATACAAATAGGTTCAGATTAAAATAAAAATAATAATAATAATAATAAACCAATAGCACTGCAAACTGTATTATAAAGGAAATATCTATCCACCTGACATTTAGCACATTTAAGTAAATGCATTTAACAAAAGGATAAAGGATAGGCATCATACAGTTTTATTTTTAAAACTATTCATTATTTCTGTTGTTGTGAAATGTCTTTCCTGGCAACTAAATTTTTTCAACTGTTTCAGAAAACTGAGTCTGGAATACATTGCAGTGAGAGATGGCCTTTTTCTGAATTGCTGTTTTTCTTCAATTAATAATTCATTCATTTAATGCTATATTTAATATTCTTTGGTTAAGAAACTATGTTTGTTTTTAATTCAACCTCGAAAATAGTTTGCTCACGCTGATGTCAGCAAACTTTGTTCCGAATCTCGACAGATAGATACTCCAGCAATATTTCAATCTCTGGATTTATGTCTTGGTTGCAATTAATCATCATCTATCAATTTTAATTACCATGGGTGATTTAAACATTTATACTGCCCAAGCATTGAAAACAATAAATATGTTTTATTGAAATAGACTACTTGCCTTCTACATTATCTAATCATGTAATTTATAATGTGCGAATATTTATCAAATTTATTATAAAAATCTGCTTCTTGTATCTAACTTAAATATTATTTTGTATATTCATTTTCTTACCAGATTATTCTGAATAGTCTATCAATAATAATAATAAAAATATTAATAATAAATGGAACAATTATGCATGTTAAATGATGCTATTTGCTCAGCATTTATTTACATCTTAACATGGATTGTTTTACCAAAGCAAATGCATATGCATATTGCTTTCATAAGGCCTACGTGACATTACAGGAATGCCACACTAAATGGGCCTTCTGTTTATTTCAATTGATAAATGTATAGTTTTCTTTCATCTGATTCATTCGTGATGATTATCATATCCTTACTCTTGTGAATGCAAATCGCCATTGGAAACTTGGGCACTTCTGAAGTTACGACCTGTAGGACAGACCCATCTGGTGATAGCTGATGAATGTTGTTAGAACTGTATCCAACAACATAGATGTTGTCAAATCTGTCCACAGCTACTCCCCTGGGGCCTCTAAGATTGTCAGGACTGTAGGTAAACAGCTCCCTACCATCCATGTCAAAACAGAGGAGTGAATTTAAACTATCCACACTAACATACACTCGTGTTTTCTTGTTATTCAGAGCTACGGAGTTGTAGCTGTAATATCCCGAATCATACTGATGAGTACACTTTACATCTCCCCACGTGTTAATCACACTCAGTTGACTGTTGTTACTACCACAGTTACCATTCACAACCATCTCCAGCTTCCCTGCAGCTGCTAGTCCACTGCAATTGGTTGTTATTATTCTGAGTGGCTTGATGACATCACACACCACTGACAGGATCTGGATTTCATTCTGATTATACAATGACACTGCTACGTCCTGGTCATCCAGTGCGCAGAGGTTCCATGGATTACCTGTTAGTGTATGACTTGTGATGAACTGATAGGAAGAGCTTAGTAGGATGCATTGTTTATTGTCATGATCAGCAAGTAGCACCCTGTCTCCAGGGAGAAATGTGACACCGGTATACAATGGTGCATTATCTGTAGGGACTTTAAGATCAATTACATCAACCCTCATGACACGACAGTCTTTAAATGAATTCCGCAGAAATGTTAGGGGTAGTGTGTTGGAGATGGTTGTTGTTGCAACTTTACCCAAATCAGACAAAGGGAGAGACAAAATGGATTTTCTCAGAGTTGCGAATTCCACATCAAATGTTATTGTGTCAGTTTTCTCGTACTTTTCTTCAACCACATTGTAATAGGAACATAAATGGGACTTCATCTTTGCCACCATCAGAAATTTTTGTAAGTTGCTTCCATATTTATCTACTGCTTCAAAAAGAAAGTGAGAATTTCTCACAGCATGAATTAACGACAAACACTGATGATTCTCTTCCTGTTTCCTGATAAATTCTTCTTTGTAAATTCTGTTTGCCTCTGTCTTCAAGCATTTTTCTAACTCGTCGAAAACGTTGTTTAGTTCCTTTCTTACTTTTCGGATTTCGTCTGACAGTCTATTAACTTGTGTCTCAAGGTTATTAACACTTGACTCGTTCATCTCCATAAATTTCTTTAGATGGGCCTCAATTTTCTTCATATCTGCAATTATTTCAACTGGCTTATTTTCACGTAGCAGAGCAGGGAGTTCTTCTTTCAAGTCGATCACTTCTGAGCAAATTTTATGGCCATGGAAGAAGCAAGCACCACAACATGGAACCTTGTGATCCCTGCAGTAGTATTTTATATCTTCTCCATGATGTCGAGTACATGTAAAGCCTTGTGCTAATTTCAACACATTTTCCGGGTTACATTCTAATTCCTCCACACTTAGAATGTTATGATCCTTTGATATTTTCAGCTTCCTATGTACTTTTAAACAATTTCCACACATGGACTCTTTGCATAATACACAGAATCCTTCAGCCGAAACAGTGGTACCATCAGTGTTGCATGCGTCACACAAACGACCTATTTTCGATTTTGTTGGCAAGATTGATTGTAAGACTGTGTTGACTGGAAACAAAATCGCCCATTCACTTGTCTGTCTGTCCTTTATAGATGGACTTGCAGGATTTCTGCATACTGGACACATTACATGTATCAGGTTCGTATGCTTCGTAGCCTCGGTTGTTATGTGAGACTGTAAACACTTCTCACAGAAGGAGTGGGCGCACGGCAACTGTCTGGGTATGTTGAACTGTTCCAAGCAAATTGGACAACATGGCACATCTTCAGTCTCGATTTTAGCGGCCGCCATTTTTAACACTAAACTATTATATAACTCAGAAAGGAAAACACCCAAATAATGTCTACTTCTTCACTTGTATAACGTTGTTGTTAAATCCTGGTTTGTATCTGTTGACAAGGGCATACTCGATTGGTCACGGCTAACGCAAATATAACATCGTATATGTTCCGACTCTTCCTTCCAATCGTCCAAAATTTCAATTTTTATTAGGCGCTACACCTTGTTCTCTACACTGATTTTCCTTCATACGGACTCGATCTGAATTATGTTTCCTATATAGTCCTCCTATATGTGTTTGTCAGTAATGAACTTTTACCACTGTCTAAATTATATTAAATCATATATTGATCTGAAGAATCTTACACGATGAACTCAGTGAACTCAGCGTGAAGTTCATGTCGTAGGTTTTCCTACATTGTATGAGAGTTTTAAGTTTAAGCAAATCAGCGTGCTACGGGTCACAGCTTTCTTTCCCGGCCACACATCAAAACCTCTAACGAGTATACAATTTCCGTTCAATCAATTCCAAGAATATAAGTATCACCACCAAAACGAAAGAGGAAAATGCTCTAAAAACACTGGGTACTAATCTAGTAATAATTTTGATCCGAGTTCATGCGGGTATTTGGGTTGTTATTATTTTCTGAAGAAAAGAGTATTTCTTGTTGCATTATCTTTCTCAATTTCATAAAAAAAATATTTACCATAATAGCCAAATGGCAGATATAATGTAAATGGAATTGTGTGAGCGACAATATCGGATTGTTTGTCATACTTAAATGCAGCACAAAATTATAACAGGAAAATAGTGCATCCGTCTGTCATGAAGTAAATGAGCAGGTTGTATCGATTATATCATGCAATTTTATCACGAGGGTATAGGGATCGGTGGAAACGTAGAAAGCAGCAGTTTGAAAGTAAAATGTACGTTCTTAAAGGAAACTAACAATAATTAGTTTAAAGTACACTAATTCTATTTGTTGGATAGGAACTATTGTAGCTTCGATTGGGGTAAATGTTACCAAAAATTAGATCAATAGCATTTTAGTTTACAATATTTATTACGGAAAGCTTACATGTTTAGAATATGCAACATCGCTTTTCATTGAACAAATAGTTAAGTGAATCAGCACTAATTTATTAAAACAAATCGTTTATGCCATAAATATGAAATCCGTGCATATATCTAAATCCTTGGCAAACGAAATAGTGTATATTTATCTCCATCTGTAACAAGATTACTGGGTGGGATTTCGGATTTACAACAGAACACTTTTGATGGTGATAAAATACAATGTTTAATAACGAAAAACTTGAATGAGCAATTAATTATGATTAATATGTGCGTGTATATGACCCATCTATTGGATCAATTAACATAAAACGCACGGACTTAAATAATGAAAACACAAATTAATGACTTTGCACTGTACAAGTACAAGGGGTGCATGATTCACAGCGATTTCACGACGAAAATATTGATGTGTTTTACTCGAATAGTAAACAATTGTGTTTTACTCATATAGTAAACTGTATTAACTCAATGAAATGATCAAATAGTGAAATTATGTAAACAAAAGGGACAGATATACAAAGTATCTGTACAGTCCCAAAAACACTCTGGGTTTTACAAACCCCCAAACTTATCCCATGGCTCAAAGTTTACATGTATGGAGTTACACACTCCGTCACCAGCACACTCCGCTGCCAGTCACACTGGCCAATCAAGCCGTTAATATTCCAGGTTGGTCAGTCAAGCAGTCAGCGCCCACCAATCTCGGTCAGCAACGCCTGATCACCTACTACACGACCAGCAACTATGTTTATTCAGCTCTACGTCTGCTATGGCTCAGCTTCACAGCTGCTATGGTCGACTTCTATGGTCAGCTCTGCAGCTGGCACCACGTCGAATCAGATCACTCCGATAACTCAGATCGCTTCGGTCGCTCAAGTCGCTCTGGTCAGTCCGACCACTCCGATCACTCTGGTAATTCTGTGATTACTCGGGTCTTCTGAAAATACATCTAACACCGTGTACTATGCATGACACGGACACATACATATACGACAAAACGTAATGACGTTATATACGGTAAATTATACAGATTATGTTATCGGCACACTAATTACAAAACAACAAACATGTTCAGAAGTAAACCTAACCGTGTCCGACAAGAATACTACGGTATTAAACGTTTCTTAAAAATGCGGCTTTATATTCCTAATATAAATCCCTTGCTAAGTCACAAACCAGAATAAACAATATTTACAATACACTACGTAAACTGATTCAGCTACACAGCAAACATACAAATATAAATGTGGTAGTACAATAGTTGTAACTTATTCACAATAAATTCATAATTCACATACCTCTACAGCTGAAGATGTGGAAGTCCTTAAAGTAGTTGTTGACACCTCTTAGTCCCACCTCAGCCTATCTAACTGGTTAGGACTTAGAAGTGACACCCTGGTTTTCCAAAAGTGTTAAGAGGTGAGTATCTCCATGTCCACCCTTTTGATGTTATAAGTGTAAGTGTCATAAGTAGAAAATAACGAATAAAAGGATTGTTCTGTTTATTTGTCAAGCAATGAGTTTTACGTTATCCCAATACTGCTTAGGTAGTTATTCTTTCTCGACTTGGGATAGTACTAGCTTTCCTTAGGACTATTACGTCAAAAGGGAGGGGGTTCCTTTCCTTTTTAGGTCTTTGGTGGTTACTCGTTTTAAATTGACTCTGCCAAAGTCGTTTTGTCTTGTGTTGTGCTGTAGTTCTCTCCCTTTAGATGTAAAGACGGCATTATGTAGGTCAAATTTATTATGGTTGTACGTTTTTTCTAAACTTATTTGTGTCAAAGGAAATACTAAATAAGAATTTAAAGCTGAAAATAAAATATTTAGTGTTGGAAAAATAATAAAGTATTTAAGTGCTTGAGTTTGTTTGGTGAGTGCATGTGGTGCATATTATTACTGATGTTCTAGTTATTATATATGCCTTAGCATATTGGTACTGTTGTTAGGTTGTTTTATATTGTCAATCGGTAGTACTTACTTGCATGATAAATTCCAAAAAATCAGGAATAGAGAGCTATTCCCTTCCAAGATTTTGAAGTATGTTTAGATTATAAAGTTCGTTATCAAAATAAAATAACAACAGTAAGTATTGCCAATAATAATTGCCAATAATAGTAAATTAAAAGTAATTCAGTTGAGTTGAATTGTGAAAATCACGAGTTGGTAGTAAAGAATTGAAGTTGTTGTAATTAACATTTATAATCAAATTCTTGGCTGTGTGTTAAAATTCCGATAATAGCATTTACTGTCTTGCTTCGGCAAATTGAAAGTAATTAAATCGATCTGAAATATGAATAATCACAGGTTGGTAGTAAAACTTTAAGTTGTTCTAATCAACATATATAATCGAATCCATGTGTTGTTAATAAGAATAAGTTAATCCTATGGCAATTTTGAAAGTATTCCATAACAATTATTATTAAGTAGGATTTTCTTTCCTATGGTTCGTTTTGCTGGGTACCAAGATTCTTCTCCTTTATTTTGAGTTTTCTGGGGGTGGCTCCGTTACAGAGTCAGAGCTAAGCAGGGTGTACTTCAGACGAAGTACCATAGTATTCTTTCTCTAATTTCGTTATTTTAGAATGTCTTGTCCATGTATATTTGTGTTGGTCCAGAATGTTCCGTGTCTTGAATCGGTATTCCGTATGGTTAAGTTGTTTGTTTGTTTTGCATTTTATACCCCTTAGAGGTATTAATGAATCAATCTGAGGTCCACCTTGTTGACGTGTCAGGCCTGGCACAAAAATACAGATATTATGCCTGCTATGACAGACACAGATTAATTCTTGCATCGCTATAGTAGACCGCTCACTGACAAGACGTTCCGTAATGTGAAGATTTAATCTTACGGTGAGGCATTTATACGCAGACGAAGTCGTCATACATTCTCTGTGCACTGGAAGCATTCGGTTTTCCCATTGAAAGCACTTCGCACGTGCGGCATAGGATGAACCGAAGTCACTATTTCGAAATATTGCACAATATACATAAATTACCCTCGGGTAAACGTTGTACACACACACACACACACACACACACACACACACACACACCGAAACCCGAGTACAAGCATTTAATTAAAAAAAAGGATTTATACAATTCCATGAAACCGTCCTTGACAACATGATTACCTTATTTTATGTAGAATGGCATACTAAAAGCTTACATTGTTTGGAGATAAATTAAATATTTAGTTTACCTAAAGAACAATATGTTGTCCACTTGACAGGCTAGATCTGTGTGTGTATGTGTATGTGCTTGAATTTCGTATGTTCGTTTGCGTTCTTCATATAGTTATTGTTATTTAGCATAGGCCCACATATCCATAATCTCCAGTCTTCGGAAGAGGTCAAGTTCAAGTCATTTGAATAGAAGCACGTCAACACGAGATAATAATTCAGAATGACGGATTTCCATATAATGTTTTAAAGGTACATGTATTTAGCATGTTTCATACATTTTAGTTAAAGTTATTAATTACACGCTGAAAAAAGAATGGATTGCTGTTGGTAGCTAGTAAATAACCAATCATAATTATTTGTTAAATTAATTACGAGATGAACAAAAAATAAAGTAATGTTGTCGTTTTCCGGAACTATTGTATCTTTAATAGGTGTACTTTATTTCAGACTCAATACTCTGTATTCCACAGGCAAGCTTTCTCATCTAGTGAATGAGAAGACCAGATGCTGCTATGCCAGACTGAAAGGGAAGTAGTAAAAAGGGATTTTGCCCCTTTTCCCCGTTTGATCCAGACTAGTGACCATAGCCCTCAATCATCGCGACTTAGCAAGTAAGCTACATGCAGTGTGTCAATCCAGTGGATGATTAGCGTTAGTGATCTATGTTCTTGAGGCTGCATATGGTAAGGTTATTACCAAGAGCAGGATGGATTGATATTCAAAGGCTAAATGACTCTGAGTGATAGAAGGTGGAAAAGCGGAAAGAGCATATATTCATTTAGTGATTATAGACGTGTTTCATTGATGGTGTCACATGGTACGGCATAGATTGCAAGGCACGGCATCGCTCTCAAATTTATCCTTCTCTCGTGGCTGTATGGAATGATTTGTCTTTCTAGCTCAGTGTTTATAGTCGCAATGACTAGTTGGTCTTGGAGATCTTCCATTTTTGTCAGGGTGCTTCTAAGTCAATGTATTGTGGTCTAGTCGCCGCTTTCGCTTCTGGTACACGATTTTATACATTTTTATTCAAAAGACGACTGAAGATTCGGTGGTTTTGTAACCGTACAATTTTGTGCGGTCACACTAATTCATTGATAGTTTAGCGTCAATCCTTTGACTGTGCAATTGCGTTTCTCCCTGGGGGTCTCAGAATTGGTAGCTGTAATTGTTGGAACCTATGCCAACAAAAATCAAAATCATTTACTTGGGTTCTCCTCCGTCCATGCCCCTAACCGATCCCCTTCGATGTCTGGGCAAGGGGTATCACGGCGATGAATGTTTATGCATCTCTCCGTCTCAAAGGACAGGACACGATCTCATAAACGTTCAAAGGTTTCGTAAAATTTACGTGAGTCTAGATTGTCTTTTGGCTGTGAAATTTATATTATTTCTAAACTCGTCGGAAGGTACAAATCTGGTTCTTCTTCGGCCCTTGTCGTCCCCCTCTATGTAGTAGTGGGTGGGATCTGTCTAGTACTCCGTCTTGGGTAAACACGGTCTTTGTGCCCTTTTCCGCACAAGCAATTCAGCATGACTTTGGCAAACAAGCGTCTTCCTCTCTGCGTGGTTTAAAGTGATGAATGTTTGCTCGATCTTCAGGAGTTTAACACCGGGGAAGGATAACAACTAACGTCTTGTTTGAATTTCAAAAAGGCATTGACATTGATAGTAAAAAATGACCCTCTAGGAGTCGTCTACGTTTTGGTCAATTTCTATGTTGGGAAAGTAGAAACTTTCATCAATTTTGGAGGGTGTCATGTTGGTAAGCGATGATATTTGCCCACCCAAGAATACAGCATGCATCCGTCCAGTTATTCAATTTCTTTTCTTTGAGATTAGTTCGAGTTGTACAGAAAGCGTGTGCATTCTTTCTTCTTCCAAAGAAACTATAAGAGGGGTTCAAAGATTCCATGGCCGTCATATTGTAACTTTAGGCAATGCGCCTGAGCTCGAGATCGATTTGAAACGCCGATCGCAGTCGTGCTTTCACATTTTTATCACTGTATATACTTATTGTTCTAAGCTTAGGTGTCGTTGGCAGGTCTTCTCGTACATTTGTTCGTAGGTGCAGTCAAAGAATTGGTTTATCGCGTCTCACTGAGAGTAACAGGCTGGACATCCGATCATTTTCGGAAACTACTGGTCGATTTTAGCTTGGAGCAGATTCTCTTGGTCTTAAGGTAGACGTAGCTTCTTACCGTTCTAAAAAAAACATATTACTGATCCAAGTTTGATCCAAATAGGAATATATACTTTTATCATGAAGATCTCAGATGAGTTATATCATGAGTGTGATACAAGCATACTGATTAGGTAATCTCGTATTTGATTAAGACCGCTCCGGTGGCCTAGTGGTTAGAGCGTCAGCCTCGGAAGCGTGAGGTCGTGGTTTCGATCCCCGGCCGAGTCATACCAAAGACTTACAAAAATAATACTAACAGCTGCCTCGCTTGGCGTTTAGCATTAATAGGTTAGTTTTAGGGCTGGTCGGCCTGGTGTCAGGATAATGTGACTGGGTGGGACATCATGCTACATGTCTGCTGCATGATGCCCCAGTGCTAGACATCACTATAAACTGTCACACTGCAGACATCATAGCAATATGACTGAAAATTGTTAAAGCTACGTTAAAAATCCAAATCACACACACAAACACACACACACACACAACACACACACACGTGCTTGTTATTTCACCTGGCCATAAGTGAGTTTATGGTAAACCAATGTGTCTGTGTTTGTTGTCCATCGGTCAACATTTGCATGTTTCCACTATGCCACTAAGGTATGGGTTATGTTTTTGTCTGATTTGATTAAGTTGGAAGACTCTGTCTCGTTTGGGTATGATTATAAGCGAGATATATGCATATTAATGACTTGATCTTCTTTCTCATTGACTGAGTTTGTTACCACTTTGGAGGTGTTATGTTTGGTCAGATTTTTTTATCAGTCTTGAAATAAATACTTAGATAATCAAAATCACAGAAATTTTAACGATGAGTGTGATGCATGCATATTAATAAGGTTTTCTTGCATCTGATTCACTGAAGTTGTTAACACTCTGGAGATGTGACTTGATTTCAACCAACATGGAACCTAAACATATATCATCAAGCTTTTAAACTTTTTTTTTATGAAGGTTGTATCAATATTGTGACCGTGAATCTGATTTGGCAGTGTTTGTTGCCAATCTGGAAACCACATCTCGTAACTGATATAGACAAAATGCTGAATACGGTAATTGCTTTCCTGGTTAAGACCTCACATGAATTCATTATGTGCAGGATAATGAAACAGATAAGATTAACGTCATATAAACTTTGAGAGGTATTATACTTAGGTTCCATACTACATAAGCATGCCTAATTAAATGGTCAACTGTTAAAGTATGCAAGCAGGTGAATGATATCAAGCCTACCTGGGCCCCTTGTTACGACTATATAAGCCACATTTTTGATACAACTAATGGCATTATCTACAGAGTTCACTACAATGAATCATATCTATTTACTAGGGAATATGAGAAGAAAAGATGAGAACTGATGTGATGAGGCCTTGAGATAGTAATGATACATTGAGGCTCATGTTATCTATAGTGATACATATTTTTTTTTATTATGCCCTCATTTGTTTAAAAAGCATATGTGATATTGCTATGCCCATCTGTCTGTCCATTCCAATGCCTAAAATTAAATTGTTGTGCATAATTTACACATTTAAAAATGCATTTTAGTCAACTTGTCTGCAGAAAATATACAAGTGTGCTGAGTATCTTGATATCAGGAGAGAGGTGGTCATTATTAGCTAAACCACCAAGAGTCTCTGGTGGGTGAAGGTTAAAGGTCACATGTATGCTATGGAATGTGAATTCTGACCCCCAGGTTACTGTCTTCTGGTAGGAGTGAAAGTTGGGTCTTAGAAATAGGAATTTAGATTTAGGAACTTTTAGCTCACCTGACAGTAAGGCTAAGTGAGCTAATGGCATAGCCGTTTGTGCTGTATCCATTCATAATCAACACTTAAATATTTCCTTGTTACCACTATGGTTGTCCTTTTTTGATCCAACCTGAGATTTTATCATTCACAAGTTTACAGTTTCACCATCAGTAAGTTTTTGGGAATGTTGATGTGTCTACTATTTGTTGTCAGTCAACTATTGCTTGCTGCCACTATGTTGGCTGTGTTTTTATCTGATTTGATTAAATTCGAATATAGATTTGTATTCTCAATATCTCAGAAGAGTACATATATGAGTAAGATCTATGCCTATTAATGACTTGATCATGCTTCACATTGGCTGAGTTTGTTACCACTCTGGAGGTCATATTCCTGGTCATATATTTTTAATCAGTCCTGATTATCAGGGTATTTTGATAATAAGTGAGACCCATGAGTGAGATGCATGCATATAAATTTGGTGATCTTGCATTTGATTGACTGAGCTTGTTACCGTCTATAAGCCATATATCAGATCTGATTTGTATCAAAGTTCGAATCTGGCCTAATATCATAATGATCTCAGAAAAGTTTGATAATGAGTGAGATCCATGCACATTAATGAGGTTTTCTTGGATTTGTTTGACTGAGTTTTTTACCACAATTAGGTCATATATCAGACTTGATTTTGATCAAACTTGGAGAATAAACATATATCATCAAATTGATTGAACATTTTTAGAATGAGTGTGTTGCAATTGCATATTAATGAGGTGACATTGCATCTGTTAAGGCAAAGTTTCGTGACATTCTTTTATCTCATCTCGCTCAAATTTTAATATAGGCATGATTGTTGAAGATCTCACTTGAAATCAGTAATATGCAGGATTAAATAAAATTTAAAATGAAATAGCATAAAATTTGGGAGATTGATTACCTAGATTGTGTGATTTCAATACTATAGAGCTCTGCTTAGGGAATGGTCAACTGTTATTTAACCAGGTGAATGATATCTGACCTGCTTGGATCTCTTGTTACCATTATATAAGCCACATGTTTTTTTTTTATCCAACTGATCACACTAGGAATATATGCTTAACACACATAAAGTTGATTAGACAAACTTGCACTGTGAAGGCTTATATTATCAGGATCTCACTAGAGTTCAGTACTTGGCAAGACCGACCGTTATAAATGAGTTGATTTTGCACTACATTATGTGAACTTGTTTCCAGGCTACATATTATATTTCTGATCCAATTTTGATTAAGCTTGTTAAACCAATTTAAATAATCAAGATTTTAGATGTGTACATTTATGAGCAGGATCAAAACATGTTGAGGTGATATGGGAACTGATTTGCTAAGCTTGTCAGTACTACCGGTATATTGTTATTTCAGATCAGATTTTTATCAAATGTAGTTGCTAGGGTTATATCATGATGATATCAAATTAAATTATATGATGAGCAAACTCTGTGCATATTAAGTGAATTGATTATAGCTAGAACTAGTTCTCAGTTCACTGGCTGTTGCATAATTTGTTTTCACTGATAAAAATAACAAACTATATTCGATCACAGAGAAAGGGAGGTAACCCTTGCTGATGGTGCATTACAGAATACTTCCCCTTGTAAAGAATGCACACCAGATATAAAAAAATGGAATACAACATCAGAACATTTCAATAGAATAATTTA
This sequence comes from Sinohyriopsis cumingii, assembly GCA_028554795.2. Taxonomy (NCBI): domain Eukaryota; kingdom Metazoa; phylum Mollusca; class Bivalvia; order Unionida; family Unionidae; genus Sinohyriopsis; species Sinohyriopsis cumingii. The sequence goes on along the minus strand of CM068837.1, from coordinate 53,236,648 downwards.
TAAAACATATCTAAGTTATAGAAATTAGGGATTAAAGTATGTAGTTTTAATTTATAAGAAAAACATTGTATAAAAGAAAAATAGCATGTGCAACTCTAAGAAAATGAAAATATTTGGCTATAAACTGTGAGTTTGTACAACAAGTGAATTTTTACAATTATGAGACACCTATAATCATGCAAGCAGGTGGTAAGTGATCATTTTAAATAGAGAGTATTGATGGTTTTTAACAGTATATGATAATTGTAAACAGATACTAAGTGATGATTTTAAATGGAAAGTAAGCAGTGATATCAAACAGACAGTTTGTGATGATTTTTAACAGTAAGTGATAATTGTAAATATACACTAAGTGATGATTTTAAATGGAAAGTAAGCAGTGATATCAAACAGACAGTTTGTGATGATTTTTAACAGTAAGTGATAATTGTAAATAGACACTAAGTGATGATTTTAAATGGAAAGTAAGCAGTGATATCAAACAGACAGTTTGTGATGATTTTTAACAGTAAGTGATAATTGTAAATAGACACTAAGTGATGATTTTAAATGGAAAGTAAGCAGTGATATCAAACAGGCAGTTTGTGATGATTTTTAACAGTATGTGATAATTGTAAATAGACACTAAGTGATGACTTTAAATGGAAAGTAAGCAGTGATATCAAACAGACAGTTTGTGATGATTTTTAACAGTAAGTGATGATTCTAAATATACATTAAATGATGATTCCAATCAGGTAGTATGCGATCATTTTATCTAGACAATAAGTGATGATGTTAAAGTTCATGGATGACACTGGTCAATAAATTGATTATATTTTGGGTTTTTCAGACTGTAATAATATACATGAAACTGATGAGATGTAATAGAAGGGATGTAGTTTACACAGGTTGTGTTCTTACAATAACGCAGATGTGTTCTTAGTGAAATGGTGAACTGCTAAAGAATGTAAACTCAGTGAATGATACTGGGCTCACTAGGGCCTCTTGTCTTAAAATTAGATTTATCATTTTTGTGTGCTTATTTTGCACTTTATTTGCATTCAGTCTGTATTATGTTTGGATTCAGTCATTCTTTTCTCAAGATTCTGCTGTTGTTTGGTGGTAAGGTTACCTAGTTCAGCACTGAAGACAAACCAATTGCATAATGCTTTTGTATTATTTGTAACAAGCAGAAAGTTGATACATCAACTTTTATAATGTTTCAACAAGCAAATGTTTTCAGAGCTTTATGTATATTTTCAATATTTATGAAGTTAATATCTAACCAAATAATGAAAAGTGAAAATCTTTGTGGTTTTTCCTTTGAAAAGAGACTAGTTTTTTGTTTTAGTTTTAATTCATGTCGAACTTTGTTCTATTTAGTTATGGTAATGTTCGACTTCAGATTTTTGTCTCATTTGCATCATATATATTGTTTGGGACAACTATGTCACGTGGACACATGTCTAGTTATGTACAGTGTTGATTGCATGCTCTTATTTAGCCATGCATCACTTTTCTAGTCCTGATGGTGTTGGATTCATGTAACACACAGCAATGTATAGGCAGTATGTTCACTGATGTTCTAGCACATAATTTTCTTGGCAGTTCAGGACCTTGGCCATCTTGGCTTACATTTCTCATAGAATGAATGATGTCCATTATAAAGTTGGATCTGGGTCTTGCTGGTAAAAATGTAATTTATAAAGTTGGATCTAGCTTCATGCCAGTAATGATGTACATTATAAAGTTAGATCTGGGTCCATGCCAGTAATAATGTAGATTTTAAAGTTGGAATTGGGTCTAAGCCGGTAATGATGTGCATTATAAAGTTGGATCTGGGTCCATGCCAGTAATGATGTACATTATAAAAGTAAATCTGGGTCTTGCTGATAATAATGTACATTATAAAGTTGGAATTGGGTCTAAGCCGGTAATGATGTACATTATAAAGTTGGATCTGGGTCTATATTGGTAATGATGTGCATTATAAAGTTGGATCTAGGTCCATGCCAGTAATGATGTACATTATAAAGTTAGATTTGTGTCCATGCCAGTAATAATGTACATTATAAAGTTGGAATAGAGTCTAAGCTGGTAATGATGTGCATTATAAAGTTGGATCTGGGTCTATGCTGGTAATGATGTGCATTATAAAGTTGGATCTGGGTCTATGCTGGTAATGATGTGCATTATAAAGTTGGATCTAGGTCCATGCCAGTAATGATGTACATTATAAAGTTGGATCTAGGTCCATGCCAGTAATGATGCACATTATAAAGTTAGATTTGGGTCCATGTCAGTAATAATGTACATTATAAAGTTGGAATTGGGTCCAAGCTGGTAATGATGTGCATTATAAAGTTGGATCTGGGTCTATACTGGTAATGATGTGCATTATAAAGTTGATCTGGGTCTATGCTGGTAATGATGTGCATTATAAAGTTGGATCTAGGTCCATGCCAGTAATGATGTACATTATAAAGTTAGATCTGGGTCCATGCCAGTAATAATGTACATTATAAAGTTAGATCTAGGTCCATGCCAGTAATGGTGTACATTATAAAGTTGGATCTTTGTCCATGCAGGTAATGATGTACATTACAAAGTTTTGATTTCAGTCCATGCATGTAATGGTGTACATTATAAAGTTGGATCTGGGTCTATGCCAGTAATAATGTACATGATAAAGTTGGATCTGGGTCTCTATGCTGGTAATGATGCACATTACAATGTTGGATCTAAGTCCATGCCAGTAATAATGTAAATTGCAAAGTTGGATCTGGGTCCGTGCTAGTAATTTTGTTCATTATAAAGTTAGATCTGGGTCTATTCAAGTAATCATGTACATCATAAAGTTGGATCTGGGTCTATACCAGTAATGATGTGCATTGAAAGGTCAGATCTTGGTGTATGTCAATAATATATAAAGTGACATATGTCATAAAGTTGGATCTAGGTGTATGCCTGTACTGTATGTCCAGTATAAAGTTGGATGGTATAAAGGTAATCCAGACAGTTATTATACATCTATCTATCACACCTTAGTTATGATTGTATGTCCCATTGTAATAATAATAAAGGCCTGTAGTGTTACCCTTGTCCATCCATCTGACTGTCTATTACACTTTAGTTAGGTTTTAATGCCTCACTATAACAGTAATAAGGGCACATAGTATTACCCATCTTCATCCATCTTTCTGTCACACTTTAGTTAGGTTTTAATGCCTCATTATAACAGTAACAACGGTTTGTAGTGTTAACCTTGTCCATCCATCTGTCTGTCACATTTTAGTAAGGTTTTAATGCCTCACTATAACAGTAATAAGGGCATGTCATGTTACCCTTGTCCATCCATCTATCACACTTTAGTTAGGTTTTAATGCCTCACTATAACAGTAATAAGGGCATGTCATGTTACCCTTGTCCATCCATCTATCACACTTTAGTTAGGTTTTAATGCCTCACTGTAACAGTAACAAACGCATGTAGTGTTAGCCTTGTCCATCATCTATCACACTTTAGTTAGGTTTCAAGCACCATGATGGGTCATCCATGTTTTGTGACTATATACTTTTTCCTGTTAAACCAGGACTAAAGGAGTAGCAAAATAAAGCAGCTATTTTTTACAGTAGGTTAGTCATGTTAAGGATTTAGATTTTACCCTTGTCCATCCATCTGTCTGTCACACTTTAGTTAGCTTTTAATGCCTCACTATAACAGTAATAGGGGCATGTAGTATTACCCTTGTCCATCTGTCATACCTTGGTCAGGATTTGCATCTAGGTAAACATTCAAGCACCATGATGAGTCATCCATGTTCTGTGACTGCATGCCTTTTAAGTCAAGCCTAAAGGAGTAGCAAAATAAAGCAGTCACTTTTACAGTAGGGTAGTCATGTTCAGGATTTAGATTTAAGACTTTCTGAGTGAATACAGTTTCTATAGCATCTTTTGAGTGTATGTGGGGAGGAGTTTGTATTTTTAGTTCACTCGGTCAAAGATCAAGTGAGCTTATGATGTGAGGTCTTGTTTGGAATTATTTTTGTAATTTTCATCCATCCAGCCATCTATCGATCCAAGCATCCATCCATCCACACATGGTAATGAGCACTAGAAGTTTCATTTCAGGTCAGACATCAATCAGGTATGGTATGCATTAACTTCAATCAGCAAAGCCTTGGATGAACTTTGGTGAGTTTGACTATGACCTACATACATGCATATTAATGTAGTCATCTTGCATGGTATTAGATAAGCTGGTTAAAACAAGTAATGTTAATTCCATGACATATCAGTTACATTTAGTTAGGTTGCAAGTAATGTTAAATCCATGATATAGAACTAACATGTAACAATCTGGTACACATGGGTTATAAGTAATGGTAAATCTATAACATCATGTAATGGTTATTTCATTTGAGCTGTGAAGTCAGTTTAATAAATGATAGTTTGTAAGGTGGATTAGATTTTCCAAGGTCCTGTTTACTTTTCATTGACTTTTGTTTGTAAGACTGTTATTGCCATTACTAAAATTGTATAGACAGATTTCTTTTACATTATTTATAAGACATTGGTTGTAACCACATCCTTTACTGTATAGTCACTGCCAGATTTTGATATCAAGGTATACATATATGTTGATATCTAGATATACATATATGTTGATATCAAGGTATATGTATATGTTGATATCAAGGTATATGTATATGTTGATATCAAGGTATACATGTATGTTGATATCAAGGTATACATATATGTTGATATATAGGTATACATATATGTTGATCAAAGTTACAGACGAATCACAATAAATTATTTATTATTTGTTAATATGTTGATTATCCTTTGACGGACTCTTGTTTGATATTTATAGGTTACTGCATTTGTATGGGAAAATATGAACGAGTTGTTTGGATGTAATACTGCACGACCTTGGGATTGCAGTATATCCATCCAAGAAAACGAGTTCATATTTTCCCATACAAATGAAGTAACCTTTTTATTATATGCTTTTTTTTTAAAATATAAACAAAATACACTACAAGAAACAATGTAAATGAATGTATGCCGTATTCCAAACTAAATACACAAGCACATATTCATTATTACACAACAACATTATTACTGTGCACATAACTCCACCTAGATAAATTTGAACTTAATCGGGCACTTGACGTAACTTTCAAAATAAAATGGCATGTCTAGTTAAAATTGAAATTTGGAGTCATATTGTGAATGGATGTGCATTGCAACAACTTTTCCATTTGATCTGGAATGAATATTGTTATTTGTTTCGATTCTATGAAATTTCATAATTATGGACTGGATTTGTATGTGACAATTCCACATGAAATACATGGGATTGAAGAAGCTAGGGACAAGCGTGTTGACATCTGCAGATGTGTTTCTGTTTCTGTCATTGAATGTTTGAAATTATAATGTGGGAAAAATATGAAGTCTTTCATTTGCAATTATCAAAAGGACATTATGGAATTTAATGCTTATTTCATTTTGAGTGCAGTAAGGAGGATGTAATTGCACTTGTCATCGAAATTACAGTACAATTTCAAAATGTGCAATCAAGATTGAGAACCTAAGACATGGCTCATATAATTCGGATTTGCAGAACTAAGAAAGTACATTTTGAGGAAATTCAGGATGTAAAACTGTAGGTCTATATTTTTTTTGCCATTCTTATCACCAGCCAAAGAAGACAGTATATGACTTGTCACTTGTATGTTATTTGTAAGGACCTTTTTGCATCTGTTGTATGCTGTAGCTACCCTAAATCCAAAACATTGTATCAACATGGAATGTGGCAAAGCAGCTGGTATGTGTCAGTCCACGAAACATCTGTTTTAGTTCATTCAGAAACAAATTTAAACAACCACAATGTAGAGAGCCTCTTACGCGAGTGTACATGATTTGCTTACAAATCAAAATTGCTGGCATCTGTGGCCATTGTTTGTTTACAATAGAAAGTAGTTTCTTCATGCACGTGAATGCTATATGTGTATTGGCACACTGGTTCAGTATCGGGTAATACTGCCGATTCTGTCAATGTAAAGTCAACAGGGGAAAAAATGAGCATATAATAAGAATGAATATTTAAAGGGCCAGAAGAACACTAGGAGGAATCAAAATAAATATAGTACTTATTAATTGTTAATCAGTGGGAAGTCAGTCTCTTTAAGTAAGTCTTGTTTGTTTGATATCAAAGAACAGAAAGTCAGTCCTGTCAAAGGACTCTTGTTTCTTTGATACTGAGGAATAGAAACCTGCTAATTAAAAGACAAAAAAAGGACTGGAAGAATTGTAATAAATATGCCCATCTTTAAAAACCCATATAAATTATATAATAATAATAATAATAGTAGTAATAATAATAATAATAATAATAATACACTTTATTCATTAATTTAGGCCACTGTTCCATTTTACAAAATAAAATACAAGTAAATATAATGTGCGCCATGGTGTAATGAAGTTAACTATGGTGTTCACATGTGTATACATACATCATTTCCTATAATCAGTGCATTAAATTATAAAGATGTAGTTATTTCTAAGTACAGTGTACTCTTCTTTTTTATATCAAGGAGTTAGTAATTAAAAGTCAAAAAGAAGAATATAATAAATTGAGCAATTAGGAATTATTTAAACTGTAAAGCATCATTTTCTTCAAGGGACTCTTGTTATGTATCTGCTAATTAAAAGACAAGAATAAGAATCAGAAGAATCACAATCAATATTATAGCTCTTAATAATTGTTAAACTGTTGAGTGTCAGTCCCAGCAAGGGACTCTTGTTTGTCTGAAATTATGAAACATTTTTCTCTCTTTTTAACTATGACCATCTATTATGTATGACAAATGAGACACAGTCATACTTTTGAATGGACTAAATATATATTGGATACTTAATTATTCAGTTCAGGATGAGATAAGATAGTACATGTAAAGAAATAGATAAATAAAAAAATAAATAAATAAAAAAGTAAAAAAATAAAGAAATAAATAAACAAAAATCTGTCATATCCATTGAGATAACAGATCAATAATGCTGCCTGCTGTCTTGTAATTCTAATTTTTGATGAATATTCATCATGCATGTGTAGATGATCCTTTTTCTTCTACATATCATTATCAGGGAAGTCTACATTACAGTCCATATCTGGCACTTCAAGTGATATGGAATCGGGTCACAATTAGTACTTCCAGTTCAGTACCCATGAATGTAGTTCTAGTCTATTTTTAGAACATTTATTCCTCTCTCATTTTGGTGGTGATAGAAGAGTTATATTTATGCATTTTTGGTAGGGACTTAAAGCTAATTGTTTATTCTTGAGAATATGAGCGTGTGGTGTGGATGTCTGTGTGCATTTCACTGACAGTGCAAAGTGAGTAATAAGGCCTTGGTTATGATCCAGAAGTGAAATCTGTGTTCTGTTTACATGCTGCTCCGTTGACAGTCCAGCATCTCAAAGCAATGCCTGTGAACCTTTGACAAGAACTTCAATTGTGAAGTCATCTTTGAAGGTATTTTAGATTAACATATGATTTGTATTGATTGTCACACAGTGGAAAGGTCAGTACTGATAAACAAATGTAGAGAAAATATAGTAAAATGTATTGTGTTCTATGTCCATATATCGGCTAATCAAGGGAGACAACATTAAATATTTAGGTGGCAGGATCCAGTTTCGTAAATTGGCCCCTGGCAAATTTCTTAACTTAAGGCTATGGTGTGACTTTTTCAGCTAATGTTGTTTACTCTTTATATATATGGATATATTTGTGAAATAGGTGTTTCTGGCTTGTGTTGTTCTTGAAATTGATGTCAGGCATGTACACCTTCCATAGTTGCTCTGCAGAATGTTGATAGTGAAATACCAATAGTCGGCTAGGAAGAAGAGCTAGCCTTCCATAGCAGTAGACACATGGGTTCAAGGCAAGTAGAATATCTCAAAAATGGTTTCGATGACAAATATTATAAATTGCATCAAGCTATTTAGTAGACAATGTTTTTCAAAATTTTCATCCAGGGAAAGGGCCTGCATTTGCACTGTAAGCACCACATGCTGTCAAAAATGGCCAACGGATGTGACAAATGCATGTATTAAATAGGGGTTGGGGTGCAAAAACTTATTCTGCTATGAACTGCCATTGACTTCAGTCTATTAAAATTCATGGCTCTTGTGACTTAACATGTAAATAGAAATATTAAATTTTTTTCTATTATTTTTTTAATTATGATTACAAAATATTCCTATTAAAATCTACTCTTACCTGTTATTTTACATAGTTTTATATGTGTATGCATATTTGTGTATTTTGTGTCAGTGTTAAGGTTAAATGTGCATGTTGTGTGTATAATATTGTTATATGCAGATTTTTTCACGAATGTGTAATTTCTTTTTCATATGCCTCCTCAACAGTTTCCTCCTATTATCTCATCTTTGTGTATGTGTTTGTGTGTGTGTGTGTGTCTGTGTGTGCGTATGTGTGTTTATGGTTAATGTATAAAATCAGAAACTACCAAGTAACCTTTATTGATTACAAAACTCATCTGATGTGAGATTGAAATTTTTAGATCTTTAACACAGACGATAACTCCTGAAAAATAAAAACAATTATAATATAATAAAAATGCTTATTTAATTTAATAGAAAATTACATGCAGTAATTATTTAAATTATTAATAAAATAAATCAGTAGCAATAAAAGTCACTGAAAGAGCAATTTAACAATGTCATGTTAAAGGTCTTGTCTCTCACATTTTTGGTTAAGTGAAACTCCTTAAAATATGAAACAGGGCTCAAGTATAACAAGTTTTATATCTTCAGTTTTGACTTAATTTGCATTCAGGAACAGTTGTGTTCCATTATTAACCCCACAGACATAGAATAATAAAGCATGTCTTAACATAAAAGTTCAGTTATTTGCTTTAGAGTTTTACATCTGTGTTTGGAATTATATTGTTAAAACTGCATGCAATTTGGTATTCGCACAATGCTTTTGATTGTAAAACATCTACATTTACCAAGCATTGTGGATAGCTTCCACTTGAGGTATGGAAGAAACTCATGCATTTCTGGGTCAAAGGTCAAAGTTCTGATGACTGATCGAGGTAGGAGCAAAAGGTCAAACGTCAAAGTCCCTGACTGAATTTGCATGATTTCTATATGCCCACAATGAGGTTTATTATATTCTGATGTCTATCTTTAATTTGATATCCACATAATAATACTTTTGATTGTCCAACATCTACATTTACCAAGCATTGTCCACTTGAGGTATGCTGGAAACACATTGCTATCTGGGTCAAAGGACAATGTCCCTGTCTAAAAAGAAATTTGGTTACTGTGCAGAAAGTAATGTCCCATCTGCAGCAGAATCTCTGTTGCCTGAGTATCAGAATTGTGATCCAATAGTAGCAGGATGAATCCTTGACTAGGTCAGCCTGGGTCAGCTACCTCCTCTTGGGAAAGGCACTTAGCTCCCATTGCCTCAGCATGATATAGTGAATAATATATTACCGCTTACCAAAATTTTTGGCTGATTTGCATTTGGTGTAAGGAAAAAACTACATTGACTTTGGAGTCAAAAAGTCAAAGCTCAAGATCACAACAATAAAACTGGTTTCCATACTGTGGCAGTAGTTTTATATCATTAACTTTGTGAATGACTTGTACATAGCATGAGAAAGAAGCTTGTTGGTTCTTGGATTCAAGTGTTGGTCTAAGTCACTCTTAAATATGATACATTATTTCTATGTAGAAATTTTAGTGAATGATATATAGAGGATCTTAAATGGGTCATGATTTAATACTGAATTTGACTGCTCCAGTGGCATAGTGGTTAGAGCATCTGTCTTAGATGTGGGAGGTTGTGGGTTCGATCCCTGGCCGAGTCATAACAAAGACTTATAAAAATGATACTAATATCTGCCTTGCATGGCCCTTAGCGTTAAGAAGTTAGTGTTAGGACTAGTCAGCCTGGTGTCAGGATAATGTGACTGGGTGGGACGTCATGCTACATGTCTGTGGCATGATGTTCCAGTGCTAGACATCCCTATAAACTGCCACAATGCAGACATCATAGCGATATGACTGAAAAATTGTTAAAGCGATGGTAAAAATCCAAATCACATCACACACACACTCTATTTGTAATTGTATGACACATTTTGATTAGACTGTAAGGATCTATATGTAATTGTATGCCATATTACGATTAGACTGTAAGCCTCTATATGTAACTGTATGCCATATTATGAATTGACATATGATCTATAAGTAATGTTATGTCATATTATGAATTGATATAGCATATATATGTAATTGTATGCCATATTATGATTAGACTTTAAGCCTCTATATGTAACTGTATGCCATATTATGAATTGACATATCATCTATATGTAACTGTATGCCATATTATGATTAGACTGTAAGCCTCTATATGTAACTGCATGCCATATTATGAATTGACATATCATCTATATGTAATTTTATGCCATATTATGAATTGACATAGAATCTGTATGTAATTGTATGCCATATTATGATTAGACTGTAAACCTCTATATGTAACTGTATGCCATATTATGAAATGACATAGCATCTATATGTAACTGTATGCCATATTATGAACTGACATAGCATGTGTATGTAATTGTATGTCATATTATGATTAAGCATAGCCTCTATATGTAACTGTATGCCATATTATGAATAGACACAGCCTCTATATGTAACTGTATGCCATATTATGAATTTACAAAGCACTGTATGTAATTGTATGTCATAATATGATTAGACTGTAAGCATCTATATGTAATTGTATGCCATATTATGATTAGACATAGCGTCTATATGTAATTATATGCCATATTATGATTAGACTGTAAGCCTCTATATATAATTATATGCCATATTATGATAAGATTGTAAGCTACTATAATTAATTGTATGCCATATTATGATTTAATTGTAAGCTACTATATGTAATTATATGCCACATTATGATTAGACTGTAAGCTACTATATGTAATTGTATGCCATATTATGATTATACATAGCCTCTCTATGTAATTGTATGCCATAGTATGATTAGAATGTAAGCCTCTATATGTAATTTTATGCCATAGTATGAATTGACATAGCATCTATATGTAATTGTATGCCATATTACGATTGGACTGTAAGCCTCTATATGTAACTGTATGCCATATTATGAAATGACATAGCATCTATATGTAACTGTATGCCATATTATGAGTTGACATAGCATCTGTATGTAATTGTATGTCATATTATGATTAGACATAGCCTCTATATGTAACTGTATGGCACATTATGAATAGACTGTAAGCTACTATATGTAATTGTATGCCATATTATGATTATACATAGCATTTATATGTAATTATATGCCATATTATGATTAGATTGTAAGCTACTATTTGTAATTGTATTCCATATTACAAAGCATCTGTATGTAATTGTATGTCATATTATGTCATATTATGAATAGACTGTAAGCATCTATATGTAATTGTATGCCATATTATGATTAGACATAGCGTCTATATGTAATTATATGCCATATTATGACTAGACTGTAAGCTACTATATGTAATTGTATGCCATATTATGATTATACATAGCATTTATATGTAATTATATGCCATATTATGATTAGATTGTAAGCTACTATTTGTAATTGTATGCCATTTTATGATTAGACATAACCTCTATATGTAATTGTTTTCCATATTATGAATTGGCATAGCCACTATATGTAACTGTATGCCATATAATGATTAGACATAGCCACTATATGTAAGTGTATGCCATAGTTTGATTAGACTGTAACCATATATATCTAACTGTATGCCATATTATGATTAGACATAGCGTCTATATGTAACTGTATGCCATATTATCATTAGTCATAGTCACTATATGTAGTTATATGCCACATTATTATTAGACATAGCGTCTATATGTAATTATAAGACCTATTATGATTAGACATAGAGTCTATATGTAATTGTATGCCATATTATGATTTGACATAGCATCTATATGTAATTGTAGGCTATATTATGATTAGACATATCCACTATATGTAATTGTATGCCATATTATGATTAGACTGTAACCATCTATATGTAATTATATGCCATATTATGATTAGACATAGCGTCTATATGTAATTGTATGCCATATTATGATTAGACATAGCATCTGTATGTTATTGCATACCATATTATGATTAGACTGTAAGCCTCTGTATGTAAGTATATGCCATCGTATGATTAGACAGCCTCTATATGTAATTGTATGCCATATTATGATTAGACATAGCATATTTATGTAATTGTATGCCATATTATGATTAGACTGTAACCATCTATATGTAATTGTATGCCATATTATGATTAGACATAGCATCTATATGTATGCCATATTATGATTAGACATAGCCTCTATATGCCAGATTATGATTAGACATAGCATCTGTATGTATGCCATATTATGATTAGACATAGCCTATATATGTAATTGTATGCCAGATTATGATTAGACATAGCCACTATATGTAATTCTATGCTATATTATAATTAGACATAGCCTCTGTATGTAATTTGTATGCCATATTATGATTAGACATGGTCTCAATATGTAATTTTATGCCATATCATGATTAGACATAGCCTCCGTATGTGATTGTATGGGATATTTTGATCAGACTTACTTGCATTTTCAGTACGATTGCATGATTTATAAATTCTTTTCGCACATATTTCTTTAACATTTTGGACTATTTTGTACAAATGTTTATTACCATAATTTAACAGAAATCACCTGAGGCAGACTATGAAATTTTGCATTGTGTGTCTTTTACATAACATTTGACCTGATTCATTTTTATGCCATTATTCTGGTAACAGTTTCTCAAATTCAAATTATAATTGGTGTGGAATAGCGAGGATTGTGCTGACATGCTGGTAAACCCTGCACCTTCATAAATACATACATACATATGTACATGTGATTATACCATTTGCAGATTGATTTAAATTCTAACTGTAATTGGCCTTAATGAGGATTGTGCTGAAGTGTTGATTAATAACATATCTACCAATGCATGAAAAGTGGCGTTTATGTGAAATTAAATCAGAAGTAAACATCGTTAAATTTCAAATATGAAGTTTTACAGCATTTATTTCAAGAGTAAGGACTGTCAATTGTTATATTTAGATTTCAGCAAATTCCACATTTAATGAAACAATAAGTGTCCAGAATTCATGACATTTCGAATCAAAGCAAATAAAGTAGAGGAAAATAGGCCAGTTGACTTTTTATGTCAAGTTCGCATGCAATTTGAACATTTTGGACAGACTGCCAAATGATTCATGTTTTCATTGGGGTGAGAGTACTTGCATTACTGAATCTGCCAAGCAACACCAATTACCAGTACAAATATTGTGCAGTCATACATTTTGGTCTGCATTTGCCATATTTACTTGCAAACACTGATATAAATCGAGGTAGTGGCATGTTATGGTCTATGCTGTTCAATGTGCATACGATTCCCAATATAGACGCCATGTATAGTCTGTTTCGTGATGAAAAGTGGCACTGTAGAGGTCTCCTCTTACATCATTGATTACCTTCACATTGATGAATCAATTTGAACATTAACAGCTTTTAACCACCAATACACTGTTATCATCATTATTATCGATGATATATTATTTTACTTATTCAGAACGTAGAATGTGCCCTAATGAAAAAGAAACGTACAAGCATGGCTAGTGTCTTAAATGAAAATAGGGCTGAATTATGAGATGTACTCAATCCATACAGGTTTATTACATCAGTGACATATGAGTACAATAGACCTGTCAGTTTAGGAAGAATCGTCCTTTAATGTCTCAATGTTTGCTAACAAAACAGTTGGTTGATTGTAGATTTTACAGCACTAGCACCGTAAGGCTATTCAGTGCCACAGAAAGGTTATAGGATAAAAACGTATCGAGAATGTTATTACCAATAAGCGATAAAGGTACAAATGCACAAAAATAAGATATATGCAAATGGTGTGTCAATAGATGTCATAATATTGGTTTAAAGTTGCTTCTGGATGTTTGAATTATTTGTGTTCTTTAGGACTGGTGTTATTACACATACGGAATATTCTTTTATTACAGTGGATCAATTGTATTACTCTTCAGTAGTTTGATTTGAAACCTTGTTGAAAATATACTTCGAAGAGATTGAAAGTGAAGAAACGTGAAGTTTGGTTGAAAAGTCAAACAAGTGCAATGGCTGTGGGTGGCATAATGATTTTGTTTTACAATTAAAACAATAGAAAATCACAAATTAAAAGTTAAGTTTATTTGTGGCAATCCAAAATTTTAAAGCTAAAGTTCTACCAAGTGGAACAAGACAGTCAATTGTCAACAACTTTAAGCCACAATTGATACTGCATACAATTAAGTCATATTTTACCTTCCAGAATATGCATATGGCTGTGCAAATAATTTAGATAACAATTAAATGTTATATTCTATACACCCCATCAACACCTTTGCAAACCTATACAGGATATGAAAGCACAACCCACAAAACATAGCGAGTAAGGAGTTCCAAGAACAGTACATTATTGTTCAATGAATCTCAGTGACCTGGACCGTTGGTCAAAATATGTAGTCTTCAGCTTGCATTACAGTGCAGAAACCATTATTTTCTTGTCAGACATGCCATGATAATAAACTAAGACGTTTGGATGCCAAATCTAATGGTTTTCTTTACACAAACGGCATGCCATCCACAAAAGAACATACTCGAGAGCAAATGTTAATCTGCAAAAACTCAATTTTCATATCGACTTAGACACAACAGCACTTTGCATGGCCTAGGGCGAAACAACCTTCCAATACAAATGCATATAACCATAAACGTGATGAAAATCAAGCAATGGACACAACTATGATTTGTATGGCACTAGGCGAAACACCCTTCCAATACAAAATTATTTTAGGTTAGCCAAACATCAACTTGAAAACAAACATTAAACACAACAATGATTTGCATGGCATAGGGTGAAATACCCTTCCAATACAAATGCATATAACCATAAACTGGATGAAAATAAAAAAATGAACACAACAGTACCTTGTATGGCACAAAGTGAAACAACTTTCCAATACAAATGCTTATAGGTGACCCAAAATCAGCTTGAAACCAAACAACAGACACAACAATGATTAGGGCGAAAAACCCTTTAAATATAACTGATTAGTACCATAAATTCGTCGAATTCAAACAATGGACATGACAGCTCTTTGTATGGCACAGAGTAATACACGCTTCTAATACCCTTCTAATACGAATTCTGATAGCTAAAATTAAACTTATCAAATAAAAGAGCAATTCCTATAACAGTGCTTAACAACAAATATTTACGTGGGGAAATAAACACTTAAAAATGCAACATGACATACCACATTTGTGATGTACAGCTATTTTTGTTCTTGTCACTCACACTTCAGAGGTAGTGGCAAGTTCTTAGCCTCAAAATATGTTTGTGAACAGCATTCTTCTTGACTGAATCTGAAGAACCATGAGTACACTGTTTGGACGTCAATAATGATCTCGCCCCAAAATACCCACTTTTAAATACCGTTTTCTGCCAGGAGGAAATAATTCTAATGGGAATGCAATAAAAAAGGTCAATTATATAGACCAAGCATTATTTCAGGCAGCAAATATTGTTCACAAATTAGGATTATACATGAAAACGTTACTAATCTGGTATATGTACAACGTTTAAATGATATGCAATCATAAATCAAAGCAATCTACATTATTAAAGCATGGAAAAGCCAGATTGTAGCTTTTAATCTAAGGTTTGCAATGAAGATAAACATTCAAATATGTAATCCATTACTGACAGGGCATACAAAATTCACTCATTTGTTACGTATTTCTTCATGTGCTTGTACATATTGACACAGAATACGCTGTACTGGCATAAAGCCAGAGGTCCCTCTGATATCGTACAGATCCCTTGACCAAACCTCAACAGGCTTTCCACAGTAATTTTTAAAGTGAGCCATTTGAGGGTATAGCCAATTTATCAGTGCAAATAAATGCAACTGGCTTTGCTCACTCACTAACAAATTGTGCAGAATATAGTGCTGATCAACACCTGGAACCACTCACTATCTTTCCACCTTTCCAACGCCAATAGGTCATGATAAAGGATGATCTTCAGTGCCTCGATTTAACGGATTCATATACGTCTTAACCCAGCGACACTGTGCTGAATTTGCGACATGACAATGGAATAGAGTATTCATTTTCTGACAGATTAGGATGCATAGTCAAGTAGGTTGTTTTAAGAAACCCTATGAGTCAGTGAAGAGCTCATATTTCTTTGTTTTTGGATATGAATAGGCAGATATGACTGTCCAATACTGATTGTTTACAAAAGCATTTATTTTAGATAGGTAAAGACTTTTCAAACCTGTTCATCAGTAGGCTGAGTAATATCCTTGGATGGATTTAACATCTGAAAATGTTTCAGAAAATTGCTTTGAGGCAAGTCAGGACTCTGCACAGTACTAACAAAGGCATCTTCATAATTTGAAGTTCACGAGATCTGTTGTTATTAAAAAGCTTTCCAAGATGTCAATTATACCTTTCAAAACAAAACAGCCAAAATGTGTACACTTGGCCATAATCTCTAATGCATTCTGCGAAATGGCAATGAAAATGAATGTTAGTAGTCAGCCTTGAATCGCCATAAATTTTTAAAATTCCTGATAGAACTCAATAATTTATCAAGCCCCATAATGTCCACCTGTGTAATATATTTTTTGGCAATTAATCGACTGGCCAGAACACATTTTCTCCAGTTTTCCAAATAGGTACATGATAATATTGCTTTAAGAGCAAATATGGAAAATGTTTATCCAATTTTTCCATTGCTCTGCAGTAAAACCTCCAAAAGATGATGCACTTTTTCTGAGTATTGCACCTATACTGCTAGCTGCATCAACCTGGTCTACCCTTTCTTGTATTTTGGACGGAGCATCATTTAAAGCTTTCATTTCTAACCAAAACTTAATCATCAACTTTCATGTTCATAGATACAAGTTATGCATAGGATATATAATGTACATACGTTTTGGATCAAAATATTCCAATTTATAAAGTAAAGAATACTTTGCCCTCCATGAACTTTCAAGATGTTCTCATTCAGTCGGTGTGTTTGCTTTCAGTATTTTTACAATGTCTCTTTTATGACCTGATAATGTACGAGGGGGCCAGTTATGCATATCAAAACCAGAATAGTCTCTTTTTCCAATTTCCCCAGGAAATTTCTGTCTACATTTTGAACACCCCAGTGTAGCACTATTCTCCAAGGAAACCACACAGCTTTCTGGTGGCTGGCACATCAGACCCAACATAAACTCGAGCCAATTTAAAATTCACCGGTATTTTAGGACTATTTGCCGAGACTGTACTGAATCCAACTGACCATGCTTGCCGCAATTCATCTACAAGTGGCGAAATAAAACTATTTACATTAGGTTCCATGCCCATATCAGATATAACTCCTATTAACATATTATGCTTTAACCTGAAACGTTCTTTTCTTGGTAAATTAAGTACCACACCGTATATAACACCAACTGAATACTGGACATGTTCAAATGGCTGAAACCAATCTAAATTAATCATTATTCCATAATGTCTCTCCAACTGAAAAAGTAATATTTGCTTTCAGATATACAAATATTTCATACCCATCCATCATATAAATCTGTCCAAAGACCAGGCTGTTTATTGATGACTCCACTTTTCACACACATTCTCAAAATCAGGCCTCTGCACAAATCTGTGTAGTGTTTGAAAAACTGATTTGTAGAAATAACTTTTAAAAGGATAAAGTTTCCCCAACCCTCTGCTAGCAATTTTACTGATTTCAATAGAATTTCCCCACATTCCCTTCGTTTTTTATGATGTGGATGATTGGGAAAGCAATAAAAGAACATTTTGTTGAAATTTTCTAAGCTTCTACTATTTTGATGTAGTCTTCATAATGATATAATAAGTAGCACTTTCTGTAAACTACAAAGTTTTCAAAATTGACTTTTTTAACACAAAGATATTTCCAAAGCATATACAAAGACCCCTTGAAAAACTGAAGCAAGAAGTCAAATCAGTAGGACCTCGTTCCCTAAAGCATGGAATGCACATGAAAACAGTGACATAAAATTATTTAAGACTGTGTTAGGTAGCATATGATATGCTTGCCAAGCGCATACAACTATATAAATCCAACAAACAATTGATGAAAGAAATTGTCTTTGTTACAGCTTGAAATCATTTTCAGTCCCAGATTTGTCTTTCATAAAACTTTCATTAATATCACTATCCAGGTCTTCTAAAGATATCACTCTCCAAATTTCATCTCCCTCATTCATCAGATTCATCAGCAAAAGTGTTTTCACTTATATGCAAATTTTCCCTGAATTTCGTCGTTATAACCTTGGACAACTTATTCCTGACAGTCTCAGGTGAACATAAATCACTACTACTTTGTACGTATTCACTTTCAAGTTCGCTGTTATAGTGTGTTACACCGGGGAATTCTGACTCTCTGTTTTTCTTTGGACAAAGCCAAACACCATCTTTAACGTTTATCTTCTGGTGCTCAGTCAGATTCCCGGCAAATAAATGTTGACAATATCATGGGCACCCTTTCTTAGCCTCTTTCTTTTTATAGAAAAGATGGAAATCGGAATACTCTGACTTCTGTTTCCTGCTCATCTTCTTTAACTGCAAAAGAAAATTACTACCTGTAACACATCAGTCTAATCAATGCGCTCTAATGTTTAACAGTAAAATACAAGCCATAAACCTACATACAGAAATTTAAATATTGGTTATATTCACACATAATTAATACGAATTATCTCTTGATTTGAACCAGGAGTGTTCTCAAACACTGTGGTCTATTTATATACCTACGTCGTATCTGAATTTCCATAAAGTGCGAACCATCTCTCAATAGACGAGTTCAAACGATTCATCGTCTGCAGTAATTTGTACAGTTCTGCCAAAAACTTTTTTCATTTCAGACCCCTGATAGCATACATCCATGCACATCTCTTTTAGAGTCATGTTTTGTCCTCCGATAACTTTAAAACTACAGCACACAACATTACATATAGTTTTTTGAAACAGTTTCATTTCTAGAATTACAAATATACCTAACAATTCCATTAAATGAAAAAGAAATCCATATGTTTGTAAACACATATAACCCTAATGATAACCAAAGATGTCAAAGTCAAAATATAATTGTTTTATAGAAAATCTGCAATTATTTTAATGACAATGAAATCTAAATAAATCATCAACACATGTATATGAACATGCATACTAACTATTTTACTAATCAGGCTAACAATATTTTTGTCAACATTGTGGGTGTCCAAAACGCCAAGAAATGTGAATAAATCTTAAATATTGCTTTAAAGTTTAATGGCCTAAAACTCAAACTTTTGGGCCATCTACACATTTCAATTACAGTATTTAATTGCATTCATTAACAAGTAGCATATCAAGGAAGTGATGAAATGATAAAACTTTAGCAGCCGTGTATAAAACTAAATAAAGTAACTCTACTTGTCGTATTGATGTTTTCCAGATCACACTGGGGTAATTTGTTTACATATTACAATATATTTTCTTCGTCAGAAAATCTTTTCCCCAATTATTGGACAGGTGATTGTCACAATAAAGTAATTGGAAGTTAACTGCAAGCAAAGGAAGTTTCCATTTTAATCGATCATCATGATACTAATACTACTACTGCAGATGGCCCTAGCATCTATGTAAAGGTTGAAGAGAGAGAGAGAGAGAGAGAGAGAGAGAGACAGAGAGAGACACAGAGAGAGAGAGAGAGAGAGAGAGAGAGAGAGAGAGTATAAAACTTGGATTAATATAAATATTTTACCTGTTGTAGGCCCCTCGTTTCTCAGGGATCCACACAACTGATTATATCATTTGTGTCCATACAAACCATGTGACTTCGTGGTCATTAAGCCAAAGTCACACAAAAAAGTATGTGGATTCAGATCGTTCCCTGACTAGATCATTTTGCCAAGCAATGGCATATTCTTGGACAAGGCAGCCAACTCCTTATGCATAATATAACCTTATACACATTGATGTGCAATTCAAAACAAATAAGCCTAAAACTAAAGTAAATCAACAACTTTTCAAATATTTAGTGAATTCTTATTAATCCTGAATAAACGAAAATATTACAATGTATCTTCGGTATGCAGTTATGAAATTCATCAAGAGATATATATATATGTGTGTGTGTGTGTGTGTGTGTGTGTATGTGTGTGGTCTTTCTTCAGAGTTTCTTGAATGATTTTTTATACACTTTCACAAGTGACAGGCAGTAACCCATTCCTGAGCTTTTGCCTTTGTTTCATCTTTATTCTTCTGCTGATACATGGCTGCAGAAATTAACGGAGAAGAAGAAAAAAAAAATCAGAGGGACGTCTACCTTGCGTCTGCTTTAGTGACTGCTGTTAGTTTTATTGGCTCCGTTAAATAGTTGTGTTCGCAATGATCTAACTTGTTATTTGCAACATTAATATCAGTAACTATATCTTGTTGTTTCATGTGTTTCCATTGTAATCTATGACTTTTCCTTTTATTTTTCCTTTCTTGCCTCTTTTGTTCAAGGATATGGCATTCCATCTGAAACGTTTAACAAATATATACTTAGTATTTTGAAAAGATCAGCATGAACATCTGTCAAGTAAGCCTGTTATACTCACAACTGTGATAAATTCGTCGGCATCCGTCCGTCTTCGAGAGACTGTGGTGTAGCTTCCGGTTGGATGTCCTATCTGCACCTTCGCGATTGCCTGAAGAGTCCGAACCTAAAGTGACAGACTCTGTTGCATTTTTTGCAGGTGAACGTTGATGCTTGTTGATGCTGTTGTTGTTTAGCCTTCCTCCTGGCTCTCTTTGGAGCGAGGTTTGTGTTTCTCGCTTCCTCGGCTTTCTGAACGCTCTGTCTGACAGCAAGACTCCAGGTGGAGCGGTCGTCATCACAGCTCTACCAGTCGTTGACGTTGATATTGGCCGTCTTCATGTCCTTCTTGCATACGTCTTTGTAACGTTGATGTGGCCGTCCAATCAGTCGTGCGCATTCTGCTAGCTCGCCTTATAGCAGGTCCTTGGGAATACGGCCTGGGTCCATTCTCTTGACATGGTCGAGCCAGCGAAGGCGCATCTCGCTGAAAACAGAGAACATGCTGTTCATATTGGTGCATTCCAGAACCTCTGTGTTGGGTAATTTGTCCTGTCATTGGATGCGCAGAATGCGCCGCAGGCATCTCGGGTCAAGCTGACGAGTTTCCTCTCGTGGCTCGCGTAGGTGGTACATGCCTCGCTGCTATAGAGGAGGTTTGCTAAGCATAGACGCGCAGTTTGGCCTTCTCAGTGAAACTGGAGTTGTTTCAGACCCTCTGGTTTAGTCTGGCCATAATTGAAGCTGCCTTGGCAATCCTGCCGTTCACATCATCATCAATGGAGAGCGAGCTGGGGATGGTGGACACAAGGTATGTGAAGTTCTCAACAACGTCCAAGTCGTACCCATTGATGGCAATGAAAGGATGGGAGTCTGCGTCCTGCGCCATGATTTTCATCTTCTTTAGACTGATTGTCAGTCCAAACTCCTTGCAGGCGTGGAAGAAGCGACACACCAGCTGCCGCAGTCCATCTTCCTTGTGTGATGTCAAGGCTGCGTCGTCGGCAAAGAGCACTTCACGGATGAGAACCTCTGTGCACGGAGACGGGCGATGTTGAACAGCTTGCCGTCAGCCATTGCGTGGAGGTATACTTCCTCGCTGCTGACCTTGAAGGCGTACTGCAGGAGCATGGAGAAGATGGCTAAGAGCGTCGGCGCAATGACACAGCCTTGGTTCACTCTGCTACTAACTGGGAAGGCCTCCAAAGTTGCGCCATTGCAGCACACTGTGCTGTGCATTGTCTCTTGTGGTGGAACGACGTGACGACAGCAAACAGTCGTGATGGGCAGCCAGTCTACTGCAGGAGCCTGAAAAGTCCGCTCCGGCTGACCAGGTCGAACGCCTTCGTCAGGTCAATAAAGGCGATGTAGAGGGGCATCTGCAGTTGGCCTAGTGCGAAAACTATGTCTACAGTTGACCGGCCGGCTCGGAAGCCACACTGGTACTCTGGGTAGACAAGGTAGGCTAGGGTTTCCAAACGCGCCAGGGCTAAACGGGCTAAAGCCTTTCCGACAATGCTGAGGAGGAAGATAAAGATATGTGTAAATATTATGGCTATTTATTAACATTGGTACAATGAATGGCACATAATGACAATATAGGTCTGCCCTATGTTTAATAATCTTCAATACAGAAAATATAAACCCTGGTGTAGAAGCCATATTTCTTTTTCAGTCAGTGCAAGTTATCCAGAAATTCTGGTTGAGGTATGCCAAGTAGCATTCACGACATTATGCAGAATCCAAATTTTCTGTCAGTGACAACGTCGTATGACTTTTCTAATCCCCAAAACAATTTCCACGTTGACTTTATTATGCATATATTTACATGTGATCATGATTTCCAAATGCTTCTCATACGATTATCATTTTTTGTTATAAGGAAGTGCAATTCCTGTTCACATAATTTTAAGTCCTGTAATAAGTTTATACAATAATGATCATTGTCACAATCATCAGCATTATACACATTTTCTCTGATGGATAAAAAATATATGGCACCCAAACTCTATTAGAGAGAATATTCCGCTCTTAAGAAATATACATAATTTTAACATGACATTAAGGGTAGGATGGGGTGAAATTTAAATGCGATAAAGGCTATGCTAATGCAATGCAAATAACACTAAATTTTACTTTATAAAGAAACCCGTAATTAACCTTGTTCAAAAATAAGAAATTAATGTTATAACCTAATTTAATGGGCAGTTACTTTATAATAAAACTGAGTATAATGCCAATACATTGTTTGCATTTGAAACAGCTTCATACCCACTGGTTCCAGTGAAGTAAAAACATATGTTCTTGATGGTCTTTTTATATAGATGAAATAAGAGACCAGTCTTCATTAACTGCCTCTGAATACAGATCTTGAAAGCATCTTTGAAAATTTGACTTGCCGTTAGTGTTAAAAGTCAAAAGAACACGCTGTACAGCGCTTTTATTTGGGTAATAAGACCTTGACGCCCAAAACATAAATAATGGCGTCGAGGCCTCACATATATGACTATAGGGACAAACCTATAGCAGGTATTATTTTTGTTACAGGTTTGGACCCCAACCAGCCCTCTCTCCATTGACCAGTACTGCGTATTTATGGACTATTAGCAATGACATCATGTTTCGTAGGGTGGGTGAATGTTGTACAGTAGATTATAAAAGGCAGCAATATTTGAAACCGATTACTGCATGATTGCGTATTTATTATTGACTCCGTGCTGTATATTCGGACCTATCGAGCTATATAATTGATTCAGTTCAACAATGACAGTCACATCTGTGACATTTAACAATGGCATCTCAGAATTTAGATAAATTTACAGACTTCCTTTTACATCAACAGTTTTGATACTATTTATCCTGACATGCAGAACAACTCTGGTACATATAGTCAGTCATGTTGGTTCTGGAATTATGGACTGGCTATGTGAGTTGTAACATACTACAGATAAAGAATTTGTCGGAAAAGTTGATAATCATTTCAGCTCAAAAATAACAAAATTTACATAGAAACATAGTTTAAGCATAAGCGATTCTAGGATAGCAGGTGTAGTGATATGAAGATTTGTCAACCAGAGTAGTAGCATTTACATATGTGACAGCTGTGAAATTCGAAATGATTTTATAGAGACCACGTCCGGTTTCAGCAAGAACAGTGATACATCAGTGTGACTCGGTCCTGAAGTCCGCATATCAGACACTTCGTGAATTTACCACCTCAACTCCACAGTCCAAATGGCTATCAAGAGTAACCATCTAACAAGTTTATACACATGCAGTATTAGTTTTCGCTGAGGCTTCATCATTTACATTTGTAAAACAAGACATGTTTTCCTTACATACTGTCTTTTTTTCGAGAAGGGGGAGATAGAGCCCACCCCCTAAACTTTGAAGGTATAATTCTAAACATTGCAGTTTGGCCTTGCGACTGTCAAAGGTAATACTCCTTCAGTTATACAATTGATAAAACTTCTGTATGTGCTATCAGAAATGAAGAAAAGCATTTATATAATGGTTTTTTGAAATGAAATCTATATTGCTTGCATGTCATTTAATCTGTTAGTGTTTAAAAGGTGTGATAGAACAAAACAAGTGTATTTAGTTCTTAAAATGTTATGCAGTTGGAATATAGGTGTTTTGACACAAACGTCTGGGTAGGTAACACTGCATGGGGAGGTTAACATGGTGCTTGATTTGTCTGCCATGGTCTTCTTTTTGATGCTTTCTCATGTGCAATGTTCTAGATTTTCATTCAGATAAGTAAAACTCAGAACAGTCAATTTCATGCCTACTATGTAAGTGCTTGAAGATTCATTGATGTTCCTGGGCTTGAACATTTGTGAATCATTGCTTGTCACGCTGGACAAGAGATTATGTACTTTCTGTTGTTTATATTTAAATTGGTTCTCTTTATCCATCCATCCTCTAATCTGAACAAGTGGATGCATTACTTTGTTCCACCCCAAACCCCGACCTAAAATTATTTTGCACCTGTTAGCACTTTAAATTAAAAACATTAACTACTACATAATTCAGCTTAAAAGAAGCTTGCGACGGTTTGGATGAAAAACAGTTTGTGTAATGCCAGTGTAGATATGTATAACCGTAAACAATTTTGTTAACAAGAGGTAGAGAAATATGTTTTATCATGTATCATTATTTCCATTTATTTAACAAGCACCGAAGATTAGTGAAGAACTGAGAGAAGTGTTGAAGAGACAGGAAATGATAGAAAGCAAGCTTGATAAGATATCTTGTCAAAATACGGACATCTTAAAAAAAGTTGCAGGCATTGACACATGAATGCACGAGAGACAATATACAGAAATGGACCAAAGTAAAAGTTCCAGTTGAAATTGAGGTTTGCATTAACTACAAGGATGTATATACATCAATGCTCCTTTTCAGTTTAAGTAAAATAAACACTGTGCAGTTATAGAAGTTAAATTTTACTTAGTTAAGGAGCTGATGTTTGGCTAAGGTCCAATATGAAACAGTTTCTCTTCCAGATTAACCACTCTTAGATGGCATATATGATATATAATGCAAGCCGTTGCTCAGTAACTGGTATATGCTCATGTGATGCAATTAGATGGAGTTTTCTTTGGCGTTTTGGAATAGGGCCTGGACCCATCAGCTTGTAAAAAGATATCATTAAATGGAAATAAAACTATTACAAATTATGATTTTGGGGATTCTGTCAGATTTTGAGATACTTTACAGTTGGAGTGGGTCTGACCGTCACATTCACATTGGGATATTTTGACATCTGATGACCCCAAATCAAATCCCTGTTTATATATTTCGTTAAAATTATGTACGTGTTGCTGTATGTTTCGTTTTGCATGTACATGCAGAAGACATTTATTTTTATTTGAGGGCTTGTTGAAACGTTTATGCGAATATTCCTTAATAAAGATATTTTTCTTCGGTTGTAGTCTTCTTAGCCAATCTTGTAAATTTCTTTACCGATAAATTATTAGGCACAGTTATGAAGTGTTTCGAGTGATCCTCTTGTACGTGTTTTACTGTACACATGAACAATAACAATAAAATTACATAAAAAATGAAGTCAGGCCTCAGTCGTTTTTGGTAAAATGGATTTTGGCTACCATTAGAAACTTGTATCATAATTGAAACGTTCTCCTGGCACACATTTATAATACATGAAGATTTTGTCATAGATAAACAGCCATAGGACTGACTAGAGCTGAATAGAGCTGTCTGAAGCTGTCTAAAGCTGTTTAGAGATGTCTGGAGTTTTCAGAGTATTTAGGGCTGCGTGCTGTCGATATGTATGTACTTATGTCTGTACATGTGGTGGAGCCACGGAAGTAGACGTAGCTAATTCAAGGGAACTGTACGCTGTCTGAACGTGTGTATACGTATGACTGTACATGTGGTGGATCCGTGAAGGGTGCGAGCGGCCGATACAAGTGTGGACCAACCCAAGGACACGGTGAAACTGTGCGGTTCATCAGTTCATGAATCGTACGACTGTACAAGGGTCAAGAAGCATATGTGTGTACCAATTGTTGTTTTAATTGGGTACATTTTCATTTACATAATATTATTTGAATCTTACTAGTTGTATTCCTTGATATTATGTGAATCTCTCTCTGAGTGCATAACATTATTTGAAACACATTTGAATACCTTGACAGTATTTGAATCCTATTCGTAGTACCATACGTGAGATTATGTGAATCTCTCTCATAGTGCATAATATTATTTAAAACGTATCTGCAATCCATGAGGTTTCTTGAATCTGTATTTCATATTGAATTCATATTTGTTTTGTTTAATTTCAATGTGTGAATGTCTGTGTAGAGTTATTGGGTCAATCGTATGTTGAGAGCGCGAGAGAATCATTGTATTTATACACCATATATTTTTCTTTATTAATTCATTTCATATATTTCCATCTTTCACATATTGTGTTTGTATTATTCATTTGGTCCAAAACCCACTCGGGTTCTATTCTGCGACAGAGCAATTCATGCTGCAGTGTTGCCAGTTGCGTGCGCGATGATTGTCGTCGACATCAACAGTCACAAAATTAGATTTTTAATCTTAGTGTTTATTCTTATGGCCTCAATTTTATGCTGAAAATTGTAATTTGAGTGCCAGTATTAAAAGTATGAATATCTGCTGCGAAATTAGGATACACTGATAGAATGGTTAAATCAGGTTCAGTTAAATTAACGACAATTGAATCGATACATCTGCAGATAATAGAAAATACTAAGACTTCATTATTATTATTATTATTATTTAGCCGTAAACACGAAAATGTACTTAAATAATTTTGATTTATCGGCTCTTTCCTAAGAACTACATCTACTTGCCTAAGATATAAAATAAGATAGGGAAGATAAACAAATACTTAATTGTGCCTGAAGTTTTAATAAAAAGTAAGAAACATTAAATGCAATTCATTTTTGTGAATGAATGCAATTTATATTTTCGTGTCTTTTTTTCTGAGTCAGTATTTTAAATTTTATGTATTTTATTCCACGTTCACTTAACATCTGCACATACAAAGAGAAACAACCAGGATGTGTCACATTGTTTCAAACATATGGATTCATCCCTTGAATAAACTGTAACCAAAGCTGAAACACCTTCTTTTACTGGGTTTCTCGTTGAACATAATATCCCTCTATCTGCAGCCGATCATGCAGGTGCCCTTTTCAAGGCTATATTCATGCATCCATCCCATTCAGCAGACGACATCATTAAAAAATATCAGTGTGGACGAACAAAAACAACATGTATTGGTATGGAACTGGCAGCAGCTTCTACATAAACTTTAGTACAGACAATGCAAAGTGGGTGATTTAGCATTGCTACACTTGTTATTAGATATAGTGAAAATGGAAATACAAGAACAAAACTTTTAACGTTATTGTAGTGCACAGAAAACGGAACAGGGTAAAACATCGCAGAAATGGTTGACAACAAATTTGAGGGAAAAGGACCAAACCTGGATGAAGATTGGTGAGATCAGAGATAGTATGGGTATAGCAAAATTTGGACTTCTTGCCAAAGTGATGAGCCATATCCTAGCCATCCCTCACAGCAATGCGTCCTGTGAAAGAATATTTAGTTTTTTGAGGAAGATTATGACTGACTTCAAAAGCAGTATAAAAACCGGGACACTAGAAAGTCGTCGTGCTGTTACACCAGAAGGCCTTGTTTGCTCAGTGAGACAGTTGTACAGAGTTATGCTTAAGAAATGCAAAGGAGCAACAGCCATGTCTCTCTAGGAGTAGTGTTAATTGTTGTTCTTCACTGTTAATTTTTGTTCAGTCTGTTATTTATATATTGCTATTATCAAAAAATAGCCTATTTTATAACTGAATTAGTATATGTTTATTTGAAAACCATTCACTTTTTGTAAGTGTGTTCAACATGTTTCTCTTGATAAAATCCTCCCTGCAATTATTTAAATCACAATGAAAACTTTTCAAAATCTCCCTCGAGGACTCTCGTTGGGGTTGGCAGGTCTGAATATAGCATTGTGTGGTACACAGAAAAAAATAGAAATTGCCTCTGATTGAAAACCCGTTGCTAGCTTAAAGAGTTAAAGATAAATGAATGGTGTCAGACTTGAGAGGCTTCACTGGAGAAAGATAATTGGTTATTGATTTTTTTTGGGAGGGCATTTTTTGCAATATCATTAATTTTGAAAATATATTTTGTGAATTATTTAAAAGCCTGAAGATAGTAAATTTCTAAGAAATATTGGTGATCGTAATGTATTTTTTAAAAATAGCATTGATTCATGCATTGCAAAGTTTGAAATAATTAACAGAAGTAAGTTTAGCGAGATATAACATAATATATGACATGTTAGTTAATAACTTGGAATATATGAGCTTCTATGGAAAAACTACATTCATTGAATTTTTAGAGACAAAAGGTGGAGATGAGGTGATCACTATTCCAGGAACTGTTGGATTTGACTTTTTAAATTTATTTTATTTTAACCTTTACCTCTCAGAGGAATTTGCTTTTGTATATATTATTGAAATCAGTGGAATGTGGACGGGGGACTTTTGGAAAAACAATGAATAAAATTTCATTATTTGTTTCAGGTGGAATTAAGACATACTTCCAAAGCTATAAACAAAAGGAACACAAAAGAACAACATACAAGGAAGAGGCTCACATGAATAAAATGACAAGATATTGGAGAAAATCTATGGTAATCTCTTAATAACGTTTAAGTGTTGACTCTCCCTACTTCCTACCTAAGAAAAAATGTCGGCATACAAGCAAATAGCTAAAAATCTACCTCTATGCATATTGTAGAACTAAATGTAAACATGTTACCAAATTAAATCTTATTTTCGAACAAAAGAATTGTTTTCGGTACTATATATATATATATATATATATATATATATATATATATATATATATATATATATATGCAAAAAGCAGTGAAGGAAGTACATGCTTTATTTCCGGATTTTCTAACTGAAATGCTGGAGACTTTGACAACATTTATGGTTCATTGTATAAAGCTTCTTGTTAATAGTCTGATTATTGGACATTATACACACTCTCGTGGTATTATAGTCTATTATGGGATACATATACATTAAAGTCATTGTTTTATACTCCTTGTTAACAGTATGTACAGTGGATATTCTACAAAACCTAATCCAAGTATAGTCTAATATGAGATGCACATACTTTGAAGTAATTGTTTCACACGCTGTTAATAGCATGCACATTAGACATTCTGTACAACTTCACACTATTATAGTTTATTACGGAATGCGTATACATTAAAGTAATTGGTTCATATGCCTTATTAATTGAATGTACATTGGCCCTTCTACACAAACTCTTGCTAGTATAGTCTTGTATACACTTTGAAGTAAATGTTTAATTTATTTTTCAGACTGATATATATATATATATATATATATATATATATATATATATATATATATATATATATGTATATATATAATTTATTATTTAAATATGTTTAGTAAATGACATATTTTACAAATGAAGAAATTATACCCTTTAATGTTCTGTTTCATTCTGTAAAGTTACGTATTTATCTTGAGACAATAATCAACATAATAGTAATCATCAGCATAAAAGTAGTAATAATAGTAATAATAATAATTATCAAAATAATAATAATAATAGTTATCAGTAGTAGCAACTTTTTCAGCATGCAAGTGATGTGCTCACAACATAAAAGTCCACCTACATAATATGCATTGCATTTAAATAAATGCAACAAGTCAAAACCAAAATTATGCATTACACTTCACTGTTAAAAAATGATAAACATGTTCTGTATCATGATGCTTGTGTCATCAGAGAAATGTAGCACTAAATCTGCCTTCACGTTCATTGAATTTAATATATAAAAATTGTTCATTGTTTTCTATTATCTCTTTTTCTCTAGAATAATATTTTGTTCCTATTAAGAAAAAGTAAATCCTCAACAAAATGCTCTGATGGCCTAAGTGGTAAAGCAGCATCCTCCCGCCTCGGATGCGGAAGTTGTTTGAACCATGGCCGATTCATACCAAAGGCTTATATCACAGGCTTATAATAATGGCATTATCGACTGCCTCTCTTGGTGCTAGCATTAAGAGATTAGTAAGAGATTCAGTTAAATTGATATTTTACGGAGTCCCGAGGACCCCCATATTTGATTTTTATAGAGTGCTTACAAGATGCTAAAGGGTTCCCCTTTATAGTTTCCACAGTGGCCCGGAACGCTGTATTATTGAGGTGCTTAATGATCTTATTGGTACATATTAAAACTGTTTGGCTATTGCTGCTTACTTATAGTTTGTAAAGATTCAATGACTTTCCCTCTTTCTATTCCTGTAAAAATGTCTTTGTCAAACGAAGCTCATCAATGTGAAAAAAAAACAGCATACTGTGACTGACTCAGATTAACATACCGTGGGGTAACAACTCTCTATTATCACGGTATTTTCCTAATTTACGTATGGTAGCACGCAGGTATTAAGATAAACAATAAAGTACAACTTACCTATGGGAAGAAATTTTCATGTTTGTATTGACATACTATTTTCACAATAAACTAAAGGATCCAATAATGAAATTAAACAAAAATGCCATGCAAGTGTAAATCCATGAATGATAATGATACAAATTAAAAGCAATTACTGTTAAACTTTGTATGAATTTTAAAAGCTATTTGGACAAAGAAACTGAAATATATAAGAACTATGTTTAATATTATTATTGAAATATTACTGATTTCAATAATGTTTAACTGTTATTATATTCTTATTTATATACGAGAAGTATTATCATAAGCAGCATTATGCAAATTTTGGTCCATATTGGCTACCATGAAATGAAATTCCCAGCTTAACCTTGTAAGGACGTGTATGTCACCATCAGTATATGACCTATAATCATCAAACATCAGACGATACACTGAATATAGTTCGTGATCTAAGCCAATGCAGGTATAGCAAGTTCGACTGGAATTTTTCATATGATGATCAACGTAAATACATGCACTTTACAAAAAAGTGATGTTCATTTTTTTCATTGTAAGCTTATAAAAAATGTTGACTTTTTAGAGGAAATTTTAGTGTGAGATTTATGCTTCCTTACTGGCTACAGCTTTACATCTGTAAACAACCACAAGACGGCGCGTGTCCAAAATTAATTAGAAAATCTCGTTTGCCTCGATAGTATATAGCCTTCGAAAATACAGCGTTGGAGTGTAAGTTGTGCGTCTATGTGTGTCTGTGTATGTGTGTATGTGCGTGAGAGAGAGAGAGAGAGAGAGAGAGAGAGAGAGAGAGAGAGATATATGGGGGAGGGGGGCTCACTAGAAATTTGGTGAAAATAGGATTTCCACTAGCACAAGTTGCAGTTCACTCTCACAAGAATTTTGGGTATACATGAAGTGGATAAATATCCATTATAATGCCAGGAATAAAGAGACACAAAACCTTGTCAGTTTACTTTTTTGTAATTCTTTAAATTCATGTATTACAATTTTAATCCCGTCAGTTGACTTGGTAACACACTACACAAGGCCGTTATTAAGATAGTAATATGTCACGCTATCCAAAACAAACAAAAATTCGGGCGAGGCGTCTTAATTATAGAATTGGATAATCGTGAATTAAAATTTTGCAATTAGTATTCATGTGCTTAATCACGAGTACTGTAGTACATTACTTTCATATACTTCTTTCAAAGTTTGTAAAATGGTGTGAATTTGTCCATTTTTCTGACCTGACATCCATCTACTCCAATATTTTTCGTCGTATAACATCCACAAGTTACACAATGAAGCGTCTTGCTTATAATCTGGTGCCATGTTCTATAAAATCATAGAATGGTCCTCTACATAAGTTTATTATGAATATCATAAATCTCTGAGGCTAAGTTCATACTGGTGAAACCAGTCTGTTTTCTTGGAAACAAAGTTGGTCAAATACACTTGATAGAAATAGAAATCAATGAAAATTCTAACTCGGCAATTATGTTTCTAAAGGAGATTCTCAAATGTATACGAGTGGAATTAAAGAGATGATAATAAAAATGATAAACACAACTTTTGACGGATTTTTAGTCATTTTATATTTTTAATATACCAAAACAGGGTAATCCATATATTTGCTGTTGTTGCTGTTGTGGGGTGTAAAGCCATTTTTCAGCACACGATAAGCTATGCATTGCGGCCAATATTAATTGTGGAGGAAGAACCCGGGAAGAACCACCGACCCACGAGAAGCAACTGGAAAGCTTTCTCTCATACCCACATTGGCCGAATCCTAGACGCGAACCCACGCAACCAGAGGTGAGATGGCAGTGATCAGTAACATACAGCGCTTTAGACCACTCGGCAATAATCCATATACTAGAAAGATAAACGTAATTTGTTGAAAAAGGCCTAATGATTACGACAAAAGCATAATGGCTGGCGTGTATGCGTTTAACCCTCAAATTACTTATCCAGATTTGCAAGCGGCATTTTGTCCAAGTTTCGACGTGAAAGCAACACATGGTAGTAATATTTATTATCGTAGGTTTTATCTTCTAATTTATTTTGAATCCTTAGCGCGTCGTCCTTTCGAGATCACGTGCGCTATGCTAACTGGGCTACACTCGGAAATGAACACAATTCATAATTAATGAACATGACCTCAACAGACGGCGTAGGAAATCCTTGGGACATCTTTTGGTTTTGAAACTTCGACCTTTTTGGCAAGCTGGAAATCGATTTGGTCAAAAATTTTTATTGCATCCTACCGGACTCATAGGCTGGTGTTTCAATGCGTCATTTTTTTATTTTATTGCATTAGGGACGCACATTTGTGCGTTAATGGAAGCCTTTCTGTTAGGCCTGGTCGGCCTGGAGTCATGATAATGTGACTGGGTGTGTCATAATGCCACACGTCTGCGGCATGATGACCCAGTGCTAGACATCCCTATAAATTGCTACTCTGCAGACATTGTAGGGATATGACTGAAGTTGATAAAGCTACATTACAAAAACGTCCAAATCTCACAAAATCCAGTTATCCTCAAAATAACTGATGTTTGGAAAGCTTAGGCACCAGAGCTGTAATTACTTAAAGAGAGTGTTGGTCTTTCACTGAATTGTGTCTCTTATCAAATTGATATTTATTGACTTAATGTTAAACTCTGCATTTCTGCGAGTTTATTGGTTAATAATGATAAAACTATTCCAGCCATCGGAACAAAAATTCAGTATACTATTCCAGCCATCGGAACAAAACTTCAGCATCTCCATCACCACAAATGATGTTTCAATTGACATTAATTACAAATCTTAATCATCGTTGGTGATTTGAGAAATTGACAGGAGGAAACTATTTGTCCATAAATAAAACTTGACATGTAAATAATGTACTTTAATCCTGTAATTTAATATGTACAAATATTTACTAAATGGACTTGAATTTTTTTTATTAGTTCATTCTCTTTTGTATTTATTAATTTTCATACAAGATTTTGTGAACAGACTACCATTAATAATAATAATAATAATAATACATGTAATAATAATAATCATCAGCTATGCTGTAATATACGTGTACACAATATAACAGCCTCCATAGTCAATGTCTTTCTAATGGCTGTAAGTGAACAACCACATATTTTCAATGACAAAAATTTGTTCAGCATGTGTTTACAACTGATTGTTTAGCATGTTACCACATAACTTCAATATGCATTTTTTATACAGCTTAATTCGGTGTAACTTTACAAATATTTAATCCAAACATTTACTCAGCATTTATTCATAAATTAAAACGGATTACTTTCCCAAATAATTTCTATATCCATTTTCTTTTCATAGAGCTTACTTAACTGTACAAGAATGTAGCTCTAAAATGACATCCTGCTTAATTTTATTACATTTGATAAAGGTCTAGTTTATTTATAACT
This sequence comes from Sinohyriopsis cumingii, assembly GCA_028554795.2. Lineage (NCBI taxonomy): Eukaryota > Metazoa > Mollusca > Bivalvia > Unionida > Unionidae > Sinohyriopsis > Sinohyriopsis cumingii. Next base: position 53,202,345 of record CM068837.1, on the reverse strand, counting down.
GAAAGGTTAGTGATGATTAACATATCCTTGATCTTGTGAATGCAAATCGCCGTCGGATATTTTGACACTCCAGAAGTTATGACCTGTAGAACAGATCCATCTGAGGACAGGTGATGAATGTTGTGAGAAGTGTTTCCAAGAATAAAGATGTTGTCGTATCTATCCACAGCAACTCCACTAGGGCATCTAAGATTGTCAGGGCTGTAAGTAAACTGCTTTCTACCCTCCATGTCAAAACAAAGAAGTGAATGCATCTTATAAACAGTAACATATATTCGTGTTTTCATGTTATTCAGAGCTACGCTGCTGTCGGAGTAGTCTACTGAGTCATACTGATGAGTACATTTTACATCTCCTCTCGTGTTAATCAAACTCCATTGACTCTTGTTATTCCCACAGTAACCATTCACAACCATCTCACCCTTCCCAGCGGCTGCTATTCCATTCCAATTGTATTTAGTTGTTATTGTTCTGACTGGCCTGATAACGTCACCAATCACTGACAGGATCTGGATTTTACTCTCATCATACAACGACACTGCCACCTCCTGGTCATCCAGTACACATACGTTCGATGGTTGACCTGTTAGTGTATGACTTGTGATGAATTTATAGGAAGAGCTTAGTAGGATGCATTGGTTATTGTCATGATCAGCAAGCATCACTTTGTCTCCAGGGAGAAATGTGACACCAAGCAGCAGAGAGGGTGAACAGACCACTTAAGGGAGTGGTCACCCTTGTGTTTGACCAAAAAAAAATAGTGACCACTCACAGAGGTCAATACCACGTCTACAATTCTGTTTGTCCCAAACAGAATTGTAGACGAACCCTCTCTGCTGCTCCTCTTCTGCTGATATTAATTAATTATGTTATAATAAAATGATACATCCAGAATCTCATACTGCAAGAACAGCACGAGAACGATTAGAAGCAATTAAAAAATTTCTTCCTGTCAGAGACTCATTCAGAAAAAAATCTGCAAGCGCAGCAAGAAGCACAAGTTGAGTATGAAGAAGAAACTAAAAAACTATTTAAACCCGTCACTGCAGCTACTGAGAAAGTTACAACTGTCATCAAAGAAGATCTTCTTCCGGTATCAGAAAAAATAGCAAGAAGAACTAAACAGGCAAAGAAGATTTTACGAGACCTTCCAACTGACATAGCTGCAGCTCAACCTCCACCTGTTGGTGAGGAAATACTTGAAGGTATTGGAGAACTTCGTACTGAAGTCGCCGATGTGAGAAAAAAAACTTGCATCTAAATCCAAATCAGCAGGAGAGAGCTTAAAATTAATTGCAAGATTTAACGAAGGAGTTGTTGAGGAAATTAGAAAAACTAAAAGAGAGAAATTACCTAAGATAATATTAGATAATATATCTAATAAATCTAATTTTTTAAAACCCTTTTATGAAAAAACAGGTGATGATAATTTCATTAAATGGATATATCGCGTATATTACAATAAAAAACAAGCTAGAGGTTCAGAATTTGAAAGACTTAATGAAGAAGTAGAAAGACTTTACAGAGAGAGACTGAAACAACCAGAACAGGGAGGGCTCTCCCAGTATCAGCTTCCTCCACCTCTGCAACAAATAGAACAACAGCAATCTTCTTCGCCGCAGCAAAGGTTGAAGTCGGAAATTAAAAGGGCTAAAGAGTCACTTAAATCACCCCAGCGGAAACTTCCTTCACCCTTACGTAAAATTTCTGCACCGGATATAACATTTACACCGATAGATACACCACCTGGATTTCGAGGAAGTGACTCACCCCCGGTCACCACTGAAGTACTTACTCCGGTAATGCAACCACCAGTATTTAAAACACCTCAAGATGAACCTAAAACAGGATCTGGTTTATGTCCTGATAATATCATCAATGACGTGTCACGGTTAGAAGTTCTCATAGGAGGAAAACGAGCTGGAAATAATTCACCAGAAATAATTAATGAAGCAGCTGATATTTGTCGGCGACTATTTCAAGGTGGTATCATGGATATCGGCGTTTACCGAGAACTTATCGATGAACTTGTTGATGACTAGTTGTTAGATAAATGGTAAATAAAATAAGATGATTGTGCATGATAATCATCGTAAACCCGCACAGGTTAGAGAGGTAAACTCACGATTACCAATCTACAGTGTTATTTACGGAAATGGACTTGGTGATGTCATTCGGGGATCATTTACAAGGATAGCTCCAAAGGTAGCACCTGTAGCAAAACAATTATCGATGAAGGCTATTGATATTGTTCGTGATAAAGCTCCTGGAGCAATTGTCAATGTTGCTGGTAAGGCGTTCTCGGCGATCAAAGAAAGACTAGCACGATTATTGCGACGAAAACAACAACCACCAGTGAAACTGGCAAGTACTGAGGTGATGCCTGCAGATATTAGTAAAATAATAAATCAAGCTGCAAATCAAAAACTAGCGGCGATATCTGAAGAAGCAGAAAAAAATATAACAGCAAATTTAATAGCAGGAAGCGGTCTTCGTCGACGATGATCATCATTTGAAAAATGGTAACTATAATAAAAATGTTCAGGCGCGAATCAGACCCAGCATTTGATATGGAGGCACCTGTCCTTAAGTATGAATCTATACGTGATTATCAATTTTATTCTTATGACGCAAGACTACCAAATCAGCGGGGGAGAATCGAATTACAGGTTCATGATACAAGTAGATATTTCTTGCCCGCTGAAGCGTTTATTGAAGTAGAAGGTAGACTTGTAACGAATGTTGTAGCTAATACGCCATATGCTGCTAATTTACGTGTTGGTTTTGTCAACAACGGGATTATGGCGTTGTTTGATAGCGCCACATACATGATTGATGGAAAAAATATTGAATCAATTCAGAAGGATGTTGATGTTGCCACAACAATAATTGGTCTAGCGAGATATTCTGACGACTTTACAAGATCGGCTGGTCCAACAATGATGTTTGCTAAGGATATTACTAACCACGCTGATCATGTTCAGTATATTAAGTTGCAGACACCTCAAGTTACTGCATCTAATCCACAACCGGTTGATTTTGAACACGAAGACAGACCGGGTGCTGCTTTTGATAATATAAAAAGTGTTAGTACGAATTACAACTTGGGATTTGCAACACGCCGAGCAACGCTGTCGGGAGATAATAGAAATTTTTCGTGTGCAATTCCATTATCTCACATCTTTGGATTTTGCAGAAATGTTAGAAAAGTCATCTTTGGAGCTAAACACACAATTGTGCTCGTAAGAAAAGGTGATGATAATGATGCAATCTGGCGAGGTGCTGGTGTTGCTGATGGTAAAGTAAATATATCAAAACTTTCATTGTGGATGCCAGTAATAACTCCATCTATTACTGAGGAACAAAAATTACTATCTTTTATGGATCAAGGCGGTAAATCATTGTTATCATGGTTAACAGTAACCACAGATGCTGCTCAAAGCAATATTAATGGTTTATTTACATGGCATATAGCATCACAACAGGGTGTTTCTGCACTACGACATATTTTTATTGCACTGCAAAATATTGACCGGATAAATAATCAAGAACTTTCACATATGATATTTGATAACCTTGGAGTTAATGAAGTTTCCTTACGGATAAATGGACATCAAGAACCAACAGAAAATATACAACTAAATTATGCACAAAATCATGTAGCGCGCGCATATCATCGTTTAATGTCATTCATGGGACGTGATCAAAATATAGATACCGGTTTGCAAATATCACAATTAGATTTTACAGGTCTATATCCGATTTATTATTTTTCACTAGAACATCTTGATTTATCCAAACAATCTGTTGTTGATATACACTTTCGAGCTCATGTTACTAACCCACCAGGTGCTGGTGCCTTTTACAGAGCGATCGCGGTCATACTTAGCGACAAAGCCATGTTACTTGAAGGTGGCAGTGGTCGAATGAGGGTCGTTGATGCACCAGTGGAAAATCTTTAATTATTCAGAAAAAATATTATTTATATAAAAAATGTCGTATAGTCATGTTAATGTTACTCTGACCCCCGGTCAGGTAAAAAAGCTTCAATCAAAAACCGCCAACAAATGCGGAACTAAAATATCACTAAAACGAGATCATATTAGTGGTGGTCCAAACAAATTATCGCTGACAAATAATCAGATTAAACATTTCAGTAAAGCCCTAGAATAAAAAACTGGAGTTCAATTCCATCTCTCCCCGAGCGCCATCAAAGACATGGTTAAAACGGGTGGTATATTTCCACTTCTCGCGGCCATTCCGGCATTAATAGCTGCAGCTGCTCCAGCCGTAGCAAAAGCAGCCGCGTTAGGTGCTGTTGGAACAGCTGCTGGAATGGCACTAAAGAAAGCAACAGGGCGAGGATACAAAAAAAGGGACGCGGCTTAAGATTGCCAGGATCTCGTTGGGGGAGAGGCCTAAGGCTTCCAGGATCACTTCGTTAGACGTTCCAGCATCAAATTTTGATTTACTTGATGCTGCTAAAAAATTAAAAATATCTGCCTTTAGAGGTGTTTTTATGCGAGATCAATTACCGAAACAACCAAACAAACTAGAAACAGGTATTATTAATCTCGATGAACGTTCTGGACCTGGTACTCATTGGGTATCATACGCGGTTGATCCACGTGGAATCGTTTATTTTGATTCATACGGGTTAGCTCCACCTGTTGAATTTATCAAGTATGTCGCACCACTTCACGCAACAACCAGAGTTTGGTATTCAACGCTACCCACACAAACAATGACAGATCCGCCAATATGCGGCCGTGAAGTAATTAATGTACTCGACGCTATATCAAAATCATCCAGGCCGCCACATAAAGTCGTGCACGATTATACAAGCAACCGATTTGTTGCGCGTAAGGCGTTTTAAACAACGGGTCTTATTATAATGGTTGACATCTACGGAAGATCTTCTACTAGTAAGAAAATAAAATCCGACGTTGATCTATCAAAGTATGCGACTAAAGATGACCTCGCTGATATTATGAACCTAGCTGGAGTTGACCCAGATGAAGTTGTTATTTTTCAAGATCGATATGGTAAACTAAAAACCAGCAATATCAAATGGAATGATATAGTTCGACGAGTACTCGGTGCAGTTACACATAATATTCCTGTGTTTACTGACGGTGGTAGAATCAGAGATTCAAGTATGTCACTTAAAACCATCAGAGATGAAATTGCAAAAAGTGTTGCTAATCGCGTGAGAAACACCGGTGACACAATGACAGGTGAACTTAGCATGAACGGGAACAAAATAGTAGATGTAACAGCTCCAAAATCTGACAACGACGTCGCAAACAAACTATACGTCGACGACGTGGATGGAAAACTATCCACGCTGCGGGCCAAGTATGACGATCACACGGGCGCGTTTACAAGGCTTCGAAGAAATTTTCAGAAAACCGATGATGCCATAAATAAGTTCTTTGGAACTCCTCCCGTCATTGACATGAAACTCGTTGATATCAAAACTGACCTAGACACGATCAAACGAACACAGCTAGACATCATAGCGGGAATTCCTGAGATTATCAATAAAACAAATTTGATTAAAATTCCAGCTGGAATAACTCCCGGGCATATCGCAAACATCGTATGCACGGTATCATCGGGATTTGCAACATGGTCGCAGCAAAATAATTCTATCAAATATACCGCAACAGTCACTGGCGTGTACAGGCTGTCTGTGTTTAGTGCTGCAAAATTTGAAATATTTACAACGTTTCCATGGCGTCATTCCACTGACAGGTTTTCCGGGGTTGTATCTGTTGTATTAAATAGCGCAAACGAAGAAATATTTATTCTGGAAGCAGCTGATAAGAAATTAACCGCAACATCCTTCTGGTGGTGTTTGGAATTTGTAGCTGAAACACCTCAATTGGTTACTGCATAAAAATATATATGGACGGTGCACAATACAGATACAATCAAGCGCGTGAATGGCAGGCTGCGCTAAAAGATCAAGTCGATCAATATACAGTAAAAGTAAAAAAATATCGACGACGATTGGTTATCGTTGATGTGATTGTTTATTCAGTATCCGCTGTTGTTGCTGGAACCGGTGTAATATTATCAGCGTCGACAACGATGGCACCAGTAGCTGTAACTATTTGTATTTCAGCAGCAACAACTATTGAAGGTGTGCTTAATATCATCACAAAAAAATATGTACTTGCACGAACGAAAAATTATCCGATTACACAATAAAATTACATACAGCGACTGTAGCATACTCGAAATTATCCTCGTTGTTATCAGCGAGTCTCAGTGATGGAATTATGTCTGATTTCGAATTTTCAATGATAACCAAAATATACGACGAAGGTATCGGTATTAAAGATACAAGTATCAATAATGACAGAATTACTCCAGCAGATCGTGACCAACACAACTCCGCCAAAGATAACGATGATCTCGGTAAGTTCAATTAATCCTGAATTTAGTGTTAATTTTCCCACTGCAATTCCAGTAAAAGAAATAGCACTAGCACAATTACGAGTATATTACAGCTGGCCAAATATCAGATCAAAATCATTTAATGGTACACCAGCAAATAATTCGCTTGTATTTGCTAACAAGAACAAACCGGATGGAACACCTGACTGGGTTGTTGTTGGAATACCAACTGGCAGTTATGAGATTGAAGAGATCAGTGAGGAATTTCAACGTAGAATAAAATCAATAACGGGAAAAGAAGCAAAAATATCAATTAATGTTCATGAACCCACCCTGACCTCGACGATTGAAATAAACTCGCTTGATTATGCCGTTGATATTTATCAATCCACGATAAGATCCGTACTAGGTTGGCCTGAAATTCCCCGGGTGAATGAAGGACCACCAGAACCGAAAAAGTCTGATTATGTCACGGATAGGCAATCATATCATGAAATTAATCCATCATACGGGGGAAAACTACGCATTTTAAAAAATAAATTAATGCTTAGCCATTTTATCTTTCACGATGATATTGAGGCATGGATTTTTATAAATCAGGGGGAAACAGGAAATGTTGTTGGACTTCATCGAGGTGATATTATTGAATATTTTCAGGAAATCAATCAAGAATGTAAAAAACAACTAGATCAACTAAATCAATATTTTAACGAACATATTTTTGACATATCAGCGTCATCACGTGAAAAAATCATCACGCGTGTGGAAATATTAAATCAGCTTATATCAGATATGGAATATTTTAATAACCGAATAGTTCAAGCGATGGTTAGTTTAAAATCATTTACACATTTTGATGCATATGAATGGTTAGAAAAATATAAATTAACAGAAGCAGATGTACCAAATTTTAAATTTCCCGGGTATAGTGTAGTTGAGTTAAGAAAATCTGTCAATGATGTCATTGATGAGTTTTTTCCTAAAATACATGACGCATGGAGAAAACTAGCACCATATCCAACTGTTCTTAGATATGATAATGATCCACATGGCGGCGGAAGACACGTATCTCCGGGAATCGTTAATATAACACCGACGGTCGCGGTCAATCTGGTTTGTGACGTAATCGATGGCAGCTATCAAATAGATCTCGGAAGATCAAATCAAGCTCAACAAGGATACATCCTGTACACGTTCACACCACAAGTTCCCCCTGGAAGTTTAATCGTGCAAGAACCAACTAATCCTGTGTATTTGCGGTGTCACAATAATATGTTAACACGAATCAATTTTAAACTCACAGACCACCTTAATCGCTTAATTGACATACGTGAAGAAGAACTTGTGATAAATCTGTATGTAAAGTCGTAAGACTTTTATCGTAGATCTTTAATTTTAAAGATCCAGTAATGTACCAGCACGTGAGGGTTTTATACACTTGAAAACGCGCGTTTTCACAAAACACAGAGCAATTTAGTCATTGATGAACACGGAAACAAGGATTTCTTATTAACACAAGAACAGTTAAATGAACTCCGGCACACTCCTGCATCAAAGTCGAATAAATATATCTGATGAGGTAATTCATCTTTTTTAAAATGTTTTATTTTTTTCTGAAAATTTGATCATTTTCACATAAATCTGAGTACCAACTCACCCATCAAAATTGCAAATTGCATAAATCTGAGTACCAACTCACCCATCAGAGTTATAAATTGCATAAATCTGAGTACCAACTCACCCATCAGAGTTATAAATAAATAATAATTCAGAAATAAAATAATAATTCAGAAATAAATAATTTGTAAAATTAAGAAATTTGTACAATTTTATATTTTTGATGGGGTAAATGGTAGTCAAAATTAAGAAATTTGTACAATTTTGTAAATTTGATGGGATAAATGGTACTCAAATTAAGAAATTTGTACAATTTTATGTTTTTGATGGGGTAAATGGTAGTCAAAATTAAGAAATTTGTACAATTTTGTTAAATTTCAGTAAAAAAAAAAACAAATTAATTCAGTAAATAAATAAATAATAAATCTGAGTACCAAGTAGCCCATCAAAATTATGAATAAATAAATCTGAGTACCAACTAGCCAATCAGAGTTATAAATTGCATAAATCTAAGTACCAAATAACCCATCAAATTCAGAAATAATATTTCTGATCAAAGATCTCAGTCATCTTCAAAATTACTACTTTGGATCGTTTCACCAGTAACGAAGTTACTCTCTGACATAATTTTTCTTAATAGTCTTATACGGGTACTAATCGTTTTCTTTTCCTCGTACTCGTGGGATAATAACGATTTAATTCTTTCTACGGCGTCAGAGAGAGGAACGAACTCCTTCACATGATCATCTTCTACGGTAGCTAGCGACTGAAACATTGCAGCCTGAATCCGCTTCATGAGCTTGTATTCAGATGATAGTGTGTGTGTCCCCTGGGTTTTACGTTCTTGTAAAATCTCAAAGTCAGAAACTATTTTTTCAGGATTAAGTTCATCAGATATATTAATTCTATCTTTTTTCAATTTTTTAATAGCAACAATTACATCATTGATATTTTCATGGTTCATTATATAATATATAAATCTTTAAAATAAAAAAAATATCCCTAGAACCCCTATCGAGTGTTTAGCGAGTTCGTCGGGATGTTTCAGGGACAGTACAACATATACAATGAATGAAGAGCTCCTATCGAGTGTATTAGCGAGCTCAGATTATGAATGAAGAGCCCCTATCGAGTGTATTAGCGAGCTCAGATTATGCATTGGACGGCACATTAACTAAGGAAATGGATATATACAATGAAATGGTTATATACAATGAATGAAGAGCCCCTATCGAGTGTATTAGCGAGCTCAGATTATGCATTGGACGGCACAAACATATAACTTAACTAAGGAAATGGATATATACAATGAAATGGATATATACAATGAAATGGTTATATACAATGAATGAAGAGCCCCTATCGAGTGTATTAGCGAGCTCAGATTATGAATGAAGAGCCCCTATCGAGTGTATTAGCGAGCTCAGATTATGAATGAAGAGCCCCTATCGAGTGTATTAGCGAGCTCAGATTATGCATTGGACGGCACAAACATATAACTTAACTAAGGACAGTACAAACATATACGCTCAGCAAAAATCCCACCCACAATAATTAATCCAGTGGGTGATACGAAAATATGTATCAACCACAAGTCAATATTGTGGTTGAATTTTGCTGAGCGGGGGGTTTTGCGGTTCCCCCATTATTATAAAAATCGCAATTATGCGCACACCACCGACAAATTGTCAGCCATGGGGGTTCGATCCTGGACCGCGAGCGTCACAGTCCAATACCATACTGATTGAGCTATCAAACCTTGTTACGAACATATATTTCGGAAGTTAATATATAGCTAAGGAACCAATATTTACACTAAAACAGCGGTTTCTGAATAATAACAGTTTCTGTATTTATAACAACAGTTTCTGAATAATAACAGTTTCTGAATATAAAACAGCGGTTTCTGAATATAAAACAGCGGTTTCTGAATAACAACAGTTTCTGAATATAAAACAGCGGTTTTCCTAAGCAGACTGCGAATCAATAATAACAGTGGCATGAACACACCTGCAGATCGATTACCATGACAACGGTTTCTGTTCTGTACTGTATTACAGCTTCCTTGCGGATCAATAACATTATCATGATTTCTCGTAATGTTGTATGATGGGAAATATTTAAAAAACATAAATAATACTTCTACGAGTAATTAATTACGATGTAATTAGTTAAACTGACTAATTACGATCATAAAAAATCAAAAATCTACGAAGAAAACTATATATTACAAAGTAATCTCCCTTTTATATAATCAAAAATTCAGTAGTGTATGGAGGACATACGTGACATAAATTAAAAAAATTAATTCAATGTGGTGATGATAGTTATTGATGCTGAAAGATGATTTTCTGCTTATATTTCTTTGAGAAAGTAGATCTGGTTATATTTTCTGCGACGTATTTTACCACAAGCGAGTTAATATCAAAATATTTCGCAGCCGCGTTCATAGACCGAAATATAATTTCTTTGCCAGTTTCCGTGTTTGTGGAAATTACCGCCCTTCTAGAAACTGTCTTACATCTTCCTGTATTACCACATGCAGAGTTCACGCTTCGTGTGACAACTCGAAGGTTGGATAAATTATTGTTTTGAGGATTTCCATCAATATGATCAATAACAAGACCGTCATTGATCATCCCATTATGACATTCATACGTAAATCTATGACACAGATAATGTTTCTTTCCAACAGTAAACATTAGATAGCCAGTATTAGAAACAACGCCAACTTGTCTCTTCAACTTGCAGTGTCTGATGATACCATTAATATTTGATTCATAGCTTGTTATGACAGGATGTGGGATAAATATATTTTGCTCCATTATAATAATATTATTTGTTTAAATCATTGTTTGTCTGAAATCTTGATATATAATCCTCCACGGATTTTATAGCGTTTTCACCGCTATTATTTTTTTTGTCATAATATCTTTTAAGTTCTCTGAACAGTTTTCCGCCGCACTTTCCACATAATTCTGTTTTTCCTCGCACTCCAATACCACACCGCAGACATGGTATTGGTCCTAGACTTCCTCGTCGTATGTTTTGTGAGTGCATCCAACAAAATTCCTTTCTGCAGGATTTGTTGCATCGATTTACTGAGCCGATCATCAACCATCTGCATTGAGACATTGTATATATATATATATATATATATATATATATATATATATATATATATATATATATATATATATATATATATATATATATAATATTTTTTATTTTAAATATTTGTTTTAATTATATGAACGAGTTTGAGAGATTATCCAAAACTAGGCCTGTTAAATATAAATTCAACCTTGACAGATTATCTTCTGACTTGCCAGTGCGAGATTTGGTTGATCCGAAAAATAAATGTTTGATCTCGAAAATTCACGACGCCAAGAAGGAATTTTACACGGATGGTGCATCTCATACATGGTCAACGTTCAAGATCATACGCTTTGACGGAGTCAAGAAAGCTGGCAAAGTCAGTGTCGACAAAGTCACGGACGCCACAATGAACGACAAGCGAGCGGCAACTATCATTAACTACATCGCTGAATACGAGGGCAATCAAAAATATTTCTTCAGAGTAAAATTTATTGTATTAACAGAAACAGGTAGTTGGATTATCTGTGACAAATATGATCCTGTCCTTGGCAATAATAAAACTGTCATATTAAGTAAAAATTCCAGACCGGGTCTACTGACGGGTATTGACAAACCGTATTATGAGCGAGCGTATCCTGTAACAGCGGTTATTTATGGAATCTATGAGATAAATAAAAAACCCAACGTTGATAAACTAGCGCCGATGAAATTTTCAAGGTTAAATTGTGTAGCCGAACGAGTAATAGAACACTTTACAAACGCGATGCGTGGAAATGGATTAACTGATTTAAGGCGTGAAAAATAAACTCGTGGGCTGATTCAGTTAAGGATACCGGTGCTACAATAAAAGATGTTGCCGAGTTAGGAAAAATATTAAAATTTCCAATAACCGTAGCGACAATAACGGGAGAAATTCTGTACCAATCGAAATATAAATCGAAGGGAGCTCCAATAAATATTATCGATCATAACGCGCACGCATGGACTAACGCAGTAACAATATTTCCACGTGATCGAACTGTTAGAATTTACCCCACAGATAATTCCGATGGAGGCATGTTTGATTTTATCAACGAAATAAGTAAAACCGATCCTGTATCGGTATGGTTATTTAAAAGTAATGAAGAAGGTGAATTTGATCAGTTTGTCAAACCAAACGGTGAAATATATCGCACAGAATCCCTCCATGACGAGATGAAAAATCTCGCGAAGTTTTTACAGTGCAAGCACGCGGAAAATACTGACAAATTACTAACTAATTGTTTTACCGTTCCATCTCTTGCGGCTCATTTCGCCAGAGAAAGAAATTCATGGAAACCAACACGATTTGATTTACTCGAGGACGTACGCGCAAGTTGCGTCGAATATGGACATGGCGGATTATGGAATACCAAATACAATTACAATGATGTTATTTCGGTTGATATGGTTGCATGTTATCCAGGAAGTTTTCTGGGATACGGAGATTGTTCTGTGTACTTTGAAAGATTTGGTCACCCAACAAACGAGATGACGCGAGTGGCAATTAATGGACCATTACCTGATTTTGATCTGACTGGATTCGCCTGTATTGAATCATTAGAGTTTAACGAAAATCTTCACAAGATTTGTTATGTTTGGTTTGGTAGACATTTTTGTGAAAAACTTTGGGCACCTATAGTTTTGTTGCGATATATGCTAGATTGTATGATACTGACATCGTTGGTGGTCAGTGAGGCAATTATATCATATCATGCACAGACCAAAGTTTGGTTGCCCATGTCAGATTCTGAAGTTATTAGCGAGTTTAAGGAAAAATATCCTGATGTTTCCGAAGATGATATTCCTAATAAACTCAAAACCGCAAAAGATCTCGGTAGAAAAATTATAGGTAAATTTACTCAAGGTGGTGCATATGATTATAAAATACATCACGCACGATTAATTCTAGATGATGCCGAGTACGATTTTATAATCGCTGACACAACAACGAAAAATATATTTGTAAATCGAGAAAGTATTTATTTATCCGACGGAACAAAATTGGGTACGATCGTTAGTTACATAAATGACGTATCCCCGCAATATACTCATCTAAGATCTTCCATGTTAGCTTATGTTTCTATAAATTTATTATCGATGATTAATAGATTTCCTGAGACCGCAGTCAGAGTCGCAACAGATTCGTTTTATATTTCAAGTAAATATTTAGAACTTGTTATGAAATTTACAAGTAATGATGAACGATGGGGTTCGTGGAGAATAAAAAAGGAACTATTACACAATTATGCAGAATCAGCAGATGTTACAATGAGAGATTTTTATCGTAAGGGTAATAAAATATCAGAAATGTCGAAAGCACCATCGTTGAGTGATCCAATAACCAGATATAAGACAGTATATCTCAATGGACCTGGTGGATGCGGCAAAACAACTCGAACGATTAATGTTTTTAGAAATTCAGATATAATCGTGCTGACACCCACACATAGACTTGCACGTGAGATGAAACAGCGGCAAGTACAATCGTGTATGTATCATAGTTTCTTTCGGTGGCGCGGAGATACATGGACTCCTGAACGGATGGGAGAAAAATATATACCTAAAATAATTATTTGGGATGAGATATGCACGGTCTCATTGGATACATTAAAAATGTTACTTGATTGGTTGTTGACGAAAAATACCGCTATAATAATGTGTGGAGATCATGGTCAACCGCCGCCCTTTTGTTGGACCATCTCCACATGATTGGTTAAAAAATTTCGTTGATTATTACGAAGAAATAGATGATGATCATAGAGCTCTTGATGCAAATTTGAAGGAGTTTAAAAAATTAATCAGATTACAATCAAACAAAATTCAGTGTGAAATAATACGTGGAGTGATCTCAGAGACCTCAATGAGTGATTTTTTGAAATTATGGAGACCCACCGATTTGATCGTAGCAAGTAGAAAAATAATCAGAGACGCTTTACAACAGCAGTTATTTCAGCTGCATAAAAAAAACACTCAGAATTACCCGTACCGTTGTGTTATAGACCATCAGATACACGAAAACAGAATATTAATGTTGATATTCCAGGACCCTTGACAGAGTCAAGGAAACAGAATCTCGTATTAAATGATATTGTCGCCGTTGATATCGGTGTGGTCGAAGATGCAATACACGCTGACAAATCTCCATGGGTGTTGGGATACGCTATGACAATCCACTCGTCTCAGGGATTAACTATTTCTGATACACGAGTCTGGATTGTAGACGATCGCATCGAGTGGCCAAATTTAGTTTATTAGCGGTATCGAGGGTCAGAAATATATCTCAATTACGTAGAATCAAAATTCCTGAAATCGTTGATAAATTTAACATCATCGATGATGATATAATAAGAAAAAAATTAATTGGATACAAACAATCTGACAAAAAAAATAAACACGACTTTGATCTTGATGTTGAATTTATTATTGAGTTAAAACAGCAGCAGAACAATCATTGCGCAAGTTGTAATTGTATAATGTTATGGCGGTATTCGAGTAATGATTCAAGACAATTTACCGTAGATAGAAAAGATAATAGTCGCGGTCATACACGAGAAAATATCATGCTGACCTGTCTCGAATGTAATCGACGTCGGGGTGCAGGCACCCTTAGCGCTAGCGCCTTGGGTGCTAGTTAAGTGATCGCGGTGGTAGTTGTGTATCCGCGGGAATTATTTGTAGTTGTTCACGTGTAAATCCACGTTGAGGAGCAGCTGAATCTAATCTGTAGATTGCAGGTCTGGAAACGCCTGCGTTTCTCCCAGTGGATCTTGTCACGGTAGATATTTTGTGTGTGGTAACACTCCAAATAGGATCAGTCGCTCTTCGTTTACCACCTTCAAGTTCACCAGGCTCATATACATATCTGATTGTGACATCACCTAATATTTTTTGTTTTCCAACATATTTTCGTTGTGTTGGTATATTTTTTTTTGTGACTGCGCTAATGGGTTTCATGTTGGTTGTTCGTGTGATCTCATTATTTAATGCAGCTATCACGTTTGGTAATCTTGCAACCCATTCGCGAGATCTTTTATCCTGAATAAATTCCCTCGCGTATTGATATCCAAATAACCGCTCAGCAAGTGTTCGATTAAATCGCTCAACAATTGCTTGATCACGGTGAATTGCAGTATGACCTCGTCGTATTTTGGCATTATGTCGTTTCATCAGCGATGATACTGGACCAAGAAATTCCTTACCAGGATCAACCTGTAGTAGCTGTGGCCATCGCAGACCACCTTGTGGTCCGAATCCTCGTTGATAAATTCGTTCAAACGCATCGGCTACTTCAGATGATGCTTTCGCTGATAGCGGCTCTGCTTCTTTATATCTACTTGCAACATCAACTACGGTTAACGCGTACTTGTACGTTTTTCTACGCACAGTATCATGCGGTAAAAACAGAATATCAGCTTGATGAACTTCATTAGGAACACTGACATCGAAATACGCGTACTGAATTTGTTTAGGACGTGGTAGATAAATTTGCCATATTGCTTGTTTGGATAACCACGCTTTAGCAGTAGAATGTTTAACCGCTGCTGCATCAGCGAGTTTACCAATTGCTGCTTTGCCTCTCCAGTATCCAACTGGTGAATAATAAATCGATTCCATTATTAATTACCAGCCCCAAGTGCTAATTTACCTTTCATCGAGGATCTTACTAACCAATTAGCTAATGATTCTCTAATATTTTTATTTTTTATAGAATTTAATGCATGAATTAATTTCACATCTGCAATATGCCTATGTTGTAGATTTTGACTTTTATAAGCTACATCATGAGCATGACAAGCTCGATCAATAGCGTTTATTGGTTCCTCGCCTGGTTTTGGTTGATCCTGATTATCGAGCCTGATATCAAGTCTGGTACCAGGACCGCAATAATTATATCCTGGTAGATGTTTTTCTCCACTGTATTTAGCCCATGGAGCACCTGGAAACTTTGACATCAAATTAGCAATATCACCACCGCGCCTATTAGGTAAAAACGAAAATTTCTTTCTACCGCATATAGAACATTTTCCACCGTACGCTATTTTTATTTTTTGTTATAACCGTAGCTAAATCAGTGGTTGGAGTTTTACCTTTACAGCGTAAACAATATAGATTCATGTTATAAAATATATGGATATAATTGATTTCTCAGCAACTTGGCAGCGAGAGCCAGTTAAACACCATCCTGCGCTACCGAACTCCATCAGAATGATTATCATAGGACCATCTGGATCGGGTAAGACGCAATTATTACTTAATCTGATAATGAGATGGTTGAAATGGGATAAGTTGTATTTAGTAGCACCATCGGCTGATGATCAGCGATGTTATGATGTACTTAAAGATTTCAATGAAAACGCACGATTACTGGATGAAGATAATGATGTTATAGAGTTTATAACCGATATTAATGAAGCACCATCCGTAGATTCCATAGACGGATTTATTAATAATTTAGTTGTATACGACGATGTGATGCTAGATAAACAATCAAATCCAGCCAGAATATTTTCCCGAGGTAGACACAAAAATACAGACGTGATCTATGTTACTCAACGATATGCACAAATTCCGAAGGTGATCAGAGACAACTGCAACATTTTAGTTGTGTTTAATGGCGTAGACACACACACACTTAGAAATATTCATCAAACTTGGTGTGGTGGTGACATGGATATAATTAAATTCAAAAATTTCTTCTCACGAGCGCAAGCTACTCCGCATGGATTTATAACAATACATTTACATGATCCAAGAACAAGATATCGTGTGGGTCTTGATAAAATATTTGGGTAACAGGGGTGATGATAAAATTAAATTTAATTAAACAGATATCATTAATATAATGAACAACTGTGCGTGGCTGCGTCAAGGAACCACTAACAATTGTAATAAAAAATGCCGTGGAGAATAGTGCAAGAAACATAATTATCTTATAAAGAAAAATCTTCATGCTGGTCCACGAAGTTGTGTTGGATGTAACAACGGCGTTAGAGGATTATATCAGATTTGCAAAAATTGCGGTGGAGATCGATACAGAAGTTTGATGAACTATTACAGAAAAAGAAAGAACATAAATCCAAAAGTAGAAAAACCACCATCAGAACTTGAATATTACTTGAAGAACAAAACAAAAGATTCCCATGATTCAGATGATGATTCCCAAGATTGATAGCAGCAGAGAGGGTTCGTCTACAATTCTGTTTGGGACAAACAATAATCGTAGACGTGGTATAGACCTCTGTGAGTGGTCACTATTTTTTTTTGGTCAAACACAAGGGTGACCACTCCCTTAAGTGGTCTGTTCACCCTCTCTGCTGCTCACCATTATACCATGATGTATTACCGGTAGGGACTTTAAGATAAATTACATCAACCCTCTCGATCTGACAGTCTTTAGATGGTCTCTGCAAATTTGTTAGGGGCAGGTTTTTGGAGCTTGTGGTAGTCACAACTTTCCCCAATTCAGACGAAGTGACGGACAAAATAGATGATATCATAGGCGAAAAATCCACCTGTGCTGTTACAGTCTCAGTCTTTTCATACTTTTCTCTGACCAGATTGTAATAGAAACATAACTGCGACCTCATCGTTTCTACAATAAGAAACTTTTGCAAACTGCTCCCATGTTTGTGAACCGTTTCAAGGAGATACTGAGAAGTTCTCACAGCATGAATTAGTGACAAATACTGGTGGTTTTCGTCTTGTTTCTTTATAACCTGTTCTTTGTAAATTCTGCTTCCCTCAGTCTTCATTTGTTTTTCTAACTCGTCTAGAACTGAACTGATTTTCTTTCTTACTTCACTGATTTGGTCGGTCATCGTATTAATTTGAGTATCAAGTGTATTAACAGAAGAATCGTTATTAATCTCCATACATTTCTGCAAATGGATCTCGATTTGCTTCATATCTGCAATTATTTCGTTTGGCCTGCTGTCACACAGCAGAGCAGGGAGTTCTTTTTTAAGTCTATCACTTTGGAACACATTTTATGATTCTCGAAGAAGCACGCACCACAACCGGCGACGTTGTGATCTTTGCAGTAGTATTTTATATCTTCTCCATGTGTTCCGAACATGTAAATCGATCTGCGATTTTCATTACATTTTCTGGGTTACATGCTAAGTCTTCCACGCTAATAATAGCATGATGCTTTGACATTTTCAGCTTCCTATGTGCCTTCAAACAATCTCCGCACATGGCCTCTTTGCACACTAAACAAAACCCTTCAGCCGGGGCAACGACACCCTCATTGTTGCAAGCGTCACACAAACGATCTACTTTCGATTTCGCTGGGAAGAGTGACTGTAAGACTGTGTTGACTGAAAACAAAGACGCCCATTCACTTTTCGGTCTATCCTTTACAGAGGGACTTGCAGAATTTCTACATACCGGACAATTAACATATGTCAGGTTCTCATGCTTGGCAGCCTCGGTTGTTATATGAGACTGTAAACATTTCTCACAAAAAGAGTGGGCGCACGGCAGCTGTCTGGGTATGTTGAACTGTTCCAAACAAATTGGACAGCAAGGTCCATCCTCAGTCTCTATTTTAGAAGCCGCCATCTTTAACACTAAACCATTATATAATTCTGACAGGAAAACATATAAGTGTTCTCCTTTATAAAAGTATTCAGAATTTGTTTTCTTCAAATTCTTCTTCGCTTGAACAACGCGTGTTGTTAATGAATATCTTGGCATGGGCATGCTCGATTTGTCAGTGTCGGTGTAGTATTAAATTTTGACCTCGTTGAATTCTGACCCCACCGCGTCTGTTTTCAACGTTGAAAGTTGACCCAGGGTCAGTTCTCAACGTTGAATTTTGATTTTCACAGTCGTTGAAAACTGATTACAGCGTTGAATTTAGATCAGATTTCCGAGTCATTTTTTAAACGGATATTGTTTTAAGTTCCGCATACATGGGTTTATCAATCGTCAAAAACGAAATGCATAGGATGTATAAATATGTATAAAATCAACAAAAGCAAGCTTTTAAACTTAGGAATCCCTCTTATGGAAGTATGTTAACTCACTGGTTAGCAGCTGGAATCATATGGAGGAGTACTGGGTGTAATTTCCATACCAGGCTGGATGAGCTGCCATCTTGTGTCTTTAAGCAAGGCACTTTACTTTCATTGTCCAATAAACACCTTACAGGAGACTTTAACAATGTAAACCATAATATTTAATACTATACCTCACCTGTTATTTGACACATTTTTGTATCATTACCATCTAATAAAATATAACACCACACTTTGCATTTTCTCCCGAAACACATTCAGATGTGTTTACTAAGAATAAAGGAAGCTATGGTCTTAAACACAAAAATAAATGTTGAAATATAATTTAAAGGTTTGCAAAAATTAAGAACCCAAAATCAAATCTTTTCATGTACACTTAACATTTAAAGACCTTTGATGACATTGGTTAATGATTTAAGTATCTTCAGATTTTATTTCATCAGGCTGTGATGAGACAGGTAAATCTGATATGATATTATGGTCAGTTGGTAATTTAAACAGGTTGTTTTCTTACAATACGTCAAAATGGTCAACTTTAAAATTTTGTAAGCTCACTTAAAGATACATTCATCATCTTAATTTTACCTATTTTTCAATTTATTTCATTTTTTTTTCTCTTTGCATTCATTCTTTATGTGCTCTGTATTGTGCTGTTGTTTTGGAGTAAGGTCAGCACATATCTTAAGACAAACTAACCTCATAAGGTAATAAGCCATTCTCATGGTCATTCATATCATTTATATTTTACACAGTAATACAAAGCACACTGTAAATACATTACATTTGAAAATGTTTGAACTATATATTTCTATAAGCGTAAGTTGTTCAGAACTTTGAGGACGCTTTAAATATTTAAATAGTTAATATGTATCCGATAATAAGTAGATAAAATCTCAATGGTCTTTCCTTCAAATAGACCTAGGTTAGGTTAGATTGTACTTATTGTCCAGCTGATGGTTAGTGAGTTATGTGCCCTTTGACATACACGTTTTACTTCAATTGCATCATATTTTTGGGGGCATACAATTCATGTGGATACATTTCTAGTCCTGTACAGTGTTGATTCCCTGATCTTATTTAGCCATGTAACACTAAGTAAAGTATAGTCAGCATAGACGAAAATGTTCAAGTCCTGTACAGTGCTGATTCCATGATCTTATTTAGCCATGTAACACTATGCAAAGTATAGTCAGCATACACAACAATGTTCTAGTCTTGTACAGTGCTGATTCCATGATCTTACTTAGCCATGTAACACTAAGCAAAGTATAGTCAGCATACACAACAATGTTCTAGTCTTGTACAGTTCTGATTCCATGATCGTATTTGGCTATGTAACCCTAAGCAAACTACTGTATGACCAAAATATTATTAGCAAAGACCACTCATGAAATTTGGTAGGCATGTTTTCAATTTATAGACAAATGACCTGAGTGTACTTTCAGCTAATTGCAGCAATTAATGATGTTTTTATAAATTTATACATTTTTGAAATTTCTGGACATATATGTTGGAGAAAAACTTCCTAGCACAAATAAGTAAATTTGTTATCCACATTTGTATTCAAATATTTTTGTCTTGATTGGATTTTCAGGACAATTGCATCAAGCATGTGAGGTAGACAGTGAAATTTGGTATACATATTTGTATTCATAAACATATGATACAATTTGATTTTCATGCCATAATACCAGTAGCAGTTTTCAAATTCAAACTGTAATAGGTGTAGTATAGAGAGGACTGTGATGTCATGCTGGTGAACGTGTACATACATACATACATGCATGCATGCATGCATTCATGCATGCATACGTACATACATACATACATACATACATACATACTGTAACTTTAAGAGATTAGCCATTATATCATGCGATTATACTGGAGGGAGTTTTTTCAAATTCTAATTGTGATAGGTGTATAATAGTGAGGCCTGTGCTAACATGCTGGTAAACGCAATACATACATACATACATACATACATACATACATACATACATACATGCATGCATGCATACATACATACATACATGAACACAATGAAACACACATACATACACACACATACATACATACATACATACATACTGTAACTTTAAGAGATTAGCCATTATATCATGCGATTATACTGGAGGGAGTTTTTTCAAATTCTAATTGTGATAGGCGTATAATAGTGAGGCCTGTGCTAACATGCTGGTAAACCCTACACATACATACATACATACATACATACATACATACATACATGAATACATACATACATACATATGACTAAACCAGTTTCTGTGTTTCAAATTCTTACTGTATTTGGCACATTAAAGATAGGATTGTGCTTACATGCATACATACATACATGCATACTGGAACTTTAAGAGATTAACCATTCTATTATGTAATATGACTGTAATGCTAAGGCTGTTCCCTATCCTATATAATATATCTAACTTTTAATTACTCTCTATTATATTCTTTTGTATCTGGAATGACAGGATGAATGGTCTGTAAGCACTGATGGAATTTGCAAATTTAGTTTAACAATTTGTTTGTAAATTTTAAACTAATAGTACATGTGTTTAATTACATGTATTATTTGTGTTATGAGTGCCATATATGAAAGTGTCACATCATACATGTAGTTAATTATATGAAGTGTTACGAGTGCCACATAAGTAGTATATGGGGGCACCCTAACCTCAATGGAAATCACAGTAAAAAAAGATCCTGGGCAACTCTAGCCTGAAGGGTTTTCAAAAGGTTTAGGGCAACTCTAGCCTCAAGGGTTTTTGAAAGGTCGTAGACAACTCTGGCGGCAGTGGGTATTTAACATGGATACTATTGGGCCTGTATACGGAGAAGGGAATGGATTGAGTTTGTATAGGGACAAGGGGAATTGAATATATGGATATATGGTGACTTTGGGAATTGAACATTGGTTGGCGCCATTAGGTTTATAGGGTCAAAACTTTTTATAGGGTGAAATGTATTTGCAGGGACAAAGGGTTGATAGGCCCATAGACATACAGAAACAACAAAGCGTCAATGGAAAACCCAGTCAAAAAGATTTTGTGCTACTATAGCGTTAAGGGTTATTGAAAGGTCGTGGGCCACTATAGGGTCAGGGGGATTTGAACATGGGGAAATTGAATGGGCCACTTTGGCGTCAAAGGGAATTGAACATAGGGATGTAGAGTGACAATAGATAGACTGTATAGCGATAATGGGAATTTAACATGGGGAATAGAGGACCGGCACTTTTGGGGCAATTGGACTTTAACATGGGAATATTGGGTCTGTATAGGAACAAAAACATTGGGTTTGTATAGGGACAATATGAATGATGACGTCACGGTACTGGACATTGGCAACAATGTCCGCCAGGCCTTATATACAGTTAGATTCCCGCTCCGCTCAAAGAAAGACTCGTAGAAATGGAAAAAAAACTTATTCACAAGTTATCTATTTCTTGGTTGTAGAAAACTACTTTTCAAACTTAAAGTTCATACCTTCAAAACAAACATATACAACGTATATCTATTTCCTCAAAGCTTGACATTTTTCATACTACAATTAATGTCCATTTTTGAGAAAAAGCTAAAACAAGAAACAAACTATCAAATAGGACACATGTCGTGCTTTCCTTTTTATCAGTCACACACGTTATTTAAATCTGGTCAGCTACCATTTGTGTCCCAGCGGTGATGTTCCCCATCACGTAATCCCTTTCATCTGTAGATCTGTTGGTATATCCATCATGCTAGATGCACTTATCGATAAGCAGACCAATGGCGGTTATTGTTTTATTCCCATAGAGGTACAACGTATGCCATATAAATGGTCACTTTTCCATCGGTGTTGTCAAATTTTTCTATCATCATCTGCACGTCTTCAATAGCCCTCAATAGCTTGGAAGAAGTTAATTCTGCGTGTGTACTAAACCCGAGACATACAGGAAAGTTCAAACTGTTGTGATACATAGATAGACTCAAACGACCTCGATAGTTGACTTGACACTGACGTCTGAGTTCATCTAACAGCGAGTCAGACAAGTCCGTGATGCAACCTGCCGCTTCCTCAGCTGGAACGTCAGACACAAAGTCTTTAAATTTCGCCGTGTATTTACAAGTTGTCGTCTTAATTTTTCTCGTGGTCGCTGTCCGAGTCATTTGGATGCTAAAATACTCCTTTAGGTCTACTTAATCCTTTTTCTTCTTGGACGCACTTTGCTGTGACGGTATGGTTGTGAAATAGGTCAATGATGTTTGTTCCAACTCTTTTTGCATCTGCGTAGAGTGATTCATCTTTCTTGACTTTTGTCCTTGCAATGAAGTGTCGTTCTTGGAAGTCGTCCATATTTATACTAGCTGATATCAACGTGTCCATAAGGTAAGGTCTTGTCGTCTGAAGGTCCCACTGGTTGCACATAGTTTTCCATGACGTTAGTAAATAAACAACTAAGATTTTGTACTGCATTGGTGATATGATCGTGAGGCAAAGCACTCGAGTTTTCTCTCGCTTGATACTTGCTGTGTGAAAGCATTCATCTTTCTAGCTTGGTATTCGTAGTTACAATGATATTGGTCTTGGAAGTTTTTCCCTTTATGTGCTGGCCAATATTGGCTTGTCCGTACTGTAAAGTAAAGTAGTTGGGAAGCCGTACTCGCTTCTGGTACACGATTTGATGCAGTTTTTCCAAGGGCCGACTGACAGTTTGGTGTATGGGTAAACGTAAAATCTTTTGCGGTTCGCAGGTGGTCACTTTAAAATCTCGCTCCTCTCCAGATTGCAACGCTTCTTTCAGCACGCCAAACGTTAACCACTCGACTAGTACGATGATTGAGAGTTAATCCTTGCACTTCACACTCGGTGTGCACTTCTCCTTGTGAGACCCGGTATTCGTAGCCGTATCTTTTAGGACCGCCACTAGCAAAACTTATAATCTTGTCGTCGGGGCGCTCGTCCGTCCAGGCTCCTAAACGGTTTCCGTCGATATCAGGGTGCCGGTGACCCAGGCGATCGATGTAAATGCAACTTCCCATGTCAAAACACAGCACACCATCTCCTAATTGGTGTAACGCTTCGTACAATTTTAAGCGAGCTTGGTTTGTTATGTAAGCCGCAATGATGCAATTTCCAGATTCGTGGGCTTGTACAAAGTCCATTTCTTCCTCTTCATTGACTAAGATCAAGTTCTCATGAAGGACGTCCGCATCTTTCATGTATTTGGTTTTGTCGTGAATCATCTGGAAGTAGCGGGAATGATAGGATATATACTCTGTATTAGGTAAACACGGTCGTTGTGCCATTTTACCCCACAAGCAATTTAACATCACTTGACAAACGATCGCCTTCCTTCGGTTTTTCTCCACGTGGTCTAAAGCGATGCCTTCCTGCTCCCAGTATTTCTCTTTAAATTTATGTTGGTCTTCGGGAGTGTAGCACCAGGAAGGATAGCCGCTGTTCCTTGTTTCAGTTTCAAAAAGGCATTCACATAGTCTGCGAAAATGCCTTTCTGTGTCTCGTCGCCGTTGTGGTACTATTATATCTTGGGAAAGTGGTACATTTCGCACACTTCTAATAGTTGGTATCCCCATGTCCAGAGTTTTGAACAATTCCACACTGACCCACGTTCCCGTCAAGGCGCGTTCTTTCTGGGTGTAGTGACAACGTTGGCCTTGGTTGCACGTTGCGGCACAAGTACGGCACGTAGGAAACATCAGTTTTCCTTAGCAATGGTGAGGCAAAACGGGATGGTACAAATCCGTGGGAGGCAAGACGTTACATTTATTCAATCCTTCGTATTGTCGAATGTTGTCCAGGTCGATGTGTCCCGTCAGCAAATGCGTGTGACTTGTGGTAAAACGACACTATTTGCACACGAATGGATACAGCGAACACACATCCAAGTATTTGATTTCTTCTCCTTTCTCCTCGTCGGCGTGGTACATCAAACAGGTGGCATTCGTCTTTGAACCGTACAAACTGTTCCGCGGGTTCAGAGGGTCCACGATCGTGTAACTTTCCACGATACATTTAAACTCGCGATCGGTTTTCAAACGGTGATCGTACTCCTGTTTCCACATTTCCACCACTTGGTATTCTTGCTGTTCTAACTTCAAGCGTCGCTAACACGTGGCCTGGTACATGTCTTCCATGGTACGTTGTCATTTCGATGTTTAGTGTCACGTTGAGGGTAGCAGAGGTGACATCCGTGAAATAAGCAACCGTTAAACCGTACACGATCTTGGGGTTTCATAAGTCACAGCCATCTTCCACCGAATACCGTCCGATGGCCTTTTCGCCTCCTCCGTTTCGGGCATGTTGGATCCATATTTCTTGCTTGTAACACAAGTAATGTAGCCAGCATAGGTCTTTGACAGAGTATTGACGTTTGACAAAGTTCGCCGTTTGAGGGCTGATGACAGCCATGGTGTTTTCGGGCATGAATCTTTGGCGGTACACTAACGAGCACGCGTTGCCAGTGGTGCAGGCTTCTTTCAAGGGATCGATCCCTCCGTGTTCCATGAACAGTTCTCGAAATTTTACACAGCAACGCCGTCAAATGTCCACGTCGGAACGATAATACTTTAACATTTCTTCCAAGAGTCGAAGGGGTCCGAGGCATGAGTGTGGTAACAGGCGTAGAGAGCTTCTCGTTGGCCTCTAAACCCTGTCTTGACGAAGGACAGCAACGTGTCAGCGCACTTTCGCTTCGGTGCGAATGTTGTCGGGGTCGTAGTAGTGAGCCTGAGTCAAATGGGGTAGAACGGAGTATTGATTGGCTTCGTTATTGAAATAGTGCGGCAAAAAGTCTTTGGCCATTTCTATCATTCCGAACGTTTTAAGCATTCGGATCAAAGGTATGGCCAAGTAACCCATCGAATCTTTAAACTGTACTTGTCCCACTTGTATGGAAATGATTTTGGCTCCGTTCAAAGTCACTTTAAGACGTTCGGTACTTTGCTCCGTATATTATCTGAGAAGAAACTCTTCATCGTACCCCGAGAAATTGTGAGCGATCACCGTGGTATTGCGATGTCAATCTCCGTAATGTTCGATACGCTCTTGGCTCCACGTCTCGTCGATGGGGTCTAAGATCCATCGGGCGAAATTGGCAAGTGATTTCGGTCCCCGAAAGATTTATTCACCTCCTCCAGGAATCTTGCTGCAGTGAGGACAATTACTAAAGATAAGCTCTTGGATGCACTTCTCGAACTCTCGATGAGCCACGCAGGATTTAAGAATGTGAATGCCAGTCTATGGCATGCATTCGAAATCGAAAAGGATGAAATTGCCTTTCTTCTGGCCATCGTCTTCCTCTTGATGTCTGGAATGGCATTTATGAATGAAGCATTCGTGTTCCAAGTCCACGATTGGGCGACAAATGTGACACCATTTCTTTCCTGAACATACGTGTGCCTTGTCATTATTGTTACGTATGCTTTGTCCACAAATAGGGCACAATCTCAGCAGTTGACAAGTACTTTTCTTCTGTGAACCTTGCATCTTTAGATGTTGTTGGTAACAGGTATGGCTGACAGAAGTGCGCTGACAAGTTGTTGTCCTTCGTCAAGACAGGGTCTATAGGACAAACTGAGCATTTCGAGCCACAATACTTATGTTGCTCTTGATTGTTATATCCATAGTGCCATTTCTCACATTAATAACCGTATCCCAGGAACCAGGCGATACTGGTAATATCGAAATTTTAATCGTGTTAATATACGTGAATGTATTTTCCGTCTTTGAAATGTTTGCCACGAAACAACAGAGGTCCGCGCACTTCTTGAGGATATACTTTCAACGTGTAGTGTGGAGCCAAGACGTCGTGCAATTTTTGCATTTCAGGAATGCAACAGGGTGTGTCTTTGAATATCCCCGCTTGCTGTAACAGGAGTTCTGCTTCAATTCGTTGTTTGGCTCGGTCCAATTGTCGAATAGTTGTCCAGGCTCTTTTCCATTCTGCCGTGTCGTTCTTGTCAGCATACGTTTGTCCCACCACGATGACGCGCGCTAAACACATCTTGTCTTGAGGGTTGTTAATTCGGACGAGGCTCGTTTTGGTGCTACTAACGTTGTCCATCAATAACACCTTTTTGCGTCCGGTCCCTTGGGGAAGAGACACGTGGGTCATGAACAGATTCGCTTTTCCATCAGTGATGTGAAACCTGTCGTTAGAGTATTGCACGTGTTGAATCTTGTCACTGAATTTGATAGGTGTTAATTCTGGCGGGATGCTAAACTCGATCCAAACGGGGAACTTCAGATTGTCGCGATGAATGGAAAGTGTCAAGCGAACGTCTTCTATGGTTTCACATTGTCGTTTCAGTGTGGTTAACAAAGAATCCCACACCTCGGTGATGAACCATTCTGCTTTCTCCAACGGTACGTTTGACTTGCAATCTTTAAACTTCACCATGTACGTGTAAGCCGTGGTTCTAAAGTTTCTAGAGGAACGCTAATCCCGCTCTCGAATATGATTGTACTTTTCAGGGTTTACTGGTTGTAATGTTGGTTTGGAATAGGCTCTCTCGGTCTGTTCGCAGACGTGGAAGGTGTTGGTTCAATTTCGCTCATGTATTCGATTTGAGAGAACACTTATTTTCGTGTTTGAGGCGATACATTACGTTGCTGCCTCTTACCTGTCAATGAAATCGTGCGATCGTTTCATCTCGATTGCTGATTCAGAAATGATTTAACCAAGTTCGTTCTCTCTATATGTATATACCCTTCTCTACCTCTTTTTGTGACAATGACCTGATACATTTCACAAGGGCAAGTGAAAACCAAACAGATAGGAAACCCTGGCTGACTTACGCGAACGACATGGTGTGTCTTAAACACCTCATGCATCTTGATGACCCTTCAATTCAAACCCTACCACGAAAGAAAAGGTTGCACGAAAAAAAAAACAACCAGATAGTTGTTGTCCTTAAGAGAACTAGAGACGGTACTGTGCCGTTCGGATACGTACATATTCCAGAAAACCACGCTACTCGGCAACGATGCCTCTTTCTCTCAGTCACTTCTACTTTGTCGTTGACCACGATGTCTACCAACCATGTTTTAACACGTTTTTACTTCATTTGATAATGTTAAAAAAAATACTCAACCTATTTTTAGAAGAACTACCCTTTTTCGACAGCAGCGAAGGCGTTTCCTCATGCTGTTACCACTGTTGCTGCAAAAGAAAAAATATATATAGCAAAGTGCTTAAGTTTGTTCGTTTTTATTTCAAGCTTTATAAAAGGTACCATGTTTGTCTTGAAAGGGATTGAAGCTCTTAAGTTACGTGGACGTGAAGGAAAACATACGTTAGCTGTTCTTGTATAGTCCTAGTCATGATTGCTTTATATATTTGTATTTTAGAGGTCATATTTCTTCTTATGTAAATACATGCATCAATGGACAGGCAGCTTGGGTCATCATCCTTGAGGTTCACTGAACTTTAGCTTATTTGCTTCATACAAACAAACATTCACTAGTTTGACGCAAAACACACAAACAAGCGACACCCAGTACCATAACAATTCTGTCTCTATTGATGTGAGTAAATGTCAAAATGTTTGAGTGAGATTAAAAACGTTTGTCAGTTTCAAAACGCGAACCAATACTATGGCCGTTCAGTATTTGATGTGGCAAGAAGAAATGGTACAATACGCAACAGAGGGATTGTAAGTTCACACTCCAGTGTGTCTGCAATGAAATGGTAACAACGCAAGAGCATTGACATTATTTTGCCACACTACCTTTAACAAAACACAACATCACTTATCATAAACGATTTCATTGGCTATACTTATTTTCTTACCGCGTTCGCTTTGCACTGACTTCAGTAGCTCTTCGAAGAGTGACAAGATCAGACGTGTTTTTTATTTTTTATTTTATGCGGCTGGCCGCTACACTACTTGCCCTGAATTTAGAACCAAACAATGTGTTGCTCATTGTAAGTGACTTCATTGGCTAACCGACATTTTCCACCGGCTTGGCTTGGAATTGGTTTCAGTTGTTATTCGCATGGCGAGAAGATCAGACGCGTTTTTATGTACCTGACCACTAGTCAGTCACTTCACAAACATTAAAACACACAGACAATCACGCCATGGGCGACTTGTGGAAATTATGTTAGTCTTATTCCGAAATACATCACGGCTTGTTTGGATGTACTATTCTGTGTCACTTTTCAATCACATGCGTTTTCAGTTCACTCTTGTAATATGTTTTTAATGGTGTATTTTTTCTATGTATGTGATTATCTAAGTGGAACGAGTGTTTCTTTGAAACTTTCATCAGGAAAATATATCATAAAAACAAACGTACGTGGCGTGATATTTTTTAGAGTAGAAATAACACACTCTCTCTCTCTCTTCATTGCAGTTTTTATTGACATCTAGTCCGAGTTTTTCCTCTGAACCTTGCCAACACATTTTTTACATTTGGACACTTATGTTGGGGTGTGGGGTCAGAGTCCATTCCCTATCGAAAAGTTAGAATTTGCCGACACCATTTGGTGTCGGCATGGGGTAGCCGCTTACTAGTCGGCCCAGCAAACTTGAACGACCTTTCATCGAGATATACCTGCATGAAATCGATATGAATATGATTTAATTTCTCAGAAATTGCAATCCTAGCATTCGTTATGTATTTAATCCGCTGACAGACGGGACGACAATACATCGTTGCTGAAATTTGACCTGGATGTGGCCATTTGCATTCCTAGTCACGTGACTACACAACTTTCGCAGCTTATATGTCAATGACATCAGAGATCATACAGTCACGTGATATGTACAATAACTTTGGAAATTTGTTTATTGTCAATATCACCTGATTATATTACCTCTGATGTCATTGTCATGTTGGTTGCGAGATTTGTATAGTCATGTGACTCGGGATGCAAATGGCATGATCCAGGTCAAATTTCAGCAACGACGTACTTTCCTCTAGCCTGTCAGCTGATTAAAGACACAATAAATGCTATGCTTACGATTTTTGAGAAAATAAATCATATTCCTATCGATTTCATGCAGGTATATCTAGATGAAAGGTCGTTCAAGTTCAATCGACTCTGACTCTACACCCCAACATAAATATCCAAATATCAAAAAATGGGGTGACAAGGGTCACAGGAATCTAGGACTAATTAGCATCATAATGGAATATGTTCCCGTTTGAAGATACCTCTCCAAATTGTGATCAGTAGTCACAATAATTACGCGAACTGTTCCGTTTGTCATGTCATTTTTTTTCAAACGTTTACACTCCAAAAAATTGTAGAACGATTTGTTTCTTCCATCAGAAAATCTTTGGATGAAATAAAAGCTTGAGCTTGTACAAATCAGGTATCTTAACTCTATCCTATTTTAGCACTGCAATATGTCATGGAATTTTTTTTTCTAACATTAGATTTACCGTTTTTCAAAAGATAAACAATCACACTGCTTTTAATTACATGAAATATTTGTGTTATGAGTGCCACATATGAAAGTGTCACATCAT
This sequence comes from Sinohyriopsis cumingii, assembly GCA_028554795.2. NCBI lineage: Eukaryota > Metazoa > Mollusca > Bivalvia > Unionida > Unionidae > Sinohyriopsis > Sinohyriopsis cumingii. The sequence goes on along the minus strand of CM068837.1, from coordinate 53,171,683 downwards.
GCATGTAGTTAATTACATGAAATATTTGTGTTATGGGTGCCACATATGAAAGTGTCAAATTGTGAAAGTGTCACATCATGCATGTAGTTAATTACATGAAATATTTGTGTTATGGGTGCCACATATGAAAGTGTCACATCATGCATGTAGTTAATTACATGAAACATTTGTGTTATGGGTGCCACATATGAAAGTGTCACATCATGCATGTAGTTAATTACATGAAATATTTGTGCTATGAGTGCCATATATTAAAGTGTCACATCATAAATGGTCTATAATGCTACTAAATGCAACTGGTATTTGTTTTGCTATTTTATATTGTGCTTAAAAATCAGATGAAGATAAACAGAGACAGACATACCAAATTGTGATGAACTGATTAAGTCTGGTGAGACTCAAGACCAAGATGAATACAAAAAGCAATGAAGACATGGCATGCTTTATTTCTGGATTACCAAATATTTAAAATGCTGGAGATTTTCTGAACAATTCTGGTTCATTGCATTATACTCCTTGTTGACAGTATGTACAGTGGACATTCTACACTACCTCATGTTATTATAGTCAATTATGGGATGCATATAATTTAGAGTAATTGCTTTATACTCCTTGTAAATAGAATATGCATTGGACATACTACACAACCTCACACTGTTATAGTCTATTATAGGATGCACATTCGACATTCTATGCAAGATCATGCTATTATATTCAATTATTGGATGCCTATATTTCAAGTAATTGTTAATATTCCTAAGTAATAGTATGTACATTGGACAATCTACACAAACTCATGCTATTATAGGATGCATATAATTTGAAGTAATTGTTTCATTTTACTGGACTGATATATATATATATATATATATATATATATATATATATATATATATATATATATATATATATATATATCTATAGTAACTAACATGATATACAAAAAGATAAATTATACCCTGCAATTTCAATTTCATCCATTAAAGTTACATAATTCATCTTAATACAATAATTAACATACTAATAATCAATGATAATTAACATACTAATAATCAATGATAATTAACATAATAATGATAATTAACATAATAATAATAATAATAATAAATAATCAGCAGTAGCCATGTAAGTGAGATGCTCACCAAAAAAGTCTACCTACCTAATATTTATTGCATTTAAGTAGATGCAGGAAGAAAATAAAACAAATAAATAGTTTACAGTTCACTATCAATGACTTATAGACATTTTCTACATGATGTTTGAAATTTTGGAGAAATGTAGCACTAAAATTCCCTTCATTTTCATTTAATTTAATGTATTATATACCAATTCTTTTTTTCTTTTACTATTATTTATCTTTCTTGGCAACTATACCTTTTACTATTATGAAATGAGTAAATCCTCATAATGCTGACTTTTGGAAATCTTAGTCACCAGAACTGGAAGTACTAAAAGAGAGCGCAGGTCTTTCTCTGAACTGTGTTTCTTTTCAAATTAATAATACATGCATTCAATGTTAAACTCTGTATACCAGCAAGGTTATTGTTAATAATGATACAACATTCCAGACACCTGAAGAAGTCTTTAATATCTCCATCATCAGATTTTAATTAATTGCAAATTTTAATTAGCATTGGGTAATTTGGAGATTGACAATGAAAAATTGTATTTGTCCATAAATACACTTGACTTGTAAATTATGCACACTAATTCAGTAATTTAATATGTATAAATATGTATAAATGTTCATCAAATTGAAATAAAATGCTTGATTAGTCTTATCTATTGTATTTATCCAGTGTCAGTAACACAAGTTAACATTCATTTTCAGACAAGATTTTTGTGAATGATCTACTATTAATAATAACATTAATAATAACAATGACATCAATAATCAGCAATACTACCAGCTATATTTACACAATATAACAGTCTATACACCTAATGTCCATACTATTGAAGTAAGGACATTAATGTTTCAAAATACAATAAATTCCACATCATTTATTTACTTTTCAAAACAGATGTTTTTGCACATAAGAACTTCAGTATCCATTTTTTTATATGACGTACATGTATATCTTTAGAGGAATGTAATACTAGAAATATATTCATCATTTATTTACATATTAAAATGGATTATTTCACCAAAAATCTTCCAGATGCATTTTGTTTTCGTAGGGCTTACTTAACTTCACATGAATACAGAACCAACATGACCTTGTTTTAATTTTATTTCAGTTGATAAATGTGTAGTTTTGTTCTCTCAGACATGCCAAGTTGTGATGAACCGATTAAGGCTGATGAGATGTAAGACCAAGAAGAATACAAAAAGCAAGGAAGGCATGGAATGCTTTATTTCTGGATTACCAAATATTTAAAATGCTGAAGATTTTCTAAACAAGTCTGGTTCATTGCATTATGTTTCTTGTTAATAGTATGTACAGTGGACATTCGACACAACCTCACTCTGTTATAGTCTTTTATGGGATGCATATACTTTAAAGTAATTGTTTGATATTCCTTGTTAATAGTAGGTACAGTGGGCATTCTACACAACCTCATGTTATTATAGTCTATTATGGGATGCATATACCTTAGAGTAATTGCTTTATACTCCTTGTAAATAGCATATACATTGGATATTCCACACAAACTCACACTGTTATAGTCTATTATGGGATGCACATTTGACATTCTACACAAGCTAAATTTATTATATTCTATTATGGGATGGCTATATTTGAAAGTAATTGTTTTATACTCCTAGATAATAGTATGTACATTGGACAATCTACATAATCTCATGCTATTGTAAGATGCATATAATTAATTGTTTCATTTTAATGGACTGATATATATATATATATATATATATATATATATATATATATATATATATATATATATATATATATATAGTAACTAACATGATATACAAAAAGATAAATTATACCCTTCAATTTCTGTTTCTCAGTAAAGTTACATATTCATCTTAATACAATAATTAACATAGTAATAATCAATATATAACATAATAATAATCAATAATAATTAACATAATAATAACAATAATAATAACGAGCAGTAGCAGTAGCCATGCAAGTGAAAAATGCTCACCAAATAAAAGTATACCTACCTAATATATCCTGCATTTATGTAGATGCAGGAACAAACTAAAAACAATTCTACACTGAATAGAATTGTACATGTTAGTCATGACAAATAGTTTGCAGTTCACTACTGTAGACTGATAGTTTCTACATGATGTTTGTTTTTTGGAGAATTGTAGCACTAAAATTACTTTGATTTTCATTTAATTTAATGTATTATATACCAATTCTTTTTTTCTTTTACTATTATTTATCTTTCATGACAACTATACTTCTTACTATATGCAAAAAGGAAATCGTCATAATGGTGACTTTTGGAAATCTTAGTCACCAGAACTGGACTGTGTTTCTTTTCAGATTAATATTACATGCATTCAATGTTAAACTCTGTATACCTGCAAGGTTATTGGTTAATAATGATGCAACATTCCAGACATCTGTATAAGGCTTTAATACCTCCATCATCAGATTTTAAATAAATTTTGCAAATTTTAATTAGTATTGGGTATTTTTGAGATTGACAGTGAAAAATTAAATTGTATTTGTCATTATATACACTTGACTTGCAAATGATGCACACAAATTCAGTAATTTAATATGTGTACATATGTATAAATGTTCATCAAATTGAAACAAAATGCTTGATTAGTCAATTATATTCTATTTATTCAGCGTCAGTAACACAAGTTAACATTCAAATTCAGATAAGATTTTTGTGAATGGTCTACATTATATATATATATAGTATCTAACATGACATACAAAAAATAAATTATACCCTTCAATTTTTTGTTTCATCCAGTAAAGTCACAAATTCATCTTAATACAATAATTAAGATAGTAATAATCAATAATAATAATAACAATATAATCAACAGTAGCCATGCAAGTGATGTGATGGCCAAACAAAAGTCTACCTACCTAATATTTGTTGCAATTAAATACATGCAGGAACATACTAAAATCAATTCTATAATGAATAGAATTGTGCATGTTAGTCATAATAAATATTTTTTCTACATGACATTTTTAATTTTTAGAAATGTAGAATTACAATTGCCTTCATTTTCATCTAATTTGATATATTATTTATACCCATTCTTCTTTTCTCTTTTTATTATTTATCTTTCTTGGCAACTATATTTTTACTATAATGCTGACCTGCAAGGTTATTGGTTAATAATGATACAACATTCCAGACATCTGAAGAAGGCTTTAATATCTCCATCATCAGATTTTAATTAATTGCAAATTTTAATTAGTATTGGGTATTTTGGAGATTGACTTGACTTTTAAATTATGCACGCTAATTCAGTAATTTAATAAGTATAAATATGTATACATATTCATCAAATTAAACTAAAATGCTTGATTAGTCAATTCTCTGTTTTATTTATCCAAAGTGATCTTGTGTTAATTTTATTTCAGTTGATAAATGTGTAATTTTATTCTCTCATCTGAACCATTCGTGATGATTAAGATATCCTTACTCTTGTCAATGCAAATCGCACACGGAGATTTCGGCACCCTTGTATTTACCACCTGTATGGCGGACCCATCTGGAGAAAGCTGATGAATGTTTTCAGAATAGTATCCAAGAATACAGATGTTGTCACATCTGTCCACATCTACTCCATGGGGACATGTAAGATTGTCAGTACTGTAGGTGAACAGCTTGCTACCATCCATGTCAAAACAGATAAGTGAATTAAACACGCTAACATACACTCGTGTTTTCTTGTTATTCAGAGCTACGTAGTTGTAGAAATCATCGTATGGAGAGTCATACTGGTGAGTATGCTTTATATCTCCTCTCGTGTTAATCAGACTCCACTGACTCTTGCTGTTACCATTGTTACCATTCACAATCATCTCCCCTTCCCCAGCAGCTGCTATTCCATTACAATTATATTTGGTTGCTATCGTTCTTACTGGCCTGATGACGTTATCAATCACAGCCAGGATCTGGATTTCACTCTTATTATACAACGACACTGCCACCTCGTGGTCATCCAGTACACAGACGTTCCATGGTTTACCCGTCAGTGTATGCCTTGTGATGAACTGATAGGAAGAGCTCAGTAGGATGCACAGGCGATTAAAGTGATCAGCAAGCATTTCTCTGTCTCCAGGGAGAAATGTGACACCATTAAACCATGGTGTATTTCCAGTAGCGACTTTAAGATCAATTATATCAACCCTCTCGACCTGACAGTCTTTAGTTGGCTTCTGCCAAGATCTTAGGGACAGAGGGTTGTAGCTGGCTGTAGTTACAACTTTCCCTAATTCCGAAATAGAGGCGGACAAAATTGATTGCATCGGATGTGCTAACTGCACATCAAATGTTATTGCTTCAGTTTTCTCATACTTTTCCCCAACCAGATTGCAATACGAATGTAACTGCGACTTCATTTTTTCCGCCATCAGAAATTTTTGTAAGTTGCTCCCATATTTATTTACTGCTTCAAGGAGATTATAAGAATTTCTGACTGCATGAATTAGTGACAAACACTGATGATTCTCTTCTGTTTTCCTAATTCCTAATCTTCCTTGTAAATTCTGCTTCCTTCTGTCTTCACCCGTTTTTCTAACTCGTCAAGAACTGCATTGATTTTCTTTCTTCTCTGATTTGGTCAGTCATTCTTTTAATTTGCGGCTCAAGAGTATCAACAGAAGAATCGTTAATCTCCATAAACTTGTATAAATGGATTTCGATTTTCTTCATATCTGCAATTATTTCATCTGACTTGCAATCACATAGCAGAGCAGGGAGTTCTTCATTCAAGTCTATTACTTTGGAACACATTTTATGACCGTGGAAAAAGCAGCTGGCACAACAGGGGATGTTGTGATCTTTGTAGTAGCATTTTATATCTTCTCCATGATGATCCGAACATGTAAATCCTTCTGCAAATTTCAACACATTTTCTGGGTTAAAATCAAATTCATCTAGACTAATAATGAAATGATCCTTGGACATTTTCTGTTTCCTGTGAAATTTCAAGCAATCTCCACATATGGCCTCTTTACATAATACACAGAACCCTTCAGCCGGGGCAGTGGTACCCTCCGTGTTACAAGCGTCACACAAGCGATGTACTTTCGCTGGCAAGATTGATTGTAAGAATGTGATGGCAGGAAACAACGACGCCTATTCACTTGTCGGTCTATCTTTTACAGAGGGACTTGCTGAATTTCTACATACTGGACAATTAATATATCTCAGCTTTATATGTTTCTTAACCTCAGTTGTTATGTGAGACTGTAAACACTTCTCACATAAGGAATGGGCGCACGGCAGCAGTCTGGGTATGTTGAACTGGTCCAAACAGATTGGACAACTAGGCCCATCATCAATCTCTAGTTTAGCAGCCGCCATCTGGTAACAATAAACCACTACATAAACATGCAAGGAAACTACACCGTCAAATGATTTGGGCACCAAATCCACAAATACTTCTTTACTTGATAAACCTTGTTTTTAGTTCCTAGTCTGTATTTGTAAAGCATGGGCATGCTCGATTAGTCAATGCAGAAAGATGACGTATATGATCTCTGTGTTCCGAGTTTTCCTTTTGACCGAGTCTCACTGTTCCAGAATATGCTTTAAGAGGATGCTAAATCTTCTTCTTTATTATATTTATTGCTGCTTATTTTAATATGGATTACAGCATACTTATTTCCCCAATAGACTCCATACATTGGTCAGTATTTAACGTCAAGTGAGTCAACAGTCTACTAAATCATATTTTTCTAAAATATCTTCAGAGATGCACGTAATGTGAATTTCATGTCATAGGTTATCCGGTGTTTTGGGAGAATCTAAATTTGAAATAGTTCAACGTGCATTGGGTCATATATTTCACTTCTGGTTACGTATTAATGTCACTAAGGAAAAGACAATTACCTTTAAATGAGTACACCAAACCAAGAGAGGAAAAATTGCTATAAAATTAGACTGCGTCTATATTCATTTGTACTGACCCTGAAGTGATAATTGCGACTTGAGTCCATACCGGTGTTTTGGGAGGTTTTTATTTCCTGAAGTAAAAGAGTATTTTCGTTTAGGAATGTCATTCTTAATTTCACGGATAAACGTTTACAATGATAACAAAATGGTGAAACCGAGGCAGATAAAATATAAATATAATGGTATGCCCGGCAATATCGGACCGTGTTTCACACTTTAAGCTAGGAAAATGTATATTAAAATGGGAGAGTAGTGTTCCCGTCACTCACGAAATAAACCAGCAGCTCTCATCGATGATGTCAGGTCCCGTTTAAAAGGGGGAAAGTTCAACGGAAAGGAAGAAAGCAAAACCTTTAAAGTAAAATGGTTGCTATCAAAGGACGTAACATCTGATGCCTTAAAGTTTATTGCCCTTATTCGTTCCATAGACATCATTCTTCAGTTAGATGTGTATTATACCGCATGGACTCAAATACCTCAGCCACTTTACATGGTATGTCAAAAGAGATATGTCAAAATTTTCATTATTATTAATTACAGGAGTTAAACTTAGTGGTGACACATCAAGAAATGCTGTTACATAAATTTGTAAACATTTTACATTGAAATTAAGATAGTGTCCATTATATAAAGAAATGTCTCCCTCTAAAAATAGAATATGACCGTGAGTAATATGATCACGTGACGCCTCCATGAGAGTGCTGAATGGAAAATAACATGTAGACCTCGAGAGCTTTCAAGCTAAATATTGTGGCTTTTAAAGACAATATAGTGCTGTCAACGATGAACGTAATCGGCCTAGTGCAGAGCGATGCCATCTCCAGAGAATAAATTAATTTCTTCCACTATTTTGGGAGCAATGGGTTGTTTTTACAGACGTCCCTATTGTGTACACTAATACCGACTATGCAACACGCGCGCACCTTGAGCCGCCATTCTGAGTCCCTAACAAATCTTTGTCGACATTAATCATGATACATATTCAAGATAAAAATCTGATTTATTATCAATAGGGATGTTTACTTCATCGAAGTGATACATAAAGTATACTTAAAACTAAATTCCCCTATAGCACAAATGTAAAAATAAAACTGGAAGTCCCTTGGCTTATATCGAAAGTCAGAATAGTAAGGTTGAGTCGTAATCATGCATATTAATATCAAATAGAAATGCAGTTATTTCTGACAAACAGGCAGTACTGAGATTTAAAAAAATATTTTGCATGATGTTCCTAAGATTGTGATCTTGATAGAGTATTTCCGGACAATGATCTTCGGTTACGGAATTAAAATTTTATAGCAAATAATTTTCGCGAAAACATGTGCATTTGCCAAAGACAGCTGCCAGACCAATATTATTTTATTAAGCTTAACTATTTTATTTGTGGTGGAGATGATGGATGTAGGATGATATGATACGGAATGCAAGCGAGATCCGTTCAAAGAAGTTTCATCTTCAGTATATTCAAATCAACCACGTACCTAACGGAATATGACTTGTGTCCAATATCAAAACCAAGTATTCTTGAAATGTTCGTAACAAATGGCTTTTTAATTTGAACGATAACAAATAATTTCAGCCCATGAAAATTTAAAATCATTACATGTTTCTATTTGTTTGTGCATCCATTTGTTTATGCATCTGTTTATTGACGGATCTATTTGTTTATGAAAGAATAATGAAAATGGTGAAATTGCAATGTTTTTCTTGAAGCAAAAATGGAGCAAAGTCGCACATTGGGTCTCCTGTATTGACATACACAACAAAATATGATATATTAGGATATCCACGCACAAAATGAGACGCGTCTTCATAATTATTTGGGAGAACAATGTTCTTAGACATGGTTAGATAATCAAAATGGCATATAGAAGTGCACACGATTTGTGACGTCACGTGAAAACAACAGATAGAGCAAGAACATAATTTGTAGTTCAATATGATAGTTGTGGTCATTCATTTTGTTACTGAATAAATGTTTACATTTAGAACATTATATATCTTTATCTTCTCTGTCTGTCTGTCTGTCTCTGCGGTTTAGTTGAACAAGGATAGAACATTTGGATGAGAAGATAAACAAGCTATGCAATATTAGAAATCCATTGAACTTATTGTTCCTTTTATGCAATATCCATCTAATGTTTTTGAATCTCTAATACGGTAACGGCCTTAACAAACGCGGGGCCCGATTTGGATCATTTTCGGCGGGTTCCCTTGGATTTACGCGCGTGAGAACGGCATTGGAAATAAACTTTTACACAAGTTTTATATGACATTTAAATTAATAGTTTCTTCAATAGCTTTGAAATGACTTTCTCTCTATAGATATATTTTTCAAACTTACAAAAGCGCGGGGTCTTATTGGGGCAAATCGGTCCAATCGTCCTTAGGCCGGACCTGCCCGAATGTATGCCAATATATACATGATGCAGGTGATATTGGTGAGCATGGTAGCAGACACACAAGCAACACCGAACCCACTACAACGTGTTTCGTTTACAACTCAGTTTGCTCAACTATATGCCGAGTGATAGATGTATTGTGTGCACTTTCCCAGAACTCTAGCTATTAAACAGCAAGCAGGCCTTTTAGATGGCATCCCAACCCGGTCAAAAAGTTAAAGACTTTTATATGTTAAAGACTTTTATGTGTTTCTGTCTACCCTATCTGCCCCTATCATGGGTTTTGTAAATTTTATGAAAAATCATAAAATTATTGTACATTTTTTTAATGGAGTTCTCCTTCTTTTAAGTAAGGACCTACTTGGTTCGCTTCCCATTTGCAGGTTTCCATTTCCATATTTCCATTTGTAGGTTTCCATTCTTTCTGTCTTCAAGTCCAAACTTTGTTCATACGTAGGCTTGTACTCCCTTTCAGGGGCTTTACACGTTATGGCTAGTTTCCTCTCACAGCTTTATATGGCAGTTATTAGAAATCATTTCAAAGGATCAACTTGTTGTACATTTTGGGTTTATCTGTTTGGTGTTTCGTTTGATGTACAAGTGTAAATGTCCCATGATTCGGATAGATGTTAGCAAATGATTTTCCTTTTTCTCTGTCAAGTTCCATTCCGAATTCATTTTAATCATTGGATTGGAAACAAAGCTTTTCACGAACTCAATGTTTTTATGACGTATATTTTCGACTCATAATTATGCTATATATCATATATTTTGCTTCGCCCTTGTATATATAGATGTACGCTATATCATTGGTATATCACGAGATGTATTAATTTTTTATTAAAAGACTTGCAAGAGGTCATTTTAATGAAACATTTATGCAACGAATGGTATATTAACAATACAGTGTATATAATATACATGTATTTTATTTATATAAAAAAAACAACAAATGCACCTACGTGTCTTTAAACGGAGTTAGGACTGATAACAAGCAACTGTGTATTGGCTAAGTGAATGAAAGTTTCACAACCCTGACCAGTGTGTCCGCTCCAAAATGTAATTCTGTGCTTCTTGTGGCTATTTACAATTCTCTTTTGAAATATATGGTATAATGGTACCAATTGCGCAAGTCCAGGTGGGCGGAGCTTAAGGTGTATGGAACATTGCATTCAGAATTAAAGAACAACACTAGCTGTGATTGGTGCATTATGTAAGAGTTGTACTTTCTGTTTGGCTTAAAAGAAAGTTGAGTCTCTTGGCAACATGTGAGTTTGTGTTAATTTCTGTTTAGATCATATGTTGTATTTTTTATGATTTTTTTTTAAAATATGGTACACATGGCTGAAAATGTGCTTGTTGTGACAAGATAACTCTTACCCCTGTCTAGTTCCAGTAGAGTTATCTCTCTTAAATGCAATGGAGTACCTGGTTATGTCATTGTCAAATTGACAGTCTAGCATTGTTCTATAAGACAGTGTGTGACATGCATGCCCAAGTAGGACAGAAAGTATATTTATTTCACAAAACATCAGCATTGAGGTATATGGAAAAACAATTGGTACCCTGATACCATATAAGTTGGTTGTTTTCTTTTCTGAGTTTCTATTTTCATTCGTATTGATTAAGTAAATATAAGACAGTTATGATTTAAATATAAAGATGGTTTTAATGAGTAAAGTAGAGCCCTATAAACACATGTTTAGTTTCTTGAACATTGAACACTCAGCCATTCCCGTACTAGCGACTGCATGGAAATGACTGCGGAATATAAACTAAACGACATGAACCAACACGAGGTCTTTAATTAACATTATTCACGACCATAATATTGTTTTTATTCTACATCTCTGTCTCTCTTACCCATTTATGTTGATCGGCGTGTCTGTTAGCATCATTTATAGGTTCACACGCACGACACAGGAGAAACTGCATCTTGCTACGATGGTCCAGAGAGATAGAGAGAGAAAGAGAGAGAGAGAGATGGACAATGTGAGTGTGTATGTGAGTGAGTGATGTGGATTGTTAACGTAGCTATAACAAGATTTTGCAGTCATATCACTAAGATGTCTGCAGTGTGACAGTTTGTAGTGAAGTCTGACACAGGGGCATCAGGACGAAGACATGTAGCATGATGTCCGACCCAGTCACATTATCCTGACACCAAGCCGACCAGTACTAACACTAACCTCTTAGAACCAGTTTTGTAAGTCTTTGGTATGACTCGACCAGAGTTCGATTCCGATAATAATAATAATAATAATAATAATAATCATATCAGTAGTAGCAGTAGTAGTAGTAGTCAGCTACACAAGTCTCTTAACATATATGTATGTATAGTACGCCTCTCCGTTAACACACTTTAAGTTCTGAACAGTTTCCCATGGGTTTTAGCGCATACTTTATGTTATTCTTCCTTTGAGATCTAAGATAAGTATAACATCGCTAACATGTTTTGGTTTCAGTGATTGGCTGAACAGGTCCATTTTGTACGCTAAACTGTCACTGGCACACTTTACATGTTATTCTACTTGTGTTTGCTTGATCAAAAGAGGATCCGATGCACTTCTGAGATTTACGATGTTTGCACAAGAGAGGGCATGTCAACCTGGAAATGCCTAAACATCACGATGAATGTCACTATGCAATCACAATTTGCCATGATCTTCCCAATGCCCCCATGACTGATCGCGTCAAAAGCTTTTGTGAGATCGATAATTGTCGTGCACAGGTTGTAGTTATGTTCCTGGAATTTCAGCCTGTCTCAAAACCTTCTACCTTTCATGACTCGTAGGCAGGAACCCATGATTAATGTGGTACACAAGACAAAATCAGCAGCATTCTGGCAAGGGTTGTGCCTGTCATTGGCATAATAATATGTTCCTATGGTTGTCGTGGATTGTCTGTTGCCTTTCCGCTTGTACAAGTGGACGATGGGTGCATCCTTGTACTCCTGGGGTATATTTCCCCTAGACCACTTCGGCTGGAAGAGATTAATCGATTTCCTAGCCGTGTGCAAGATCCGGCTTTGTATGCTTCTGCTGGTGTATCTTTCGCTCCAGGTAATTTGCCATTTGATATCATGTCAATTGCTTTTGCCGATTAATTCAGCGTTGGAGGATCAGCAAGTGAGTGACATGTTGATTTCCACTTGTTGATCAACTGCCTCCTCGCTGATAGGCGACAGCTGACTGAGTATGTTGCTGAAGTATTCTGAACGTTTTTAAAGTATCTTTTCTTGGTCATGGACAATGTGGCCTGTGAGCACTCAGTATTGTAGATGTTTATGATGACTACGGGCTGTAGATGTCTGCAAAGCAACATAGAAGTTCCTAATGTTATTCCTGTTTGCATAGAACTGAACAGTTCATCTGCCTTATTTCCCAGCCGTGGGTGTGGCAACTCTGAATTTGCATTGGGTAGTCATCCTGATGTTATTGAAGGCCGCCTTCTTAAATGATAAATTTCTTCTTCTAAACAGGCCTTCTGTAACCGATGCTTTTCATAAAAAGGTCTGTATATCTGCATTATTCACATAAAGAAAATCTTGATGTTTAACTATAGTGGAACTGATAGTTTTTGATTTAAGGTAAGACAGCGAATCTCAGAAGAATACCTTGTTTTATGCGACAGCCTCGGAATTGATATCAAATGTAACCAGTTGATGTATTGTACTTCGATCAATGCGTGTTTCACTTTCTCCTGTTTCAGTTTGGAGAAAACTAAGTTTTTTTTTTTGTATCATTTTTACCTTGCTGTCGTCTGCTAAGATGAATCTGGATATTGAACCTGGAGAGTATGAGGCTATAGCGATGTGTTAGCTAAGGCTGATTGCTGCTACAATTCCTCATCACAAGCGTTTATGTTGGCTCTCCATGGCTTTAATTAATGCTTGTTATTATAAAATGTTATCCATCCAATCTTCAAACAAATTGCATAATATTGAACTTCCTGCCATCCTCTCCACGGGTTTGATTACTGTTTACAGTTTCATCTTTGCATGTGTTCTAACATTTTGCTTAAAACTATATTATGCTGAATTATTTTGCCGAATCCTCTATACATCTCATAGCGATAAAACCTAAATAAATTGATTTCATTCGAGTTTTGCTCGCGAACAGATACATATCTATACAAATAAAATCTCAAGATCTATTTCTGACCTGGTATTTTGCAATACTTGCACGTCAATTTCCCCTCATGATCAGGCTATGAATAGAGCTTTCGCATTAGCCAAATTTAATCCGTGTGCCAGTAAGCATCTTTGAAATCACCTTTTCTACTACGCGGTATAGGCATCACACATCTCTTTGCCTACTTACTATGGTCATAAAATGCAATGTTTCTTCGATGACTTCGTAAGAATTATCCATTTGAACAACGACGCAAATGAATTCGTATATATAAAAAGTTTCATTCTGTAACTGTACTTTATTCGTATTGTTGTTGTTGTTGCTTAAGAGTGACTGTTTTCTAAGTGTTTTTGGATTGAGAGTTTTGATACCTTGCTGATGTTTTATAGTTTACTGTTGTGTAATTTTATTCGTTGTTGCATAATTCACAGACCAATCACTTTGATTGATTATGCGCATTCTCCATAACATATGAAACAAAAAATCTTCTAACGAAATCAATTAAATTAACACACTGAAAAGAGTTAGTAAATTGCTATCATTAGAGGCAATTTATCAGGCAGAGAAAAGATGCATAAATAAGATATAGCGAGCACAAAATCAAACGAGCAGAAATTGAATTTAAAAAAGCAAGCATTAGTTATGATATATATATATATATATATATATATATATATATATATATATATATATATATATATATATATATATATATATATATATATATATATATATATATATTATAATGCATCATTTATGTCATCTTCTTTTCATTGTGTTGTTGTTTGTATGTAATCATTGACCTTTCATTAATTTCATTATTTTTGTATTCATAGTGTGGCCATGGAGAGCATAATTATGTTTAAGGTGGTCTGACCTAAACATGTCTAACCTTTGAGTTTCTTGAAGTCTGTAAAGCAATGCTAAACAATGTATGCTGAAGTGTACATAGAGAAGCCATGCCATTATAGCAGTAACTTTAATATGCCTTCATATACGTTTCTGTTTTATATATATATATATATATATATATACATATATATATATATATATATATATATATATATATATATATATATATATATATATATATATATATATATATATATATATATATATATATATATATATATATATATATATATATATATATATGTAATCGTTATTGAAATGACTTAAAGTGAACTGCATCACTACTCATGGAGTATGTTGTTAATGCATCCCTTTTTCTGAACTCAGTGGATCCTCAACTTGCAGCTTCATTCTTAATTCAATTATCTATTTCCTCATTGTTGCTGCCCCTCCTGCTATAAAGAAACACATAACCACGAAAGCTCAGTTGTAAGTGTGCCAGAGTCACAACCAAAAGGATACAGATTCAATTCCTACCCTACCATTGAATCAGCCTGGGTCAGATACTGAGTTGTGTCCTCAGGTATGGTTTTATTC
The DNA here is from genome assembly GCA_028554795.2 of Sinohyriopsis cumingii. Lineage (NCBI taxonomy): Eukaryota > Metazoa > Mollusca > Bivalvia > Unionida > Unionidae > Sinohyriopsis > Sinohyriopsis cumingii. The sequence continues at coordinate 53,156,616 of CM068837.1, read as the reverse complement.
TCCAATTGCCTTGGCACTAAATAACCTACTTGTGTTGATGTGCTGTAAAACACTAAAGCCAAATCAAACATGTTTCTCTTCTTTACTTAAGTGCATGTCAATTAAATAATTTTCTAAGGAATAATATTTCCACTTGGATATTTTTGTACCATTCTTGTCCTTCAAATTTTCTCATACAAATTTAAATTAAAGTATTGTTGAAAAGAAACACAAGTTATTTAGTAAACTACAAAATTCAAAGAAACAACTAACAAGTACCATCACAAAAGTTATAGAAAACAATACATGCAGCAAGATAAATTTATTAAAAAGATCAAACTCTATTTGCCAATTTAACAGTCTTTCTTTTTTCAAATTTTGAATTAATCTTGAAATAAATGTATATATTTGTGGCTTCAGTCATTAATTTATATGCAATACAGTACATGTGGTTTCAGGTGAATTTGATAAAACAAGTCATTTTTGGTAATAATGGAGCATGTTATTACATTGTGATGATGGAGTAGAAAGCGGCAGAGCATACAAAACTTGTAATATCAGTTAATAGTTTATATGTTGTACCAGGGGGCCCCGAGTGGCCGAGTGGTCTAAAGCGCTGTCCGTTACGGATCACTGCCATCTCACCTCTGTCTGCGTGGGTTCGAGTCATGGATTCGGCCAATGTGGGTATGTGAGAAAGCTTGCCAGTAGCTTCTCGTGGGTCGGTGGTTCTTCCCGGTGTTTTCACGGGTTCTTCCTCCACCATTAATACTGGCCGCCATGTATAGCCTATCGTGTGCTGAAAAATGGCGTTAAACCCCACAACATCAACATCAACATATGTTGTACCAGAGCTCTCATATACTACACTACTTTCCATCAAACATGTAAATGCATCACAAAGCAGATACAACAACAAAACCAGAAACAAGAAAAAGGTGTTATGTTGCACAGCCATAAAATCACTTGTACAAACATAAATGACAATATAGGTGTGTAATAAATAATAGGTGATTTCAGAAATACTCTCTTGGGGTCACTGTAGTAAAGGAATTCTTGCAACAGTAACAGTAACTGATTTGTTTCTGTTCTAACTAAGGCAAGGGTTTGCTTATAAATGCAGTTACAGATATAGATGAGTAACTCAACACATTAAAGTAATATGGGTATGTTCAAAACTGGGTGTCAATTTTAGAATTTGAGTACACATACTTTTAAATGGCAATTAGTCCCTTGTTTGGATCTAAGTATGCATATTCCTTGGAAAGTCATTATTTAGATGCTATGAGAAGAATACATAGCAAAATCGAGGCTAACTTTCTCTAACATGTTTGAATGAGGTCAACCTAAAAGCGTGATACAGTACAAACTAGATTGCATGTTATGCACTTTAATGTCACAATGAAAGTGTACTGCTCTGGTTTTTGTTATGATCAATCCAACCCATTCTTTTTCTTACTGAGATTAGTTCCTGGCCACCATTGTAAGAGTTAAGAGAGATCAATCATTTAGACAGGAAATTTTGGGGTGACCTTTCTATTGCATTTAGCAATCATAAATGAACTGACTTTGTTTATACTCTTTTAAGTATTACATGCAATTTTAGAACAACAAATTAGTAATTAATTTGAGTAAGCATGCCTAGATGACTACATTTACATGTACTTTATTTATGGCTTAATGGGGCTTTACCAAACCAAACCTATCCCCCCCATATATATATCTATATATATATATATATATATATATATATATATATATATATATATATATATATATATATATATATATATTCATATTATCAATTGGGTTAGAGAACAAGTGGGTTAGAGAATCTTTAATTGACACTTTATGGAGATTTGAACCCTGGTCTGCAGGTAAAGTTTTTCCCATATCATAGTACCTAGTAAAGATACCTGCATGTCATCCTGGTTAATTAATTTTCATCTGAGTACACAGCCATTCTGGGTTATTAAGACAGAAATCAATGCACAAGGTGTATGTATGTATGTATGTTTGTATGTATGTATGTATGTATGTATGTATGTATGTATGTATATATATATATATATATATATATATATATATATATATATATATATATATATATATATATATATATATATATATATATATATATGTGTGTGTGTGTGTGTGTGTGTGTGTGTGTGTTTCTGTGTGTGTGTGTGTGTGTGAGATTATAGACAAATACATATATACACCAACCAGAACAGTAATGTTATATCTCTAGATTCAATAGGATAATGCTTAAGAGTAACAAAAGTTTAAAAAATATGAATAAATATCATTATCTTATAGGATACAAATTTTTAATTCATGCACTAGCAAGGATTGAACTCAGGTCATGGGTAAATGGCACCTATCAATTTGCCTGTAAGCATCAATGCCTATAATTCCATGTCTATCAATGAGGTGAGAGCTTGAATTAACTTTAGTTTTGATTTTACATACATTTTATGGAATTTCAACATCTTTACTTTTTACCTTCTATCTTGTTGTACTTTATGTTTAACTTTAATTTAGAGGCTTCCTGAAGTTTGTCTTGAAATTATTACATTTTTAGAATTTAACTTTTAATTGGTACAATACAGCCAGTATTGATTTGACATGCCAGTAAACCCTATACATAATTGTATAGAGATACTTTTCCAAAAGGGTAGTCATGGTCAGTTTTGATTAATGGATTTAATCGGCATATATAGTAGATCCCAGTGATCTGTCCAGGTAGGTAAGCCATGGTCTATATACAGTAGATCCCAGTGATCCATCCAGGTAAGTAAGCCATGGTCTATATACAGTAGATCCCAGTGATCCATCCAGGTAAGTAAACCATGGTCTATATACCGTAGATCCCAGTGTTCTGTCCAGGTAAGTAAGACATGGTCTATATTCAAGAGATCCCAGTGTTCTGTCCAGGTAAGTAAGCCATGGTCTATATACAGGAGATCACAGTGATCCGTCCAGGTAAGTAAGCCATGGTCTATATACAGGAGATCTCAGTGTTCTGTCCAGGTAAGTAAGCTTATGCGGGCACTGAATTTTTCAAACCATTTTGCTAACCTCACATCTTCCGTAAGCACCAATCTTTTCTTATACCATATTTTTCTTCCACGAGGTAAATGGGTATAAGAAGAATCAGTAAATATAGTACTGCTAATTGTTGACTAGTAGAGAACCAATCTCGTCATGGGACTCTTGCTTTGTTTTGATATCAAGGCATCTGCTATAGGTGTATGGTATAACTAGTATACTGCTTTGCCACTGTATATCTTTCCAGTGGTATGAACCTTTAATCACACATTTGACAAATGTCACATATGTCACATAGCAACCAAATGGGTGTTGTAAAATATTAGGTAACAAGAAAAATAAAAATACATGTTATTTTCATGGTTATTTACTAGTGTATGTTAATCTGTTAATTACATAACATTATATGCCTTTATAGGACTGGGAATGATCCTAATATTGTCTGGAATGCAGTTTTTCTCTGGTCTAAATTGATGTAATTTGTTGAGTCCACCAATTTTTACTAAATTTGTTGAATCATTATAATGTATGTTTACTTGCATTCTCTGATACATACCTCACCAGGCATCAGACTCAAAGCTTCCTATAGAATTGTGTCAGTAGTGTAGCTAGCTAGAAAATCATAGGCTTCAGCTCTAAAATGACAGCGGTTTTATACGGGGTGTCAGCAAAAGTGTAATATTAATTTTCCCACTTCAGTTAAAGTTATTTGCAAGGTGTAAGCTATTGTGTAGCATTAATTATCCCACTTTAGTTACAATTATGTACAGTGTGTCATTTATAGTGTAACCTTAATCATCACACTTTAGTTACAGTTGTATACAGGGTGGCAACTACTGTCCAACATTATTCATACCAATTTAGTTTCAGTTATTTACAGGGTGTCAACTGTTGTGTAACATTATTCATCCCAATTTAGTTTCAGTTATTTACAGGGTGTCAACTATTGTGTAACATTATTCATCCCAATTTAGTTTCAGTTATTTACAGGGTGTCAACTATTGTGTAACATTATTCATCCCAATTTAGTTTCAGTTATTTACAGGGTGTCAACTATTGTGTAACATTATTCATCCCAATTTAGTTTCAGTTATTTACAGGGTGTCAACTATTGTGTAACATTATTCATACCAAATTAGAGTAAGTTATTTACAGGGTGTAAACTTATGTGTAACATTATTCATCCCAATTTAGTGTTATTTACAGGGTGTCAACTACTGTCCAACATTATTCATACCAATTTAGTTTGTTATTTACAGGGTGCCAACTACTGTGCAACATTATTCATACTAAGTTAGATTCAGTTATTTACAGGGTATCAACTATTATCTAACATTATTCATACCAATTTAGTTTGTTATTTACAGGGTGTCAACTATTGTGTAACATTATTCATCCCAATTTAGTTATGTTATTTACAGGGTGTCAACTATTGTATAACATTATCCATACCAAATTAGAGTCAGTTATTTACAGTGTGTCAACTACTGTGCAACATTATTCATACCAAGATAGTTTCAGTTATTTTACAGGTTGTTAACTACTTTGCAACATTATTCATACCAAGTTAGTTTCAGTTCTTTTACAGGTTGTCAAGTATTGTGTAACATTATTCATACCAATTTAGTTTCAGTTATTTACAGGGTGTCAACTACTGTGCAACATTATTCATACCAAGTTAGTTTCAGTCATTTTACAGGTTGTCAACTATTGTGTAACATTATTCATACCAAGTTAGTTTCAGTTATTTACAGGGTGTGAACCATTGTGTAACATTATTCATACCAAATTAGTTTCAGTTATTTACAGGGTGTCAACTAATGTGCAACATTATTCATACCAAGTTAGTTTCAGTTATTTTGCAGGCTGTCAACTATTGTGTAAAATTATTCATGCCAAGTTAGTTTCAGTTATTTACAGGGTGTCAACTATTGTGTAACGTTATTCATCCCAATTTAGTCTGTTATTTACATGGTGTCAACTATTGTGTAACATTATTCATACCAAGTTAGTTTCAGTTATTTTACAGGTTGTCAAGTATTGTGTCACATTATCCATGCGAATTTAGTTTCAGTTATTTACAGGGTGTCAACTATTGTGTAACATTATTCATCCCAATTTAGTTTCAGCTATTTATAGGGTGTCAACTATTGTGTAACATTATTCATACCAATTTAGTTTCAGTTATTTACAGGGTGTCAACTTATGTGTAACATTATTCATACTAATGTAGTTTGTTATTTACAGGGTGTCAACTATTGTGTAACATTATTCATGCCAATTTAGTTTCAGTTATTTACAGGATGTCAACTATTGTGTGACATTATTCATACCAAATTAGAGTCAGTTATTTACACGGTGTCAACTACTGTGCAACATTATTCATACCAAGATAGTTTCAGTTATTTTACAGGTTGTCAACTACTTTGCAACATTATTCATACCAAGTTAGTTTCAATTATTTTACAGGTTGTTAAGTATTGTGTAACATTATTCATACCAATTTAGTTTCAGTTATTTACAGGATGTCAACTACTGTGTAACATTATTCATACCAAGTTAGTTTCAGTTATTTACAGTGTGTGAACTATTGTGTAACATTATTCAGACCAATTTAGTTTCAGTTATTTACAGGGAGTCAACTATTGTGTAACATTATTCATGCCAAATTAGAGTCAGTTATTTACAGGGTGTCAACTATTGTGTAACTTTATTCATCGTAATTTAGTTTGTTATTTACAGGGTTTCAACTACTGTGCAACATTATTCATACCAAGTTAGTTTCAGTTATTTTACAGGTTGTCAACTACTTTGCAACATTATTCATACAAAGTTAGTTTCAGTTATTCACAGGGTGTCAGCTATTGTGTAACGTTATTCATACCAATTTAGTTTGTTATTTACAGGCTGTCAACCACTGTGCAACATTATTGATATCAATTTAGTTTGTTATTTACAGGGTGGTATCTTATGTGCAGCATTATTCATACCAAGTTAGTTTCAATTATTTACAGGGTGTCAGCTATTGTGTAACGTTATTCGTCCCAATTTAGTTTGTTATTTACAGGGTGTCAACTACTGTGCAACATTATTGATACAAATTTAGTTTCTTATTTACAGGGTGTCAATTTATGTGCAACATTATTCACACCAAGTTAGTTTCAGTTATTTACAGGGTGTCATCTTATGTATAACATTATTCATACCAATTTAGTTTCAGTTATTTGACAGGTTGTTAACTACTTTGCAACATTATTCATAACAATTTAGTTTCAGTTATTTTACAGGTTGTCAATTATTGTGTAACATTATTCATACCAAGTTAGTTTCAGTTATTTACAGGGTGTGAACTATTGTGTAACAATATTCATACCAATTCAGTTTTATTTATCTACAGGGTGTCAACTATTGTTTAACATTATTCATACCAATTTAGTTTCAGTTATTTACAGGGTGTCAATTTATGTGTAACATTATTCATACTAATGTAGTTTATTATTTACAGGGTGTCAACTATTGTGTAACATTATTCATGCCAATTTAGTTTCAGTTATTTACAGGGTGTCAACTATTGTGTGACATTATTCGTACCAAATTAGTTTCAGTTATTTTACAGGTTGTCAACTACTTTGCAACATTATACATACCAAGTTAGTTTCAGTTATTTTACAGGTTGTCAACTATTGTGTAACATTATTCATACCAAGTTAGTTTCAGTTATTTACAGTGTGTGAACTATTGTGTAACATTATTCAGACCAATTTAGTTTCAGTTATTTGCAGGGTGTCAACTATTGTGTAACTTTATTCATCGTAATTTAGTTTGTTATTTACAGGGTTTCAACTACTGTGCAACATTATTCATACCAAGTTAGTTTCAGTTATTTTACAGGTTGTCAACTACTTTGCAATATTATTCATACCAAGTTAGTTTCAGTTATTTACAGGGTGTCAGCTATTGTGTAACGTTATTCATACCAATTTAGTTTGTTATTTACAGGCTGTCAACCACTGTGCAACATTATTGATACCAATTTAGTTTGTTATTTACAGGGTGGTATCTTATGTGCAGCATTATTAATACCAAGTTAGTTTCAATTATTTACAGGGTGTCAGCTATTGTGTAACGTTATTCATCCCAATTTAGTTTGTTATTTACAGGGTGTCAACTACTGTGCAACATTATTGATACAAATTTAGTTTCTTATTTACAGGGTGTCAATTTATGTTCAACATTATTCACACCAAGTTAGTTTCAGTTATTTACAGGGTGTCATCTTATGTATAACATTATTCATACCAATTTAGTTTCAGTTATTTGACAGGTTGTCAACTACTTTGCAACATTATTCATAACAATTTAGTTTCAGTTATTTTACAGGTTGTCAATTATTGTGTAACATTATTCATACCAAGTTAGTTTCAGTTATTTACAGGGTGTGAACTATTGTGTAACAATATTCATACCAATTCAGTTTCATTTATTTACAGGGTGTCAACTATTGTGTAACATTATTCATACCAAATTAGAGTCAATTATTTACAGGGTGTCAACTACTGTGCAACATTATTCATGCCAAGTTAGTTTCAGTTATTTACAGGGTGTCAACTATTGTGTAACACTATTCATACCAAGTTAGTTTCAGTTATTTTACAGTATGTCAACTATTTTGCAACATTATTCATACCAAGTTAGTTACAGGTCTTTTACAGGTTGTCAAGTATTGTGTAACATTATTCATACCAATTTAGTTTCAGTTATTTACAGGGTGTCAGGTATTGTATAACATTATTCATACCAATTTAGTTTCAGTTATTTACGGGTTGTCAACTTATGTGTAACATTATTCATACTAATTTAGTTTGTTATTTACAGGGTGTCAACTTATGTGTATCATTATTCAGACCAAGTTAGTTTCTGTTATTTTACAGGTTGTCAACTACTGTGCAACATTATTCATACCAAGTTAGTTTCAGTTATTTCCAGGGTGTCAACTATTGTGTAACGTTATTCATACCAAGTTAGTTTCAGTTATTTTACAAGGTGTCAACTATTGTGTAACGTTATTCATCCCAATTTAGTTTCAGTTATTTACAATGTGTCAAGTATTGTCTAACATTATCCATACCAATTTAGTTTGTTATTTACAGGGTGTCAACTACTGTGCAACATTACTCATACCAATTTAGTTCGTTATTTACAGGGTGTCAACTACTGTGCAACATTATTCATACCAAGTTAGTTTGTTATTTGCAGGGTGTCAACTATTGTGTTACGTTATTCATCCCAATTTAGTTTCAGTTATTTACAGGGTGCCAAGTATTGTCTAACATTATTCATCCCAATTTAGTTTGTTATTTACAGGGTGTCAACTACTGTGCAACATTATTCATACCAATTTAGTTTGTTATTTACAGGGTGTCAACTTATGTGCAACATTATTCATAGCAAGTTAGTTTCAGTTATTTTACAGGTTGTCAACTACTTTGCAATATTATTCATACAAAGTTAGTTTAATTTATTTACAGGGTGTCTGCTATTGTGTAACGTTATTCATAACAATTTTGTTTGTTATTTACAGGCTGTCAACCACTGTGCAACATTATTGATACCAATTTAGTTTGTTATTTACAGGGTGTCATCTTATGTGAAGCATTAATCATACCAAGTTAGTTTCAGTTATTTACAGGGTGTCAGCTATTGTATAACGTTATTCATCCCAATTTAGTTTGTTATTTACAGGGTGTCAACTACTGTGCAACATTATTGATACAAATTTAGTTTGTTATTTACAGGGTGTCAATTTATGTGCAACATTATTCACACCAAGTTAGTTTCAGTTATTTACAGGGTGTCAACTTATGTATAACATTATTCATACCAATTTAGTTGCAGTTATTTTACAGGTTGTCAACTACTTTGCAACATTGTTCATACCAAGTTAATTTCAGTTATTTTTCAGGTTGTCAATTATTATGTAACATTATTCATACCAAGTTAGTTTCAGTTATTTTCAGTGTGTGAACTATTGTGTAACATTATTCATACCAATTTAGTTTCAGTTATTAACAGGGTGTCAACTATTTTGTAGCATTATTCATACCAATTTAGTTTCAGTTATTTACTGGGTGTCAACTTATGTGTAACATTATTCATACTAATTTAGTTTGTTATTTACAGGGTTTCAACTATTGTGTAACATTATTCAGACCAAGTTAGTTTCTGTTATTTTACAGGTTGTCAACTACTGTGCAACATTATTCATACCAAGTTAGTTTCAGTTATTTCCAGGGTGTCAACTATTGTGTAACGTTATTCATACCAATTTAGTTTCAGTTATTTTACAGTGTGTCAACTATTGTGTAACGTTATTCATCCCAATTTGGTTTCAGTTATTAACAGGGTGTCACGTATTGTCCAACATTATTCATACCAATTTAGTTTGTTATTTACAGGGTGTCAACTACTGTGCAACATTATTCATGCCAAGTTAGATTCAGTTATTTACAGGTGTCAACCATTGTGCAACATTATTCATAGCAATTTAGTTTGTTATTGACAGGGTGTCAACTACTGTGCAACATTATTCATACCAAGTTAGTTTCAGTTATTTACAGGGTGTCAACTATTGTTTAACGTTATTCATTCCAATTTAGTTTGTTATTTACATGGTGTCAACTATTGTGTAACATTATTCATACCATGTTAGTTTCACTGATTTCACAGGTTATCAACTATTCTGTAAGATTATTCATACGAATTTAGTTTCAGTTATTTACAGGGTGTCAACTTATGTGTACCAATTTTCATACCAAGTTAGTTTCAGTTATTTACATGGCATCAACTATTGTGTAACGTTATTGATCCCAATTTAGTTTCAGTTATTTACAGTGTGTCAACTTATGTGTAACATTATTCATACCAAGTTAGTTTCAGTTATTTACAGGGTGTCAACTACTGTGGAACATTATTCATACCAATTTAGTTTCAGTTATTTACAGGGTGTCAACTATTGTGTAACGTTATACATCCCAATTTATTTTGTTGTTTACTGGGTGTGAACTACTGTGCAACATTATTAATACCAATTTAGTTTGTTATTTACAGGGTGTCAACTTATGTGCAACATTAATCAGACCAAGTTATTTTATATTATGTTACAGGTTGTCAACTACTGTGCAACATTATTCATACCAAGTTAGTTTCAGTTATTTACAGGGTGTCAACTATTGTGTAACATTATTCATCCCAATTTAGTTTGTTATTTACATGGTGTCAACTATTGTGTAACATTATTCATAGCAGTTTAGTTTGTTATTTACAGTGTGTGAACTATTTTGTAACATTATTCATACCAAGTTAGTGTCAGTTATTTACAGGGTGTCAACTATTGTGTAACATTATTCATAGCAATTTAGTTTGTTATTTACAGTGTGTGAACTATTGTGTAACATTATTCATAGCAAGTTAGTTTCAGTTATTTTACAGGTTGTCAACTACTTTGCAATATTATTCATACAAAGTTAGTTTAATTTATTTACAGGGTGTCTGCTATTGTGTAACGTTATTCATAACAATTTTGTTTGTTATTTACAGGCTGTCAACCACTGTGCAACATTATTGATACCAATTTTGTTTGTTATTTACAGGGTGTCATCTTATGTGAAGCATTAATCATACCAAGTTAGTTTCAGTTATTTACAGGGTGTCAGCTATTGTATAACGTTATTCATCCCAATTTAGTTTGTTATTTACAGGGTGTCAACTATTGTGTAACATTATTCATGCCAATTTAGTTTCAGTTATTTACAGGATGTCAACTATTGTGTGACATTATTCATACCAAATTAGAGTCAGTTATTTACACGGTGTCAACTACTGTGCAACATTATTCATACCAAGATAGTTTCAGTTATTTTACAGGTTGTCAACTACTTTGCAACATTATTCATACCAAGTTAGTTTCAATTATTTTACAGGTTGTTAAGTATTGTGTAACATTATTCATACCAATTTAGTTTCAGTTATTTACAGGGTGTCAACTACTGTGTAAGATTATTCATACCAAGTTAGTTTCAGTTATTTACAGTGTGTGAACTATTGTGTAACATTATTCAGACCAATTTAGTTTCAGTTATTTACAGGGAGTCAACTATTGTGTAACATTATTCATGCCAAATTAGAGTCAGTTATTTACAGGGTGTCAACTATTGTGTAACTTTATTCATCGTAATTTAGTTTGTTATTTACAGGGTTTCAACTACTGTGCAACATTATTCATACCAAGTTAGTTTCAGTTATTTTACAGGTTGTCAACTACTTTGCAACATTATTCATACAAAGTTAGTTTCAGTTATTCACAGGGTGTCAGCTATTGTGTAACGTTATTCATACCAATTTAGTTTGTTATTTACAGGCTGTCAACCACTGTGCAACATTATTGATATCAATTTAGTTTGTTATTTACAGGGTGGTATCTTATGTGCAGCATTATTCATACCAAGTTAGTTTCAATTATTTACAGGGTGTCAGCTATTGTGTAACGTTATTCGTCCCAATTTAGTTTGTTATTTACAGGGTGTCAACTACTGTGCAACATTATTGATACAAATTTAGTTTCTTATTTACAGGGTGTCAATTTATGTGCAACATTATTCACACCAAGTTAGTTTCAGTTATTTACAGGGTGTCATCTTATGTATAACATTATTCATACCAATTTAGTTTCAGTTTTTTGGCAGGTTGTTAACTACTTTGCAACATTATTCATAACAATTTAGTTTCAGTTATTTTACAGGTTGTCAATTATTGTGTAACATTATTCATACCAAGTTAGTTTCAGTTATTTACAGGGTGTGAACTATTGTGTAACAATATTCATACCAATTCAGTTTTATTTATCTACAGGGTGTCAACTATTGTTTAACATTATTCATACCAATTTAGTTTCAGTTATTTACAGGGTGTCAATTTATGTGTAACATTATTCATACTAATGTAGTTTGTTATTTACAGGGTGTCAACTATTGTGTAACATTATTCATGCCAATTTAGTTTCAGTTATTTACAGGGTGTCAACTATTGTGTGACATTATTCGTACCAAATTAGTTTCAGTTATTTTACAGGTTGTCAACTACTTTGCAACATTATACATACCAAGTTAGTTTCAATTATTTTACAGGTTGTTAAGTATTGTGTAACATTATTCATACCAATTTAGTTTCAGTTATTTACAGGGTGTCAACTACTGTGCAACATTATTCATGGCAAGTTAGTTTCAGTTATTTTACAGGTTGTCAACTATTGTGTAACATTATTCATACCAAGTTAGTTTCAGTTATTTACAGTGTGTGAACTATTGTGTAACATTATTCAGACCAATTTAGTTTCAGTTATTTACAGGGTGTCAACTATTGTGTAACTTTATTCATCGTAATTTAGTTTGTTATTTTCAGGGTTTCAACTACTGTGCAACATTATTCATACCAAGTTAGTTTCAGTTATTTTACAGGTTGTCAACTACTTTGCAATATTATTCATACCAAGTTAGTTTCAGTTATTTACAGGGTGTCAGCTATTGTGTAACGTTATTCATACCAATTTAGTTTGTTATTTACAGGCTGTCAACCACTGTGCAACATTATTGATACCAATTTAGTTTGTTATTTACAGGGTGGTATCTTATGTGCAGCATTATTCATACCAAGTTAGTTTCAATTATTTACAGGGTGTCAGCTATTGTGTAACGTTATTCATCCCAATTTAGTTTGTTATTTACAGGGTGTCAACTACTGTGCAACATTATTGATACAAATTTAGTTTCTTATTTACAGGGTGTCAATTTATGTTCAACATTATTCACACCAAGTTAGTTTCAGTTATTTACAGGGTGTCATCTTATGTATAACATTATTCATACCAATTTAGTTTCAGTTATTTGACAGGTTGTCAACTACTTTGCAACATTATTCATAACAATTTAGTTTCAGTTATTTTACAGGTTGTCAATTATTGTGTAACATTATTCATACCAAGTTAGTTTCAGTTATTTACAGGGTGTGAACTATTGTGTGACAATATTCATACCAATTCAGTTTCATTTATTTACAGGGTGTCAACTATTGTGTAACATTATTCATACCAAATTAGAGTCAATTATTTACAGGGTGTCAACTACTGTGCAACATTATTCATGCCAAGTTAGTTTCAGTTATTTACAGGGTGTCAGCTATTGTGTAACACTATTCATACCAAGTTAGTTTCAGTTATTTTACAGTATGTCAACTATTTTGCAACATTATTCATACCAAGTTAGTTACAGGTCTTTTACAGGTTGTCAAGTATTGTGTAACATTATTCATACCAATTTAGTTTCAGTTATTTACAGGGTGTCAGGTATTGTATAACATTATTCATACCAATTTAGTTTCAGTTATTTACGGGGTGTCAACTTATGTGTAACATTATTCATACTAATTTAGTTTGTTATTTACAGGGTGTCAACTATTGTGTATCATTATTCAGACCAAGTTAGTTTCTGTTATTTTACAGGTTGTCAACTACTGTGCAACATTATTCATACCAAGTTAGTTTCAGTTATTTCCAGGGTGTCAACTATTGTGTAACGTTATTCATACCAAGTTAGTTTCAGTTATTTTACAGGGTGTCAACTATTGTGTAACGTTATTCATCCCAAGTTAGTTTCAGTTATTTACAATGTGTCAAATATTGTCTAACATTATCCATACCAATTTAGTTTGTTATTTACAGGGTGTCAACTACTGTGCAACATTACTCATACCAATTTAGTTTGTTATTTACAGGGTGTCAACTACTGTGCAACATTATTCATACCAAGTTAGTTTGTTATTTACAGGGTGTCAACTATTGTGTTACGTTATTCATCCCAATTTAGTTTCAGTTATTTACAGGGTGTCAAGTATTGTCTAACATTATTCATCCCAATTTAGTTTGTTATTTACAGGGTGTCAACTACTGTGCAACATTATTCATACCAATTTAGTTTGTTATTTACAGGGTGTCAACTTATGTGCAACATTATTCATAGCAAGTTAGTTTCAGTTATTTTACAGGTTGTCAACTACTTTGCAATATTATTCATACAAAGTTAGTTTAATTTATTTACAGGGTGTCTGCTATTGTGTAACGTTATTCATAACAATTTTGTTTGTTATTTACAGGCTGTCAACCACTGTGCAACATTATTGATACCAATTTAGTTTGTTATTTACAGGGTGTCATCTTATGTGAAGCATTAATCATACCAAGTTAGTTTCAGTTATTTACAGGGTGTCAGCTATTGTATAACGTTATTCATCCCAATTTAGTTTGTTATTTACATGGTGTCAACTACTGTGCAACATTATTGATACAAATTTAGTTTGTTATTTACAGGGTGTCAATTTATGTGCAACATTATTCACACCAAGTTAGTTTCAGTTATTTACAGGGTGTCAACTTATGTATAACATTATTCATACCAATTTAGTTGCGGTTATTTTACAGGTTGTCAACTACTTTGCAACATTGTTCATACCAAGTTAATTTCAGTTATTTTTCAGGTTGTCAATTATTATGTAACATTATTCATACCAAGTTAGTTTCAGTTATTTTCAGTGTGTGAACTATTGTGTAACATTATTCATACCAATTTAGTTTCAGTTATTAACAGGGTGTCAACTATTTTGTAGCATTATTCATACCAATTTAGTTTCAGTTATTTACTGGGTGTCAACTTATGTGTAACATTATTCATACTAATTTAGTTTGTTATTTACAGGGTTTCAACTATTGTGTAACATTATTCAGACCAAGTTAGTTTCTGTTATTTTACAGGTTGTCAACTACTGTGCAACATTATTCATACCAAGTTAGTTTCAGTTATTTCCAGGGTGTCAACTATTGTGTAACGTTATTCATACCAATTTAGTTTCAGTTATTTTACAGTGTGTCAACTATTGTGTAACGTTATTCATCCCAATTTGGTTTCAGTTATTAACAGGGTGTCAAGTATTGTCCAACATTATTCATACCAATTTAGTTTGTTATTTACAGGGTGTCAACTACTGTGCAACATTATTCATGCCAAGTTAGATTCAGTTATTTACAGGTGTCAACTATTGTGCAACATTATTCATAGCAATTTAGTTTGTTATTGACAGGGTGTCAACTACTGTGCAACATTATTCATACCAAGTTAGTTTCAGTTATTTACAGGGTGTCAACTATTGTTTAACGTTATTCATTCCAATTTAGTTTGTTATTTACATGGTGTCAACTATTGTGTAACATTATTCATGCCATGCTAGTTTCACTGATTTCACAGGTTATCAACTATTCTGTAAGATTATTCATACGAATTTAGTTTCAGTTATTTACAGGGTGTCAACTTATGTGTTCCAATTTTCATACCAAGTTAGTTTCAGTTATTTACATGGCATCAACTATTGTGTAACGTTATTGATCCCAATTTAGTTTCAGTTATTTACAGTGTGTCAACTTATGTGTAACATTATTCATACCAAGTTAGTTTCAGTTATTTACAGGGTGTCAACTACTGTGGAACATTATTCATACCAATTTAGTTTCAGTTATTTACAGGGTGTCAACTATTGTGTAACGTTATACATCCCAATTTATTTTGTTGTTTACTGGGTGTGAACTACTGTGCAACATTATTAATACCAATTTAGTTTCTTATTTACAGGGTGTCAACTTATGTGCAACATTAATCAGACCAAGTTATTTTATATTATGTTACAGGTTGTCAACTACTGTGCAACATTATTCATACCAAGTTAGTTTCAGTTATTTACAGGGTGTCAACTATTGTGTAACATTATTCATCCCAATTTAGTTTGTTATTTACATGGTGTCAACTATTGTGTAACATTATTCATAGCAGTTTAGTTTGTTATTTACAGTGTGTGAACTATTTTGTAACATTATTCATACCAAGTTAGTGTCAGTTATTTACAGGGTGTCAACTATTGTGTAACATTATTCATAGCAATTTAGTTTGTTATTTACAGTGTGTGAACTATTGTGTAACATTATTCATAGCAAGTTAGTTTCAGTTATTTTACAGGTTGTCAACTACTTTGCAATATTATTCATACAAAGTTAGTTTAATTTATTTACAGGGTGTCTGCTATTGTGTAACGTTATTCATAACAATTTTGTTTGTTATTTACAGGCTGTCAACCACTGTGCAACATTATTGATACCAATTTAGTTTGTTATTTACAGGGTGTCATCTTATGTGAAGCATTAATCATACCAAGTTAGTTTCAGTTATTTACAGGGTGTCAGCTATTGTATAACGTTATTCATCCCAATTTAGTTTGTTATTTACAGGGTGTCAACTACTGTGCAACATTATTGATACAAATTTAGTTTGTTATTTACAGGGTGTCAATTTATGTGCAACATTATTCACACCAAGTTAGTTTCAGTTATTTACAGGGTGTCAACTTATGTATAACATTATTCATACAAATTTAGTTGCAGTTATTTTACAGGTTGTCAACTACTTTGCAACATTGTTCATACCAAGTTAATTTCAGTTATTTTTCAGGTTGTCAATTATTATGTAACATTATTCATACCAAGTTAGTTTCAGTTATTTTCAGTGTGTGAACTATTGTGTAACATTATTCATACCAATTTAGTTTCAGTTATTAACAGGGTGTCAACTATTTTGTAGCATTATTCATACCAATTTAGTTTCAGTTATTTACTGGGTGTCAACTTATGTGTAACATTATTCATACTAATTTAGTTTGTTATTTACAGGGTTTCAACTATTGTGTAACATTATTCAGACCAAGTTAGTTTCTGTTATTTTACAGGTTGTCAACTAATGTGCAACATTATTCATACCAAGTTAGTTTCAGTTATTTCCAGGGCGTCAACTATTGTGTAACGTTATTCATACCAATTTAGTTTCAGTTATTTTACAGTGTGTCAACTATTGTGTAACGTTATTCATCCCAATTTGGTTTCAGTTATTAACAGGGTGTCAAGTATTGTCCAACATTATTCATACCAATTTAGTTTGTTATTTACAGGGTGTCAACTACTGTGCAACATTATTCATGCCAAGTTAGATTCAGTTATTTACAGGTGTCAACTATTGTGCAACATTATTCATAGCAATTTAGTTTGTTATTGACAGGGTGTCAACTACTGTGCAACATTATTCATACCAAGTTAGTTTCAGTTATTTACAGGGTGTCAACTATTGTTTAACGTTATTCATTCAAATTTAGTTTGTTATTTACATGGTGTCAACTATTGTGTAACATTATTCATGCCATGTTAGTTTCACTGATTTCACAGGTTATCAACTATTCTGTAAGATTATTCATACGAATTTAGTTTCAGTTATTTACAGGGTGTCAACTTATGTGTACCAATTTTCATACCAAGTTAGTTTCAGTTATTTACATGGCATCAACTATTGTGTAACGTTATTGATCCCAATTTAGTTTCAGTTATTTACAGTGTGTCAACTTATGTGTAACATTATTCATACCAAGTTAGTTTCAGTTATTTACAGGGTGTCAACTACTGTGGAACATTATTCATACCAATTTAGTTTCAGTTATTTACAGGGTGTCAACTATTGTGTAACGTTATACATCCCAATTTATTTTGTTGTTTACTGGGTGTGAACTACTGTGCAACATTATTAATACCAATTTAGTTTCTTATTTACAGGGTGTCAACTTATGTGCAACATTAATCAGACCAAGTTATTTTATATTATGTTACAGGTTGTCAACTACTGTGCAACATTATTCATACCAAGTTAGTTTCAGTTATTTACAGGGTGTCAACTATTGTGTAACATTATTCATCCCAATTTAGTTTGTTATTTACATGGTGTCAACTATTGTGTAACATTATTCATAGCAGTTTAGTTTGTTATTTACAGTGTGTGAACTATTTTGTAACATTATTCATACCAAGTTAGTGTCAGTTATTTACAGGGTGTCAACTATTGTGTAACATTATTCATAGCAATTTAGTTTGTTATTTACAGTGTGTGAACTATTGTGTAACATTATTCATAGCAAGTTAGTTTCAGTTATTTTACAGGTTGTCAACTACTTTGCAATATTATTCATACAAAGTTAGTTTAATTTATTTACAGGGTGTCTGCTATTGTGTAACGTTATTCATAACAATTTTGTTTGTTATTTACAGGCTGTCAACCACTGTGCAACATTATTGATACCAATTTAGTTTGTTATTTACAGGGTGTCATCTTATGTGAAGCATTAATCATACCAAGTTAGTTTCAGTTATTTACAGGGTGTCAGCTATTGTATAACGTTATTCATCCCAATTTAGTTTGTTATTTACAGGGTGTCAACTACTGTGCAACATTATTGATACAAATTTAGTTTGTTATTTACAGGGTGTCAATTTATGTGCAACATTATTCACACCAAGTTAGTTTCAGTTATTTACAGGGTGCCAACTTATGTATAACATTATTCATACAAATTTAGTTGCAGTTATTTTACAGGTTGTCAACTACTTTGCAACATTGTTCATACCAAGTTAATTTCAGTTATTTTTCAGGTTGTCAATTATTATGTAACATTATTCATACCAAGTTAGTTTCAGTTATTTTCAGTGTGTGAACTATTGTGTAACATTATTCATACCAATTTAGTTTCAGTTATTAACAGGGTGTCAACTATTTTGTAGCATTATTCATACCAATTTAGTTTCAGTTATTTACTGGGTGTCAACTTATGTGTAACATTATTCATACTAATTTAGTTTGTTATTTACAGGGTTTCAACTATTGTGTAACATTATTCAGACCAAGTTAGTTTCTGTTATTTTACAGGTTGTCAACTACTGTGCAACATTATTCATACCAAGTTAGTTTCAGTTATTTCCAGGGTGTCAACTATTGTGTAACGTTATTCATACCAATTTAGTTTCAGTTATTTTACAGTGTGTCAACTATTGTGTAACGTTATTCATCCCAATTTGGTTTCAGTTATTAACAGGGTGTCAAGTATTGTCCAACATTATTCATACCAATTTAGTTTGTTATTTACAGGGTGTCAACTACTGTGCAACATTATTCATGCCAAGTTAGATTCAGTTATTTACAGGTGTCAACTATTGTGCAACATTATTCATAGCAATTTAGTTTGTTATTGACAGGGTGTCAACTACTGTGCAACATTATTCATACCAAGTTAGTTTCAGTTATTTACAGGGTGTCAACTATTGTTTAACGTTATTCATTCCAATTTAGTTTGTTATTTACATGGTGTCAACTATTGTGTAACATTATTCATACCATGTTAGTTTCACTGATTTCACAGGTTATCAACTATTCTGTAAGATTATTCATACGAATTTAGTTTCAGTTATTTACAGGGTGTCAACTTATGTGTACCAATTTTCATACCAAGTTAGTTTCAGTTATTTACATGGCATCAACTATTGTGTAATGTTATTGATCCCAATTTAGTTTCAGTTATTTACAGTGTGTCAACTTATGTGTAACATTATTCATACCAAGTTAGTTTCAGTTATTTACAGGGTGTCAACTACTGTGGAACATTATTCATACCAATTTAGTTTCAGTTATTTACAGGGTGTCAGCTATTGTGTAACGTTATACATCCCAATTTATTTTGTTGTTTACTGGGTGTGAACTACTGTGCAACATTATTAATACCAATTTAGTTTCTTATTTACAGGGTGTCAACTTATGTGCAACATTAATCAGACCAAGTTATTTTATATTATGTTACAGGTTGTCAACTACTGTGCAACATTATTCATACCAAGTTAGTTTCAGTTATTTACAGGGTGTCAACTATTGTGTAACATTATTCATCCCAATTTAGTTTGTTATTTACATGGTGTCAACTATTGTGTAACATTATTCATAGCAGTTTAGTTTGTTATTTACAGTGTGTGAACTATTTTGTAACATTATTCATACCAAGTTAGTGTCAGTTATTTACAGGGTGTCAACTATTGTGTAACATTATTCATAGCAATTTAGTTTGTTATTTACAGTGTGTGAACTATTGTGTAACATTATTCATAGCAAGTTAGTTTCAGTAATTTTACAGGGTGACAACAACTGTGGAACATTATTCATACCAATTTAGTTTCATTTATTTACAGGGTGTCGACTATTGTGTAACGTTATTCATCCCAATTTAGTTTGTTATTTACAGGGTGTCAACTACTGTGAAGCATTATTCATACCAATTTAGTTTGTTATTTACAGGGTGTCAACTTATGTGCAACATTATTCAGACCAGGTTAGTTGCTGTTATTTTACAGGTTGTCAACTGCTGTGCAACATTATTCATACCAAGTTAGTTTCAGTTATTTACAGGGTGTCAACTATTGTGTAACGCTATTCATCCCAATTAAGTTTGCTATTTACAGGATGTCAACTACTGTGCAACATTATTCATACCAAGTTAGTTTCACTGATTTCACAGGTTGTCAACTATTCTGTAAGATTATTCATACCAATTTAGTTTCAGTTATTTACAGGGTGTCACCTTATGTGTACCAATATTCATACCAAGTTAGTGTCAGTTATTTAAATGGCATCAACTATTGTGTAACGTTAATGATCCCAATTTAGTTTCAGTTATTTACAGGGTGTCAACTTATGTGTAACATTATTCATACCAAGTTAGTTTCAGTTATTTACAGGGTGTCAACTTATGTGTACCAATTTTCATACCAAGTTAGTTTCAGTTATTTACATGGCATCAACTATTGTGTAACGTTATTGATCCCAATTTAGTTTCAGTTATTTACAGTGTGTCAACTTTTGTGTAACATTATTCATACCAAGTTAGTTTCAGTTATTTACAGGGTGTCAACTACTGTGGAACATTATTCATACCAATTTAGTTTCAGTTATTTACAGGGTGTCAACTATTGTGTAACGTTATACATCCCAATTTATTTTGTTGTTTACTGGGTGTGAACTACTGTGCAACATTATTAATACCAATTTAGTTTGCTATTTACAGGATGTCAACTACTGTGCAACATTATTCATACCAAGTTAGTTTCACTGATTTCACAGGTTGTCAACTATTCTGTAAGATTATTCATACCAATTTAGTTTCAGTTATTTACAGGGTGTCACCTTATGTGTACCAATATTCGTACCAAGTTAGTTTCAGTTATTTAAATGGCATCAACTATTGTGTAACGTTATTGATCCCAATTTAGTTTCAGTTATTTGCAGGGTGTCAACTTATGTGTAACATTATTCATACCAAGTTAGTTTCAGTTATTTTACAGGGTGTCAACTTATGTGTAACGTTATTCGTACCAATTTAGCTTCAGTTATTTATATAGCGTCAACTATTTTGTAACGTCATTGATTCCAATTTAGTTTCAGTTATTTACAGAGTGTCAACTTATGTGTAACATTATACAGTTACTCCACATGTGTATCTAAGATTGATAGGGCTGTATTTAAGTGCTTCCTACGATCCATGTCAAAACAGAGAAGTGAATGTGCGTTATACACACTAACATATGCTCGTGTTTTCATGTTATTCAGAGCTACATAGTTGTAGTCATAACATTGAGAATCATACTGATGTGAATACTTCATGTCTCCCCTCGTGCTAATCAAATTCAATTGACTTTTCGTATTACCACAGTGACCATTGACAACCATCTGCCCATTCACAGTAGCTGCTATTCCAACATTATTCATAGCAATTTAGTTTGTTATTGACAGGGTGTCAACTACTGTGCAACATTATTCATACCAAGTTAGTTTCAGTTATTTACAGGGTGTCAACTATTGTTTAACGTTATTCATTCCAATTTAGCTTGTTATTTACATGGTGTCAACTATTGTGTAACATTATTCATACCATGTTAGTTTCACTGATTTCACAGGTTATCAACTATTCTGTAAGATTATTCATACGAATTTAGTTTCAGTTATTTACAGGGTGTCAACTTATGTGTACCAATTTTCATACCAAGTTAGTTTCAGTTATTTACATGGCATCAACTATTGTGTAACGTTATTGATCCCAATTTAGTTTCAGTTATTTACAGTGTGTCAACTTATGTGTAACATTATTCATACCAAGTTAGTTTCAGTTATTTACAGGGTGTTAACTACTGTGGAACATTATTCATACCAATTTAGTTTCAGTTATTTACAGGGTGTCAACTATTGTGTAACGTTATACATCCCAATTTATTTTGTTGTTTACTGGGTGTGAACTACTGTGCAACATTATTAATACCAATTTAGTTTGTTATTTACAGGGTGTCAACTTATGTGCAACATTAATCAGACCAAGTTATTTTATATTATGTTACAGGTTGTCAACTACTGTGCAACATTATTCATACCAAGTTAGTTTCAGTTATTTACAGGGTGTCAACTATTGTGTAACATTATTCATCCCAATTTAGTTTGTTATTTACATGGTGTCAACTATTGTGTAACATTATTCATAGCAATTTAGTTTGTTATTTACAGTGTGTGAACTATTTTGTAACATTATTCATACCAAGTTAGTGTCAGTTATTTACAGGGTGTCAACTATTGTGTAACATTATTCATAGCAATTTAGTTTGTTATTTACAGTGTGTGAACTATTGTGTAACATTATTCATAGCAAGTTAGTTTCAGTTATTTTACAGGTTGTCAACTACTTTGCAATATTATTCATACAAAGTTAGTTTAATTTATTTACAGGGTGTCTGCTATTGTGTAACGTTATTCATAACAATTTTGTTTGTTATTTACAGGCTGTCAACCACTGTGCAACATTATTGATACCAATTTAGTTTGTTATTTACAGGGTGTCATCTTATGTGAAGCATTAATCATACCAAGTTAGTTTCAGTTATTTACAGGGTGTCAGCTATTGTATAACGTTATTCATCCCAATTTAGTTTGTTATTTACAGGGTGTCAACTACTGTGCAACATTATTGATACAAATTTAGTTTGTTATTTACAGGGTGTCAATTTATGTGCAACATTATTCACACCAAGTTAGTTTCAGTTATTTACAGGGTGTCAACTTATGTATAACATTATTCATACAAATTTAGTTGCAGTTATTTTACAGGTTGTCAACTACTTTGCAACATTGTTCATACCAAGTTAATTTCAGTTATTTTTCAGGTTGTCAATTATTATGTAACATTATTCATACCAAGTTAGTTTCAGTTATTTTCAGTGTGTGAACTATTGTGTAACATTATTCATACCAATTTAGTTTCAGTTATTAACAGGGTGTCAACTATTTTGTAGCATTATTCATACCAATTTAGTTTCAGTTATTTACTGGGTGTCAACTTATGTGTAACATTATTCATACTAATTTAGTTTGTTATTTACAGGGTTTCAACTATTGTGTAACATTATTCAGACCAAGTTAGTTTCTGTTATTTTACAGGTTGTCAACTAATGTGCAACATTATTCATACCAAGTTAGTTTCAGTTATTTCCAGGGCGTCAACTATTGTGTAACGTTATTCATACCAATTTAGTTTCAGTTATTTTACAGTGTGTCAACTATTGTGTAACGTTATTCATCCCAATTTGGTTTCAGTTATTAACAGGGTGTCAAGTATTGTCCAACATTATTCATACCAATTTAGTTTGTTATTTACAGGGTGTCAACTACTGTGCAACATTATTCATGCCAAGTTAGATTCAGTTATTTACAGGTGTCAACTATTGTGCAACATTATTCATAGCAATTTAGTTTGTTATTGACAGGGTGTCAACTACTGTGCAACATTATTCATACCAAGTTAGTTTCAGTTATTTACAGGGTGTCAACTATTGTTTAACGTTATTCATTCAAATTTAGTTTGTTATTTACATGGTGTCAACTATTGTGTAACATTATTCATGCCATGTTAGTTTCACTGATTTCACAGGTTATCAACTATTCTGTAAGATTATTCATACGAATTTAGTTTCAGTTATTTACAGGGTGTCAACTTATGTGTACCAATTTTCATACCAAGTTAGTTTCAGTTATTTACATGGCATCAACTATTGTGTAACGTTATTGATCCCAATTTAGTTTCAGTTATTTACAGTGTGTCAACTTATGTGTAACATTATTCATACCAAGTTAGTTTCAGTTATTTACAGGGTGTCAACTACTGTGGAACATTATTCATACCAATTTAGTTTCAGTTATTTACAGGGTGTCAACTATTGTGTAACGTTATACATCCCAATTTATTTTGTTGTTTACTGGGTGTGAACTACTGTGCAACATTATTAATACCAATTTAGTTTCTTATTTACAGGGTGTCAACTTATGTGCAACATTAATCAGACCAAGTTATTTTATATTATGTTACAGGTTGTCAACTACTGTGCAACATTATTCATACCAAGTTAGTTTCAGTTATTTACAGGGTGTCAACTATTGTGTAACATTATTCATCCCAATTTAGTTTGTTATTTACATGGTGTCAACTATTGTGTAACATTATTCATAGCAGTTTAGTTTGTTATTTACAGTGTGTGAACTATTTTGTAACATTATTCATACCAAGTTAGTGTCAGTTATTTACAGGGTGTCAACTATTGTGTAACATTATTCATAGCAATTTAGTTTGTTATTTACAGTGTGTGAACTATTGTGTAACATTATTCATAGCAAGTTAGTTTCAGTTATTTTACAGGTTGTCAACTACTTTGCAATATTATTCATACAAAGTTAGTTTAATTTATTTACAGGGTGTCTGCTATTGTGTAACGTTATTCATAACAATTTTGTTTGTTATTTACAGGCTGTCAACCACTGTGCAACATTATTGATACCAATTTAGTTTGTTATTTACAGGGTGTCATCTTATGTGAAGCATTAATCATACCAAGTTAGTTTCAGTTATTTACAGGGTGTCAGCTATTGTATAACGTTATTCATCCCAATTTAGTTTGTTATTTACAGGGTGTCAACTACTGTGCAACATTATTGATACAAATTTAGTTTGTTATTTACAGGGTGTCAATTTATGTGCAACATTATTCACACCAAGTTAGTTTCAGTTATTTACAGGGTGTCAACTTATGTATAACATTATTCATACAAATTTAGTTGCAGTTATTTTACAGGTTGTCAACTACTTTGCAACATTGTTCATACCAAGTTAATTTCAGTTATTTTTCAGGTTGTCAATTATTATGTAACATTATTCATACCAAGTTAGTTTCAGTTATTTTCAGTGTGTGAACTATTGTGTAACATTATTCATACCAATTTAGTTTCAGTTATTAACAGGGTGTCAACTATTTTGTAGCATTATTCATACCAATTTAGTTTCAGTTATTTACTGGGTGTCAACTTATGTGTAACATTATTCATACTAATTTAGTTTGTTATTTACAGGGTTTCAACTATTGTGTAACATTATTCAGACCAAGTTAGTTTCTGTTATTTTACAGGTTGTCAACTACTGTGCAACATTATTCATACCAAGTTAGTTTCAGTTATTTCCAGGGTGTCAACTATTGTGTAACGTTATTCATACCAATTTAGTTTCAGTTATTTTACAGTGTGTCAACTATTGTGTAACGTTATTCATCCCAATTTGGTTTCAGTTATTAACAGGGTGTCAAGTATTGTCCAACATTATTCATACCAATTTAGTTTGTTATTTACAGGGTGTCAACTACTGTGCAACATTATTCATGCCAAGTTAGATTCAGTTATTTACAGGTGTCAACTATTGTGCAACATTATTCATAGCAATTTAGTTTGTTATTGACAGGGTGTCAACTACTGTGCAACATTATTCATACCAAGTTAGTTTCAGTTATTTACAGGGTGTCAACTATTGTTTAACGTTATTCATTCCAATTTAGTTTGTTATTTACATGGTGTCAACTATTGTGTAACATTATTCATACCATGTTAGTTTCACTGATTTCACAGGTTATCAACTATTCTGTAAGATTATTCATACGAATTTAGTTTCAGTTATTTACAGGGTGTCAACTTATGTGTACCAATTTTCATACCAAGTTAGTTTCAGTTATTTACATGGCATCAACTATTGTGTAATGTTATTGATCCCAATTTAGTTTCAGTTATTTACAGTGTGTCAACTTATGTGTAACATTATTCATACCAAGTTAGTTTCAGTTATTTACAGGGTGTCAACTACTGTGGAACATTATTCATACCAATTTAGTTTCAGTTATTTACAGGGTGTCAGCTATTGTGTAACGTTATACATCCCAATTTATTTTGTTGTTTACTGGGTGTGAACTACTGTGCAACATTATTAATACCAATTTAGTTTCTTATTTACAGGGTGTCAACTTATGTGCAACATTAATCAGACCAAGTTATTTTATATTATGTTACAGGTTGTCAACTACTGTGCAACATTATTCATACCAAGTTAGTTTCAGTTATTTACAGGGTGTCAACTATTGTGTAACATTATTCATCCCAATTTAGTTTGTTATTTACATGGTGTCAACTATTGTGTAACATTATTCATAGCAGTTTAGTTTGTTATTTACAGTGTGTGAACTATTTTGTAACATTATTCATACCAAGTTAGTGTCAGTTATTTACAGGGTGTCAACTATTGTGTAACATTATTCATAGCAATTTAGTTTGTTATTTACAGTGTGTGAACTATTGTGTAACATTATTCATAGCAAGTTAGTTTCAGTAATTTTACAGGGTGACAACAACTGTGGAACATTATTCATACCAATTTAGTTTCATTTATTTACAGGGTGTCGACTATTGTGTAACGTTATTCATCCCAATTTAGTTTGTTATTTACAGGGTGTCAACTACTGTGAAGCATTATTCATACCAATTTAGTTTGTTATTTACAGGGTGTCAACTTATGTGCAACATTATTCAGACCAGGTTAGTTGCTGTTATTTTACAGGTTGTCAACTGCTGTGCAACATTATTCATACCAAGTTAGTTTCAGTTATTTACAGGGTGTCAACTATTGTGTAACGCTATTCATCCCAATTAAGTTTGCTATTTACAGGATGTCAACTACTGTGCAACATTATTCATACCAAGTTAGTTTCACTGATTTCACAGGTTGTCAACTATTCTGTAAGATTATTCATACCAATTTAGTTTCAGTTATTTACAGGGTGTCACCTTATGTGTACCAATATTCATACCAAGTTAGTGTCAGTTATTTAAATGGCATCAACTATTGTGTAACGTTAATGATCCCAATTTAGTTTCAGTTATTTACAGGGTGTCAACTTATGTGTAACATTATTCATACCAAGTTAGTTTCAGTTATTTACAGGGTGTCAACTTATGTGTACCAATTTTCATACCAAGTTAGTTTCAGTTATTTACATGGCATCAACTATTGTGTAACGTTATTGATCCCAATTTAGTTTCAGTTATTTACAGTGTGTCAACTTTTGTGTAACATTATTCATACCAAGTTAGTTTCAGTTATTTACATGGTGTCAACTACTGTGGAACATTATTCATACCAATTTAGTTTCAGTTATTTACAGGGTGTCAACTATTGTGTAACGTTATACATCCCAATTTATTTTGTTGTTTACTGGGTGTGAACTACTGTGCAACATTATTAATACCAATTTAGTTTGCTATTTACAGGATGTCAACTACTGTGCAACATTATTCATACCAAGTTAGTTTCACTGATTTCACAGGTTGTCAACTATTCTGTAAGATTATTCATACCAATTTAGTTTCAGTTATTTACAGGGTGTCACCTTATGTGTACCAATATTCGTACCAAGTTAGTTTCAGTTATTTAAATGGCATCAACTATTGTGTAACGTTATTGATCCCAATTTAGTTTCAGTTATTTGCAGGGTGTCAACTTATGTGTAACATTATTCATACCAAGTTAGTTTCAGTTATTTTACAGGGTGTCAACTTATGTGTAACGTTATTCGTACCAATTTAGCTTCAGTTATTTATATAGCGTCAACTATTTTGTAACGTCATTGATTCCAATTTAGTTTCAGTTATTTACAGAGTGTCAACTTATGTGTAACATTATACAGTTACTCCACATGTGTATCTAAGATTGATAGGGCTGTATTTAAGTGCTTCCTACGATCCATGTCAAAACAGAGAAGTGAATGTGCGTTATACACACTAACATATGCTCGTGTTTTCATGTTATTCAGAGCTACATAGTTGTAGTCATAACATTGAGAATCATACTGATGTGAATACTTCATGTCTCCCCTCGTGCTAATCAAATTCAATTGACTTTTCGTATTACCACAGTGACCATTGACAACCATCTGCCCATTCACAGTAGCTGCTATTCCAACATTATTCATAGCAATTTAGTTTGTTATTGACAGGGTGTCAACTACTGTGCAACATTATTCATACCAAGTTAGTTTCAGTTATTTACAGGGTGTCAACTATTGTTTAACGTTATTCATTCCAATTTAGCTTGTTATTTACATGGTGTCAACTATTGTGTAACATTATTCATACCATGTTAGTTTCACTGATTTCACAGGTTATCAACTATTCTGTAAGATTATTCATACGAATTTAGTTTCAGTTATTTACAGGGTGTCAACTTATGTGTACCAATTTTCATACCAAGTTAGTTTCAGTTATTTACATGGCATCAACTATTGTGTAACGTTATTGATCCCAATTTAGTTTCAGTTATTTACAGTGTGTCAACTTATGTGTAACATTATTCATACCAAGTTAGTTTCAGTTATTTACAGGGTGTTAACTACTGTGGAACATTATTCATACCAATTTAGTTTCAGTTATTTACAGGGTGTCAACTATTGTGTAACGTTATACATCCCAATTTATTTTGTTGTTTACTGGGTGTGAACTACTGTGCAACATTATTAATACCAATTTAGTTTGTTATTTACAGGGTGTCAACTTATGTGCAACATTAATCAGACCAAGTTATTTTATATTATGTTACAGGTTGTCAACTACTGTGCAACATTATTCATACCAAGTTAGTTTCAGTTATTTACAGGGTGTCAACTATTGTGTAACATTATTCATCCCAATTTAGTTTGTTATTTACATGGTGTCAACTATTGTGTAACATTATTCATAGCAATTTAGTTTGTTATTTACAGTGTGTGAACTATTTTGTAACATTATTCATACCAAGTTAGTGTCAGTTATTTACAGGGTGTCAACTATTGTGTAACATTATTCATAGCAATTTAGTTTGTTATTTACAGTGTGTGAACTATTGTGTAACATTATTCATAGCAAGTTAGTTTCAGTTATTTTACAGGTTGTCAACTACTTTGCAATATTATTCATACAAAGTTAGTTTAATTTATTTACAGGGTGTCTGCTATTGTGTAACGTTATTCATAACAATTTTGTTTGTTATTTACAGGCTGTCAACCACTGTGCAACATTATTGATACCAATTTAGTTTGTTATTTACAGGGTGTCATCTTATGTGAAGCATTAATCATACCAAGTTAGTTTCAGTTATTTACAGGGTGTCAGCTATTGTATAACGTTATTCATCCCAATTTAGTTTGTTATTTACAGGGTGTCAACTACTGTGCAACATTATTGATACAAATTTAGTTTGTTATTTACAGGGTGTCAATTTATGTGCAACATTATTCACACCAAGTTAGTTTCAGTTATTTACAGGGTGTCAACTTATGTATAACATTATTCATACAAATTTAGTTGCAGTTATTTTACAGGTTGTCAACTACTTTGCAACATTGTTCATACCAAGTTAATTTCAGTTATTTTTCAGGTTGTCAATTATTATGTAACATTATTCATACCAAGTTAGTTTCAGTTATTTTCAGTGTGTGAACTATTGTGTAACATTATTCATACCAATTTAGTTTCAGTTATTAACAGGGTGTCAACTATTTTGTAGCATTATTCATACCAATTTAGTTTCAGTTATTTACTGGGTGTCAACTTATGTGTAACATTATTCATACTAATTTAGTTTGTTATTTACAGGGTTTCAACTATTGTGTAACATTATTCAGACCAAGTTAGTTTCTGTTATTTTACAGGTTGTCAACTACTGTGCAACATTATTCATACCAAGTTAGTTTCAGTTATTTCCAGGGTGTCAACTATTGTGTAACGTTATTCATACCAATTTAGTTTCAGATATTTTACAGTGTGTCAACTATTGTGTAACGTTATTCATCCCAATTTGGTTTCAGTTATTAACAGGGTGTCAAGTATTGTCCAACATTATTCATACCAATTTAGTTTGTTATTTACAGGGTGTCAACTACTGTGCAACATTATTCATGCCAAGTTAGATTCAGTTATTTACAGGTGTCAACTATTGTGCAACATTATTCATAGCAATTTAGTTTGTTATTGACAGGGTGTCAACTACTGTGCAACATTATTCATACCAAGTTAGTTTCAGTTATTTACAGGGTGTCAACTATTGTTTAACGTTATTCATTCCAATTTAGTTTGTTATTTACATGGTGTCAACTATTGTGTAACATTATTCATACCATGTTAGTTTCACTGATTTCACAGGTTATCAACTATTCTGTAAGATTATTCATACGAATTTAGTTTCAGTTATTTACAGGGTGTCAACTTATGTGTACCAATTTTCATACCAAGTTAGTTTCAGTTATTTACATGGCATCAACTATTGTGTAACGTTATTGATCCCAATTTAGTTTCAGTTATTTACAGTGTGTCAACTTATGTGTAACATTATTCATACCAAGTTAGTTTCAGTTATTTACAGGGTGTCAACTACTGTGGAACATTATTCATACCAATTTAGTTTCAGTTATTTACAGGGTGTCAGCTATTGTGTAACGTTATACATCCCAATTTATTTTGTTGTTTACTGGGTGTGAACTACTGTGCAACATTGTTAATACTAATTTAGTTTGTTATTTACAGGGTGTCAACTTATGTGCAACATTAATCAGACCAAGTTATTTTATATTATGTTACAGGTTGTCAACTACTGTGCAACATTATTCATACCAAGTTAGTTTCAGTTATTTACAGGGTGTCAACTATTGTGTAACATTATTCATCCCAATTTAGTTTGTTATTTACATGGTGTCAACTATTGTGTAACATTATTCATAGCAGTTTAGTTTGTTATTTACAGTGTGTGAACTATTTTGTAACATTATTCATACCAAGTTAGTGTCAGTTATTTACAGGGTGTCAACTATTGTGTAACATTATTCATAGCAATTTAGTTTGTTATTTACAGTGTGTGAACTATTGTGTAACATTATTCATAGCAAGTTAGTTTCAGTAATTTTACAGGGTGACAACAACTGTGGAACATTATTCATACCAATTTAGTTTCATTTATTTACAGGGTGTCAACTATTGTGTAACGTTATTCATCCCAATTTAGTTTGTTATTTACAGGGTGTCAACTACTGTGAAGCATTATTCATACCAATTTAGTTTGTTATTTACAGGGTGTCAACTTATGTGCAACATTATTCAGACCAGGTTAGTTGCTGTTATTTTACAGGTTGTCAACTACTGTGCAACATTATTCATACCAAGTTAGTTTCAGTTATTTACAGGGTGTCAACTATTGTGTAACGCTATTCATCCCAATTAAGTTTGCTATTTACAGGATGTCAACTACTGTGCAACATTATTCATACCAAGTTAGTTTCACTGATTTCACAGGTTGTCAACTATTCTGTAAGATTATTCATACCAATTTAGTTTCAGTTATTTA
This sequence comes from Sinohyriopsis cumingii, assembly GCA_028554795.2. Lineage (NCBI taxonomy): Eukaryota > Metazoa > Mollusca > Bivalvia > Unionida > Unionidae > Sinohyriopsis > Sinohyriopsis cumingii. Next base: position 53,124,813 of record CM068837.1, on the reverse strand, counting down.
CAGGGTGTCACCTTATGTGTACCAATATTCATACCAAGTTAGTTTCAGTTATTTAAATGGCATCAACTATTGTGTAACGTTATTGATCCCAATTTAGTTTCAGTTATTTACAGGGTGTCAACTTATGTGTAACATTATTCATACCAAGTTAGTTTCAGTTATTTTACAGGGTGTCAACTTATGTGTAACGTTATTCGTACCAATTTAGCTTCAGTTATTTATATGGCGTCAACTATTTTGTAACGTTATTGATTCCAATTTAGTTTCAGTTATTTACAGAGTGTCAACTTATGTGTAACATTATACAGTTACTCCACATGTGTATCTAAGATTGATAGGGCTGTATTTAAGTGCTTCCTACGATCCATGTCAAAACAGAGAAGTGAATGTGCGTTATACACACTAACATATGCTCGTGTTTTCATGTTATTCAGAGCTACATAGTTGTAGTCATAACATTGAGAATCATACTGATGTGAATACTTCATGTCTCCCCTCGTGCTAATCAAATTCAATTGACTTTTCGTATTACCACAGTGACCATTGACAACCATCTGCCCATTCACAGTAGCTGCTATTCCATTACAATTGTATTCGGTTGTTATCGTTCTGACTGGCCTGATGATGTCATCTACCACCGACATGATCTGGATTTTATTCTGATTATACAATGACACTGCTACTTGATAGTCATCCAGTATGCAGACGTTCCATGGTTGAGCTATTAGTGTATGACTTGTGATGAACTGCTAGGAAGAGCTTAGTAGGATGCATTGGTTATTGTCATGATCATCAAGCATCACCCTGTCTCCTGGGAGAAATGTGAAACCAGTATATAATGGTGTATTACCAGTAGGGACTTCAAGATCAATTACATCAACCCTTTTTACCTGACAGCTTTTCGTTGGCCTCTGCGAACATGTTATGGTCAGAGTATTGGAGGTGGTGTGAGTCACAACTTTCCCTCATTCAGACAATGAGATGGACAAATTGGATTGTATCAGAGATGTGAATTCCACATCTATTTGTATAGTGTCCGTTTTCTCATACTTTTCTGCAACCAGATTGCAATATAAATGTAACTGTATTTTCTGCCATCCGAATGTTTTGCAAATTGTTCCCAAATTTATGTACTATTTTAAGGAGATAGTGGGAATTTCTTACAGCATTAATCAGTGACGAGCAGTGATGGTTCTCATCCTGTATCCTAATAACCTCTTCTTTGCAAATCCTATATCCCTCTGTCTTCACTCGTTTCACTAACTCGTCTAGAACTTAATTAATTTTCTTTCTTGCTTCTCTGATTTGGTCGGTCATCTTGTTAACTTCATTAAGACAGGCCTCATTAATCTCCATAAACCTCTTTAAATGGATCTCGATTTTCTTCATATCTGCAATTATCTCATCTGGCTTGCAGTCAGATAAGAGAGCAGGGAGTTCCTTTTTTAAGTCTATCACTTTGGAACACAATTTATGGGTATCGAAGAAGCATGTTCCACAACAGGGGATGTTGTGATCTTTGCAGTAGTATTTTATATCTTCCCCATGATGTTCGGAACAGGTAAAGCCTTCTGCAAGTTTCAACACATTTTCTGGGTTACAAGCTAATTCCTCCAGACTAAGAATGATATGACTCTTTCCTATGAGATTTCAGGCAATCTCCACACATGGCCTCTTTGCATACTACACAGAATCCTTCAGCCGGGACAATGGCACCCTCATTGTTACAAGCGTCACACAAACGATCTACTTTCGATTTCCTAGGTAAGACTGATTCTAAGACTCTGTTAGTTGGAAATAAAAGACGTCCATTCACTTGTTGGCCTGTCCTTTATGGAGGGGCTTGCAGAATTTCTGCATACTGGACACTTCACATATCGCACCTTCTAATGTTTGGATGCTTCGGTTGTTATGTGAGTTTGTAAACACTTCTCACAAAACGAGTGTGCACATGGCAGCTGTTTGGGTATGTTGAACTGTTCCAAACAAATCGGATAGCAAGGTCCATCTTCAGTCTCGATTTTAGCAGCTGCCATCTTTAACCTTAAACCATCATAAAACCCAGAAAGGATATATACTATATTTACTCCTGTATGAAACTATCTGGACAACAAATTTACAAATACTCTTTCATTTGAATAATGTTGCTCTCTATTTCCCGGTTTGCATCGATTGGACATGGGCATGCTCGATTAGTTCCTGCCGACTCAGTGTATGTGTGATTAGATTTTTTTTAACGTAGCTTTAACAATTTTCAGTCATATCGCTACGATGTCTGCTGTGTGGCAGTTTATAGTGATGACTAGTACTGGGGCATCATGCCGCAGCCATGTAGCATCGTGTGCCACCCAGCCACATTATCCTGACACCAGTCCGACCAGTCCTAACACCAACCTCTTAATGCTGTCTACGACCTCCCGCATCCGAAGAGGATGCCTTAACCACTAGACCACCGGAGCGGTTTCATGCCGACACATATTGGAAAAAAAAATTGTAGGTGTTCTTTGTTTTCCGTCCAATCGAGTCCACACTATCCCAAACTTTTAATTTTAGAAAAAGCTACAGTGTTTTCCTATTAGAGGTCTTGGTTTAGTACGGACATAAGCAGATATGTTTTCGTTACATTTGTTTGTCATAACTGAACTTACCTGTGTGTCCTATAATACTGGGGCGCTATGGTATTGCAGGTCTTACAGTTAGCAATAGACGAATAAGTAAATAAAAGCAATGACCTTTAAGATATTATATATTTATATTTGGTCTTCTTATCTGTATATTAACAAGCATTTAATTTCCAGTTTATATCAGATGATAGTGGGAAACGACTGATAATCAGATTCCAAGTTATATTGGGGCATTACTCTGATATCACGGTAATACCGATAAAATATATTTACGATGGCATATACTTGTCCTAATATTAGGATCTTTGTATTCATGTTTCCTATGTTGTTAATCATTTGAAAATTGGATGCTGTTTTAATGGCTCTCTTTCTGTCACCTGTACACTCCAAAAATATAAACTTATCTGAGAGAATTAAAACAATGCATAGGTAATCAATTGTGATGGGGGATAGCACCAGGATTGTAAGTGAGAATGGGCACACAAACATGATCATGATCATGACCACAGACTATTTAAACAACCACAGGAGTTACAACGAAAAATAATAAATCATGAACAAAAGAGTTTTAAAGTGAACACATGTCAATTGCAATAGCTACCAGAAAACAACAACATTATCATGCTTCACATTTTGACTATTATCAGTTATCATAGATTCGATATCTTGCTTCTTGACAAATATGGTAATCATGTGACCTGACTATTGCATAAAATTAATGAACATTATCAGACGACAAACTGGACATTTGATTCGTTACAGTGATATCGTTTTTAATAAGATATAGGTTTATTTTTGAGACCATGGGGTACGGCAATGTTTGGAACAAGTGAAAGTCATGGCTGCTTTTTTAAAATAGTGTACTCACCATCAGTTCTGATATTTTCCAAAAACTAAAAATAATGATGCAGAACTAGTAACCTGTGGTAATCCACTGTATTTAAGATAAGCACACAATATGTGGCACTATGCAGAAAACTACAGAAAACCTCGAATACAAGGAATCTGTGATATTGTAGGAAGCTACCATACTGCTAAATTATATGCAAAATGATGTCAATTGCATCCATATCACACTAATTATGATAATTATGTCCATATTATGCTAATTATAATAACTCTGTCCATATACATATAATTCTAATTATGTCCATATAATGCTAAGTATGTCCATATAATGCTAAATATAACAGTTATGTCCATATAATGCTAATGTCTCCATATAATGTTAATTATGATAATTATGTACATATAATGCTATTGTCTCCATATAATGCTAATTATGATAATTATGTTTATATAATGCTAATGTCTCCAAATAATGCTAATTGTGTCCATATCATGCTAAATACAATAATTATGTCCATATAATGCTTATTGTGTCCATATATTGTTGAATATAATAATTATGTCCATATCATGTTAATGTCTCCATATAATGATAATTATGATAATTATGTCCATATAATGCTAATGTCTCCATATAATGCTAAATATAATAATCATGTCCATAAAATGTTAATGTCTCCATATAATGCCAATTATGATAATTATGTCCATATAATGCTAATGATTCCATATAATACTAATTATGATAATTATGTCCATATAATATTAATTGTGTCCATATAATGCTAATTGTGATAATTATGTCCATATAATGCTAATTATGATAAGTGTGTCCATATAATGCTAATTGTGTCCATATAATGCTATATATAATAATTATGTCCATATAATGCTAATGTCTCCATATAATGCTAATTATGATAATTATGTCCATATAATGCTAATTGTGTCCATATAATGCTAATTATGATAATTATGTCCATATCATGCTAATGTCTCCATATAATGCTAATTATGATAATTATGTCCATATAATGGGTCAGTGGTTTTTCCCGAAGCATTTCCATGTTATTCCTTTACCAGAATATCCTGGATGCAATGTACAACCTATCAACTGCTGAACAATGGCGTTAAACCTAACAAAATACAAGAAAAGTGTAAAAGTGTGTCACTGAGGGAATTAATCATTTCTGTTTGTTGCTATTATTATTGCTGTTTGCACTGAAAAGTTGGGCTGTAATGGGTTATGCATCATCCTAGTTACAAAATAGTGAAATTTATAGGTTCTTCCTCCACCATTAATACTGGCCGCCATGTATAGCCTATCGCGTGCTGAAAAATGGCGTTAAAATCTACAACAACAACAACAACAACAACAACAACTACCATACCTATCATGGCATGTCTGTATTTGATAATTGCATTGTGATACATAGGATACAATAGGATGTCCAACACAGGTCAATTTTGTTCAATAATTGATATATTGTGTATGATTACCATCACTTTTGTAGCAACAACAGAACATTGCTAGGCAACCAGATAAATCTGCTAGGCATTCATGAAAGTTGAAGATTTTTATATTACTAGTCATTCCAGAATTTTCAAAAAGCCATTACCTTGATTATTGATTATGGATGTGGGTAATGAATTAGTGGTTTTGAATGGCATGGCTGAAGAGTGTGATCTTTTAAGACTTTGACAAGCTGATTATATACCTTTAACACGTTTGGAATATTGTAATATCCTATGTATGTCCAACTGTCTGCCCATTCATCTGTCTACATGTATATAACACATATTTTGGATAGCCATTCAATAAGTTCAGTGCATACATGTTGGTTTTCCATAGGACAACCTTATCTGCGAGAGGTATTACAACTCTATCGTCTTATACAAAGCAACAGAAAGGAGCGAAAACCAACAAGTTTTGTAAAATTCAACAAATAGTTTTATTTGCATAGAATACAAGTGAAAATTTAAAAAGAGCGTACAGTAGTGTGAAATAAATCCCAAATAGTCCTAACAGTTTTATTACAAGTCCAAATGGATAAAGTTCCGACTGAATTACAGTGGTACTCCGAACAAATTTCAATATTGAATGTGTTGATGTGCCTGTAGTCTTGAGTGTGTTAACGTTCCTATGTCCTGAAGTGTGATGATGTGCTAACAGTTTTTAATGCATTGCAATTCATGTATTATAATCCAAAAGCCTTCTTGTTTGAATTCACTGAAGTTCCATATTAATATCGCAGTCCAAGCATTTTATAGATGAGCACTTTGTATTTCGAGTGAATAATTTATTGAATATATAATTCTACCCAGATATAAATCTGAACACAATAATAAGACTGATTCTACTAATGATGTTAATGCAAGAATGATTGATTTCTCAAGGAAGCAAGATTATAGTAAAAGCTAAGACACAAAAATGGAACCAGGATGAAGGTCAAAATTTAATGTATAGAATATTCTAAGCTCTCATTAAGATATGGTCTATCATTAAAATTATAAGAAAGAACATGTGAAACATCACGTAGACCAGCTATATCACGAGGGAACTCCAAAGTCCTAGACTCAGAGTAAGATAAACATGCTTACTTCCTTTGATAATGATCCTAATATTTAATCAACCAGCATAGAGAAATATATAGCTATGTGTTCTATTATTTACAAATCAATGTCCCTTAAAAAGTCGGGTATGACATGAACTTGATTTTGGACAAGGTCAAGCCCAAAATACAATTATACATACAATATAATGATGGAGAGCTACAAACATGTACATATTTGGGACCTCTGCTTGGGGAATGGAGATGGATCAAAAGTGAAATATAAAAATAGGAATTACTGTTCCCAGAATGAACACTTGCATGTGGCAGTGGGCAATCATCTAATTAGGATTCTTGTCTTTCACTATTGGGTCATCATTGATAAGGGGGAGGGGATATTACCAGAGATGGTGCATGTATTTAAACTTTTGTAGATTTGTTATAAGATTCCATAAAATTTTCTTATTGTACCTTTTCAGCTATACTCATTCAGCCCTAGTTTTCATTGAGCATGGATTTGAGTAATTTATTTGTAATTAATGTGATTAATGGGGGGTCACTGTACAATTTTGATGTTTTAATGCTTGGAGAAATATAAACATATTACAATTACAGAGACATTTTTAATATCATTTGTCCAAGCTTTGTTCACAAATTCCTAAGGAAAGGACACATGACAATGTAAATAATGTGTTTTGGGTTAAGGCCCTTGGGTCATATTCCAGTTGGGGTGGAGAGGTCAAGCATGTAATACCAATATGGAGATTTGTCACTGTGTGTCATGAAAATACATTATTGCTGCTCCTGTTGTGTTCAAAAGCACAATTCATGATAATAATTTAATAAATTGGGTATTTTGTAAGCATAGGTAAACTTACTACTTGAGTTAAAGGACTGAGTCTTAATGATGTAGATGGTAACCATCCCTCTTGAATACATCAAATGACTTAAGGACCATTCCTTTTTAAATACATCATTAATGACCAAGATTTGTGCAGGGTGCATTGAATGATATGACTTAGTTTGAGTGAGTATTCTTACAGTTACTAGGTACAAATGTGCAAAGTACAGCTGGAACTTGAATGGATAGCATGATTTAGTGTATAATGATCCAACAGACCCCCATACAACATGGATATGAACTGTGCTTATGGCAAGAGCAATACCATGACAACATTCACTGAAATGCTACAATGCTAAAAATTAAATTGTTTTGCATAATCTATATTCATTAATAAATGCATGTAGCACTATTAGTCAAAATGTTTGCAGAAAGTATATGAATCTGTTAATTAGCTAGGGCTCAGGTGAGTGGGTGGGGAAATTATCAGCTCCTGTACTTGGAATTGCTGGGAGGGGACAATTAAAGGTTAAGTGAACAAAACAATTCTAACCAAACTCCACATAAGTAGTCATTGCAAGAATACTCATCAATGTATATAAAGTAATTTTAATTCTAGTTAACTGTCTTGGGGTGGGGATGAGAGGTAGGTTTAGGAATATGCAAGCATCATATGCAGTCATTGTGAAGAGCATTGGGGATATGCAATGTGAGCTATTGAAACTTTATGGTTTTAATTCTATTCATGTTTGTTTACTATATAACCTGTCTTCAAGACATCTTGTGATTGATCATATTCAGTTTCATCACAATAACCCCCAACCCCCAGCAACATGAACACTCATCAAAAGCTATCTAAATTTTCCCATCTGGCAAATTCCATATGTATTTTCCTTCCCAGTAATATCATCTGAGCTTACAAAGCCTTGATTTGCCTTGCTGGTTAATAGAGGACCTATGCTTTAGCTTGCTGGTTAATAGAGGACCTATGTTACCTACACTTACAAAGCATTGATTTGGTAATGGTTTAGCTTGCTGGTTAATAGAGGACCTATGCATTAGCATGCTGGTTAAGAGAGGACCTATGATACCTACGCTTACAAAGCCTTGATTTGGTAATGCTTTAGCTTGCTGGTTAATAGAGGACCTATGCTTTAGCTTGCTGGCTAAGAGAGAACCTATGTTATTTATATATGTAAAATTCAGTCTCTTTTTCATAATGTCAGTTAGCAGTCTTATGCTTTGCGAGAGAATATTCACTGTAGTAAATGATTTCTGACATTAAAGTTTCATGAAAATAGTTTCATCTGGTACAGCTACAGTCAGAAGACAAATTGTTCAAAGTCGTAACTGGGTTTTTTATTATCCACCATCACAGGAAGGAGAATATAGTGACGTCCTTGTCTCATACAGTGTTAAGAGTGAGATCCACTAATAATGCATTGATATTGCATATGATTGAGTTTCCTAGCACTTTGTAAAATGTTAATTTCTAGTCCAGTTTGGAATATATGCTTTTTTGCCATGAAGATCTCAGCTGGGTTTCATAATGAGTAAAATCCAAGCATACTGATGAGACAATATTGCATTTTATTACCTGTGCATACTAATGCATCTGGCAATTAGTCAGTTTATGTTATTTTTCTTCTGTTTGTTATCCATCCATTGACTGTCCCATTTGGTGCACTAGGTGGACTAGACATCTATGCTGCTCACCCTTACTGATCACGCACTTATATTGGCATGAGTCGTCTCTAAGCTACAAAATGTGGATATGTGAGAAGGCTTGCTAGTAGCTTTCTGTGGGTTAGTGGTGGTTCTTTCCAACATCTTCCCGGGTTCTTCTGCCATCAACTATACCGGCTGCAATGTGTAGGCTATGGTGTGTTAAAAAATGGCATTAAACTAAAAAACCCTATCAATACTTGCTTATTACCACATTGGAGGCCATGTCTTTTAATCAGATTTAATTAAATTGGAATATAGATTAATTTGTATTATTAGTATTTCAGAAGATTACAATTATGAGTGAGATCTATGTAGGAACCATTGATTGAGTTTGTTACCAGTCTGGTTTTATATTTTCTTATCAGATTTTTGACCAGTCATGGAATATATACCTACATCATCACTTTGGCATTGAGCAAGATCCATGAGTGAGATGCATGCATATGAATTAGGTGATCGTGCATCCAATCAGTTGAACTTAATACATGTTCATTCTGGAAGCGATACAGTTTATTCAATTCGATTTAGATCAAAGTTGGAATATAGGCTGAAATCATCATGGTTTCAGATCAGTTGGATAATGAGCAAGATCTATAACAATCAATAATGTTATAATGCATTTAAAGGACCAGCTTGTTATCAATCTGGAGGCCATATTCTTATTTCACTTTGATTAAGCTTGGAATATATGATCCTGATGTTGAACATTGGTAATCATGCTAGTGAAATGGTCAATTGTTAAGTTGTGTAAGCAGTTAAATGATATCATCCCACTTGTGCTTTTTATTATCACTATGAAAGCCACATTTTTTATCAGTTCCATCAGTGTTGGAATTAATCTTACTTTTGATAAGAAACATGATCCACACACAATGAGGTAATATCTTATCATGATGAAACAGTGGATTAGTGGTAAGCATGCCAGACTCAGGACACAAAAGATGCAGGTTCAAATCCTACTATCAGGTCAGTCTGGGTCAGCAAGATACACTACTCTAGTGCCTTCACACTAAATAATCTGTACCGTGGACCACCAAAAATAATCTGTACTGTGAACCACCAAAAATAATCTGTACCATGGACCACCAAAAATAATCTGAACCATGGACTGCAAAAAATAATCTGTATTGTTGACCACCAAAAATAATATGCACAATGGACCACCAAAAATAATCTGTACCATGGACCACGAACAATGATCTGTAGTATGGACGTCTTACTCATTATGTGGCTGCTGCTTTGGTCATCTTGAAAATCCTATCACTCAAATATATCAGAGATGGTGACAACACTCTTGAGTGAAAAAGAAGACATGGTCTTATTTTGGATTTCAAAAAAGTCTTAATGGCCAGTAGAGTGTCAGATTTTTGTTAAACATTTCAACATGTAGCTATTCTTCCTATCATAACATTTGTATTGCTTCCTTTTCAGACAAATCCAAGAAAGTGTCAGTACAGAAGTGTCCAGCAATATTGTGTCTTAACAGTTGGTCTCTTTAGTGCAAACTTTGATATATTTGGGAATCTGATCTTATCTGTTCTGCTATCAAAATCATTACTGAGAGATAGGAAAAGTAAAAGAGTGTTGTTATGGTGGAAAGATACTTTTGTGAATGCAAGTAAATGTTTGCATTCTCATATACTATTCTTATTAAGAAAACAAATGCTTTTATGCCAGTAACAAAAGAAACACTATATGATGGATGTATGGTTTTGTTGCTAATTATATTGCCACTATAATAAGTTGGGGGATATAGGAGTCGCTGTTTCCGCATTAGTGAACTAATCATTGCTTAAGTTGCATTGATGTCCATGTTCATGTATGTCCATCCATCCACAATCTAGATTAAGATAAATGTTTTCTGATACATGTCAAAGTCTTAAATCCATATTACATTTTTGTAACTTCGTCAACACAGTGAAATGTATATACAATTAAACTGTCTGCTAAGGACTGGTTGTAGCTGCTATGTAAATATGAATATTTATATCAGCCCTACACCATGGTTGTGTCTTGGGATCATGGGTGGTTGCACTGCAAAGCTTGATCAGTGTGACCTAATTCCAAGGAGAGTTTGTGAGCAGCTTTGATATAGCTTTTGTGTACGTATGTGTGTGATTTCAATTTTATGTGTAGCTATAACAATTTAAGTCATATAGCTTTGATGTCTGCAGTGTGACAGTTTATAGTGATGTCCAGCACTGGGGAAACATCTATTTTTAACATTAATGGTAGGTTTACAGGTAATACAGCTGTCCATTAATAAACGCTTGAGACTGTGCGTTATGGATGTTAACACTTCATCACAAATGAACTGTGCAAACATTACTTATTATCGTGTTTTATTCAATCTATTTCATGTATAAAGTCTAAAGTCATCAATAAAAGCAGGGGCCGATTAGTAGTTAGGATTTTGACAAGATTATGGTAACAAATCATAATAAAGAGAATAATCTGAATGTATAATTATTAGCATGTTGAATATATAATTGCAGTTGTTGCTCCAATTTTGATAGAGAGCATACTACCCAGAACAATTTTTGTCGATATGTTGTTTGAAGTATGTGACAAGAATTAAATGCCACCACCCCCTGCTGCTATGCTTCACAAAGTACCACTATGTAAACCAGGAGTTATGAAATTTGTTTTTGCTGAACTCTGGTTTACTGTCAGATTAGTGCTTCCCCAATTGCCTTAAATAATTAAACTCCATCACCATTTGAACTAAAATAATCATGCTTTGTATTTTATATAGGGAGTAAAATCTGAATTCGAAGGAACACTGCCACATCTCACATGCTTGCCAAACGTTTTAATACAGATGGCTTAAACATTCTCATTCAAGCAGTTAAGTATGTAAAAACGTTTGTTCATCAACTCATATCACACACAAATGTAGTTCTAAAGCATATAATTTGACAGTTAAGACAGCATTCAGTATTTTCTCAAATGTAAGTGGTACATATTATGTAAATAATCTATAAACACTTTAATTATATAAGGAAAATAAAAAAGTTTCCTTAAATGTCTGCATACATTACATGAATGGATGTGAGTGGTAAAATCAGTGTGTATTCATGCATTCTCTTTGTTTATTTTATTTTAATAAAATTTGTGGTGAAGCTTCATGCCAGCAAACACTCAGCATGAGTTTGTTAGTGAACACATTTGTAAGAGTTATTTCCCTTTATTGTTAGATGTAAGTAGTATAGCAGGAAGGACAGATTAACTGACGAGACAGATAATTTATTAAAGAATGAAAATGCAAGCTGAGGATGTATAGAAATAACAATTATCAGTAAGGATGCAAAAGGAACATTACCCGTTGTTGTAGGGCAATTTAAGTGATTTTCAATAATGAATCGATACAGATATATATAAAACATCGGCACTATGCATTCAAGGTATAGTAAAATTACTGCTATTATAGCCTCTCTATGGACACTTCATAATACATTCTTTGACATTATAGGTTTAATGAAGTTAAAGAGCTTGAAATCAAGTCCCCCCCCCATATATTTCCCTTTTACATTACAACCTGGTAATATCCCAAATATTACAGAATATCAAACCAAGAAGCACTTTGTCACATTGGTACTGACATGACAATCTATAAAATCAAATGCTTCTATTACTACCATATATCCCACTATCCTTCTATTATTACCATAATCGCTGTATCCTGATATTATTACCATACATCCCACTATTTCGCTATTATCCAGTATCCTGCTATTATTACCATACATCCCACTATCCTTCTATTATTACCATACATCCCAGTATGCTGATAGTATTACCATATATGCCAGTATTATGCTATTTCAATGCTGAAAGTGAAACAATTACATTTGATTGCAAATTGTTTTGTAAAATGGTCCTTATACAATGAACATTCTAAACAATCCCTCACTATTATAATCTATTAGAGGCCGCAGATAATTGAAATCCATTGTTTCTGTACCATTCAGTAAAGTTCAATACATGCAATTATAATCTATTAGTTTCAGACAAGGTGATTGTATATAATCTACAAATAATAATAATAATAATAATAATAATACAATAATCAACAGCATCCACCATGCAAGTGATGTATTCTAAAAGCTAATATTCATCATATATATGGAAATGCAACAAGAAGTAAAAAAGAAAATCTATTTGGATATATTATGCATTATAAACAGTTTCCATATCACCATTAAATATCCATAAACATTTTCAACACAATGCTAGTGTTTCATTATAGATAAAGAGAACAAACACTGCCTTCTTCCAATTTCAGTCAGTATAATGGGGGTCGGTGGATGTATGCATGTGCATGATGTATACGTTCAAGGAAAACCGATAAAGCATTGCATTAGTAAATTTATTATTTATATAAAGTAAAACTATTTCCTTTTACTTCATTATATTTACATTGATTTTCTTTTATCTCATAAATTTTCAATGAACCAATAAAACTATTCTTCATTCATATTAATGTAAAATATCCTGCTTGGCAACTAGAGTGCTTGAGTTTTAGATCCAGTATTGCCTTCACTAACAGATGTTATTAATACCTCTCTCTCATCCGGGGAATTCCCTTCATTTTTCAAAACTGACATTGTAAAGCATCTGCTGAAGAAACCAACACTCGACCATAATGATTTAAGGAACTACTGCCCAGTTTCTAATCTCCCATTCATATCCCAGCTTGTATCTAATCTGAATTCATACAGTCTTTTCAGCAATGTACAATCTGCATATCGCCCTTGCCACAGTACTGAAACTTACTCTTATAAAAGTAGTTAATGCCATTCTCTCTGCTTAGGATAGTAGAATGATTACAGTCCTCACCCTTCTTGATTTGTCTGCAGCATTTGACACAATTAATAGACCATGATATATTACTTCACCGTCTCCATATGTATTTGGCATTCATGATACAACCTTAATGTGGTTCAAGTCCTACATGGCCAACAGGACACATATTGTGTCTGCACATGGAATACACTCCAGCCCAGTTAGTCTATGTTGTAGTAATCCACAGGGGTCTGTTCTTGGACCTGTTCTCAAGTGTCATAGATCATCATAATTTCATGCAATGGAAAGATGTAAAGACTTATGTTACAACTCTATGTTCTTAACAAAAGTAATAGAAAAGAGCCAAAACCATCAAGATTTGTAAAAAGTGAAAATTTTAAAGGTATTTACAGTATTGTGAATTAATTCCCAAATATTCAAAAGAGTTCTAGCCCTAGCCAAAAAAGTATAAAGTATTATACATGAATTCAAGTGGTGTTATAAATGTATTCCAATTCTGAATGTGCTGATGTGCCACTAGTCTCGAATTTACTAAGGTGTCAACAGTCTTAATGTATCATAGATTATATAATCAAAAATATCCATGAACGAATTCTCAACAATTCCAAAATAGTGGTTTAGTCGCAAATCTAAACTCTTATTTATACTGAATTATTACATACAATAAATCATAATGTTTAGCCTTGTTCTATTTTACAAAGGCAGTGAATTCAACATTTTTATATAATACAATTTTATTTGCTCCTCAGCATGTATGAAGGTATATACAAATGTTACCATACTTAGAACAAAAATCAGTGTGTTTAGTTGTTTGACTGGATTTGCTAAAACTTGTATGTCATGAAGAATGTCTGTTTGGTTCTTACATCTATTCAGTCTGAATAAGGTTTGTCATACGCTCCAGTGTTCTAAGTGGTTAGAGTGAGTGCTGTGGATGCAGGAGGTCGTGGGTTCGAACTCCGATCAAGTAATATTTGAAAGCAGTCTGCATGATATCGTCTTGTACATCACTAGTGATGGTAAGATTAATCACCGTTAAACACCTATTGTCAATTCTATCACTGATGGAGTTTATTAATGCTATTTAAGCAATCTGCGAATACATTTTAAAATAGTTTTACAGAATTGTTTGAAATATGTGTCTATTCAAGGGTTGCAAGGATATTTAGAGGAAAAAAAATATTGTTTACCTGGAGAAAGAAAATGTATATTAAACAGGATATTATTATTATTATTATTATTATTATTATTATTATTATTATTATTATTATTATTATGATTATTATTATTATTATTATTATTATTATTATTATTAATAAGAGTACTAGAAGTAGTAGATTACTACACAGCATATTAATATTATTAATAATTGTACTAGTACACTATTTATAACTATTATCTGAGAATAAATATAGAACGGACCAATCAGATTGGTCTCTTTATATATATATATATATATATATATATATATATATATATATATATATATATATATATATATATATAGTCACATAATACATTATATGATTAAATACTTAGAAAGCAAGATTAATATTTTGATTAAACACATTTCTCTGAGGAGCTATGCATATGGATACCAGTGCATCTGCAAAGGTGGATTGTATAATCACTGGCAAACTTAACGTAATTTTTGTTTGAATATTTAAATATATATGTCCACTATAAATGTGTTACAATGCTTTTTACTTTTCTGATCTGTCAATAATGACTTTGAAGGTAGAAAAAATGGGAAAGAATTCCCATGACAATTGTTTTCTTTTTCTTCTTACTGGTAAATTAATTTTTGTTACAAAAAATGAAATGCCCAATAAAAGCAATACATTAAAAATGCATTGCATCGCATAATTATATCATCCTTATTACAATTAAATGCCATGTACGTTAATAGAGATTAAACAGACTATGCTCTTAAACTGGCTTCCACAATATCTGCAAAACTTGAAATCACCTATGAATTAAAGTTCATGAACCCTTTTCGCTATGACCTATTCTGATACGTATGTGAAACCTTTGTTTGCGTGGCAGAGATTGTTTTGTGCTTTTATTCGTTAAGCACCGAAATAGGGTACTAGGAGTTATATAGAGTTCATGTGACATCAGTACATAATCATTCAATTATACTTTAATGACGTGAATACGCCATTTTATCCTTCTTCTCTTAACACACACACACACACACACACACACACACATACACACACACACACATATATATATATATATATATATATATAATGACACACTATTTGCTTGTCAGTGATTTGTTTTATTGATAAATCGCTGATACAAATTAAATTTTTCATTACGTCGGCATTATGAAAGGAAGAGAGGATCATTTACATATCAGACAATTTAACCGTACCAATTAAAATAATGCTTATTGAAAGTTAGATTTCTCATTACGTGATTACTAATGGAAGTGAGAATCATGCCAATATCAGACACTACAAACAAAAGAAATATCGTAATTGCTGTTGTGATGTCTTTCCCGGCCATAATTTTCTCAGTGTAATATTTATGATACCATGTTTTATTTTTTTTCACACAGAATGGTAGCCACAAAATATAAATGCCATGAAACGTTTTTCCAAATTGAAAATATCAAGACAACTTGAAGACATGATTAAATCTGTAATATGTGGTGCGAGAATTCCTTAGTGCTGCATTGGTAATGTCTTATTTAATCTTTACATCGAATAATTGGAGGCAGAATGATATAGTTATATCCCAATACATATGTATGCATTTGAATGAATTATCCATTATAAACACTTCATGGCACATGCGTAATGCGTTGCTGTGCCGGAGAGAGATTTTTAACCGTCAGGTTTTCACGACCTAAACTGACAGGAGTGAAAATACTTAAATTTGTTTAACAAAAAGATGAAAGGTTTCCATATTTGACTCGTAGGAGATATATATTTTGTTAAATTCAAACGTATTGGCTGGCAATATGAACTGTATAACAGTTTAAAGAAATATATTCTATTTCTGGATCCCTCGTGATGCCTTTTTATCCATGTATTTTCTGTTGAGTTTGGTGATTGTTCACGGAGAAACGAGAAGGAGTAACTTAGTTATACTTGAGAATTCACATCCAAATAGCGCATCGACAAACAATTCACGCCTTTATTGATTTTGAACTCGAAAAGTTTGCAACTGGAGGCTGACATATTTTCTTTCTCTCTGTGTGGTTAATATGTTGACACCTCGACTAACTTAGCGTCCAGAAATAACTTCAATTTCTTTGTTAAAATGTCATCAGTGTCTGTTGAGAGCCATGGAACAATCGTAACACTGTTTTACCCCAGTGACCTACTAGAATTAGTTCTCTCCGAAAGTCCAGCAATTGATTGCCTAAGATAAATTAAATACTCCTAAATAAATGTTATAAATGTTTACAAAATACAGGTCAACATGAAAATGTGCTACTTTCAATTGGATATAATACAGCCTCACTATAATACCTCTATCAACCCTCCCACGTGGCTTGAACTGAAGTAGCTTGAACAGGTAACGACATTTCAGTGTGTCACAACTAAACGATAATGTAACTACATCACTCAGATGCAAACAATGTGCCCATCCTTCAGTCAGCATGTAAATAAATCACTTGGACTCTCTTCTTGTAGTTCGTATGTGAATATGCAGGTTTACATCAAAATTAGACAAAGGTTGTGCCATATGATGAAAGGTTGCACTGCCAAGCTGGTTCAGCGTGACCCAATTACACCGTGAGTTTGTGAGCTAATTTAATATTTCCCTCGGACAACTGTAGGTCAAAATATATGGTCTATTGGCATATTGTGGTTATTAACTTTTTTCAATTTTAGAAATATAGAATGTGAAGTAAAAGCAATTATGATCTAAGAAACAAAAAGTAACATGCAACTAACACTGTCCGTACGTTGTAATATAAAATAGCACTACTGGACATTATCATTGTTATTTAAACCATGGACTGTAAATAACAAACACCTAGAAAAAACGCCATGAAACCATAACCTGAAAATGGTACTGAATATATAAGGAAAATAACCATAAATGTCCTGTACTGTCTGCACGCATACATGAATGGAGAGAAAGTGACTGGTAAAACCAGTATACACCATAGCGTCTAAATTTTCTCTATCTGCTAAGTTAGCTGTGAAGTTTCATACCAACAGGGCTACAGATGATAATGAACAAAATTGTAAGAGTTATTTCCTTTAAATGGTTTGTAAACATTGAAGCATTCACACATTTTGTCTTGATTTTAGGAAGATTTTGTTGGAATCCTATATTCTGAAATGTCTAGGTTAATTAGAAGCATTAGTCGATAATCTGCAGTCTCTTCCATGACATAAAGGTAGCTACAGTGGGAACTATTAATGATGGGCAGGTGTATAGAATGTGCCAGAACCCGTGTATTGATTGCTGCTTTATTACATTGGTCTTAGGAGTAATAACATGGCAGGTGCAGCAACATTAGCTGCTCTGCAGTCATCCATACATGAATGTAGGATTACAGCATAAAGAACTACTGTGCAGTCACCCATAGCCAAACGTATGATTCTGGCAGCCAGATATACTGTGCAGTCACCCATTCCTGGATGTAGGATTCCAGCATCAAGAACAACTGTGCAGTCACCCACAGCCAAATGTAGGATTCTGGCAGCCATATATATTGTGCAGTGACCCATACCTAAAATGTAGGGATCTAGATATAAACTTCAAATATAAAATAAATTGGCATGCTCTGTGTGCTTGGAAAAACATGTGGAAAGAGAACTACAAACTTACACTTCAGAACTTTAAAAACATTAATCCGACATTAGAGTATCATTCCTTATATGGAACATATCGTAGTGATAAAGTGGTATTATGTTACTCACATAGAGGACATAAACCCTTACCCCATGCATATCTGACATATAGGACACATAATTGTCCAATGCATATATCTCATATAATACATATATCCTTGACCCATGCATACATCACATGTAAGACACATATATTTGACCCAATTCCTCACATATATGACACACATACTTGTCCAATGCATACCTCAGATTTAGGACATACATCCTTGACCCATGCATACTTTGCATATATGAAACATATAATTGACCAATCCCTGATATATCAGACACTCATATTTGACCAATGCATACCTCATATATATGACACATACTTGACCAATGCATGTCTCACATACAAAACACACAAACTTGGTCAATGCATACCTCACATACAGACCACATATACTTGATCAATGCATAACACATATATCATGGAGACATACATGGGTAATGAACATGATGTACATGATGCAAGATGCTCAATGTGCATACCTTGCTGGGGTCAACTATAATTGGATGATATTCGTGTTGACAATATTGGCAGAAATATTTCGTTGTGAAGTCATGTCATATTGTTGAAGTTGTACCTTCAAGATGCAAGATGCTCAATGTGCATACCTTGCTAGGGTCAACATTTATTGGATGATATTCATGTTGACAATATTGGCAGAAGTATTTGGTTGTGAAGTCGTGTCATATTGTTGAAGTTGTACCTTCAGAGTAAATCATGGACATTTTTACTTTTTTTGTTTGGACTTTCAGGTGATTGACTCATCAGAACTTTTTGCTAAAGAATTTTTTGAATTTTCTGCAATTTTAATATTTGAGTAAAGCATTGATGACACAATTAAACCAGAATCACATAACCCAGGCAAAAGAAAATCCTGGCTTACAGAAGTAAACCAAAATCATATAAGACTGGCGAATAAAAAACCTTTGCTGGCAGAGGTAAACCAACAACCATATTAGCTAGGCAAATTAAAAACCGTGCTGAAACAAGGATATCAAAATTACATAACAGAGGCAAATGGAAAATGTTGATGACACAAGTAAACCAAAAACCTTATAGGTTAGGTAAATGAAAAAATTGCTGGCACAAGTATACAAAACCATTTAAGCTGGGTATGTGAAACACCTTGCTGACATTGATAAACCAAAGTCATATCAGCTAGGTAAATGAAAAGTCGTACTGAAACAAGTAAACCAAATCATATAACCTAGGCTAATCCATTGTTTTTAGCAGATACCAGTAAACCAAACCCATATAAGCTGGGCAAGTGAAAAACTTTGCCGACACAAGTAAACGAAAATCACATAACCTCCGCAAATGAAAAGCCAAGCTGACTCATCATGCAAACCAAAACCATACAAGCCAGCAAATGGTAAACCTTGCAGACGCAAGTAAACCAGAATCACATAACCCAGGAAAATGAAAATTCTTTCTGACACATGTAAACCAAAGCAATAAAAGCTGAGCAAATGAAACTTCATGCTGACACAATTAAACAAAAAACATCTATGCTAGGCAAATGAAAATCCTTGCTGACACAAGTAAACCAAAACCACATAATCTAGGCAAATGAAACGCCTTGCTGACACAAGTAAACCAATATCACATCAGCTACACTAATGAAAATCTCTGCTGATACAAGCAAACCAAAACCATTTAAGCAATGTTTTGTATTTAAATGATGATAAACCTGATACGTACATACATATATACATAAATTCATACATACATACATACATACATACATACATACATACATACATACATACATACATACATACATACATAGATACATACATGCATACATACATACACACACAAACACACACACACACACATACATATATACATACATACATACATACATACATACATACATACATACATACATACATACATACATACATATATATATAAAGGGTCCTGAATGGCCGAGTGGTCAAAAGCGCTCTCCGTTACAGATCACTGCCTTCTCACTTCTGTCTGCGCAGGTTCTAGTGTCGGATTCAGCCAATGTGGGTATGAAAGAAAGCTTGCCAGATTCTTAACGTGGGTCGATGGTTCTTTCCAAGGTTGTATCTGGTTCTTCTTCCATCATTAATAGTGGCCGCCATGTGTAGCCTATCGTGTGGTGAAAAATGGCGTTAAAATAACAACAATAACAGCAAGCATACATACATACATACATACATACATACATACATACATATATGCATGCATACATACATGCATACATACATACATACCTACATACATATATACAAACATATATCCATACATACATACATATATACATACATACATACATGCATACATACATACATACATACATACATACATACATACATACATAAATACATACAACCTGAAGAAAAACTCATCTGGAATCGACATATTATTGATATTATTCAAAACCATGAAGAAACTACCTGGAGAGCAAATATGGAACTAAGGGGTGATTTAATTCACTTCAGAAACATTCATTTGGACTTAAAACCAAGTAATATATGGTTTCTTGGGCGTAAATTTCCATCCATGTTATGGCCTCTCTCTGAAGTAATGAATCTATATATCATGCCTGTTGGTAAAGTTATGGCATGCAAACTCTGTGGAAAAGAGACTGACGACAGAGCGAAACATCTTATTTTAACCTGCGAAATGCTGCTTGAGGAACGAAACGTTTTCTTTGAGAGAGTGATTGACTCTTTAGAAGTGAGAGACGGGGTTAACTTATTCAATCAAGAAGACGATATATTGTTGGAGACACTTCTTGGAAGCAGGGTTGACTGCATGTCGTCTATTGACGATGACGTATCAGATAGGCTCATGTTGGTGACCGCAAACAGCTTAGCTTCATTCTACAATAAAATGTGTGCCCTACTATCAACTAACATGCCCTAACATGATATTAAAAGTAAGTAGTAAATTAACATTAAATATAAACAATTAAAATCCAAAGTCGTCTTGTCAAATCCGCAAACTTTGTTGTATGACAGCTGTTTGTGTGTGTGTTTATGTATTTGTTTATGTATTTGTTGATGTTTATTTCCAAGAGATTTCTATAGGGTTTTCTGCATTTATATATCTCATTTTGTAAATGCATTAGTTGACGATGTATATATCATGCTTGCGTTCTCGTCTATGATGTGTCTCATAATCCTATGATATGTATAATATGTATCTTAGCAACCTGATATACTCTTTGTTGAACAGGTAACTAAGTCATTTAGACAGTCAGTCATAGATAAATGAATGCACGCACGCATACGCGCATACAAGTATATATATGCATAAATACATGCGTCATATGAAGAAAAAAGAAACTACATATAGAATTACACTGTTATAAGTTTTTCATTTCATTTTCGTTACTATCTCGAACTTAATGTTAAGCACATAACACTATAGACGTATTAACTTTTCGAAATATTATCATCATCACGCAACTGTTAAAAGATTAGTGCCTTGCTCGCCAAATGACTGCAGATTTGCATAATTGCAGGCATTGCGATATTTCGTTTTGTCAATACGGTAGCTGACACAGCATTACTATTGTATTTTTGTCAATTTTCTGTTTTATTTTATGATCTTTTAATATCATGAATTTGTTTATTCTGATGTAATCTCTTTTTTAAGAGGAAATAAAGTCAGTCAGTCAGTCAGTCAGTCAGTCAGTCATACCTACATACATATATACAAACAAATATCCATACATAAATACATACATGCATACATACATACATACATCCATCCATCCATCCATCCATACATACATGCATACATACATACATACATAAATACATACATATATACAAATATACATACATACATACAAATATACATACATACACACATACATGCATACATACGTACATACATACGTTCATACATTCATACATACATACATACATACATGTATACATACATACATACGTACATAGATAAATAAATATATATTTACATACATACATACATACATACATACATACATACATACATTCATACAAATATACATGCATACACACATTCATACATACATACATGCATACATACATATACGTACATACATACATGCATACATACATATATACATACATACATATGTACATAGATAAATGCATATATACATACATACATACATGCAGACATACATACATACATACATGCATACATACATACATGCATACATACATACATACCTACATACATAGATACATAAAAAGAATATGTTTATAAGTTTCATTATAACAATAAGTAATAGGTCTATACTGTACTAGTAGTAGTTTACAATTTATAGCTATTGTCAGAGTTTAAATATAGAATGGACAAATCATATTAGTATATCTATATATCTATATATATATATATATATATATATATATATATATATATATATATATATTTATATATATATATATATATATATATATATATATATATATATATATATAAAGGCCAGAAAAAATTGTCACATAATACATTATATGGTAAATACTTAGAAAGCAACATTAATCTTTTGATTAAAGACTTTTCTCATTGTGTGTCTGGGGAGCTATACATGCATATGGATACCAGTGCATCTGCCAAGCTGGATTATATAATCACTGGCAAACTTAACGTATTTTGTGTTTGAATATTTAGATATATATGTCCACTATAAATGTGTTACAATGCTTTTTACTTTTCGAATCTTTCAATAATGTCTTTGAAGATAGAAAAAATGAGAAAGAATTCCCATAACAATTGTTTTCTTTTTCTTGTTACTTTTAAATTAATGTTTGTTACAAAAAATGAAAAGCCCAATAAAAGCAATATATTAAAAATGCATTGTATCGCATAATTATATCATCATTATTACAATTAAATGCTAACTACGTCAGTAGATATTAAAAAGACTGTGCTCTTAAAATGGCTTCCACAATGTCTGCAAAACTTGAAATCACCTATGAATAAATTTAAACATGAGTTCATGAACCCTTTTAGATATGACCTATTCTGATATGTATGTGAAAT